>OY747707.1:37406870-38606870 GCA_963556495.2 Valencia hispanica | reverse complement strand
CTTGGGGAAAAAAAGGCTTAAGAAACAAGATTTATAACTGACTAATCATAAACGACACAATCAACTGTGCATGGTTATAAACGTAAACTTAGTATTGACTGTGACTTACCTGTTTCATGTAACTCCTGGTAATAGGTTAACAAGTGGGGAAACTATGTGTATGCTTTACCACCCTAAGACATCTTCTATTTATCTAGACTCTGTGGGAAAACAAGTCTGCTGAAAAACCATCAGCAATTTCAAAAATGGAAAAAAATCTTAAGAAATACAAAGAAAGTTTACAAATAAAATATATTTGCTGTCAATATGTTCAATGTTTCATATTATAGACAAGTTCATTTCATTTAGATGTATAAAACACTTTACATATAAATAAAATAATTTTTTGTGGACCTAGTTGAGAAAAGATCATTTCTAAGGGTATTTTCTTTGTAGGCAAGTGCATATCAAAGGCTTGGACAGGATGAATAAGTATGAATAGAGTCACCCCAAGATTGTATGAGCCCCTAAGTGGAATTTCATCTGAACATTTTCCTTCTCCAAGAATTATGTTTAGAGCTATTAAACAGGCCTGTGACTTTCACTGTGATTCAAATTGTAATAAACGTTTAGGTGCTTATGCTTCAGCTCTTCTCCTGAACTATATATTTAATTCTTTCAGTGTCCCACTGTGCACAGTGTCTGCTTTATCTCCAATAATAGCCAGACATTGTTGAAACAACTGTTACCATAAAGCAGAAATCTTACAAGGATGTTGCCAGTCTAGTGATATTTTGGCCCAGAAATCGCTTTGATCTTTTCCTTAAACAGTCTCTGTTTGATAAGGCTTTCAAATGAACCGTGGTGTAAACCTCACTTTTCCGCCTCCCAAAATGGCATTGAGCAAAGATGTGCCTGCTCGTAGCTCTTTCATGGCTACCACTTTTTTTACTCTTATTTTTCCAGAAGAAAATCACAGGCACTAAAAAAAAAAAAAAAAAATCAAACTGTCTTCAGTCAACATTTAGATTCCTAATATGCTGTGCGAAGTGGAGCCGCGGAGGAGGAGACTCCTTTCATTAGACACTTCACTGTGGCTGTGAAGTTTGCTCCCTCCATCTGAGATGACTTTAAAAGAGAAACAATGCCTCTGCCTATTGGGCCTTTGGAGCTTTTCTCTCTCATCACATATTAATGAAAGAGGTGGCATGTATGGAGTTGGAGAGCTTAGGCAGGAATAGTTGTGAGGATGCCAAAGAAAGCTCAGTGCATGTTCACAGATATTTAACATATCTTCTCGTTCAAGAAATCTTAACTTTAACACGGATGTGCTTTGCACAATTTGCACCTTTGCCCCTCAAGCGCTACATAAAAAAAGTAGAATGCATAGCAACTGCCTGAAGAGGGCGCAATTCACCAGGGATGCCACCTGTCACCTTTCTCGCAAACTTTCTCATGCACACGCCCAGAAGCATTTCACTACAGCCCATCGTCTTATGCCAGTCACGCATTCAACACGAATCAGAGGTGAGTTCATGCCAGTTATAATGATCAGAGTGTTGTACATCTGTTTCCAGCTTTGTTTCCAGTTTCGTCTTTAATGAGACAGGCTCATCACGAATCTTTTGATATCCTCAGAGGGTCACAGCCCACAGACACGTTAACGCTCATAATTCACAGCAAATCAAGTTCCCCCCCCCCCACCGTTTGTTGGGACAGAGTATCACACCAATTACCAGTTGTTTATTGTTTGCTATTGTTGTGCTTCGCTGCAGTCGAGTGATATCTGGATGTCGGCCACGACACCGCATCAGCTCCGAGTGGAGGAGTTCTTTTGAAGCCTTTCATTTCGTCTTGCCATATTAGCTGCACAAAGTGGCCCTAGACAACATGCTGCCTTGGCTTTCAAGATAAAAAAGAAACAAGCATTACATCACTTTGTAAATAACTTGACGAATTAGGGAAATTTCAAGTAAATTGGTCACCTAAAAGAAAAACAAAACAAAAAAACCACCCACCCATTTGGAAAAATGTGTTTCATCTATTAATTTGCCTCAAGATAATAATCTTTTACATAATGGCTCAAACATGGGAACAAGAGTTTGTGTTCGATTGTGGGCATATGTTCCTCTCTGCAGACAAAGCTCCCTTTTTCCCTTCTTTTTTTCCATCTTGGCCCCCCTCCGATGGAGCGGCTGATTCGCGAAGGTAAGAAAACTCATGGAAATCAGCAAGCCCTTCATTAAACCAAGGTCATTACATCTGGCTTTTATCCTCCTCTGTACCTATAGGGAGGTAAAGGAATCCTATTCTACATCACCCAAGGCCCCACCTTTGAACACACATGCACAGCCTTAGACCGAGGCCAGCGTTTATGCACCCACAAACACTCACAGTTCCTCTTTCATTTGGCCTCCTCGGATTTCATCATTCACTTTTACATCACATTAGTGCGGCATGTTAGTGGTCGGTTCGTCTGCGAGAGGAGGGCGGCCTGTACTTCAGAATGAGACTGAATAATGCACGGGAGAAGACTTGAAGGGTGTTCGCACCGCTACACCGTATTTACAGAACAGTTAAAGAAATTCCAAGCATGAGGAGAGACGAGGAGGTCGTATAACATTTTGGGTGGGTTTTACATCACTACATGCAAAAAAAACAGCTTTTATTCAAACCCAGATGCCAGGTTTAGACTGTTGGGAGAGTTGTTGAGTAGTTTTACCTAAACATTGAGTCATGAACTATGACCTAGTTTTAAAAGAGACTGAAGGTAGCCTCATGAATCTTCCCAAAGAGCCATTTTGTACCATACATCAAACAATCCTATCAGACTTCATTTAATCTCTTCCATGGGATGAATGTAAATGTCAGTCGGTTGAGTTAATGACATTAGTTAGCACTAGAGAGTGACATTGTTCACTTAAATGGATTGTATAATATCTCACCTGAAGTAGATTGTATTTTGTGAACGGGATATAATTTATAAATTTATAAAGGGTAATCCTGGATTTTTGAAGTGACAATCTGTTAAAAAGGCTGTTAGCAGTTAACATTTTACCTGCAGTAGACAACTCTCTTCGCACTTAATTCTGAATAAATCCAGATCAGCTGGTTCTGGGGACTAAAGCCAACGGTTAGTCTAAGGGGCCAACAACAAAGTGAACTTCTTTGGTATTGGCCATGTGTGTTCACCGCAGTTGGTGTGAACACTATTTATGTAAACCTTTAGACCATTATCACTTTTGTTCAGTTGGTTATTTACACAGAGTTGTGGCATCAACGATCTTCCTGTGTCAAACACATACTGACAGTAGAACATCTGAAGTTTTTCCAGCCAGACTAAATGCCTGATATAAATAATTGACTGAAAAGCAAGTTTAGGTGAGAGCTGTTATTAATGACTTTTACGCCGTGTTCATTTTAAATCACTTACTCTGACTGGAAACACTTTATATGTTCCGTTATCAGTATGTGGTTCACTTAGGGAGATAATTGGTGGCGCAGTGCCACTGCATACTTTTTCCTTTTATACAAAATTAAACAAAAAATAAGTCACTCATTCAGTTCAGCAATACAAGTAATGAGATCTTCTTTTCTACCTACATTTTTGGTAGCCTTAATGTTTCTATTATTTTTCACTTTAACCCATTTTTTTTCTTGAAAACCAAATCCAGTATGCCGTGTCAAATGGATTCTTCAATAAACCAAGGACTCTATTATTTGATCCAGCTGAATTTTAAAAACAGGGTTGATTGTAGCCTACCAATCTTTAGAGTGTAGACTTACAAGGTACACTAAAATGTGGGTGGTCTCTTTCTACTCTTCGCAATAGAGCATTTGATTGGTTTTTTTTTTGAGTAAAATGTTCTCAGTCTTTACATCCACACTTGAAACTAAACATTATCAAATGAAGAAAATGCGATCTTGTCTTAAACTTTTATTGGTTTTCCACTTACTCTAAAAATATGAAGCATTGTGAACAGATTTTGTTTTTGTAAAGACCTGCTCAGTGATCTGAAGCAATCATTTTCTTACGTACAATAACAAACTAAGTTGCTTTAATTAGGCCATTATTTTCAAAGTAACCCAAACCCACATTGCGGGGGGGAAAAACTCTCCTCTTTTTAAGTTAATATTTTTAATGGGCATCACAAGACAGTTGAGTCTTACTCAACAGCACAATACAGAGGAATGAAAAAAAAGGAAACGTGTGATCATGAGGGAAGGAAAGTGTTCTCTTAATGTGGGGCAAAGATGGTGTCTTTTGTCTGAGTGTCTGTGTCTGATTTGCAACTCTCCATTGATGTGATCCCACGAAGAAGTGGCCTGCAAATTAAAGTAAAGCTGTGATACATCTCCTGGGAGACGGCTGAACATTTTCTATCCGGGCTGTGGCTCTCGTCCAGGTTTTGGGGTATTACAAAACAAAATGTATTTTGAATTTATGTGCTGATTAAAATCTAAAAAAGAAATCCCAAACAAGTCCAAGGCAGTGCCTGCCAACATACACTGGCCTTCGCGTTTGATGCCAATTTCATTTAATCTTTAGGTTAAGCTTGGAGTTTTTTGTCCCAAATCCTTGATCTGGGTTCACCTTACAGGACAATTCTCTCTAACAGCGATCCAAAGTAAACAGGCTTGTTCCTGCACCCCCTCTTGTTCAAGGCTCGCAGGCTCTGCTTGTCTTTAGATAATGGGCGCTCTCTGGTATGCTGCCCATCCACAATGATTTAAGCATATTTCAAGCTTCAAAATGAACACAGAGGTCTTCATCTGTTCCGCATGACAAAGAAGGGTGAAATTTCTTAAGAAAACACACACATAGGGGGCCTTACTAAACTATTCATACCCTGGACTTTTTTTTTCACATTACAGCCACAAACAAAAATGCATTTGAATGCGATTTTATGCAATAGACCAACACAAAGTAGTGCATAATTGTGAATAAAACAGAAATGTCCATTGTCCCTCAGTGGGGAAATTCAGTAAATGGAGAAATGAGCAAACAAGACAAGCTAACTCTGGAGGACCTGGAGGGATCCCAGCTCTGTTGGGGGAGTCTATTACGAGCACTATTAGTAATGCACAAAATGCATCAAGTAATGCATCAAATCTGGAAAGTGCAAGATTTTTGAATTATTGAAAGGAAACCATGATAAGTCCCCTCTGAAGTCTCCCACAGGCAATCAAACACAATAATGTGGAAGAAGCTGCTCTAGTCAGATGAGACCGAAATACAGTAATTTTTTTATATACCTATTTTTTAATGCCATCTCTGAGTTCTGTTTCCTTTTGTGTTGTTTTTGTTGATGTCCTGCGTGTGCATTCTTGATGGATAGATAGATTCTTACTATATGTCTAGTTCCTTATGTTGGGGCTACAATCTGGCATATTTCTGAGTTTGTTCATTAATATTTGTGGTCTGTGCTTTTAAATAAATAAATCTAAAGTTTGAAATGTGCAAAAATGCTGTGCGTCTGGTGGAAAACCAAAACCCCGACCACCCTGACCCCCACAGTAAAACATGGTCGCGACAACACTACTCTGTTGAGGTCCTTTTGTTTTGGGAGAGGGAAGTTGGTCTGAGTTGTTGGAAAGATGAATAAGATACTTGAAGAAAAACCTGTTAGAGAACCAACAGAGACAGCAAAGGGGTAGAGGTTCATCTTCTAACAGGACAGCAACCCTAACCTTACAGCCAGAGTTACAATTAAATGGCTCACAGTGTCTATAAAAGATGTTCTCCCCCTTGGATTCTTTTTATTGCTATTACAAATCAGTCATTATCAACAAATTTGGCTTTTTATCTTTTACAAAAAAATTACTAAATAAAACCCTTTAATGTAAAGGGAAAACTGATTTCTACAAAATGTCAACTAAATAAAATACTTTTTAAAACAATTTAAGATGATGCACCTTTTACTGCAATTGCAGCACTGAATCTGTGTGGATAGGTCGAACTCAACTTTAATCCATTCTTCCTGCTAAACTGTTCCAGCTCTGTCAGGTTTCATGCGGATCAGCTATGAACAGCCCTTTTCAAGTCCTGTCACAAATTCACTATCGTATTGAGGTCTGGGCTTTGACTGGGCCACCCCAGAACATCCACCTTTCTGTCTTTGAACCATTTCTGTGTAGCTTTAGCTGGATGCTTCTGGTTGATGTATTGCTGGAAAATAAATGTTCTGCGAAGCCGTAGTTCTCTTGCAGATGGAAACAAGCTGTCCAACAGGTTTCTCCGATATTTTGCTGCATTTGTTTTTCCTCATACCTTTACAAGCCTTCCAGGGCCTGCTGCTGAGAAGCATCCCCACAGCATGTTCCTGCCACCACCATGCTTCACTTTGAGGATGTGTGTTTTCAGTGATGTGCAGTGGTTGATGTCTGTCAAACATAGCATCTTGTCTGATGGCCAAAAAGCTCCATTTTGGTCTCTTCAGACAAAATAATTTTCTTCTACTTGACCATGGAGTCACCCACATGCCATGCCTTTTGGCAAACTGTAGTTGAGCCTTGATCTGAGTTTTCGTCAAGCATGGCTCTCTCATTGCTGGTTTCCCATAAAGCTTTGACTGGTGAAGAACCTGGGCAACAGTTGTTGTATGCACTATTTCCCAACTCGGCTGCTGAAGCTTGTAACTCCTACAGCATATTCATAGGTGTCCTGGTGGACTCTCTAACTTGTCTTCTTCTTGCATGGTTTCTCAGTTTGTGGGGATGACCTGATTTAGGCAGATTTACACATGTGCCATGTTCCTTCCATTCCTTGATGATGAATTTAACTGAACTCCAGGGGATGTTCATTGCCTTAGAGATTTTTTCTGTATCCACCCCCTCACTTATACTTTTCCATAACCTTTTTTCTGATTTGCTTGAAGTGTTCTTTTGTCTTCATTCTGTAACGGTAGCCAGAAATACTTATTAACCAGTCACCAAACCTTCCAGACTCAGGTGTCTTTATACTACAATCACTTGTGACACAGTCACTACACTCAGGTGAAACTACTAGGATCAATTGTCTGGGCATCTGTCATTTTAAACGGGGTAAATTATTTGTGCAATCACTTATTTTGTGTTAAAAGATTTAAATTGTCATCTTGTAGAAATCAGTTTTCGTTAGCATGGACCACGCTTACAAAGATTAGATTGTTTAGATTAGAACATTTATTGCCGAAAGGTTCAAGTGATGGTGTGTCTGGAAGGATGCACTGATGGAGGCTTGAAGATTCTGTGTGGAGGAGCAGTTTTCAGAAGTCTGTCTTCTTTTCGAGCCTGCTCAGGACCCCCAAGGTTGGTCATTAATTAACAAAGCAAGGAATGAACATGGTGCAGCTCATCAAGATTATTATGAATGTAAGTACGGTATGCTGAAGACGACCAACAACCTAAGATTTGGATAGTCTTGTCAGAAATGCCTGACTGAGAGGCTGAGGTGGCTGCACCTATGCGGATGGAGTGGATTGAATAATGCTCGGGGTTGATGCCAGACCTGAACAAGATTTGACGGAAGTGATGGGAAAACCAGAGCCTAGTGGCTAGTCTACCGGATTCGGTGATGAAGAGAGGATCATGAGGCGAGGCGTTGGTGGCCAAGCGGAGACGAATATAGTTTGAGATGGGTTCATGGGGGCTGAGGAATGAGCAAAGACGAAAAAGGTAGATGGGGAAGGAACTGCCGAGCTGATCGGTTCTGCTTTTGCGGAGCGTAAAGATGAGGGTATCCTGGTTAAAGATTGAGATATTGGAAAGGCGTGGATGAATGGAAGGATCATATCTGGAAGAAGTAGGGGCAAACTCAGAGCAGCGTAGGAAACCGAAGTAGGCCAACAGGAACATTGATTCTAGAGTTAAATTGACTAAAGGAGAAGAGTAGCCGGAACAAATGATATGGATGCAGCGGCTGAGGAGGTCATATGTTAGAGGAAATCGGTGATTAGGGATGGGCGGTTCTTGCTTCTTGAGACCTTTGAGCAACATGGGTATGTGACTATGGGAGAGAGCTTGACAGGAGTGGCCGGAGGCTAATTTAACAAAGAAATTAATGCCGGAGAGATAAGTTTGAATAGTAGAAACGCGGATTCTTTGGATTGTGTGAGAGTAGATGATGAAGTGACAAATAGAAGTCGGGATGAGTAAAGGGAAAGGAAGGTTATACGTTACATGGAAAGTTTTGAAATTGTTCCATCCTGAAAGATAAGATGAAAGGGTTCGAGGAGCGAGACTGTTGAGGATGGCATTCTGAGACATGATGGAGAGGACTTGAAGCTGTGGAGTTAATTGTAGATGGATGCTGAAAACGGTGGGATCGGGGTTGGATGAAGATCTGCGTTTGGAGCCAAGTACCCTAAATTTCTGGAAAGAAAGACGAGAGAGCGAGTCAGCAAGGGAATTTAGATCCCCATGAACATGAGCAGCACGGAGAAGGAATTGATGTTTGGCTGATACCAGCGTGAGTCTGCGAATGAACTGCATGATAAGGGGTGAACGACCTTTGTTTAATATGTCAACGACGGCACAGTTGTCGAAATGGATGAGTATGCAGTGTTGAGACCATTCATGCCCCCAAAGTAGGGCTGCAATCACTATGGGATAAAGTTCGTAACAAGCAGATGAGAGGGAGGCAGACTGGAGCCGCAAGCATTCTAACTTGGGAGGCCATGTAGATGCAAGCCACCTTCCGTTGTAGAAGCCGCCGAAGCCTGCGGAGGGCGCAGCATCGGTATAAAGCCGGATGTCGTCTGGATGGGAAATTAAGTTGTTATAAAAGAAGGAAATACCATTCCAGGTTGACAGAAACTCTTGCCATAGGCGCATTTCCATCCGGCAAGGTTCTTTGATGGCGAGACGGCCATGGAGCGAAGGGATGTTGGCGGCAGTGGACAGGAGGTGAGAGATGATGGACCTCCCCTGAGGAATAATTCGCACTGCATAGTTGAGATGACCTAGCAGAGACAGAATCTGTTGTTTGGAGCATGAGTCGGCTAGGATAAAGTTAGAAAGGATCAAAGAGATTCTGTGGACCTTCTCAAGCGGCAGAGATGCTTGAAAAGTGGATGAATTGAGAGTAATGCCCAGGAATTCCAAAGAAGTAAGAGGACCTATAGTCTTCTCCTCCCACAAAGGAACTCCGATGTTGGAAAAGACTTCGGTGAGTGTGCGAAGCCCAAGACAAGGAGACGAGGCGGGGGTGATGACGAGAAAATCATCGAGGAGGTGAAGGACGTAGGGGAGGCGGTAGGTGTTGAGCAGAATCCAACACAATGCCTCGGAAAGAGAGTCGAAGATACGGGTGCTGTTTCTGCAACCGAAGGTGAGTCTGACTGCAAAGTAGTAAGGTCCTTTCCAAAAGACACCGAAGAACCGCCAGAAGTTTGGATGAAGGGGAAGGACCTTGAAGGCACTGGTAATGTCTGCTTTGGAGAGCCATGCGTTACGACCTGCTAAATAAGTCAGATAGCATGGTCTATGGTGAGGTACTGCATGGAAAATTTATGAAAGGGTATGAGACTATTGATACTGGGAACGGAGGAAACGTGAGGTGCAGACAGGTCGATAATCAGTCTTTTCTTTCCTGAGTATTTACGGGTTGCTACCCCGAGGGGGCTGACCCGGAAAACTGCAAAAGGGGGGCGAGCGAAGGGACCGATCATGAAACCCTCCTTAACCTCTTGAAGGAGTAAATAATCGACTGTATAGGGATCGGAGAGGGCAGATAACAGAATTGAGCAGTGAGTAGAGGAATCTGGAAAAACTTCGATGCCTGGGTGGAACCCGTGAGTGAACCCCTTAACCAGAAAATCCACAAACTCCCTATCAGGGTGGCTGGCCAAAGCAGATACAAGATCACTCACCTTGATGGGAGTGGCGAGGTGTTGTGCTAGTCAGTCTGCTTTGGAAGTGGGGTTATGAGGGCAGGCGTTCCTAGAGTGTGCCCCTCCACAGAAAGAGCAGGTGTGCAGAAGTCTACAGCTGGAAGCTGAGCACCCGAGGTCATTAAAATTATTGCACACCATCCTGCCGCCCTGGTAAAGGATTGGACGACTGCGCTTGTCCATGCCCCCTGAAACTGGTGCATTAGGTTTAGACTGTAGGGAAAGAGACTTATGAATCACTGGAGGGGGAGGGGCAGCTGAGGACAAACGGTTGGGGACTGATGAGCTGTGTGCCGATGAGAGCCTAGGTCGGAGAGGAGCTACTAGAGTACATGCGGTAGCAGGGTGGGAGGGAGCGCCACAGAGGCTGCAGGATAGGGATGCCCAGGCAGCAAAGATGCTGCAATATAGTTCAGAATCAAGACAACCCCAGTATGTGACCTGATTATATTGGGCAAGACGACCCGCTGCCTGGGATGAGAAAAGGGTATGATATTGATAAAACCCCGTTCCTCCGAATCTAAGAGCCATGTCGAGGATGATAGATAAATAGTTGTCTAGCTCAGGTCGCTGGTCGGGAAACACTGAGCAAATGGTGTCCCTGTAAATTGAAAAAGCGAAAGCAAACTCGGCGGGGGTTAGATCTTTGGAATGGGGACTAAGCGCTGAGCCTAGCTGCATGGGCCCCGTTCTGGTCTGCAACTCTCGGGGCGGACCTGAGAGACCTAAAGAGGGCTGGAGAAGGAGAGCTAAATCGATGTAATTACCATTCAGTATTTGTTGACGGAGAGCAGGTGAAACTGGGGAAGGGCGATTGATGGAAGAAGCCGGCCGGACAGGGGGTACTGCTGTAGAAAGAGAGTAATGGTTAGTGCCTGGAGTGTAAATAGAAGTTGGCAATTGGAAAGAAGATGGCAGATCCGTGGAAATTTGAGGTAACACCGGGACGGTTTGCTGAATGTTTGAGCTTGTGGGCAAGGCTGGAGGGTTAGAGGGGTTTTCTGAAACATGAGTGGAAGCTGGAATTGAACCTGTGGAAAACGTAGAAGGGGGATGAGAGGGAGAGGAGATGATTGAGAGAATGAAGGTGTGGCCTGAGAGGCCAAGGAAGAGAAAGAACTAGTGATAAATGAGGCAAAATTTGGGGGAAAAGAAAAAGATGAAGCTTCCCAGCCAGTAGAGGGAGCTGTGGGTATTGGCCCGGCAGCTGAGGGCTGAGATCTGCCCTGAGAAGAAGTGGATGTTATGGCTGAAATAGGGGGAAGATTAAGAGAGGAGGAAGTCTCGGTTAACGGCGAAGTAGTAGGGAATAGAAGTTTAAAGGGGATGCCTCTTTCCCTGAGTGCAGATTGCAAGCGAGCTACTTTCCAGCCAGACATGTCCGGGTGGATCGAGACGGAGGCAGAAGGACGACGAGCTCTAGGTGAGTTCCTCAAGCGCGACGAAGCCTGACGGAAACGAGGAGGAGAAAAACTCCGAGCTGGACGGCCAGAAAAGTCAGGAGGAGAGAGCTGAGCTCGCGGTGAACAGGGAGCCTGACAAGATCGGGGAGAAGAGTAACCTAGAGCCGGTCGGCCCGCAGCGTTTACTGGGGAGCGGTTAGCTCCGGTAGAGGTCCCGGGGCGTGACAAAGATGCCCTGCGAGAATGGGAGGGAGCTTGGGCCGAACAGTCCGAAGCTAGTGATGGAGAACGGGGAGGCGAAGCCTCGAGACGAGAACGAAGGGACCTGGATACACGGAGAGGAGATGGAGAAGGGCGTCGATCCAGGCGGACGACTGTACGGCCGAGACACGGAAGCCACTGAAGGGAGATTCAACCGTGATGAGTGATGTGGAGGAGCTCTCACTGGGGAGGACTGGCTGGAGTCCCGTTGAGCCGATGGAAGCCTGACACGGCGAGAGACTACGGATGGAGGTGATTGTCCAAGGATGGAAGCCTCATGGGAGAAGAGCTCTTTGTCGGACTCGGACTGCTCGAGATCGAAGGTAAGCACATCCATGCTGATAGAAAGGTCGTATTTGCAAAACAACTATCTGTTTACGAGACAAGAGTCTAAGCCATGCAGGTCGCTAGGTACTCTGAGTTTAAATAGATCGCAGAGTAATTAGGGATGAGATTTAGGTGTTAGATACCAGGTGAGTCGAATCTGAGTAGATTACTGAGAGAGAAGTAAATGAGGGGCGTGGTCCTGCTCACGAATACAAGTTAACACAATAACTTACATTTCATTTTTTTGTCAAAAAAGCTAAATTTTGTTGATCAGGATTGATTAGTTATAGCAATAAAAGGGTAAGGCATCTGTTGGATACACAGCCATGGTCACTGGACCAAACAACTTCCCGCCGGTAGGAGTGCTAAATTGCACAATCCACTTTCAGCTTTAACAGGAAAAGGAGGACTTTATGGGACATCATCACACCTATTTAAGCAATGCTCCACTCACTCTGGTTCTCGAACCCACATTCGGAGCCTGGATTGCATCGGGTGAGGCGCGAGCTTTAAACTTCCATCCTTGGCTAGCAGAGGGGGGGCGAGATACTGGAAGAAACTCATTGGATCCAAAAGCCGCAACAACCTGATGATCATTGATCTGGTAATCTGTAGCCAGTCGATGGATCAAGTCCTGAACCTGACTTGTTCAGAACACTGCAGAAGGACCTTTTGAATTACAGATTCCACCAAAGAGAGAGAGCCTCTCTTGCTGACGCTCTGCCGCCCTGCTGCCATGCTGCTGAGCTGAGGGCTGCTCACCCGACACAGCTGAGCTGAAGGCTGCCCGTGAATAGAGACTGGTTCGTGGGAGAAGATTGCTGAGCTGAACCAAGCTGGACGAACCAGAGGACCCAACTTCTGGCTAACAGTGGCTAGCAGTCGCACCCGAAGCCTCACTGTTAGAGCCCCACGCAGCCACTGCTAACTGACCAGCCTGGTTTCTCGGCTTTATCGCCTGTCTTCTCAGACAACTGAGCCACCCTTCAATGGAAACCTAACAATCGTTCAAGTAAGGTTGTGTCTGGGCAGAGATAAATTAGCTTTAGATAAAAAAATTAAGGTTTGTTTTGATTGCCTATTTCATTGTGTTTTTGCTGCATTTGTAAGATTTTGTTTTTCAATTGTTTGGGTACAAACAATACTTTTAAAGATTTCCGACCGATAGAGTTGTTTTTACTTCGTACGCTCGATCTTTTTAGTATAGCCTTCTTTTGCAGACCGCCAGCGCTTCATAAACTGTGAAGATTGCTACCAACCGAATTCAAAGTAAAGATCGGCTGTGAAGTAGATAGTTTAAACACCAAAAACTAATTGTATAAGCCGTTTCCAAAACTGCCATCTTAGTATGTCAAAATACTAAATTAGATCAATCACTGTGGTGACCAATCCATAAAATAGAATAAATTCTCCAAAGGTTACTGATTTCTAATTCAGCAAATGATTTAATGAAACATTATGTCCTCCAAATAATGTTTTATCTTCATATCTGCAAAGCATATCAGCAAAGCAGATATGAAGACAAAACAAACACCATATGGTGGTAATTAGTCTTAAACTATTGACAAATAGTTTAAAACTAACTTAGCTTCAGTCTTAAAACTCTGCAATACAAGCCTAGGTCTTTAAGAATACCTATTCATACTGACATTCATTCATACTGTGACATCACAATCAATTTATTGGTTACTGTTTCTACTTCTTTGCGTATTTGTCCATTTTACTGTTTTACTTTTGGTAGTTATTTTTATTATTCATTCTTCTTAGTAGAGAAGTTGTGTGTTACTAGCTAAGTGAGTTTGTTGATTAAAGTATTTTCATAAAGGTTGAATTCTTTTTGTAATAAACTCTTGTACTTTGGAAAGTCGTTTGTTATTATTCCACATACATGTGTAGTAACTTGCTGTTCAAAGAACGCCATGAACGTATTCCTTCATCTATTGTTTAATTATCGCAGCTTTATCAGGCAGGTAATCATAAACATTAACTGAGACTTAACTATTTGATTATTATTAATTTCCCGAATCCCAGGTGGTGCCCCAAACTTGGTTATTTTGACATAAAATTAGTAATCTTGTTAATAACAGCCCTAAGCAATTATTCATAACTATTCATAGCATACCTATCTGTGTCACAATAGCATCTAAGGGGTTGAATGAATTTTATAGGCACTGTAGATCAAAGGATATTCATATGTTATAAAAGTCCAAAGTCCAGAGCTAAATTCACCTGAGGATCTGCTAACACTTGAAAATTGATGTGGGCAGACATTCTCCATTCAGTCTGACTAAGCTAGAGTTTTTTTTTTTTTAAGGAATGCCAAAACTAGTACTTTTTGCTGGTCTGTCAGATAAAATCCCTTAAGATACAGTTAAGTTTGTGGTTGTAATGTAGCAAAATATGTACAAGTTTTAAGACTATAATTACTTTATCAAGATCCCGTATGAGCTCATAAACAGAAATACTGTTTTTGTAGTAACCTTTTCTAGCAGCAAAAAAACAATGCTCTGCTGTGTTGCTCTTACCGCTGTATGCTTTATGAGAAGTGAAACAGATGTTCGCTTTTTAGATTGGGTATGGCAGAAGTGCTCAGGAGACAGCCCTGGAAAAGGATGAGCATTAGGCACCTGATCGGACAGGATCAATGGGAAGCAATTAGATGATAAGTCTGTGACTGTACGAAGGGCAGAGACCTTTGTAAAGAGGGGAGGGAGAGCAAGTGAGGGAGGGAAAAAACAGTTTAATATCTCAAACCAGAGATGAATATACCCTCTGCACGGGTGTGCTGATGAAGCTACAGTGTGCAGTATTTATGTGTTTGTGATTATGTGTTTTGCCTAACACCTATTGTCATAACAATGCATGATTATTAAGGGAGCAGGATTTTTTTCACAGCAGGGAAAAAGGGGCTGAGCTGACAACAGGTTAGGCCTCCCTTTGTGTCTTTGTTTGAAAGCTCAGCAAAATACATATTCATGCTCCCCATGTGTACTCAGTGGCACACATTTATATAGATTGAGTACATTTACTAAAATGCTCACAAAATCACATTTTACATGGTTGTAATGCAATCAGAAGGCAATAGGTAACAGTAAAGATAGGTTCTTCATAGCAGAGGTGGACGCAGTCTCCAGGAGCTGGTGTCTTGTTATTTCTCTAGTATCCCTGAGAAAAGGTTAACATCTCATAGTGGGCTGGCTATTAGGCTAAACCAGGGTGCCCTATATTCTGTGTGGGTTGAAAAGACAAGTTCTGACCATTAGCATGCCTCCTGTGCACGGGTCAAGACTACAAAAGGAGCTTGAGCATCTTTTCCCTACTTTGTGGGTGTAATGGTGTCATACGACACCTTACTGTATACTTAATCCAGCCTTTGTAAGGATATTGTTAGATTTGTTGTTTATCTGAAATACACCTCATTTTTAAGCCCTTAAAACCAAATGGATTTACAAACAGAGCTTGCAACAGTAAAGTGCCTTCTCTCTCCTGCTTGAATCCCCTCGTGTTGCTCACTTCCAACACTAGATGGCTGTCTGAGCTGCGTGTGCTTCAAGACATGCACCGCCGCAGTCTCTTTCTGCTGCTTTTCCAGGCCTCAGAAATGCACATCTTAGTAGAAGCCTTTTTGTTGATAATGCTTCAAGACACCTGGGTTATGAATACACAGACATGTCACCCAGCTTAATGTTTTGATGTTTGAATTTGCCAACCGTTGGTTTTTTTCATGAGGTCTCGAACAGTGGATTAAATACACTGTCATCAGAAAAGTTAGCCACAGATGCGCACGCATGGAGGTGAAAGGGCACCCGAGTTTGTTTAAAAATAAACCCTATGCTATGTCATTTTCAATCATTGTGTTTTTTAGTGTTTCAGGTAAACTGACAGAAAGGAAAACACATTTTGATGTGAAAGAGCATCGCTAAGCAGATTATTTATCATGATTGTTTAAATTGTATAATTATTTAAAGTTCTGTGCCATTTGTGGGTCATCTGTGCAGGATTTTGTTGAAGGCCTTTTGTAGTTTCATTTAGTAAATGTAACCACATAGAGCACTTGCTCGTATTGACTTTGAAGGCTGCTCTTTTTTTCCGTCCTCGTTCAGAGGCCTTCCATCTCTCTAGCCTGAAGGTCCCAAACCGCACAGCCGGCCAGTTCGCGGTGTCCCTTTTATTATGATGTCAGCACTTTGCTTAAAGGAGCATTCAATATCTCCAGGACGACCATCACAGGAACATCAATAGGATAGCAAGTAGATGAGCACCAAACAGCCATTCCTCATTGCTGGTTGGATTTTTTTTTTTTGCACATTGATTTATTGGAAGCTGACAGAGTAATTGAATTTAGTGGCAGTGATTATCACAGCTGAACAGGTTGCTTTTTTTTCTCCAGCATCTGTTTGCAGCGGTACACACACACACACACACACACACACACACACACACACATATATATATATATATATATACAGAGAGAGAGAGAGAGAGAGAAATGGAAGCTTTTGTGTCAACCACTATTCACATTATTCTACCCTGTCTAAAAATCTAATGATCTGATATGTATATACGTTTTATAACAATTGGACATGTCATGCTGATATGTAAATCAACATTACAGTCGTTTAAATTCTTAAACGACTGAAGGAATCAGCTCTCATCATTGATTAGAGATTTAAGATTTATTCCACAACACCACAAAGAACTGTCATAAGACTGATGCTTGACAAAGTTTCTGACTATTGGCAATTCCAGTTTGCATCTTGCTTTATTTAGCTTAGCGACACTGCTAATGCTTGAACTTGCTAGTGAGCTGAGCTTAACCCTGTGGCATCTTTGATGTGATTTTAAAAGAAAAGGTCAACAATTTTTACAATAAAAATAAATAAATAAATTATTGGCTTAGCACCAAAGTATATTGAAGATCTGCTGTTACAATACCAACCCACCAGACCACTCAGGTCCTCTAATTCCAGTCTACTCAACATCCCTAGAATTGGAACCAAACATGGAGAAGCAGCTTTCAGTTTCTATGCTCCTCGAATCTGAAACAAACTTCCAGAAAACTGCAAAGCTGCTGAAACACTGAGTTCTTTTAAATCACAACTAAAAACATATCTGTTTAGAGCTGCCTTTGAGTAATGCTTTGATGTATCATGTTTTGTGTATGCTTCTTGCTGTTTTTACATAATATGCTTTGTAATGCCTTGATGTAGCTGTGTATGCTTCTTGCTTTATTGCTGTTTTTACTTTATATGCTTTGTCTATGTTTTACTGCTATTTTTATTTTACCTCTTAATCATGTAAAGCACCTTGAATCACCTTGTTGTTGAAACTGTGCTATACAAATAAAATTGTCTTGCCTTGGCTTGGCTGGCCTAGTATGTAGGAGTTGAAAACAAGTGGATTAAAATAGACTTTATAATTATTTCTGAATAGAACAAATTTAATGAAATGCATTTTCAAAAATTAGTAATAATAATTTATTTACATGTCTGTTAGCTGTTTAGCTACAGAGACAAAAACAGGCATGTAAAGTGATGTAGACCTTTTTCCTGTTTCGGCAAAGTACTTTTAAAGCAATCCACAATAATTCATGATGTGAAAATTTCAGGAGCTTGACTTATGTGGGGCAGTTTTTGCAGTGGACAGATATAACTGTGAACCAGAGGTCTTGCATGCCAATTTAATTCAGGGCCTTCACAACAGATGGGGGCCAAAAACATCTGATACATTCAACTGGTGCTGGTTTGTTTCCTGACACAACAATTCAGAGTGGAGCAGAAATTGCTTGTTCCAGCAGAAATTTTAATATACAGAAAAGAATCAGTTTTGGGAACACATTTTTAAAGTCCAAGATCATCTCTCACCAACCTCCATCCACTTGCAGCATATCTGGCTCTATAATTCATGCAAAATGAAATGAAAACCTTCTTAGCAATATGTAGATTTCTTTATGCAAAACAGCATCACCTATGGTGCACCGACCGCAGCTAATGCCTTTGATCAGCCTCTCTGACATTCTCTAACTACTGAGAAGAAAAGAACTTAAAAATTGTAAAGGCTCTTAATTGAAGTGAACATAAAAGAAGATACATGGTGTTAATTGGTATACGCTAAGAATAATCTAGACCTTGGAGACCACTGTCCCTTACCACCCCCCCACCACAACTCTGCCAAAGTGTCAGGATTTACATCTTTAATTCAAGATTTCCCCACATTAATTACCTTGCAGGCAGAGAAGTGCGAATCACTTCATTTTAAAGTATAATAAACATCCAAATAGCCCCCCCCCCACCCCCCTGCTCATCCATGAATATAAATTTTGATTAGCGTGCAAAAACACTCTCCTATTTCTTTAAGAGGAGATTAATTTAGGCCGGAATTTTTTGTTGTTGTATCTTAAGTTGAGTGTTTAACCAGAATATTTGACAAATGTTAGAATGGAGATAGAATAATACTAATAGACAAGAAAATATATTGTGTTTTAAAATATTCAGCAAATTTGACATCATATTCGTTCAGTATGAAGACTAGTTTGTGAGTCTGTGTGAGTTCTGTGCAGTGAAGTTTGGCAATTTGAACACTGGTTACCAATATGACCTTTGATGATGAGAATACAGCGACACCACTATCCCAGGCCTCTCTGTTCCTTCTCAAAATGATGATGAATGGGACAAGCTGAGCTACGGGATGGAACAACGAGGATCCACAGTGACACACATACACGTTGAGGAGCTCAGGCACATGCATGCACACAGAAATGCTGACAGACAAATGACCCTCTGATGGAAAGTCAAGCTCTTTTAAGTCCTAACTGCAGCACAAACACGCCTCACACTGTATTATAGCACTTGCACTCATCTCTTTTTGTTCAAAACACATTTGAAACTCTTCAAAATACGTAAGTTCAGATTTTTATCTTGTGAACAGGTTCATGTGTGGATCTCTTTTTCGTAAATAATAAACATCTGTTGTGATTTATTGAAACTTTTTGAAAAGCATCCCAGAGTGGCTTCAAATTTATTGAGTTTATTAAGCCACACTAAGCAATTTATGTAAACAGAGTTAAAACGAGTACGGCAACTGTACACCTTAAAGTGTTAGCTTTTTCTGAAGCGATTTATTTTGGGAATTTGTTTTAATTTATTGGCTCAAAGTGCACGGTGCTCTGTGGTAAAACTGAATTGATACGGAAACCCGCAGGGACGTATTAATTAAAATAGCAATCTAATTAGCATTCCGCTGTGACCTAAAAGTTGAATATTATTAGAGCTGCAACCCTCAGTTGCAATAAGAAAAAAAAGAAAGGAGGAAAGAAAGCTTACATGACAGTGAAATTGAAATTCAAAGAGCTGCAGATAATGTACACACAGATCAAAAGAATAAAGCAAGAGAAAATAACACACCAAAAAGTTTTACATTTCCTCATGAGGGGGAAAACCAGCAGGCTAGCACTATCGTGTGCCCACATACAACACCCACAGTCAGTTTTAAGTAGTAGGGCAGCTTAATCTGCAGCATGGATATAAAATCTCAGACTATGACTTAAAGCTGCTGTCCGGAGAATATATTTATATATCAAAGTTTTATATATCTTTAAAATGATAGTGCGGTTCTATAGTATATATGGCTGGTGCTCCACAACATTTGTTGTTCTTCCTAAGTCCCGCCTTCCTCCCATAGAACTCTATGCGATTCAAACTGACAATTTTTTTTTGCCTATAGAATTCAAGTTTCCACCTTGTTGCCGGTCAATCAACATGCATGCACAAACCTATGAAGATCGGGCCGCGCACCCAGGCCGCTCCGTGTCTTCCTGTTTTAAAAACAGATCCAAACACTGTTAAAGTAGCCTCTTACAAGTGTAATAACATGATTCAAAGCTAAAAGTTGAAGTTGTTTTTCAATCCTTATTTCAGCTGGATGTTAAAATATGCATTGATGATTTTTAACCCTAACATGAAGCTTTTCTTTCACATAGTTATCTTTTGTTCATTCCCTCCATATCTAGGCAAAAGTACATTTATGTTCTTGCCCACAAAGCCTTAGGGTTTCCTCCTTTGAATAACAAAACGTCTTTATTTAAAAAGAGAAAGACAGGATCAGAGTGTTGGTAGAATTCTATGTTTAATTGTTTCTCATTCAATACACCTTTTAAATTTATGGTATGCTTGTCTGGGAGAGAATGTCCTAATTTGAGATTGAAGATTGGCTATTGCAACTCAAAGCCCCAGACTATTTCTTAAAATCGTAACAAATGCTCTTAAATTCAGTCAGTGAGAAAAGAAATCAGCAGCTTTTAACCCTCCTCGTATTACAATAGGACACCTTATCTTTCTCAGATTGGTATAAGACATTTAAAGAACCAAAATTAGGACTTTTACTTCCAACTTTGCAACTCAAAATTCTGAAATCTAAGTTCACTAATATTTCTGAATGACTGATTACTGATTATAACAGTGTGAGCTGTTCAGACTTCCATTCCTACAGGTTCTTGTGGGTACTTACAAACACTCATCATGACCGTAAGTTGTCTATGAATTGTGCCTTTGAACCGGATAGTGATTCAGTATACAAATTAAATTAATAATAAAAACTAGAATTGGATATACACATTTGAATTTGTTGCGAATATTCTGCAATCCACACATTGTGAGGGTAACACAAGCTCAAATATATCCACACAAATCCTGACTGATATTTAGATAAATGTCCCACAGCAGGTTGCAAATTAAACACAAATGTTTCTATACCATCAGTAAACCTATAGCATATTTGACTGTAAATTTTACCAGCCTATTCATCACACACAGAGCTAATTTAAATTGCCTGGTTTCATTGCTTGGAACCAGCTTTTAAAAATTGACCTTGAATGTTCAAACTTTGAGGTTGGTAGTGTTCCACAACATTAATATTAAGATGCTGTCACTGCTTTCTGTTTTGCAATGTATTCTAGCATTAAGAAAAATATATTATGAGAGTCTAAAGGTGAGAAAACCAAAAGGATTTTGAGGTAAATCAAGTCCTGTCAAGTCTTTGAAGTATGTAAGTAGTTGAGTTGAGCTTAGTTGAGCTAATGTTCAGAATAGTGCATGTATACCCAGATCAAAAGTGTGTAATTCACATAGTTGTGCAGCATCATTACCAAGTACTGTATGTTATTTTTTGTGATATCACTGTTGTTTTATTTCCTTTTTTAATGTCAGTGGCCAAACTGAGCATCTGGTAATGAATTTTGATGAGTGCCGCCAAGTGGTAAGTCAAATTAGTCAGTCAATAAGTGATGGCATGAGTTTCAGTTTCAACCATCCGGCATCCTAAAGTGAGTAATCCATCTAAATAGTGCATAGTGTGGGATTAAGTTGCATGTGTGACATATATACAGTACATGACATGTGAGAGCTGTGAAGATAGGGTGCCAGAGTTATTTGACATGTCTGAAAACATCAGTAGCAGGCTGATTTACGTGGTGATCAATGACTCGACTCAAACTTCTGGAATTCCTTAAATAGAAAACCTTTAAAACGGATGTATGATTGAATTGAAATGACTTTTCTTGTAAAGTGCCTTGAGATGACATCTGTTGTGAATTGGCGCTATATAAATAAACTGAAATGAATTGAATGATAGCTTTGCCTCTGTCACTCTGCCCCAGGGCAGCTGGGGCTACAATGTAGCTTACTACTATCAGTGTGTGAATGTGTGTGTGAATCACTACAACGACTGATTGTAATGTCAAGTGCTTTAGAGTCCTCAGACTTGACAAAGCGCTATACAAGTGCAGGGCATTTACCATTTAAATATATTTTCCTATGCTATCGTGTCCTTCAATGCCATTGAGACAAAAGGCTGATATACAATAGTGTGACAGGGTTTTGTAGCCTATTTTATAGTTTGGAAAACCATACTTTAATGTGTTTCTGAGGAAATTTTCCTGATCATAGCAACTGCCAAATGTTGTGTCTCAGTTTCAACCATCTGAGTAAGATTATCACTTCTGATGGATTTTTTCCCCCAACAACTACTAAGAAACCAACTAAATTTAAACCTATTGTTAGAAGATGCTAGAACTCCTGGCAGGCGGTCCACTGTGAAGGGGGGGTTCAACATCAACATGAACTTAGGCGGTTGACCAAAAAAAAAGCCTGTTCCAAAGGCAGCACCTTATAGCTCAACAGAAATTTGCAGGTGCCCATATTGACTTCTAGAAAAATATTTTATAACCAGAGGAAATGGAATCTGAGGAAAATTGCATGAATAAATAATTGTAAGAGTCAGTGTGAAACTTTTAAAACAAAAAAAACGTTATCCATTGTCAAGCATGGTGCTGGAAGCATCATGCTGTGGGGCTCTTTTGATGCCAGTGGTAGCGCTAATCTGTACAAAGTGGATGAAATGTTGGGAATGAAGGACTACCTCGATTTTCTTCAACTTCACCTAAAATCAAAATCCTGATGACACAATAGGGCAATATTTCAAATACATATCAAAACTGGTTTTGGAATAGGTAAAAGAGGCAAACATTAAGCTAACTGAATGTTGACTGGAACTCCACCCTGTTGAAAATGCAACCCATTGAAGTAAGCATGGCTATTTCTGATGAAGATGGAGGTTAGCCCATCATACTAATGTCAGAATGTTGTCGATGACTCTGTCATGAACTAGGTAGACCACTAAGTGGAAAACTGTCAGTAGAGAAAAAAAAAAAAAAAAGAATAAAAGTTACAGTGCAGACTTTTTAACCTTTTCATTCCCCTAATAACAAACTGGCAGACACAACGCAAGCGTTTTTAGACATTTTAAAAAACGTGAAAATGTTTATTTTAACGATTGCATGAAAATTGTGACCTAAATTTCACTTTCCTTTATTAAACTAGTAAATTGTTTTGTGCAAGATCAAAACAAAATGAAATGGACATCAAGCACACTAAACATACGTGTTGCAGAAATAACTGTTCATTGCCAAAGCAGGCTACATATCAGATGTGAACAGAAAGACGTTTGAATAGGTGCTTATTTCTTGAAGAGAATAACCTCAAAAATATTTCTACAGATAGTAATTGACAATTTAGTCACCATTCATCAATTACCCAAATGGTTTTACCCTCCAAGCTCTGAAAAGTCTCTTTCTCATTGGTTGTAACTCAATACCCACCCCCTCTCAGTCCTTTTAAAGTATAGATTTCCTATTGATCAGTAGCAGGAAGCAGAGCCAAGGTTTCCATAGCTCTACTGGTTGACACCACACTTGAAGCTGACATACTGTATTTCATCATCACCAACCAAAGTTGCTACCCTAAGCGTCAGGAGAACCCATATCAACTGCCATGACTTGTTCCTTAAGCCCTGCACAGGTCATGGCAATCAAAACAGTCTTCAGAGGGGTCAGCGCACGTCACTCAGCTCAACGTAACCTCTGCTTAACCTTGAGGGCTGTATGCCTCCTCTGCATCCCTTCTGGGAGGCTTTTCATATTCCTGTGTAGCCTTGTGCGCTGTCTGAGCTGCCTGTTTCCTCGTTGAGGGCCTCTAACGCTCCTCCCGCAGCTCTACAATCGGCTGCACTCGCATGTGTCCCTGCAGTGGGCCGACATGCCAGCCGGCAAGTGATAATTATTCATTAGTATTCATTAGTGTGAGGTGCTGGCCAGCGCGGGGCTCATGTTGAATCAGTGTTCTGACGAGGCCTCGGCCCGGCATGGGTCAGTGAAGAGCCAGTAATTAGGCCCACCAGTCAGAAGGCATTTTCCTACGCACAACACGTGAGCTTTGAGGGAGGAGGAGGAGGAGGAGAGAGAGACGGTGAAACCACCGGGAGAGAGGCTGGAGGAGGAGAGAGATAAAGAAGGAAGCTTGAAGGAGAGAGTCGATTTCCAGACGAAAGCAAACCTTGGCCTCTTTGCTTTGCAGCTGAGGTTGTAACCTTTCTCCGTCAGTCACTTCATCTGTGGTAGAAACGTGAAATAACCTTGGCCACGCTTTGTTATTCTTGTGCACCTGCCTTACATTTCTTCGTGTTTTTTCTTTTTATCACCTTTTCTCAGTCTTCCCCCATCCTAACAAAACAGCTACTTATTTATGGTTTGTGTACTTCTTTTTTTTTTTTACAATGCCATTCAAAAGCATATATGGCATTTTTTGAGGTAATCTCAAAGTAGCAGGTAATTGTGAAGTGGAAGGAAAATGATACATAATATGTAACTTTCTTTTTAATGTGTGTATTTTAACTCAGCCAGCTAGAGTCAATATTTTGTATGACCATCTTTTACTGTTTTTACAGCTTCAATTTTATGTTTTTGTATGTGTCTACCAGTTTTGATGACCTTTTTGGCCATTCTTCTTTGTGAATTAGCTCAAGATCAGTCAGATTGAACAGAAGGTGAACAATATAATTTTTTTCCCCCACAGATTCCCAATTGGATTTAGGTCTGGACTTTGACTTGGCCATTCTAACACATGATTTCATTTTAACCATTCAGCTGTATAGTTACGGTCGTTGTCCTGCTACAAGGGAAACCTCCACCTCACTCTAAAGTCATTGGCAGCCTAGGTTTTCATACAGGATTGTCCTGTATTTAGCTCCATCTATCTTCCCATCAACTCTGACCTTGTCCCTGTCTCTGCTGAAGAAAAGCATCCCCTCAGGATGATGCTGCCACCACCACCATGTTTCACAGTTGAAATGGCAGTTTTAGGGCAAAGTGCTTTTTTAGTTTTCCAAGACACTTTTAGGCTCTTTTGTAGGCAAAAAAGTGAAAACCTGGTCTCAGATATTTCGAAGTCTTTCTTTCACATGTCTACAATATCCCTTCCATTACTTGTGGAAAGCTGTTTTATCTGTTTTTTTTCTTTAATGTTATTTTCTTTTCTTCTATACAGGAGTGCAGGACTGATCATTATGTCAACAGATTCTCCCACATGAGCTGAGGATCTTAGTAGTTCCTCCAGAGTTACTATGGGTCCTCAGGGTTTGCTGCTTCTTTGATTCATGCCTTCCTTGTCCTGCATGTCAGTTTAGGTGGAATTCCAAGTCTTGGGTCTGTGCTAAGCTCTTTCTATTTCCAAGTTATGGTTTAAACAGTGCTCCATCAGAAGCCCAAAGCTTGGGATATATGTTTCATAAACTAACCCTGCTTTCATCTTCTTCGCAACTTTCTCCCTAACCTTCCCTGACCTTCCAACCTTGCTGTATTTTTTGTTCTTCACAATGCTGTTTTTGCATGAATGTACTCTAACAAACCTCAGAGGCCTTCACAGAACAATTGGATTTACAGTAAGTTTAAATCAGATGCTGGTAGACTCTATTTAGTAATCAAGTGACTTCTGAAGGTAATTGGTTGCAGTGGATTTTATTTGGGGCTTTCAGAGTAAAGAGGGCTGAAAACAAATGAATGTCATGCCTTTTAAAAATAAAAAGATTTTTATGTTAAGGTTGTCTCTCGTCACATTTATGCAATATTTGTATGTTTATCAGATAAAATGCCTTTAAAATCTATTAAAATTTGTCGTTGCAACTTGAATATCAATAGATATTGTACTTTTCTCAGACCCTGAATGTATTTTTTCTTCTGGTGCATTCTGCTTATTAATGGCTCTTTGGATGTCACACGGTCGATAAACAGCAGCACTTATCACTTACAGACGTAATTGTGTAACGTTAACATGACAAAGTGCTCGCCTCCCAGGAATGCTGTTTGTATTAGAAATGCGACCGAGGCCTAACTGAATTAATCTAATCAGAAGATAATTACACTCGCTGGAACAAAGCTGGACTGATTCATCAAACTGTTTCTTTCACCCCTGAGCCATTAAAGCAGGAGATTACAAACCTGAGTTAAAGGCATCCACAGCTTTCAAAGCTGACCGTGCCAGGGCTGTCAGTTTGTATCTGACACTGCTCAGAACCTGACTGACAGCAATTGAGAAAACAACGGGTCAAATGTGGAGCTGCTGTGAGAAAGGAGCCAAAATGGTGCGAGGCCTCTGGATCCAAATCCCTGTGGGGGTGAAAGCTTATCCTGTCAACAAATAATGTGATGCCAGTTTAACCTTGACTAGAACAAACAAACAAAGAATGCTGACAACCACTGCTTTCTATTTTGTTGCTCTTCTTCTTTTGCTCATGAGTAGCTCTGTGGGATTCTGCAGCACCTCTTCAACCTTAGCCTAACTCAGGAGAAGGTTCCAGTGTTGTGGAAGACATCATGCCTTGTTCCAGTACCCCAAAAAACTCACCCATCAGTCATCAATGACTATAGACCCGTTGCCCTGACATCCCAAATCATGAAGGTCCTGGAGAGACTCCTGATGGCACCCCTGAGTAAGCAAACAAGAACGTATCAGGACCCACTGCAGTTTGTTTATTGCTGTGGAGTTGGAGTTGAAGATGCCATCATCCACCTGCTTCAACCAACCCACTGTCATCTGGACAAAGCAGGCAGCACTGTGAGGATCATGTTCTTTGATTTCTCCAGTGCATTTAACACAATTCAGCCTGATTTGCTTTGTCAGAAACTCCTGAAGACACAGGTGGAGCCCTCAACAATCACCTGGATCAATGACTACCTGACCAACAGACCACAATTTATGAGACAGAAGAATTGTGTGTCAAACCAGGTAGTCAGCAGCACAGGAGCACCACAGGGGACCGTACTCTCACCATTCCTTTTCACTCTGTACACCTCAGACTTCCAGTACAAATCAGAGACTTGTCATCTGCAGAAATACTCAGATGCACTCCACTCTTGGGGGATGCGGTCGGCCCCGCCCGGGGCTCTGGGGGTCCTTTGGACGTCTTTGCTCCGATCTCCTTCATGTCTGCATCGATTCCTGGGAGACGGATTGATGCCTGCTCACACCAGCTATCGAACACTCTTATGGAGAAACCTTATATGCACCAGCATGCTAACACACACACATAGATGTGGGGTCTCTGGTGTTTAAGGATATATTCTTGGGCTGAGGTTATCATTACTAGAGCTTGATTAATCGGTACCATGAGTTTTTCTGTGACATTATTGTTGTATTTTTATATCTATTTTTGTGTGATGTGGTTGTGTAATTCTTAGTTCACAATGTTTGGTTTGTTTTGTCGATGTTCCTTTTTCGTGTTTTGTTTTGTTTTTCCCCCTCTCTCTGCCGTCCTGTGGGTATGGAGGCATACTTCAATGTCTTCCTGTGTTTTCTTTGTTCCCCTTCCTGTCTTGTATTTTCAACTCACCCTCTCTCTTGACTTTTTGTTTCCTACCTCTCCTCTTCATCTTCCTTCTTTCTTCTCCTTAATTTTCAGTCTCCGTGTCAATAACATCAGGAAATAAAAACCCCAACAATTCATAATAAAGATTTTTCACACATATTTCAAGTGGAGGACTATAGCAAAAGCTGTACTGCTCCGCTCGTGAAAGTAAATCTGTTGGGGTCCTACTTCATTCAGACACCAATTCTGAGCTCCACACTGCCAAACAGGACACGTTTATAAAAAAAAAAAAAAGAAATACTCAGATGACTCTGCAATTGTCGGGTGTATCAGAGATGGACAAGAAGCTGAATACAGAGAGCTGGTGGACCGCTTTGTGACATGGTGTGGAAACAATCGTCACACCTTGAATGTGAACAAAACAAAGGAGATGATTGTAGATTTCAGAAGAAACAGGGATAAGTCAAAAACTGTTTCCATCATGGGAGAAGAAGTGGAGGTGGTTGAGGAGTATAAATACCTCAGAGTTCACGTTGACAACAGACTGGACTGGAGGCGCAACAGTGAAACCGTCTAGAAGAAGGGACAGAGCAGACTGTACTTCTTGTGGAAGCGTAGGTCCTTCAAGGTTTGCAGCAAGATGCTGGAGATCTTCTACAAGTCTGTTGTGGAGTGTAATTTCATCTGCCATCATCTGTTGGTAGCAGCATCAGAGCCAGGGATTTAAATAGAGTTAACAACCTGATAAAGAAGGCTGGTTCTGTTCTTGGGACAACTGTGGAACATCTGGAGATGATGATGCAAAGAAGGATTCTTCATAAAATCAAAAAAAATATGGACAACCCTGAGCATCCTCTTCATGAGACAGTCATACAACAACAGAGCGTCTTCAGTCAGAGGCTTCTTCAGTTTCACTGCACTACAGACCGCTACAGGAACTCCTTCCTGCCCACAGCCATCATCATCTACAACAACTCCTTAAACAATTAATCATATGAGCTACACCAAAACTTAATTTCCCTCTGGGATCAATAAAGTATTTTTGAATTTAATTGAAGTGTGGCTAGAACACAAGCAGAGGAAGAGGACATTCCCTCCTACAGCTGCGCTGTATCCATGACATGATTCCAGATTACACAAACTCCTGGGACTAAAAGAGAACGGGTTGACACCCTCCTTTTGGTAAACACCCCTTCCTCTTTCGCTTCAACCCCCCACACCCCCCCTCCGCATTTTTCTCTTTTCCTCCCTTCTTTCCCCTTGGGTTCAGGCGTGCACTTCTTCCCCTCCTTCAGATTTATGGCACTAGCACCTAGGTGCACTTGACAGCTATCAGATTGGTGCTGCAGAGGAGGGAGATCCCAAAGTGAGTTGGGGTTAGCTGGGTAAATCTATCAGGGCTCTGTCCAGGAGAAGGAAGAGTATGAAGAAGAGTGTGTATGTGTGTGAGTGAGGGGGAGAAGAAGCCAAGGGAGAGCTGAAGAAGAGGGGAGAGGAGAGAGAGGCTTGGTGGGGCCCCGCTGAGCACATAAGCTTCCATGCTGAGCACAGCTCTGGCTAGCTGACAGTTGTGCTCAGCCTTCACTGTAATAATGAATAAAAGGAAACTCCCTGCAGATTACACATCTTCCGTGTTTTGACATTGACCTTAATACATAATTTAACCACAAAGCCTGAAGAGTGTGTAACGAGATAAGAAAGGACCAGAGGATCGAGAAAAAAAAAAAAAACAGATGCAGGGGCTAAAATATACAGGCTAAAACAACAAAACACCTCCACTGTTATTGCTTTAATATAACCCAACCTGCAAGGACTGGCGGAGTATTTACTAAATACGAGGAGGAAAATTGAGGAAATTTCCTTGTGCCAGAAAATTGCTAAATGGATACCAGCAGAAGAGGAAAATTATGTGTTTGTGTGTCTGAAAAATGCTGTGATTTTCCAGCTTATCGAATTCCCAGTGGGAGGAGTAGGTGGTGCTGTTAAACCTCAATAGAATAGTAATGTGCCATCCGGCGTTGATGTGTGTGTGTGCCAGTCAGCCCCTGTTTGTACGCCTCCCTTACGGTGTGCGCAGCTCTCCACCAACTGAGTGTGATGTCTGAAAGGGGTATTTGTCACTGTCAGTGTCACTTCATGGTGTGTGTGTGTGTGTGTGCGCGTGTGTGTGCGTGCGTGTGTGTGTCTTTTTTTTCCCAAGGCGTTTTGAGCATCATGATGCCTTGAGTGACTGTTTACAACAGCGTTTGCTGAGCCAGCATTCTCCTCCATGGGTTATGTCACTCCAGCTGGGGTCACCATATCATCCAGACTGTCAAGAAGTGTGATATGTAGCCAGTTCCCCAAGGAGGAAAGTACCAGACTCAGACAGGGTTTAGGCGAAAGCTTAAGAGACACTGTAAATTATTGCCTAACAAAAGTCTTTTGATCCTAATTCCAATGTGATATTTTTCCTCATTCAGGGCCATGCAAATGTATTTATACCCATCGAACTTTGTGTCACATTGAAACCATAAAGTTAAATGTAATTTGTTGTACATGGTTTTAAACTTTTTTTTTTTTAAATTAAAATTGTAGTAGAGTGGACGCCCTGTATTCGCTGGGGTTAGGGACCACAGCTGGAAAAAGTCAAAATCCGCAAATTCTTGAGACCTCCTCTTAGGGTTAATGGCTAATAACAGCCCATTTATAACTTAACAGCCCATTTATAACTTAATATGCATTATTATGCTCAGTGAACAGTGTCTCCGCATGACAGCAGAAGCTAATGTTTATAGTCTTTCTTACTTCCACTCTTGGTTTTTCAGCCAATCAGCACTGGAGAAAGGAAAAGGGCACTCTTGGATTGGCGGCTTTGTAAATGCCAGTCAATAGCAAGTCAAGCAGCATTGCACCTTGGAAATCCAGCTTGCCAAACTGCATTCTCTTTTGAATATTTTAGATATGCGCATCAAAAAAGTCTGAATAGGTGGATTATCTGCAAATTACTTTTAGTCACGTTCCATAGAATAATCTGTGAATAGATGAATCCACGTATACTGAACCGCAAATAGGCAGTTCACCCTCCTTTGCTATAAAATTGTCTTCAGAAGTCACCAAAATCAGTAATCAGAGTCCATCTGTGTGTAATTTGATCTCAGTACATTAGCCAACAAACATAATGAAGTAGGGGATAAGGTTATGGAATAGTTTAAAACCTGGTTAGGTTATAAAGCAATACTCAAAGCTTTTGAAATCTCACAGAACACTGCTTGAGCCATCATTCGGTAATAAAAAGAGGACAGCTGCAAACTTTCTATAAGCATTGATTGGAGACGCCTTAGTTAAATGGACTGAACTTATATAGCACTTTTCTAGTCATACAGATGGTCAGTATAACTAGAAAAGTGTCAGTTACTGACCCGTCAAAGAGCTTCTTTACACTGGAGCAACATTTACCCATTCGCACTCACAACGCACACACATTCATACACTAAAGAGCTCAGTAGGCAATTTGGGGTTAAGGGCCTTGCCCAGGGACACATCAACATGTGACAGGAGGAAACTGGAATTGAACCTAAGACCCTCCGATTGCAAAACAACTTCTCTACCTACTGGCCTTGGCCCCACCAAAATGTCGCTGTGGAGCTCTATGCACGGCATGCTCAAATTAATCAGTAGAACAGGGTGGTTCTTTACAGAGTAATATTATATAAAGACCAATTCTGTTACCAAGAAGATTCTGTTATAAACATTTGTGTATAAGTATCTAAGTCTTTGCCAGAATACTGACAAGCTCAGTAGGCTAAATCACCTTGAAGCAGTGACTGGGGCCGGCCCATTAACGTTTGTTTAAATGATGAAGATCTGAAATCACAGTGCGCATGCCCAACGTGTGTTCAGTAGACAGCCGAGGGGCACAAATGCCACGGCTCCAAGCTGAGATTCCACTACCTTCCTCGACAGAGAAAGGCATCAATGCGCCATCTGGCATGCAGTCTGTCAGAAATTTACTAGATAATGAAAGAGAAGAGTTTCTACTGTCAAACCAAAGCTGGAAGTGATGCGCCCCTTTTTGCCAAATTCGAAAGTTGGTTGTGCAGCATAACTCAGTATCAATATCAGAATAGCACACGTCATGTTTACGTTCTGTTGGATAGAAGTGTGCAGCCATCTAATATCCTTGCTAACTACCAGGACAAAAAAAGAAGAAAAAAAGAATGAAGTAGATTTTTTGATGAAGTCTAAATTTAGCAGGTTGTCTCTTGAACCAAAATTAGAGATTAAACATTTGGGATGTCACCAGCCAGTGGATTTCAACATCATTCAAGGACTTTAAGAGATTATTATAGATTTAAAAGGAATTATTTGAAAGATTATACAGTTATTAAAAAGTTTGCCCAGATGAAAGATCTGCATTTTTTTTCAAGAAGAAGAACACTGGTGACTGACCCTTTATTTGTAATTCATCTAGGCTATAAAGAAGGTTTCATCCTTCAATTACATTTATATAAAACTGTGTTTGTAGTGTGTAGATGTGTGCTATATAATGTGGTTCATTTAATATTGAATCGATATTAAATTAATCACATAAAATAGCAATCAATATTATTGATCAAAGTTAGATTGTATGCATCACAGAAGACCTAACTTAGACCACCTAACTTATCACTACCACTGGTAGTGAAAGCATCATGCCGTAGGATGCTTTTGCTTCAGCATAGACAGGGAAGCAGGTGAAAGTTAAAGGGAGTTTGGATGGTGCTAGATATATGGCAACTCTGGGAGAAACCCTGTTATAGCTGCAAAAGACTCAAGACTGTGGTGGATGTTCAACCATCAGCATGACAAAAATCGTAAACATACAGTCGAAATAGTTTGGATCAAACCATACTGATGGGTTGGAACATTCCAGTCAAAATCCTGTCATTACTTTGAAGAATCTGTCGCAAGAATTGACAGCTGTGTGTGAAGCTGGTAGACACAGACCCAACAAGATACCCAACAAGATCTGAAGCAGTAGAAGGTGATTGTACAAAATATTGACTCAGCCAAGCCTGAAAATAAATACATGTCAGACTTTTTAATTTTTAAAGAAAAGTATAAAGCAAGTATCCTTTCGCTTCTAGTTTACAATCATGCACTACCTACTGCTGGTCTAGCACATATAATCACAGCAATCCTAATAATGACTATTTTTCCCTGTACATTGTGATTTTCTTTTCCCAAATGTGCTAATATTCTGCATATAAATCCTGCATAGACAATCATTGCTACCTAATTAGGGAGATGATTACATTACCGGTGCACTCAATCACAGATGCAGATATTAAATATGAAGAAGAGAGGCTGTATATGCCTTCCTCCTCTCTTTGCTCTCCCTCATTCTCTTTAACTCCTTTCAAACCCTTTCGTCTTTAGGCTCAACAAAGACAGACTGTTCTGTAATTGAAGCGCCATGTCAGAGTCGCCTTCCTGTCCACGTGTAGCCCTCTGATTTGCCCCGCTTCTCATTAGTGTCATAATTACCTCCGGTTGAAAAGCGAGGGGCTTGAGCGAGCTCCTTGTCTGAGTGCTAAGGTGAAAGTGCTGGCCCGTGGCGATCTCAGTTGGAGGAGGTTGCGGCTGACCTCCAAACCAGCAGGGGGCAGTGGAGAAGTTCAGAACACGGCCTGCGTGCTGTCCACAGCTGCGCTCATAGGCTCTATTTATTGGCTACACGCTGCTTTCTGTGCTAACAAGCAGTGGTAAAGGGAAACTAATTGGTTAATAAATGAAACATAAAAAACTCCCGGCTGGAGTAAGAGTATCTTCTCCGACTGCTCTCTTTTTTTCTTTTTCAAATTTGCTGTTTCTTTCATTATGTCCATTCTTTAGAAATGTGCTTCCTTTTCTTTAATTTTGGCTCCGTAAGATTCACACACCTGTCAGTGTATCTCCAGACCTTGGTCAAAGCCAGCGTCTTCCACACTAAAAGATCTGCTTTAGGGATTTACTTGGCTGCATAACCATCCTGAACATGCTCCAAAGCGGCCCAGCTGGGCTGCACATCTAGTAAATTGTTGTAAGTGTATCTGAGTGTGTGGAGTGGTGCCATCATGGCTCAGTTACCAACACAGAGCTGCAGCTATGACTGTGATGGCACTATTACTTTGGTGCTTTGCCATCAGGCTATCCTCCAAGGACGGTGTCAAGACAGAGCAAGTCTCGATCTGGATGCCTGAGAGTGTGCTGGATGATGCAGGGCGGTGCTTTACTTCTGCAGCAGTAATCTAATGAGCCTGTAAACACACTCATTTGACATCATTAATTGGAGGGAGATCAGAGACCCAAAAGGGTGTGTGTAAATGTGTGCGTGTGTGGGGTAGCAGTTGGAGGGTTCTCCCCTCAGAGAGGGTTCTCCCATGATCAAAGATTTAGAGTGTGAAATCCCTGATTATGCGACAGAAAGACACATTAGAGGCTGTTTTCTGCCAAGCTGAGAGTGTTTGGTCAGTGCCAGCAGCAGACCTTGATTTCAGCTATCAAAAACCAGACAAAAGGGCTGCGATCTGTTTAGTCTTTTTTGTTAACAATAAGTGCAGACATCACAGTTGAAGGACAGGGAGTTTCACTCGGACTAGGTTATCAATTCCTGAAGTACTGCCTCGGTGGTAAACACATTAAGCGATATTTTGACACTTGGCGATAAAGCTTCAGTTTGCACTTTTTGACAAAGTTTAAGTCCTCCATATTACCGTCGCAGAGTGTTATTCATTAGCTCTAATTGTGCTGCCATGCTGTTTCAATCACATTTGTCAGCTGGATCTAAGCTGGAGGAAACAGAGGTGTAGCGCTCCAGTTGCTTGCTCCTTTGCTGTGAGTGTAACCCAGTCCAGTCCTTAATGATCTGCCTACCACCCGCACAATGGCCCGCACTGCTGTTCGCTTTCATTTACCAGTGTGCCAGTCTCTGAACTCCCCTCATCAGCCCTTTGTTCGCAGCCGTTTCATGTTTTTTTTTTGGAAGAGGGGAGTTGAACGGTGCATCTCTGTATGGGATACTTTTGAGTGAGTAGTTTAGAGAGACAGGAAGAGCAAGAATTTTCTCCACTGCAATGCATTATGAAGATTTCACTTTCCTCCTTTGATTCTGCACTGACAGTTATCCTTCAGCCCTCCTTTAAAGTCCCACTTTCAATCCCTAATGGCTGTCATGTCGCTGTGCTCTCTGGACTCTTACTCAAAGTGTCATTGGCATAATGGTCGGCAGCCGTTGGCCTCTTTTGATCATCCATGCTGTGTGCAAGAGCAACCGGGGCTGAAACAGTGAGGTGCATGAGGTGTGTATGTGTGTAAGTGTCTATGTGTGTGCACTGCTTGCGCCTTTGCTTGGCTGCCACTCCCAGGCAGAGCTCCGCGACCAGAAATCTAAAATTCACTTTCAAATAGGTTTTCTCCTGTTCTTGGAGCCTAATAGCCAAGTAGTCATACGTGTCTGCATGTGAATGAGTATGTGTGTATGTAGTCATTATAGCAATGGGGCAGCTTTCTACTATATCAGCATCTCAGGCTCAGCCCAGTTCTGCTCTCCCTCAATGGTTGCGAACACTCCAACAAAGAGATGAAGAGCCACAAGGGAGTCAGAAAGCAAAATCTGTTCTGTTTGTGTATGACAGAGGACTATACTGGTGAGCAGGGACCTTGGACGAAGCTAAAGTTAAGTTCAAATACTTCAGCCTACCTTTACGCATTTCAAATCTGGCCAAAATAAATGTACCCAAAAAGCTGCCAAGAATTAGCATCCTGAAGCAACGGTTCACAACCTAGAAACTGTCAATTGCTCTCCCCAGGTTGGAGGTAAAGTCTTTGCTTTAAGCAGAGGAGTTCAAGTATTCAAGTGAAGAAAGGATAAAGCAGAAGATGCATAGACAGATAGAGGCCTTGTTGGTAGTAAAATGACTCCTGCTCTGCCTGTGGCGAGGAAAGAGCTGAGTCAAAAAGTCAAGCTCACGACTGCCTCACTGATTGCCTTGGACAGGAGACACCGAGTCATAGTATTGCAAGTCACAAGTAAGTCCCAAGTCTTTCAACAAAAGTCTAAAGTTAAGTCCCTAGTAAAGACATGGAAGTCAAAAGTCAAGTCCAAACTCAAGCCATGGAAGTCTCAAGTTGAGTCGCAGTCCTAAACTCTTAATTTTGAGTCTTACATTTTGTCAAATTACTTGTTTAATATAATCAGAGTGATAATCCATCCATCCATCCATTTTCTATACCCGTCCATCCTAATGCAGGGTTGCGGGGGGGCTGGTGCCTATCTCCAGCGGTCAAGGGGCGAGAGGCGGGGTACACCCTGGACAGGTCGCCAGTCCGTTGCAGCAGAATGATAATAATTTTGAGATTTTTCAGGTATTGTAAAAATGTGCTTTTGTTTGTGAGAAGCAAGAAGAAGTGAACTTCAAAATAGTCTGAAAATCAGGGCTGATGTTGCTTTTCACAGTAAGTATTAAGCAAAACAAAAGAAATCATCCAGTAAATTTAGATCAAACTGATCCATAATTAAAAATAAACTGCAGTGTGTGCAGGAAAGTTAAATTGGACATAATCTTTCTCTGTTGTGTCTGATGCAAGGATTTTTCATGATGAGGGTGTGTGCATAATGCTCAAAATAACAGTTCAGAATCAAAACTAGTGTCTTTGTTGCATAATCTTTCCCCACATGTATGTCTCACTTTTGCACTTCCTGCTAAAGTGCGTCCCAGAGGCCGTTAGCCAGCAAAAAATCAATAAATTAGCCGCATCGTTGTCCAGGACACAGGGTCCAAAGCGTGTGAAAAAGTAACTGCTTATTGTCCGAAAATTATGGTAGTACTGTTATTAAACCAAAATATAGCACTGAAGCATTGCAAGCATATCGTTTGTAACAAATGAATTAAGGCAAAGCAAGGCAAGGCCCCTGTCAGTGAGCCCCAGGGCAGCAGTGGCTACAATTTAGTAGCTTGCCACCATCGGCATGTGAATGTGTGGGTGAATGGGTGAATGACTGAATGTAGTGTAGAGCGTTTTGTGGTCCTCTGACTGAAAAAGTGCTATACAAATGCAGGCCATTTACCATTTTTATTTGTATAGCACACTTTCAACAAGGCAAGCTGCTTCTCCATGCCTGGTTCTAATTCTAGGGATACTAAGTAGACTGGAATTAGAGGCCCTGAGGGGTTTAAATTAAAGTGAAATAAGGATGATGGGGATATTAAAATATAGTCTTATTAGGCCAGAGCAGCTAAGCGCTGCGAAGGCCTATTGTAACTGTACTGCTTCTTATTTTTCTTCCGTCAAATGAATTGGCTTTTTGGAGGCATAAAGATATACAAAAACTCAAGATTTTTGCATGTGCGTCAGGTGTTTACGTATAGGAAATTTACGTATTTTAAAGGAATTTAAAAGCGGCGTGATCCAACCTGCACGCCCAATTGTCCTGGAGGTGTAAAGGTCCTGTGGAAATGGGGGTCTACAGCCAATCACCTTCTCAGCAGATCACAAAACACGCTGCATTCTCTGTTTCTCCCTGACGGTAGCTCCAGCATATCACAAGGTGATGAAAGGGGTGAAGATAGACTTGATAATTGCAGTGTAGAACTGCATCATCTTCCATGTCGGCAGGTTTAATTTCTTCAGCTGCCAAAGGAAGTACATCCTCTGCTGGACCTTCTTTATGACAGAGGTGATGGTGGGCTTCCACTTTAGGTCCTAGGTGATGGCGGTGCCCAGGAAGCAGAATGAGTCCACCATGGTGATGTGGATGTCAGTCAGACTGATGGATCTGAGTGGGTCTGTGTGCTTCCTAAAGTCCACAATAATCTCCACTGTCTTCTGGGGGTTCAGCACCAGGTTGTTGTGGCTCCCCCAGGACACCAGGAGGTCAGCTACTTTGGTTGAAAGCAGCTATTTTGTGCCTTTTGAAGACTTTTATATGCTGATTTGATCAGCAGGCTCAGTAGAATTGTTGAGGTGGCAGGGCGGTCCATGACTCCCACGGTTGCTGCACAGCCCAGAGCGCGCTAAGCTGCGAGCGACGTTCGAGGCTGCTTGCAGCTTTAATTTAGTTTTATTTTTTTAAAGAACAGACTTCCATCATGACCTCAAGGGAGACAACATGGACGGCCTTTATCTTAAAGCATTTTGTGCTGAGTCCATCAACCATCACACATTTATGGCAGGTCTGGCATCCCATACATCTTAATACAGCTGCTGGCAGCCCACGCATCACTGTCTGCAGGCTTACCCTTCCTGAAAGTAGAGGTCCTCTGCTTAAAGAAAAGAGTTGGTTTACTTCAGTGGGGCATCTGACAGGATACCTGTTAGACTGTTTAAAGAATTTATTGGCCACGTACCTCTGGGAGAACCACAGGCAGCGTCAGAACATGCTGGAGGAAATGTATATGCAGTACCCTTCTGGCCTAGGAACACCTTGTGATACCCTAGAATGTGCTGGAGAGTGTTTCTGGGGTCAGGATATGGACCTGTTACCAGACATTGGACAGGTGAATGAATCCAGAAAACAAGTATGCACAATAGTCTACAAAGACATGTTTCTAAGTATGGGCTGTTTGATGCTGTCAACATATGCCAAAGAATTAAAAACATTTGCTGTCAAATCGGCAAAATTTTTTAAATCCTTTTAACATGATACAAGGGAAAGTGCAACTTTCACTAACATTTTTATTTTATTGTATGGAGCATAATAAAATGGAGTGCTGTCCCATCTCCACCTGTTGCTTTCACACTAAAGCTGGAGAATTGTGCCAACAGATCTCCCTTTTTAAAAGAAAAACAAATTTGGAATTTATTAAATATTTCTACTTGCAAAAACAGTCATAGTGTACAAACAAAAGCAGTGCTAACCATCACTTTTTATTAGGGAAACCTTTTTCTAAACTAAGGCTGGCAAGCTAAAAGCAGCGTGTCAGCTAATCAGGTGAATGCAGGTTTGCTACAGGCAGCAGATAGCCTTACTAAATAACAAAATAATAGTGTTCAGTAAAAATGAGGAACAGCTAAAAAAGATTATATTCTTTTGACCGTAAGGCCATTGTATTTTTACGTTAGGTAAAATGAGAATGAGAATGCCATTCTAGACCGTTCTTTTCCGCTTCTTATCAAAGCGTGTTGGCATTTACTACACTGCATTATGTTCAAATAATATGGACTGAAATCTTCTGTTTATAGGTTCAAGCAGAGTTTTACAGCCACCTCTTTTGTTCTCTCATGAGGTTTTTGCTTCACCTGCCTGCTGAGGACCACATTCCGTCATCTGCAGTCTGAGTGCCCTTAAAAATGGACTTCAGGGGTGCAACACATTTGTTTTGGAAAACAGTTTCAGTTGATTGAGTCATAATTAGGGCTACACTGTGGTGCAGTTCGTAGTACTGTTGCCTTGCAGCAAGAAGGTCCTGGGTTCAATCCCAGCCTATGCGGGGTCTTACTGCATGGAGTTTGCATGCTCTCCCTGTTCCCCCCAGATACTATGACTTCCTCCCAAAAACATAACTGTTCAGTTAATTGGTCTCTCTAAATTGCCCTTAGGTGTGCATGCATGGTTGTTTGTCCTGTGTGTCTATGTGTTTTCCTGCGATGGAATGTTGACCTGTCCAGGGTGTATTTTGCCTCTTGCCCCATGATTGCTGGAGATAGGCACCAACTCCTCCCCCCCGCAACCCTGCATAGGATAGACAACATAGATAATGGTTGGATGATTCATAATTATAATTTCACAAATGTAGTTGGGAAGCATCTTTTGTGCTAAGGCTGTCAATCCAATACAGGTTTTTCCTTCTGCTTTTTCTATTCGTTGGCTGCCTTTCTATCCATTTGGAACCTTTATTTTGTTCATTTCTTTTAAAACACCAAAATATCAAACGATTACATCACGTTAATGGGTTTCTACAGTTTGAACTTTGAAGTACATTTCACGGATGCTACAGAAGGACATATAGCACAAATTACTGACCAACAAAGCATTTCTGTTGTGGAATCTCCACTGAACTTTTCCTTTGTTGTTGCCTGCATAAACTTCTGCTTTTCTGCACTAATCGATTTCCTTTCGACTTATGTGTTTAATGCATGCTTACTCACACACACACACCTATGCAGGCCTTCCCTCCCCCTTTTACCCGCAGAGGGATACAGATCAGGGCTCTCGGACAAGATCGCGTGTGATGTAAAGTTCTGGAGAATAAAAGTGTCTCTTTCAATAACGTATTTCCTCCATGTATTGAAAGACGTGTCAATTTCAGTTACACCTGCCACTGCAGTTGGAAAACAGAGAGTTCTTCGGTTGCGAGAGACAAAGCCATTCTAGTCACTCCCTACCTGAATGACTGATACATTAAACATGCAGAGAACAGCAGGAAGACACGGGGGAAGAAACATTCAAAGACAGAAATAACACATCCAAAAACAAACAACAATGAAAAAAAGAAAGAAAATACATAGCTTTCAATAGTGCCATACAGCAAATCTGTCTGTTGCTGAAAACTAGCATAAAAGCAGAGTTTTTCTAGGAACAGAAAGCATTTTACTGAGCCAACCCAAGTGCCACCAACATCATTTTGTGAGTGTATAAAGCCCCAGGTACTATCTTTTTCCAGCTGCCAAAGAAATCTATTTCTGGATTTCTATAAATTATAAGCCTCCCACATATGAGCCCTTCTTATTTTTTTTTCTAAATAATTCTCTGTCGAGGCAGGTGATCACACAGGCTTTTGTAAAGGAACCAGGCAAGCATCTCTGCCTTCTAGATTCTTGGCAGGACCGTCAGAGTACAAGTAGTCACATAGGCGAGACAAACTAAAACCCAGAGATCTCACAATGCTCATAAGTTGCTGACACAGCTGCCCAGGGCTTGGCCTTTTGTAGAAAATTAAATCAGGCAAGTCGGAAGACACCTCAGTCAGCAAGACAGACAGATACAAGGGGTCCTATAAGGCACCAGTGCAGAGAGTAGTAGAGTCTCTGGTCTTCTTTGTTCACTGTTGGACACATTAAGACTCCATTAAGAAGGCCTGGCACACAGGGCGATGACTGTCTCTGTACAGACTGAGCAAGCAACTTATTAGACGACTGGAATTTCTGCTTGCTCTTTTATACTGTCTATTCCTTTTCACATTGCACCTGCCCCATTCCTCCTTGATGCCCCAAGTGCCTGTTTTTATTTTTTATTTTTTAAGTTGTAGTTTTTTTTCTAATATTTTGTGTGCATGTGGAGGCCTGCCTGTGCCCCTTCACAGTAACGTTTAACTAATAATAACATTTTCTATCAAAATCTTCTGGCTGCTATTAGTCACATGATGACCATTAATCACCAATGCTCATCATTGATGTCTCGGCCCTCTAACGATCAAATTATGGTCAAGAAAATAGTTTTCAAAAAAGACCTGTTTGTGAATTCAATTCAATACAGTTTATTTATATAGCACCAATTCACAACAGATGTCATCTCAAGGCACTTAACAAGAAGTCATTTCAATACATTTATACTAACATTCCAATCAGTTAAAAAGTTTCCTAATTAAGGAATCCCAGCAGATTGCGTCAGTCATTGGCGTGAGGTTGGGCCCCGTTGATGCAGAGTTTCCAACCACAGCAATCCTTCAGCAATCCCTCATACTGAGCAAGCATGTAGCGACGGTGGAGAGGAAAAACTCCCCTTTAACAGGAAGAAACCTCCAACAGAACCAGGCTCAGTAGGAGCGGCCATCTGCCACGACCGTCTGGGGGTTTGAGAAGACAGAGCAGAAACACAGAAGGAACAGAAGATCTGATATAAGAGAACTTTCTATGTCACAGAAAGTAAAAAGTTAATAACAGGACACAGTGGATGTTCAGTTACTGGGAGGATCATCCCAGTCGATGCCCCCCGTCCAACAGGGCATTGCAGCCAAGCAGGATACCAGACCAGGTATATCTTCTATGGAGAGAAAAACACTGAGAGAAAACAAGTCGAAATAACAGAATGTACTGTAATACAACTGGAGAGTCGTAGGAGAAAAGGAAGTAGCAGAGTGAAGAAAATTGGTAAGTCTGTCCTCCAGCAGTCTAAGCCTATAGCAGCATAACTACAGAGATAGCTCAGGATGACCTTAGCCACTCTAACTATAAGCTTTATCAAAAAGGAAAGTTTTAAGCCTGGCCTTAAAAGTAAACAGAGTGTCTGCCTCACGGACTAAAGCTGGGAGCTGGTTCCACAGGAGAGGAGCCTGATAACTAAAAGATCTGCCTCCCATTCTACTTTTAGAAATCCTAGGAATTACAAGTAAAATTGCAGTCTGAGAGCGAAGGACTCTGTTAGGAACATAAGGAACAATTAGATCTCTGATGTATGATGGAGCTTGATTATTAAGGGCTTTGTATGTAAGAAGAAGGATCTTAAATTCAATTCTGGATTTAAAAGGGAGCCAATGAAGGGAAGCTAAAACAGGAGAAATGTGATCTCTCTTTTTAATATTCATCAGATCTCTTGCTGCCGCATTTTGGATCAACTGAAGGCTTTTAATGGCATTTTGTGGACTACCTGATAGTAAAGAATTACAGTAGTCCAGCCTTGAGGTAACAAATGCATGGACTAGTTTCTCAGCATCACTCCTGGACAGGATGTTTCTAATTTTAGCAATATTTCGGAGGTGAAAGAAAGAAATCCTAGAAACCTGTTTAATATGGGATTTAAATGTCAAGTCTCGGTCAAAAATAACGCCGAGGTTCTTTACGTTATTACTGGGGGCCAATTTAATGCCATCCAGATGAAGTGATCGACTAATCAGTTTCTGTTTAAGAACTTCTGGTCCAAAGACAGCAACTTCTGTTTTGTCAGAATTTAAAAGCAAAAAGTTTAGGGTCATCCATGTTTTAATGTCTTCCAGACATGCCTGTAATCTACCTAACTGACTGGGTTCATCATGATTTATGGATAAATATAGTTGTGTATCATCGGCATAGCTGTGGAAATTTATCCCATGCTGTCTAATGATTCTACCAATTGGGAGCATATATATGGTGAACAGAATTGGTCCAAGCACAGAACCCTGTGGAACTCCCCAAGTAACCCTTGAGAGTGAAGAAGATTTATCATTTAGATGAACAAACTGGAATCTATCAGACAAATATGATTTAAACCAGCCTAGTGCTGTTCCTTTGATCCCTGCAAAATGTTCAAGCCTTTCTAAGAGAATATTATGATCGACTGTGTCAAAAGCAGCACTGAGATCTAACAAAACCAGAACAGACACAAGTCCATTATCTGAGGCCATGAGAATATCATTAGTAACCTTCACCAGTGCTGTTTCAGTGCTATGATGAGCTCTAAAAACCTGACTGAAACTGTTCAAACAGCTCGTTATTGTTTAAATGCTCACAGACTTGATTAGCAACAATTTTCTCAAGGACTTTGGATAAGAAAGGAAGGTTAGATATAGGTCTGTAATTCACTAAGTCATCTTGATCAAGGGAAGGTTTCTTGAGTAAAGGTTTAATTACAGCTATTTTAAATTCTTGTGGTACGTATCCGTTTACTAAGGATAGATTCATCATATCCAAAATGGGGCCAGGAACCAAATGGAACACTTCTTTAAATAATTTGGTTGGAATTGGGTCCAACATACAAGTTGAAGGTTTAGATGAGGCTAATATTTTTGATAATTCCGAAAGCTTGACTGAATCAAAACAGCCTAAGCACAACTGAGGATCTACAGTTCTTTCCGATACTGCCTCATTTACCGAGGAAGAAGTAATCATGTTTGGGAGGATGCCAATGATTTTATTTTTAATAGAATTAATTTTATTTATGAAGAATCCCATAAAATCATCACTGCTAAGAGCTGGAGGAATAGTTGACTCAACAGAGCTATGACTCTCTGTAAGTTTGGCAACTGTACTAAAAAGAAACCTAGGATTGTTTTTATTCACCTTTATTAATGATGAAAAATATGCTGTTCTAGCTTGTCGAAGGGTCTTTTTATACAGCAATAGACTGTTATTCCAGGTTAAATAGGAATCCTCTAGGTGTGTAGAGCGCCATTTTCTCTCCAACTTCCTAGTATTCTGCTTTAAAGTACGCAACTCTGCGTTGAACCAAGGAGTCAGCCTCCTATGGCTAGCCACTTTCTTTTTTAAGGGGGCTACACTATCTAATGCCAAACGCAATGAGGACATAACGCTGTGAACCAGATCATCAATTTCTGAAGGGTTAGAGATAGAATTGCTGCCATCCACTGTGTTACCCTGAGACACTAAGGAAAGTAAGAATGGAACAGATTCTTTAAAAATTGTTACAGCATTGTCTGATAAAGCTCTACTATAATGAAATTTTCTTTCAGATTTAAAATGGTCAGTTAAAGTAAATTCAAAAGTTATTAAGAAGTGGTCAGACAGGACCGGGTTATGGACTGTTATTTCCTCACACTCAATACCGTATGTCAGTACAAGGTCCAAAGTGTGTTTGCCCGAGTGGGTCGATCCCTGTACTTTTTGAGTAAAGCCAATTGAGTCTAAAATAGCACTAAAGGCTGCATTTAGGCTATCACTTTCAGTATCCACATGAATATTGAAGTCCCCCACTATAATAACCCTATCAGTATTTAATACTAAATCAGTAAAAAAATGTGAGATCTGATCCAAGAATTGAGAGTAAGGGCCTGGTGGACGATACAAAACCACAAACAAAAATGGTCTTATGTTTTGCAACTTGGATGAGGAAAATTAAGGGTTAGATGTTCAAAAGAACTGTAGCTATCAATTGGTCTGGGACTAATTAGTAAATCAGAACAAAAAATGTTTGCAACTCCTCCTCCTCGCCCAGTATTTCTAGGAATGTGAAAATTTAAATGACTGGAAGGAGTTGACTCAATTATACTGACATAATCCTCCTGCTGCAACCAGGTTTCTGTGAGACAAAGGAAATCAATGTGATTATCACAAATCAAGTCATTTACTAACAAAATCTTTGAGGAGAGAGATCTTATGTTTAATAAACCACATTTAATAGATTTATTTTTCTGTTCAGTCAAAGTTGTATTTATTTTTATGAGATTTCCATAATTTGCTTTTGTTGGCTTAACTTTTAATGCATTTAATTTTGGCCGTGGGCAAGACACTGTTTCTATAGGGTAATGGGGGGGGGGGTAACAGTACAGAAGCAGCAGAGAGGTGGGTTAAACTACAACTCTGCTTCCTGGTCTGGACCATGGGTTGTCAGTGTTTTGGAGGACTAATAAATTCGGCCATATTCCTAGAAAGAAGAGCTGCTCCATCCAAAGTGGGATGGATGCCGTCTCTCCGGATCAGACCAGGTTTTCCCCAAAATGTTCTCCAGTTATCAATGTAGCCCACATCATTTGCAGGACACCACCCAGACAACCATTGATGGAATGACAGCATGCGGCTAAACATGTCGTCACTGGTCCGATCTGTGAAGGAAAATATAGTCTGGATTTTGAAGTTACATAAATTTATTGTTATTTTTTCTTCACCATTGCTCTTGCAGTAGTGGTTTCAGATCCAACCTTGACCCCTTCCCCAAACACAGAAGTGGTTTGGCCCCAGAGAGAACTTCAGACTTTCAGTTTATAAGGCTGCTCCAACGCAGTATACAAAATCCTCGGTGCGCTACAGGCTGGGAGAAAAAACATATTCGGCCTTAATCGGTCCCTCTGCTTTGGGTCAGGCAGCCTCCATCACTTTCATATAAAGGAACGGCACCTCTACAGTCTCCTGAGGAATACTCCTCAAAGTGCAGGTACAACCTACCTTCGGTTCGCTCTAATCTCCTTTCACCTAACGTTACCAGGCGCATCCTCACTGCTACACACTGAATCTGGGCAGGAGGTGAGCGGCCGTGAATGAAATAAAGTTACTGCTGTAGACCCTCAGCTGCTGAAGAACATACATATAAAAATGTCGTAAAGTAGCCTGAAAATACTGTATGAACAATTTGGACTGCAGCTGTTATGGAAAGCATGACGTGCCACAATAAAAAAATTTAAATGTCCAAAAATATATATTTATATTTGTGAAAATTTTATTAAAACTTCAAATGGATTTGTCAAATAATTTTATCTTGTCTTATCCTAATACATAAAAACATATTTCTTTTCCATTTAAGTCATTTGAAATTGTATTAATGTTTTTCAACCTCTCGGCTGTGTGCTGAAGATATCATAAACTAATTTTATCTCTACACTCTAAAAATCCGAGGTGCTAACACTACTATAGAAAAGTAGAACTAGCCACCCTGAGCTGTTTTGATTTTTAAAGCTGTCTGCAGATGAATTGCTGTGAAGTTTAACCAGTCAGATTTTAGGGTTTATTTAGAAAGACGCAGCAGCAAGTTTAAATATTCCATAATGTACTTTATAACACTTGTTTAATCAGCTACCAGCTGTCCTATGCTCTTTTTGATGTCTACAGTCTCAGATCAACACAACCCAACAGCAGCGTGTCAACAGCAACATTGTACTCAATCAGATTAAAAATAGGCTGCTTTTGCTTTGCATGGTCCCCATCTGATAACGTTGACATATCATGTTGTGAATCCCTATTAGATTCTTGTTGAATATCGGTTGTTATTAAAAATGGTATACTATAAGTAATGTTGCTGTAACCAGTGGCGTAGCCAGAAATTGCTTTTCAGATGGGCCTAACAAAAAATGGGTGGGCCATATAATAATTATCTAAATTAAGTTTATTTGTGAGTTCCACTGTTGATTCAAAAGAAATGTATGTATACATCAGAAACCAACAGCAAGTTTTAAACAAACAGCTAAGAACAAAGAACACTACACAGACTACAATTGTAAACATAACAATATGGCCATTGTCAGATACCCAATGCTATAAACAATTGATTCCCTGATGGGTTAATTTAAGGCAGCTTACCCAGTAGACAGTAAAAGTTTTAGAACCTGTTAATCATGTTTGCATTATCGTGCCATTTATGTTAACTAGCGGTACCAACAGAAGTTAAACGGAGAAGGATTATCTAGGCTCAGTGAGTTCAGGGATTGGTCAGCTTTTCCCAAAGGACTATGCCAAATGTAGAACTGATGTGTTTGAAAGAAACTCCCTAAACTAACAGTTTTTTTAATCAATGTACATTCATTTATTGTCACATATAATTGTTTTTAATGCATGGAACTGTACTTTATTGGATTAGTCTGGAATGTTTAGCTAGGGATTCTAATATTTTATATAAAAGTATTCATTTTAGAACTACAATCTTAGACTTGTTTACACAAAGGAATCCCACAGCTAGCCCTAGCTTGTCTGGAGAGTTTGCAAGGCATGGTATTTAAAACAGCCAATTGACAGCAAGTCTTGCAAAGATGTAAATTTCACCTTCAATTTTATTCTTTTATTTTATGATGACCTTAAGTGACATCCCACCCAGCCCACCCATAGCCACACCCCTGGTTGTAAACTATTTTAAAATCTTGCTGTATGTGCCCCTTTTTAACTATTAGCACCTGCCAATCTAAAGGTCTCTGCACGCCCCGTACACATGCACACATAAATACCTAAGGGCAGTTTAGGGAAACCAATCACAGTCATGTTTTGGGAATGTGGGAGGGAGCTAGAGTACCTGGAGAGAAACTATATATGCACAGGGAGAACACGCAAACTTCAGGCTGAAATGCCACAGGCTAGGAAACTGTATTTACTCACTATAACTCTGGAGACACATCTGACTCTGTAGGTGGAAATATTTTACCGTCTCAGTTTTTTTTGTGATAATGCATATAGTATAGTTCATCTCAGCAATTAAATGAATTAGTAGAAAGTAAAAAAAAAAAACAATAAAAAAACACGATCTGACTCTAATAGCTGTATGTTTAACTACAGCTGACACACAAATCATATCTAGCTGTTTTAAATAGGCAGACAGGGTTTTAAAAATATTAGGGAAAAATATAAAAATGGTACATCCTGACTAAATGTTATTTAAAAAGGGAATGTTAGACATTTTATTATTTTTATGCTTTTTACACTGATGAGGTAAGGCAAGGTAATTTTATTTGTATAGCACATTTTCAGTAATAAGGCCATTCAAAGTGCTTTACATGATTAGAAGGAACATTTAAATAACAAACTAGCAAGAGACACTACATTTCAGTGGGAAGTATAGTTTATGATGTTCCAGTTGTTATTAATCAAAGGCAAACAAACAAATGGGTTTTTAGCCTTGATTTAAACGAACTTGTGCTTCAGTAGGTTTGCAGTTCTCAGGAAGTTTGTTCCAGATTAGAGGAGCATAAAATTTGAATGCTGCTTCCCCATATTTGGTTCTGACTCTGGGGATACAATGTAGACTTGAATCAGAAGACCGGACTGGTCTGAAAGGTTGGTACAGTGACAATAGAACTTTCATGTATTGTGGTGCAAAACCATTTAGTGATTTATAAACTATCAGAAGTATTAGAAACTCTATTCTTTGAGCAGAAGAAGTGAGCCAGTGTAAGGACTTTAGAACTGGGGTGATGTGCTCTACTTTCCTGGTTCTAATAAGGAGGCGTGCGGCAGCGTTCTGGATCAGCTGCAGCTGTCTGATTGACTTTTTAGGCAAACCTGTGAAGAGACTGTTGCAGTAATCAATTCAACTAAAGATAAACTCATGGATGAGTTTGTCGAGGACCCGTTGATACATTAGTCCTTTAGTTCTGGAAATGTTCTTCGGGTGATAGAAGGCTGACCTTGTAATAGTGTTTATGTGCCCCTGGAGGTTCAGGTCTGAGTCCATCACTACACCCAGATTTCAGGCCTGATTAACAGTTTTAGCTGTAACAACTGAAGCTAGATTATCTGGGTTATAGCCTATTTCAAGCTTCTTTTTTTTTTAAATCAGGCAGCAGTTTCTGTTGCCAGACTCACATTCAGATTGCAGATTTAATTTTAAGTGTTTTGTAAGGCCTGTGGGAATCCTTGTTAACAGATCCTCTTGCTTCAGGCCTCTGGGTTAATCCTTGCCATTTACCACTTCCTTTGCTAGTTTTCTAAATACTTGCAATTAGGTGGCTGGCAGGGCATTTTGTATCATTCCATGTTCTGACCACTCCTCTTTTTTCCCTGCTAATATTTTAGAAGCAGCAGGAAGGGAATGGGTAAGGGGGGTGGGGGGGGTGGGGGGGGGGGTGGGGACCTTGGCGATTATAGAAATAGCCATGATGGGACCTTGGTGATTCATCTTCAACATCTCTCCGGATAAACTACTAGCTTCATAGTGAAATGATAATTAACTCCCAGCATCAATTAACATTCAGCATGTAGAAGGATAACGAGAAGCCAATTACAGGAAAATATACATAATCAATTATTTATTCGCTCTTAATTACAGCGAGTTTTACCCTGTTACAGCCGCGGCAGTTCAATTAATGACCTTCAGCTATCTTCATCTGAAATTGCAGCAGAGCAGAGGAATTTACCAAACCCCATTGTGAAACATTTGTATTTACATGTGTGCACAAACTCAGAATGAAGGAACAAGGGAAGGTGAAAGAGAGCAGCAAGAAAGAGATACTGAGAGAAAGAAAGAAGGCGATGTAGGAGAGGAGGGAAAAGACTGGCACTGTCTGTCAGTCAGATGCCCAGAGCTGCCGGTGTGCACGATGTCACCCACACGACCGAGCCGTCTGTCGAGGCCACCTGCCTAATTATGGGAAATGTATGCATCTGGGGCAGGTTTGGCTGGCTTATCCTCAGCATGGGCAGGAAAAATGGCACACTAGCAACTATTACTGTATTATGTTAGCAAGCTGTATACACTAAGAGCCAAAGGATTTCTGAAAAAGCCTGGGAAAAATGACGGAACTCACCTTCCTAAGCCTAACATTGTTCATGGACAAACCTTTTAGGACTTACTGTACAGCAACATCATGAGGAAACGATGAGATTATGAATCAGTTTTTCTTGAAAGATAATAAACTTATTGGAAGTTGACCAGAAAACATGCTTGTCCAGACCCTGTGGGAATGCCTTCTTTTCTCTCAGAAACCAACGTGCACTAATGGAACAAACTGATCACACCAGAAAACTTTCTCCTGTCCATCCCTGCTTCCCCCCACACTCTGCTCCCACCTCACGCCCATACCTGGCCTGAATACCATTAGACCTAATGGAGCGCGGTGTGAGGGACAGCCAATCATGATGGCGTCCCGTCAGTGACACCGACATGTATCTTGGTGCTCATTATCATCCTTGAACAGCACCAATTTACATCTGATGCTCTGACTAATTCTGCTCCAGTGTTGTCAAGAGGCATAGGAAGTGGCCTGGCCGTGATGACAGCGCGGTTGTCAGGAGCCCGTGGATGGAGGATTCCTCGGGGCATGATTTAATGCCCATGTCAAGCCCCGCTGTCAGCCTCTCTCTCTCCCCCTCCGCTCCTTCTCTCCATCCAGCCATTAAGATTCAGCCAGCGGAGAGATGGAGCAATAGAGCTGGCGATTGGCCTGCTTAGGATTCACACTCTGGGCAAGAAAATAACACACCCTGTATCACAAGTGATTACCCTTTCTCTGTAAACTGCAATTAAGGCTGAAAAAGAAAAGTGGTAAAGAGGTGATAGGGAAACGAAATGTGCATGACCACCAAGTAAGGGGAGGGAAACCTTGAGTCTCCCTCCCTTGATGGTTTTGTAGCTGTTTGTTTGTGTAATTTTCATGGACAACTTTTCAGCCGTGTTTGGGTTGTTTTGGATTTACTGCCCTCTCAGCCTCCCTTTTAGCACAGTGATTACCATATTGCATGATGTCTCTGGATACCTCTCATTTTACTATGCAACCCACGGTCGGGATCGAGTAGGATTTCTGGCGAGCATCTTCTGAGTTTGTTTAGAGGGAAATATTTTGAGTTGTTAACAACATGTTGTGGAAATTAGGATAAAGCTGGTCGTAGTTTTTGCATATGCATTGGTCTGTGCTCTTGAGAATGAGACAGACGCTCGCTGATTATCTGAAACAACACCTAACCTGAGACAAAACCTGACCCTCGTTGGTCTCCGCCAAAAGGTCAGAGGTGACCCGGCCACAGATGGCTGGAGATGGCTAATCTGGACAGAGAGAGGAACAACATGCATATGAACATCTAACCCTTAATTTTCCTCATCCAAGTTGCAAAACATTAAGACCATTTTTGTTTGTGGTTTTGTATCGTCCACCAGGCCCTTACTCTCAATTCTTGGATCAGATCTCACATTTTCTATCTGATTTAGTATTAAATACTGATAGGGTTATTATAGTGGGGGACTTCAATATTCATGTGGATACTGAAAGTGATAGCCTAAATGCAGCCTTTAATGCTATTTTGGACTCAATTGGCTTTACTCAAAAAGTACAGGGATCGACGCACTCGGGCAAACACACTTTGGACCTTGTACTGACATACGGTATTGAGTGTGAGGAAATAACAGTCCACCCACATAACCCGGTCCTGTCTGACCGCTTCTTAATAACTTTTGAATTTACTTTAACTAACCATCTTAAATCTGAAGGAAAATTTCATTATGGTAGAGCTTTATCTGACATTGCTGTAACAATTTTTAAAGAATCTGTTCCATTCTTACTTTCCTTAGTGTCTAAGAGTAACACAGTGGATGGCAGCAATTCTATCTCTAACCCTTCAGAAATTGATGGTCTGGTTCACAGCGTTACGTCCTCATTGCGTTTGGCATTAGATAGTGTAGCCCCCTTAAAAAACAAAGTGGCTAGCCATAGGAGGCTGACCCCTTGGTTTAACACAGAGTTGCGTACTTTAAAGCAGAATACTAGGAAGTTGGAGAGAAAATGGCGCTCTACACACCTAGAGGATTCCTATTTAACCTGGAATAACAGTCTACAGCTGTATAAAAAGACCCTTCGACAAGCTAGAACAGCATATGTTTCATCATTAATAGAGGCGAATAAAAACAATCCTAGGTTTCTTTTTAGTACAGTTGCCAAACTTACACAGAGTCATAGCTCTGTTGAGCCAACTATTCCCCCAGCTCTTAGCAGTGATAATTTTATGGGATTCTTCATAAATAAAATTAATTCTATTAAAAATAAAATCATTGGTCTCCTCCCAAACATGATTACTTCTTCCTCAGTAAATGAGGCAGTATCGGAAAGAACTGTAGAACCTCAGTTGTGCTTAGGCTGTTTTGATTCAGTCGAGCTTTCGGAATTATCAAAAATATTAGCCTCATCTAAACCTACAACTTGTATTTTGGACCCAATTCCAACCAAATTATTCACTCTCAAGGGTTACTTGTGGAGTTCCACAGGGTTCTGTGCTTGGACCAATTCTGTTCACCATATATATGCTCCCAATTGGTAGAATCATTAGACAGCATGGGATAAATTTCCACAGCTATGCCGATGATACACAACTATATTTATCCATAAATCCTGATGAACCCAGTCAGTTAGGTAGATTACAGGCATGTCTGGAAGACATTAAAACATGGATGACCCTAAACTTTTTGCTTTTAAATTCTGACAAAACAGAAGTTGCTGTCTTTGGACCAGAAGTTCTTAAACAGAAACTGATTAGTCGATCACTTCATCTGGATGGCATTAAATTGGCCCCCAGTAATAACGTAAAGAACCTCGGCGTTATTTTTGACCGAGACTTGACATTTAAATCCCATATTAAACAGGTTTCTAGGATTTCTTTCTTTCACCTCCGAAATATTGCTAAAATTAGAAACATCCTGTCCAGGAGTGATGCTGAGAAACTAGTCCATGCATTTGTTACCTCAAGGCTGGACTACTGTAATTCTTTACTATCAGGTAGTCCACAAAATGCCATTAAAAGCCTTCAGTTGATCCAAAATGCGGCAGCAAGAGATCTGATGAATATTAAAAAGAGAGATCACATTTCTCCTGTTTTAGCTTCCCTTCATTGGCTCCCTTTTAAATCCAGAATTGAATTTAAGATCCTTCTTCTTACATACAAAGCCCTTAATAATCAAGCTCCATCATACATCAGAGATCTAATTGTTCCTTATGTTCCTAACAGAGTCCTTCGCTCTCAGACTGCAATTTTACTTGTATTCCTAGGATTTCTAAAAGTAGAATGGGAGGCAGATCTTTTAGTTATCAGGCTCCTCTCCTGTGGAACCAGCTCCCAGCTTTAGTCCGTGAGGCAGACACTCTGTTTACTTTTAAGGCCAGGCTTAAAACTTTCCTTTTTGATAAAGCTTATAGTTAGAGTGGCTAAGGTCATCCTGAGCTATCTCTGTAGTTATGCTGCTATAGGCTTAGACTGCTGGAGGACAGACTTACCAATTTTCTTCACTCTGCTACTTCCTTTTCTCCTACGACTCTCCAGTTGTATTACAGTACATTCTGTTATTTCGACTTGTTTTCTCTCAGTGTTTTTCTCTCCATAGAAGATATACCTGGTCTGGTATCCTGCTTGGCTGCAATGCCCTGTTGGACGGGGGGCATCGACTGGGATGATCCTCCCAGTAACACTGTGTCCTGTTATCAACTTTTTACTTTCTGTAACATAGAAAGTTCTCTTATATCAGATCTTCTGTTCCTTCTGTGTCTCTGCTCTGTCTTCTCAAACCCCCAGACGGTTGTGGCAGATGGCCGCTCCTACTGAGCCTGGTTCTGTTGGAGGTTTCTTCCTGTTAAAGGGGAGTTTTTCCTCTCCACCGTCGCTACATACTTGCTCAGTATGAGGGATTGCTGAAGGATTGCTGTGGTTGGAAAGTCTGCATCAACGGGGCCCAACCTCACGCCAATGACTGACGCAATCTGCTTGGATTCCTTAAATAGGAAACTTTTTAACTGATTGGAATGTTTGTATAAATGTATTGAAATGACTTCTTGTTAAGTGCCTTGAGATGACATCTGTTGTGAATTGGCGCTATATAAATAAACTGAATTGAAACTGAATTGAATTGTCACAATCCCACAATAAACTGTGGGCCAAATGAAACAAAAACATGCTAGTGTAGAATATGCATTTTCCAGCTGGTTTTTCAAAAATATGTTGTGGCAATATATTGCTTTTCCAAAGCGTTTTCCTTCTATAATAAGGCAGCGATGAATGATCTGAGATTTTGCTGCATAATGTGTAGAGAGTAAGAACACATGGCTCATTTTGGTACATCCTTGTAACTTCTAGAAAGCTGTAGAACATAGGATGACATATTAAACAGGTTATTTCTCCTTATTTAAAATTTGACAAGCATTCTTTTCATTTGGTGTACCCTGTGTATGTTTTGGCTCTGCTTCACATCCTTTTTGGCCACATGTAGTAAACCTTTCAGCTTTTGGATTAGGAATCTGTCAAAAAGCAGGAAATGTTAATGCATGATAGATGTCAGGGACCCCAATGAAGAGTTTCTTTGGTATCATTTTACTTAGCAGCTGGCAGGCTGAAGGTGTTTGGAGATGTGAACTGGGCTCATCTGTTGCTTTATTCCAGTTAGCACAGGCTCTCATTGTTGTGGTGTCTGGTTTAAACTCCATGTCTGCATTTCTCACTGTACGTGAAATGGAAGTCTTACATTTGGTTGTAAAAGTCAAACTGGCAATATTAATAGGAAAAACAAGCTCTTCCCAAGTACATATGTAGCACCCTCCAGATTTATTGACACCCCTGGTAAAACAAAAAAAGGAAAGACCAAGGTTTCCAAGCAACAAACAGTGTGATGTAAAATGAAGGAGTAATATATGAAAACCACTACGCATGACCACTTTTTAGTATGGTGGAGGACCCATGATGCTGTGGGGCCTATTTCACTTACAGAGATCCTGGGAAACTTGCTGGAGAGCATGGCATCACAAACTCTTTAAAATAAGAGGAGATGTTTAAAAATAAAAATCTGGTTCTTTTGCCAGAAATATGAAAATGTGTACTCACAAGGTCTTTCAATAGCTGTGTTTCCACTATCGGAACTTCAGGGTAATTTTATCGGACTTTCTCGGTTTACGGGTGTCTTCACTTCACCGACCCGGCCCGACAGGGCCATTTTTGGGGCCATTTCAGGAACCACCTGAGTACCAGCCTTGGGGTATGTACTCAAAAATGGCCCGGTAGACTCACTTGTCAGGACTTGTGGTTAGGTCAAGCTGATTGGCTGTAACTCAGAGGGAAATTACCAAACATTGCCAAACAACCACCTTTATAACATTGGAAGAGTTGCTGGTGAAGCAGTGTATAACAACATAGCAAATAGAAACCTGGCAACCATCCCTGCTTCTTCTATTCTACTCTCTGCTACTTTGGGCGCCTTTTGGCACTGATCACTCACTGCCGAAACGGTCGTGATATGCTGACGTCTTAGCACATTCTTTAAAGGGCTAATTTTGTATGGAGACACGACGGCTGGGCCAACTGATTAGCCCCATCAGATTAAGATTGTAGAAATTGATGATTAAACATCTATCTCTGTGTGCGCTCCAAACTTATAAAATGTTACTGTGGAAGACGTAAGCCCTGTTTCAACTGAGCGGGCAGGCCCAGGTCGGTGTGGTTTGGTATGCTATTTTATGGTCCGGTGTATTCAGGAAAGCGTTTCCACCACCAGTGGGGCTCTCACCTGGCAGGCAGGGTTAAACCCTAATGCCTAATGTGGCATTATACTAGTGTGACTAGTGTGTCTTGTGCTTGTGGCAAGCAGTGGCATTTTTCTGTCCCCCAATCAATGGACTGTGTTGTGTGATGGCAATAGCTCCACCCTAAACTTAACGTACCATTGGCGTGGACCTACAACTGAAGGGGGCCCAGGAATAGTGTGGCACGGGTCTATACTATGGGCTGCTTCTAAAATAGAAACAGACAAAATAGCATGCTGTATCACACCGGCTCGTGCTGTTTCGCTCAGTGGAAATGAGGCTCACTAAAATGGATTGCATAAAACAATAAAAGCAAGTGTATCAATAACTTTGGCTTTGGCAATTTTGCTGAAATGAATAATTTCTTAATGTGGGAGTTTTCCCCTCTGAATTATAGCACTCAAAAAAGGTTGGATATTTTGCAGCTTATTTAGCTTTTTTTTTGTCACACATATGTTTCAGATCATCAAACTAATTTTAATATTGGGTATAAAATAAACCTTAGGCTGATTTAATGGATGATTTCATTGCATTAAAGAAAAAATGCTATCCAAACCCTGTGATGGACTGGCGACCTTTCCAGGGTGTACCTTGCCTCTCGCCCCGTGACTGTTGGTGATAGGCACCAGCACCCTGGCAACCCTGCATAGGGTAGACGGGTACAGATAATGGATGGATTGATGCTATCCAAACCAACCTGGAGAAATGTGAGAGAATAATTGCCCCCTAAACCTAATATTTGGTTGTGCCACCCTTAGTAGCAACAACTATCATCTAACGCTATGTAATTTTGTCTCATTCTCATTTGCAGAGGTTTTGGAGAGTATTTGAGTATAAATGACTTGCTCTGTATCTAAATTTATTTGAAGTCCCGACTTTGATTAGGCCACTTCAAATTTTCATTTTGTTTTTTTAGACTTTCAGAGGTGGCTTTGCTATTGTGCTTTGAATTATTGTCCTGCTGCATGGTCATAGTGACTGGCCTTAAGGTCCTGTACTGATAGCCTGAAATTCTCCTGCAAGATTTTCTGGTAGAGAGCAAAATTAATGATTCCAACAGTTATGGTAAGTCATCCAGGTCTTGAAGAAGTAAAGGAGCCCCAGATTCCCACACTGCCACCACCATGTTTGACCGTCAGTATAATGATCTGTTTTTGAAATCCTGCATTCCAGGTCAGATGTACCAAGATTCACACCCTCCAAAAAGTTCCACTTCTGTCTTGTCAGTCTACAGAATATTTTCCCAGAAGTCTTGGGGATAATGAAGATGTGCACATGGCAGAAAGGTTTTAATGGTATTTTTGATCAGAAGTTGTTTTGGTTTAGGAATACTATGCCAATTTTGCTCTGTCTCTCTTTCTTTTTATTAACTTATGAACCCCAACCTTAACTGAGGCAAGTGAGGCCTGCAGTGCTTTAGAAGTTGTTCAGAGTTTATTTGTGACCAAGCTGAATCACCAATGTGCTCTTGGAGGAATTTTTTTGGTTGTCCAGCCTCTCCCAGAAATGTTTGCCCCTGCTGCATGTTTTCTCCGGTTGTTTATCATGACTCTCAGTTTAGTTCTCCAGAGTCACAAAGTCTTATCCCTCCTTTCCCCCGGACGGGTAAGCAGCACGTCACAGGAGCAGCACGTCATACGCAGCTTATAGCCACCACTGTAGTCAATAGAACCCTTTCCACCGGACGGGTAAGCAGCACGTTACAGGAGCAGCACATCATACGCAGCTTATAGCCACCACTGTAGTCAATAGAACCCTTTCCACCGGACGGGTAAGCAGCACGTTACAGGAGCAGCACGTCATACGCAGCTTATAGCCACCACTGTAGTCAATAGAGTCCTTTCCACGGGAAGCGAAAGCAGCATGAGTCTGCTGCGTCTCAGGAGCGTCATCACTTTTCTAAGTATACGCGGGAGTCCTATTTTCTATGCGGAACGCCTCTGAAACACGTACATTTCTAAATTTTGGAAAGGGGAAGACAGGAAATATAACGGCTCGGCACCGGAAATTTTCAAAATAAAAGAAACTTGCTGCTTTGCAGTTGCTTTACTTAAAATAAGGTCACTACCTGTGCGGCCCGGTGAGTAGTCAGTACCTCGCGGGAGGGTCTCATTTGTGTGTCCTTACACAAATGAGCGATTTTGGATATTCCCTGACATAACATAAACTTACTGGCGAATATAAAACGGACATAACATAAAACACAGACCTTTTGGAGCCATGTTGTTGTCTCTTCCTGGTTATTGTTGTCATAGACGTTTATATATGTCTATTGTTGTTGTGTTTACTGACAAAACCAAGCGTGATTTTGCTAATCTCGCGTGATTTTGTGCTCCTTCGGTGACAGCTGCTTCCCTGCTGCTATGCGCCTCATACGCACCCGGTGGAAAGGGCCAAGCAGCAGAATACGCAGGTGAAACGTGCTGCTCCTGTAACGTGCCGCTTACGAGAGCCGTTCACTTTATTTTATTTTCTGTTTGCTTTTCTTGTTTTCTTTCTTAACCTTTTCTTAGTTACTTTATTTTCCCAGCCCCTGGAGTTACTGTATTGGGCCAGATCTCTTCTTGGATTACTTTTCTATGGACTTATCAACATGGCTTTTTGCTCAGCTGAGGATTTTGAAAAACTGCTCCACAGAATTGAGGGCATTGAAACGAAGCTACGTCGTCTGGAAATTAATTTTGATCTCCACGCTGATTATGGACAAAATGACACAACTTTACCTTTGAATACAAACAGCCCGGTGTTATGTCGGTCTAACCGTGTCACAGAGACTCCCTACAGGCGTCTGAGCGGCAGAACTCCGCACTACAATGAAAACTGGCCAGCTTTAAAACGCATGAAATCAACCCCAGCCCGTTCTCCGAGGAAGAAAAAACAAAAGAAACTCCGACACAGAGAAGCCTCTGAACCCAGAACTGCCGCTTCTGCTAAAAGTAAACAAAAGAGGTTTCAGCCAAAAACAAGAGATATTTCTCCACCTGGAATCCCGCTGAAAAACAGATTCGCAGCCTTGAATTCCCCGAAAGATGACGCAGCCCCCAGGACCAGTCAAAGCCACCAGGAGAAACCCAGCCGCATCAAACGGACACATAACAAAGTAAGAGCCCCCCCACCAAAGACTGTTATCATACAAGACAGATCAATTAATGGAATTGAGGCTTTTTGTAGCAAGAATACCAAAGTTTATAGCTGCTACAAAAATACAGTGAGAGAAATATCAGAAAAAATCCCTAAAATCTTGGACCAACATCCTGCTTTGGAAAAGCTTGTCATTCACGCTGGATCAGCAGATATCGCGATGAGACAATCAGAAATTCTGAAGAGCGACTTTTCTGATCTCCTACAGAGACTTGATGGACTTAACGTAAACATCCTCATCAGCGGACCAGTCCCTGAAGGGAATGATGAAAGATTTAGCAGACTCCGCATGCTCCATAAATGGTTGAAGAAACAATCAGCTGAGAAGTCGTTTACATTTATTAATAATTTCAAAGTATTTGGAAGTGCGAATCATCTGTTCAAAGAAGGGATGCGCTATTTGAACAAGGCCGTAGTAAGGCTCCTAGCAGCAAACATTTTTTCTTATCAAAATCAGAAAGCAAAACACTTGCTCCCAAAAGCTGACCTTGAGGCGCCCATGGATATCAGAGAACAAAAACAGCAAGTCTGGATGACACCACAGGACCGAACAGATAAACAACCATCAGAGATTAAGTCTTCATCTTCCTGTGACTCAGCCACATCAAAATGAGTCTCCATTTAGAAACTTTACAGACAGACTGAACGAGCAAATCAAATTTGGGACACAATTAACACCTAAACTTAGACTACACCAAACGCCTGGGACTAGTGTCAATAAGCCTGGGAGCTTCCCCCCACTGATTATTACCGATATTTGATATTTGAGGGAACCGGGCAATAAATCCACCCCTACCGTCTCCCAGAATTCACCCGGCACCCCTGAGGCTATATCAGTGATTATCAGCAGCAGGAAACATAAACCGTTAACCACACGCTCTCATATTAAACAAAATCTCAAATTGATAACCTGTCAGAAGGTTCAGCTGCCCATCATCACAATACTTAAGTTAGCTTTATTAAACATTAGATCTCTATCCGGGAAGTCTTTTCTTATCAATGACTTCATCACTGAGCATAATTTACACGCCCTTTTTTTATCAGAAACTTGGCTAGATGAAAATAACGGAACAACTTCATTAATAGAATCCAGTCCTCCAAATTATAATTTCTTAAGCGAGAACAGAAAACACAAACGAGGCGGAGGTGTAGCCACCATCTTTCACATCTCAATGAACTTTAAAAAGGTAACTCTGGGGACGTTTGATTCTTTTGAATACCTTGCCACCCAGATAAATGAGCCTAACAAAGCGTTATTTCTAAGTTTATATAAACCACCAAAACTTAACTCTAACTTCTTTAATGATTTCAATGACCTTCTTTCTGTAATATGTATCGACTATGACCAACTAATCATCATGGGGGACTTTAACATCCATACCGACAACCCCCAAGATAGACAAGCAAAAACGTTAGATGATACTCTCCACAACTTCGGACTGATCCAGCATGTCAAACAACCAACACACAATAAAGGACACACTCTGGACTTAATTATCAGCAAAGGTTTAAATATTTCTGACATCTCTGTAATTAATATTGGATTATCTGACCATTTCTGTATTTTCTTTGAAAGTACCATCTCTGCTAAATTATCTAGCCACAGTAAGACCACTATAAAAAAGCGTTTTCTAGGGGACAGTTCAGTAGAAACCTTTAAACGTACTTATCCTTCCACCACATCCCCCTCATCTCCCAACTCAAACTCAGTAAATAAGTTGGTAGATAATTTCCTTGCGAAAATCTCAGACATCATGGAATCCATTGCTCCAACTAAAGTGAAAGTAGTCTCAGGTAGAAAAAAGTCTCAGTGGACAAGTAATCCACTGGTACGTAGTGAAAAAAGAGTGTCGACGAGCCGAGAGAAAATGGCGGAAAACTCGACTCCAGGTTCACTGTGAGATCTACAAAGAGAGACTGAATAGATATCAGCTAACTATAAAAGATGCTAGGGAATCGTTCTTTTCTGAAATCATCAACAGAAACATTAATAATGCAGGGACTCTATTAGCAACAGTGGAAAGACTAACTAATCCTTTAGTGACAGTAGCCCCTGAACTAAACTCTACCAGGGCCTGCAATGAATTTGCCAGCTTTTTCACTGAAAAGATTCTAACAATTAGACGGTCAATCTGTACCTCAATATCGAACCCACAACCAGTGCCATCCCCAATCAACAACAATGTAGAGAAAATGTCTGAATTCCACGAATTAAACCAGAACAGCCTTGAAAAAATCATTATCCAATTAAGCTCCTCCTCCTGCTGTCTTGATATCCTACCCACAGCTTTTCTAAAGAAGGTTCTTCCTGTTATTGGTTCTGATCTTGTTCAAATAGTGAACTCATCACTGCTATCAGGTGTCTTCCCTCAGGCTTTAAAAACAGCAGTTATTAAACCACTGCTAAAGAAGAAAAATCTGGACAACACGTTAATGCAGAACTACAGGCCAATCTCTAATCTCCCATTCATCAGTAAGATTATTGAAAAAGCTGTGTTTCAGCAGTTAAATGGCTTCATAACAATGACAAACCGTTTTGATGCTTTTCAGTCTGGTTTCCGCGCTCACCACAGCACCGAGACTGTCCTCGTCAAAGTATTTAATGACATCCGCATAAATACAGACTGTGGAAGAACCACAGTGCTGGTTCTGTTGGACCTCAGTGCAGCATTTGACACTGTTGATCATGATATTTTATTGGAACAACTGGAGATCTGGGTCGGACTCTCTGGTACAGTACTTGGCTGGTTCGAGTCTTACCTAAAGAACAGGGACTTCTATGTTTCAATAGGAAACGTTTCATCAGAACGAACAGAAATCACATGTGGGGTGCCCCAGGGCTCCATCCTGGGGCCCCTCTTATTTAATATCTACATGCTCCCACTAGGCAAGATTATAGCAACCAATAACATTCGCTACCCTAACTACGCAGATGACACTCAGCTCTACATTACAATGTCACCAGGTGACTCTGAACCCATTCAACACGACCTAAATCAATGCATTGACCAAATAAATGGATGGATGTGCCATAACTTTCTCCAGCTGAATAGAAACAAAACTGAAGTGATTATTTTTGGACCCAAGGAGGAACGATCAAGAGTCAGCACACAGCTTCAATTAATACAGCTAGAAACTACTGATCAGGTTCGTAACCTAGGTGTAGTAATGGACTCAGACCTGAACCTCCAGGGTCACATAAAGCCAATAACAAGGTCAGCGTTCTATCACCTGAAGAACATCTCCAGGATTAAAGGACTGATTTTGCAACACGACCTAGAAAAACTCATACATGCGTTTATCTTTAGTCGGATTGATTACTGCAACAGCATCTTCACAGGTCTGCCTAAAAAGTCAATCAGACAGCTGCAGCTGATCCAGAACGCTGCTGCTCGCGTCCTCACTAGAACCAGGAAAGTAGAGCACATCACCCCAGTTCTAAAGTCCTTACACTGGCTCCCTGTAGCTCAGAGAATATACTTTAAAATACTTTTACTAGTTTATAAATCATTACATGGCTTAGCACCAAAATATGTTGAAGACCTGTTGTCATGGTACCAACCACCAAGACCACTCAGGTCATCCAACTCTAGCCTACTAAACATCCCTAGACTCAGAACTAAACATGGAAAAGCAGCTTTCACTTTTTATGCTCCCCTTATCTGGAACAGACTTCCTGACGAGTGAGAGAGAGCTGCTGAAACTCTGAACTGCTTTAAATCGAGACTAAAAACCCATCTGTTTAGAATTGCCTTAGAGTAAATGCTTGATGTCATATGTATGAAATGTGTTCATGCTCTCTTGCTTTTTTTTATTTTTCTCTTGCTTTATTGTGTATCATGTGTAATGTGTGTTTCTTTTATGTGTTTCTTTTAAATCACCAAATCATGTAAAGCACCTTGAATTACCCTGCTGTTGAAAGTGTGCTACGTGTCCGGTGGAAAGGAGGGGTTAGTCTTAGTCAAAGGCTCTGTAACTCTTTCCAAACTAATACAATAGATTATTTTTATCGTTATTTGTTTTACATGTTGTGTTTTGAAATATTTCAGGTGTCAGAGAGGTTCTACAGTACTTAAAATATTTATTATATTTGCAGGGCAGGTAAAAATCAGGCCTGGTTTTGGCCTGTTTTTATCAATTTTGTACAACTCCTTTGAAAGGATAATTTTAGCTGGTGATTTTAATCTACACATGGATAACCTTTTAGACCCTTTATCAACAGAATTTTTAAATATTTTGAATTATATGGATTTTAGTCAGCATGTCATGCAGCCAACTCACAACAGAGGACACACCCTGGACTTGGTCATCACGCATGGCCTGTCCACCCGTGTGTCCTCTGTTGTTGACTTGGCTGTCTCTGACCATTACTGCGTGTTTTTTAACATCACCAGTTTTATCCAGCAGGAGACCTCTGTGAGAACTGTCAGGAACCGCCATCTAACCCCTGAAGTGGCTGCAGGTTTTCTAGAAGTTTTCCAAAAGTTTCCTCCTACTCTCTTACCTGCCCCCTGTGATTTTATCGCCAGTGATTTTAACAGAAGACTTCAGTCCGCTCTTGACCTGCTGGCTCCACTTAGAGTGAAACGCTCACATTCAAAATTTGCAGCACCATGGAGAAATAACAATCTTAAAAAATTAAAGAGGGACTGCAGGGCGGCAGAGAGAAAATTGAGAAAAAATAAAACCACGATAAACCATCAATTATACACAGAACTTCTCAAATCCTATAATAATGCTGTAAGAAATTCAAGAAATGCTTACTTTGCAAAAATCATATCAGACAACAAAAATAATCCTAAAATTATTTTTTCCACTATTGATAAAATTTTTAACTGTACTACTAACGCATTTCAGAAAACCCCCTCAAACAATCTTTGTGAGGAGTTTGCAGACCACTTCAGAGGGAAGGTAGACACCATCAGATGTAATATTTGATCTTCTCAGTGTAACATGGTTTTAGACAAATCTGAATGTGTGTCTCTACCAGAGGAAACGCTGGACAGTTTTGTCCTGGTAGAAGCTGGGACTCTTGATAAAGTTTTCTCCTCAGTGAGGCCCACCACATGTGTTTTGGACCCGATTCCCACTTCATTTTTTAAGCCATTTTCTGAATCTTTTAGGGATGAGATTTTAACCATGATGAATTGCTCCCTTCAGACGGGGGTCTTTCCTGCCGCATTTAAAGGGGCGGAAGTGAAGCCCCTGCTGAAGAAGAGCAATTTAGATTTTAATGATTTTAATAATTTTAGACCAGTATCTAACTTACCATTTTTAAGCAAGGTTTTAGAAAAGCTTGTTTTAATTCAACTTAATGGTTTTATTAATGAGCACAATGTCCTGGAGAAATTTCAGTCTGGTTTTAGGGTGAACCACAGCACAGAGACGGCCCTTCTGAAGATTTTAAATGATTTTAGAATAAATTATGACGCTCAGAAGGTGACAGTGTTGGTTCTACTGGATCTAAGCGCTGCCTTCGATACAGTAGACCACACTATTCTTTTAAACCGTTTAAAACAGATCCGTCTCTCTGGTGATGTTCACAAATGGTTTACATCCTATCTCACAGACAGGACTTTTATGGTAAGTTTAGATACCTGCTCTTCTAGGGTCCACAGGATTACATGTGGTGTGCCCCAGGGTTCGATTTTAGGCTCAGTGCTTTTTAACCTTTATATGCTCCCTCTTGGTAGTGTCATCAGAAGACATGGAGTCAACTTTCACAGTTATGCTGATGATACACAGTTATACATCTCCATGTCTCCCGATGACACACGGCCAATGGATGCACTTTTTAACTGCATTTTAGACATTAAATCCTGGATGGCAGAAAACTTTCTCCAGCTCAACCAGGACAAAACTGAAGTTTTAGTGATCGGTCCTGAGGCTCAGAGAGAAAAACTTTTACCAAAACTACAATCACTGTCTTTTAATCCCTCTTTACAAGTGAAGAACCTGGGCGTGATTTTTGACTCTGAGCTGACTTTTATTCCTCACATAAAAAATATCACTAAAATAGGTTTTTATCAACTAAAGAACATCGCCAGAGTCCGCCCCATTCTCTCTCGGGCCAATACGGAGACACTGATGCATGCTTTTATCTCCAGCAGAATTGATTACTGTAATGCCCTGCTTTCTGGTCTTCCCAAAAACAGTATATCAGGTTTACAACTACTACAAAATTCAGCAGCACGTGTCCTGACGAAGACCAGGAGGCGGGAGCACATTACACCGGGCTTAAAATCATTGCATTGGCTCCCCGTACATTTCAGGATCGACTTTAAGGTTCTTTTAATGGTTTTTAAGTGTCTTAATGGTCTTGGGCCTTCTTATCTCTCTGAACTGCTTTTACCATATAAACCTTCGCGGTCTCTGCGCTCCTCTGGCAGCCGTCTCCTTGTCACCCCAAAAGTCAGGACACACACATGGCGAGGCGTCTTTCCAGTTTTATGGCCCTCACCTCTGGAACAGGCTGCCAGAGGACCTCAGGGCTGCAGAGAACGTTCATGTTTTTAAGAGCAGGCTCAAGACACTCCTTTTTAGCTTAGCTTTTAACTGATTATTATTTATCACTGTTTGTTTAATTGCTCTGGATGTTTTATATGATTATATTTTCTATCAGTTTTACTATTTAATCTTAGCACATTAATTTACTGTTTCTTTTTATACTTTAATTTATCTTAATCCCCTTTCCAGTGTTTCCTCTGTGGGAGCCCTCTGCCCCGGGAGCGGTGGTCGGCTGTGGCTGCCTGGGTGCTCTCCAGGTGGAGCTTGGGTGGAGGTGGGGGTCTTGGTCTTGCCTCCACTGGTGGCCCTGTGTCGGTGCCTCGGCTGCTGCTGTTAATCTACTGCTGCCGGGGCAGATGGCTCCTCTGATGGCGTTTCCTTGCATGGTTCATATACACTCGGCCCAATGTCCTTTTAACTTTTTCTTTTAACTGTGTGTGTGCATGGGAGATGGGTTGGGGGGAGGGGGGTATAACTGTGACCATGCTTTTAAATCTGTGGGGGAGGGAAGGTGGTTTTATGTGGGGTCATTTTAATCTGTAAAGCCCTTTGTGATGCAACTTCTTGTATGAAAAGCACTTTATAAATAAAGTTTGATTTGATTTGATTTGATTGATAGGTAATTCACGATTTAACAAGAGAGAAGAAAACAACAACATTTTTCTCAGATCAGGTCAGGTCAGGTAGCTTTTTTCCTTTAATAAATGATAATTATAATAATTTAAAAACTGATTTTCATATTTACTCAGGTGATCTTTACCCAATATAAGCATTTGTGTTGGCAATTTGTTGATCTGGAGTTTTCATTTTGAAACGACGGTTGCTTCCTACCAGTCTGGAAACAGTTATAATGATATCTTCCAACAATGTGGACCCTTTCATTTAACGGAAAAGATTATTTAAATGTGGAGCACATTTTCGATGGATTCCAATCTTCCTAGGAATCAACATGCAACAAGTTTGCCCAAAAGTGAAATTCTCAAAATCTCTCAGCTACATCTTATAGGCCTTAGGCCTATTTAAATTGTTGAAGTTGATGACAGTACAGTTAGATTGAAAGGGTTAACCTATTTTATCGTAAAAAAAGAACATGTCAGTATAAAGTTTCCAATGCTGCACGTGATACGAAAACAAGATAGATGAGACCCAAAAACAGATGGCTTATGATTTGACCATTATATTGAAAACTTTTTCAGTACTAAATAAAGGGTAGGAACTTTTAGATCAACTCAAAGTCTAGAACATAGTTCACTGCAGAGAAATAATATTTAACTCTGCTTAAAAGAGCTTTAAAGCTCAAGGAACTAAACTACAAGGAAGTAAACAGGCGCCTGGTACAAATGCAATGTGCCTGAAGAGTTGTATTGACAACAAGGCCCAGACTAACCCGTGCAGTTATTATTTTCAGTTTGTGGTTGACTTTCCATCCCAGGATGGAGACAGATAGATACTCGGACTGCTCCTGTACGTCTTGAAGGGAACTATTGATCGCTTCTGTCTTTGGTTTCAGCCAGCATTAGCTGATATGCCCATGAAAGCCCAACTACATGGATCATAGAAATGACCCTGGCTCAGTGTGTTAAAGTGTAGATAAGGCGAGCATGCTGAATCCTCTTTCCAAATGGACATAGTTTTTATTTTATTAGCTTTGGTGGGTGCTGGTGGGCAGTTATTTTAAAAAACATTTTTGCATTCACAGATATACCAGCGCTCAACAATTGTAATAATTTGATAATGATGCTCTCTGAATTATGACACTTCAGCTCTCGGCTCATTTGCTAAATTGTGTTTAGTGTTGTTTTTTTGCAATTTTCATCAGTGCTTTTTTCCACTCTCCTTTAAGAAGAGGGGATCATTAGCTCAGGACTATTCAGCCATGCACAGAGGAAAAATGCCATCAAAGTTGTCACAGAAAATGTCCTTGTTCTCTAATTTATAAACAAAAAACACAGATTTCTCCTTTCATGTGGCTTCTTGGAGATAATTATGACGAGATGAAAGCAGTTAAATTCCTCCCTCTGTTCTCTGCTCTTCAGATGGTTCCCCCATTGTCAAAAATGGAGATGAGATTTCATGTGGCTGTCATTGCCCGTGTCCCCGTCTCTCTGTCTCCCTCCCTCGCTCTCATGTCTCCTCTTCCTTCTCCTTTCTGTCTCGCGCTGCCTTTCTGCCTGTCTTGCCGTTTCCCTGTTTTTTGTCAGTTTCTTTTATTGAACTCTGATATTCGAGTCTGCGATCCTTTCAGAACTGTCAATCAATCAGTCACCATCTGTCCCAGAGGTTGCTGTTCCCTAATGGAAGAGAATGATTAACTTTTATCAGCTCACTGATTTATATGGTTTAAAGCTTAAGCGCACAATCAAAGGGACAAATAAGTTCTCTTTTTGCAAGCATATGTTTCTCTGCACACTCTTGCACACACATGTGTTGATGGGACGAGTACAGACCTCTCTCTCTCTCTCCTTCATATGCACACACACTCCGGTGCACTGAAAGTGCGTCATGCCATGCTGTGGTGTCTGCTGCTGTGTGCGCGTGTGCCCTCCTGGGAGGTAATTACCAGAGTAAATACAGTAGAGGCTGTGGCTGCTAATTTATGCCTGATTGTTGACAGTCAAAGTATTGTTTAACATGCACAGAGAGGGCCCTCGGTGCTGCTTTTCATGATCCTACTTGTAAGTGTGTAATTGTGAGTTTGAGAGGGAAGAAAAGGGGACAATTTTCTGCAGCATATTCTGGTTTTCTCGTATTACCTTTGACTTCTGCTGGCATCAACATGCCGGTTCAGTCAAGAGTTTAAGGATGCTTACAAAATTTTCTACCAGTTTTCAGGAGGACAGGTCAGGAATTCTATCAAAGAGTAATAAGTATAGATTGATTGTTTGTCTTTTAAATCAGTTTGAGATGTATTGAATGAAAAACTGTTTTAATAAGGTTTTACTTTATCTAAGGCATGTTTAAGGGTTAAGGTTTAGTATGTGTGGAGTTTTTGCTTTCGGAGAAGACTAAAGTCGATATCTATATGTAAAATGTTATTATTTAAAAACAAACTAACAAACCATTTGTCAGTATGCTGTTAATAATAGCTAACATGTTCTCATTCACAACTTTACACACAGTAATGCTTTTCCAAGAATAGGTTGACTTATGAAAAGCTTAAACAGTAGGTGAAATGAAACCAAACATGAACCAGCTTGGTCATCAGACCGAACAGTAAGAATGAAGGTGGGTTTTATAAATCACATTATGTCTCAAAGGACTCAAATCAGGGTCTCCAGTGCAACAACTCTGCAAATCATCCCAAAGCTGGTCTGCCAGCCTTCTAATTAGGACTTTGTTGCTGGCCCATAAAGCATGCACTGAGTGTTGCCAGAATCTTTGCAACATGTGCATCACAAAGATAGCTAGGAACACCTTTTGGATACAATGACTTTGAAATCTTAAGAAGTTGTATCCATATTTTCAATGACTATAAAAATGAAGGTTTTGACTGGGTTGTGATCATCCTTATAATTTTCTAGAGTATGTTTAATTTAGTCCTTTAACACATTTCCAAGTATTTAGTGACCATCATCAAACTTGCCATATTTCTAAGTTCCACACTTTTTTGTCCAGGGATCCCAACAGTTTCCATTTCAACATTTCAGACTTTTCACATCTCGAAATTTCAAATATCGCTTATGATTTTCAAACCATTTCTTGACTTGCTTTGGCGTGACAGTAGCATTTCAAATTATCTCGCGATCTCAAGATGAGATATTAAGCTAGTTTTACCATGAGAATATTTTTATTATATCACCTTGATAGGATGTGAATTTGAGCCTGATAGCAGCTATTACAGTTTTAATATAGTTTCATTATCTCAAGAAAATCAAGATTTGTTCTCACATAACTGTTGCCTTATCTCTTGCTCTCTATAACGACATGTTCATTTTATTTTGCTGTGTTATTGTTTGTTTAATCATTTAAACATGTCAAGAAAACAATATGTCAATCCTCTTCATGTCCTGAAATTTTCTTTATTCCATTCCATATCATTAAAATAACTGGAACTCACACTTGGTTTGTTATTACAGAGTAGTTATGACCTTATTTGTTACTATTACAGGGTCAACGTCTTGTGTCATGAGATATTGAAATGTTTTGGTTGCAGCAACAGTTTAATAACGCATTTTCTTTTGATAGTTTCTTTATTTCACCACATAACAGTTTTGTTATTTTATATGTTTTTTTAATTTCAGTAAGTTGTGAAAACAATATATCAATCAGGTTTTGGCGTGATGACAGTTTCTTTATGTCATTATAATCAAATGTCAGTCATTACAACTTGAAAGAGCTTATACTAAGATAAATATTTCATGATGTAGCTTTCGCTAAATTATTATCTTGAGATAATGTGGCCTTGACAATGTTTGTTCTAACTACGAGATCATTGTGGTCTTCATATGTCAAGAAAAAAAAAAGAAAAAAAAACCTCCTGCTCTTTTGAGAAGACCCCCTTACGCTAATTTCATCATTTTGAGATCAAAACAACTCAAGTTTGTTTTGTCATGATAAGGGTGTAATGTCTTTATCTTAAGTTAAAATAAGCTTGACCTTGTTGTTACAATTATTGTCTCACCTTCTTGTCATCTCAAAATAATAAAGTGTGGCAGAAACAGCTTTATCTCATTCGGCGAATAAGATTTTAAACTAATTTTACTGATTGGTTTCCTTATTTTATCAGAAAAACATGTTAAAGAACTCACCCCCACATCAACTTTTTTTGCTGATAAACTATATAAATGAGTGTCTAATAGTGTTTTCTACATATCAAGTCATTATTTTTGGTATTTTAGTACATTTAGTAAAAATATTCATTTTCTGCCAAAAACCATCAGTGTAGTGCTGTCAACATGTCAATCACAGCCCACATCACGTCCAGCTTTGTCCCCCTGCGTGTTCGCTGGTCTGCCAGGAAACAGCTTCTTTTGGTGCATCTTTCAAACAGGAAATATGGGCGGTGTAAGACTCTGGAAAGGGGGGTGAGTTGCCCTTTAAGAAACTGATCATAAATCGTCATTATCCCATTATCTCAAGATTGTTTTGCCATATTAACAGTTTCAATATATTATTACATGCCTGTTTGTTGTGCTTTCAATTTCATTTTCTTTCGTTGTAACCGTAACCACAACATGAAAAAAAATATGACAAATTAGCAGAGCTGATGTTGAGATAATGATACACACAAACACTTAAGGTGGTTTGCTACAATAAGTTTCCTTGTCCCATTATCTAGAGATGATCAAATGTTTTTTATTGTGAAAATTAAAACTAATTTTACATATTTCAATCTTAGTTCTTGTGATGGCAATTTAATTTTCCCATTATCTGAAGATAAAGATACACTAAACTGGTTTTGGTATATTCTCTTGTTATTATCATTCTTAAAAGCTTGAGCTTGCTTGTTTACAAATAAAGTTTACAAATATGCTTATTTTGAGATGCTAAAATATTTTTGTCAGGATAACAGCTTCATTGTCATAGTACCTAAATAGCAAGATAAAAAAATTTATTTCGTTGTGATACGTTTCCTCTGTATGTCAAGAAAACCTAAATCTAAAAATCTAAATCTCATTTTGGATGACAGTTTCATTATTTCTTTATCGTGAGATAATGAGACCTCAAGTTTGTCTTGATGGTCATTGTGAACAGTTTTGTCTGAGGATTTCAATGCCCAAATATGTGAAATAATATATTTTAATCCAGAAATCATGACAGTGGTGTTGCAAGATGAAAACATCCATCATAGACCAATTGCATTTTTGTTACAAATCATCCCTCAGTACCCTGACACCATAGTGGTGAAGGATGAAACTGGCTGTAACACAAGAACTACTCAGTTATAGCTCATAATCAGCTTGTTATCTAAAGAAACATTTTGTTTCATGAAATATTGAGTTGTTTACGTCATGATCTTGAGTGAAACACACTAAAATGAGTCACAGCTGGCACAGCCTTCTTTGCTTCCATACTTTATTATGTATAATCAGTGTGAAAATGATTTCACTTTCTTGAGTAATTTAGTTTTAGAACGACTAATTTGAAATTGTGAGAAATAGAATACTACAAAAAGTCTTTAAATGCACACACTTTCCCACACTTATCTTGCAAAATGCTAAAAGCAAATTCTTTCAAGACATAGGGAGTGCTTTTTGCAGCCATAAGAAGTCCTGTTTGCACTTTCTAAGAAGCCAAGATGGGAAAACAGTATAGATTGCCTGAAATGTAAAACTTCCCTAAACCCACCATCCACACATCAAAACATAGAGGTGGCAGCATGATGATAATTAAGGGTGCTTTTCTTTAGCAGAGACAGGGAAGCTAGTCAGAACTGATGAGCATATGACTGGAGCTAGATACAAGGAAATTCTGTCAAAAATACCCTGTTAGACCCTGCGAAAGACTTGGGTGGAGGTGCACCTTCTTGCAAGACTATGACCCAAAAATACAGCAGGAGCTACAATTGACTGACTGAGATCAAAGCATATTTATTTATTAAAGTTTCCCACTAAATATCGAGATTGAAATGCAATAGAGATTGTTGGGATGACTTGGAGAATAGATGTCTACCCTCTCTATGCAATCTTCCTGATCTTGAAGTATTTAGTAAAAAAGAATGGGCAAAAATGCCAATCAGTTGAGTGCAAAGCTGACAGAGACATACCTTAAAAGTCTTCCACCTATAGCTATGGTGAAAAGTAGTTTATGTGAACAACAAATGCATACTTAGAATTAATTAAGAATTAATTGTATGAGCTATACCAATACTTAATTTCCCTATTGGATCAATAAAGTATTTTTGAATTTGAATTGAATTGAATACAACTGTTGTTTTTTTATTTACTTTTTGGATAAATTATTTCGAACCATTTACTATTTTCCTTCCTCTTCACAGCTGGGCACCGCTCTGTGTTTGTCTATCACTGAAAATTCAAATACAATGCATTATTGTTGGTGGCTGTAATGTGACAAGATGAGAAATAGTGGTGTGAATAGTTTTGCAAGTGGTGTGAATAGTTTTGCGAGGCACTGCCTCTGGTTTTACTGTCTAATAATCGGGACTATATTGTCTTAAAAGTAGCTCACAGGATTAAACTGTACTTCTTTTAGAGTCTATTTCTCAGTCTCAAAAACTACTTCATCACTTTGTAAAGATTACTTCCACTGAAACGCTTCTGTGGTTACACAGAAATCCTCATCAACTCACCACAACCACTTTCTATTGACTTTTCTTTTGTCCCTGAAGCACAGAGTTGTTACCAGATAGACCGGCTGCTGCGGTTGAAGGGCTTTTAACGCTTCATAGACACCTCATGAACTCACGAGCATGAGAGGATAAAGACTTCAGCAAGCACTGCTATGTCTCAGTTTTGTTCAAATTATCTGCAAAAAGTCACTTGAATGGAAGTGCAGACGCTGCCACCCAAATTAGCTTTGAATGAAGTTAACTCTTGCTCCAGAACTTTTTAACGATAGCCGAGCTCTATTGGAGATATTGGGTAATAATTCATTAATAATAAATACTAATGATCTTTGAAGTGTCGGACTGTTGGACTTTAGAAGTCCCTCGTGGGTAATGAAGCCAGTGGAAACACCTTTGAGGTATTGGGAGGGGGGGTTGACTGAAGGAGAAACTACAAGTCTTTGTATTAGAGCTGATTGAGCGGGTCTTTGCCCCAGCTTCGTTACAGCCGACCACTTACATGCCCCGAATTCTTCTGAGGAGACTGTTGATGAATTTGTTTAATTGAACGTAAATAATGAATTCCCAAGGAAGAGATTTGGCCCAGTTGTAATTGCCAAAGATCAGAGTCCACAATACAAAAACTTCAAAACGCCCGAGCCAGGCGGTCGCCTGAGCCGTAACGATGACTTCGAAGAAAAGAAAAAGAGGAGTGATATGGGGGGGCAACAGAGGAGGAGTAGGAGACAGAGACGGAGAAAAGAAGTCGAACTAATGAGGAACAAAGACCTAATGAGTTTCGCGAGGAAAAATAAAGTGTTTCCAAAGTCGTCTTTAAACTTGGCGAGATGAAACGCGGGAGCGGCAGTTGTTTTTGACAGCTCGGGACAAGATAGGCCACAGCTCACAGAGAGAGGGGTAATTCCCTATTCCTTTATATTAGCCGCGCTCTCCCTCTCCGCGCTCTCTGCTGGGAGCCGGCTCATCCCTCTCTCCACTTCCCGACATTGATTCTTGAATTAGACTGTTTTATTGAATAATTAATAGGCCTTTTCCCATGATTGATGATTTGCATGGCTTGAATATTAGCTTTTCAATCAAACCCAGCTTGTTCTAATGTAACCATATTGAAAACATGTCAAACACTGTTTACCCACTTTGTGTGCAATGTTGTCTTAAGTTCTGGATGCCGATGCCTCACAATGCTCAGCGGTGGGGAATGGCCTTGTCGAGCACTCTCTCAGAGCTCATTACAAGGCCCTGAAGCTCTGGCACTCTCACTGAATATGCATACATGCGCATGCAGTCATATACATTTGACTGAGAATGCCAACACACAAATTCACACAGAAAACCACAAAAGAGTTTCATCTTAAATGTAAACACACAGGCATGCCTGTTCATGTGGTCACATAAAAATATACACTAATCATTCCTTATAGATATCTGTGCACTGGAAAGCCACCAGTTCCCCTTAGGAGCCTGTCTTATAGTTCCAGTAGCTTTACTTTGAGTGGCAGCATTGCCAGACTGGGAATAGATTGTCAGGCATATTGCGTCTAACGTCTCAGTGCTATATCACAGAGAGAGAACACATCAGTGATGGGAGAGACACATGCATTAAGATTCCCTTTTAATTTGACTGGGATTGAAGTTGAGTGCTAAATTTACGCCATCATCCCCCTGCACAGGCTCCCCCACCACCCCCTCCCCTCCCCTCCCCATCCCAGCCAAGCTTGTTTTTTGTTTGTTTCGCTCATTTATTTATTTCCCCCCGCCTTACTTATTCATTCATTCCGAGAGTCCGATTTTCTGAGAGCGTGTCAGAGCGTCGCTCGGCGCATGAAAGCACTTTGCGTGGCGTTGTGTCTGGTGTGTTTAGACAGTTCCAAACATGTGCACGGCTAAATAATTTACAGCAAAACTGACTAATGACAGGCACTGATCATGTCGAGACGAGGAGGCCTGGGTGACTGCTGATCAGGGACAGAGGCTGTCTTTGCTCCTAACGCTCACTGATGCATTTTTTCTGTGTGTTGTGGATTTGGTCAGGTTGAGGATTATGGGAAAAAAAAATATATGTGTTGGTGTTTCGGAATAGGAAAAATGACACATAAATATATAGTTATATCTACAGTATGTCTATAAACGCACTCTATCCTCAAATATGGAGTGGAGGGATCCATCCCAGGACAGTTGTAGGAAATTGATTGTGAGTTTCATTCATCACTTGGGTTTTGTGTGTGACAGTTTATTCATTGTGCATTCTAGAAAGCTACGAGCTTCGCATACTTAAAATTCCCTAGGCGCTTTATTGGAAAATGCACATGAACCTGAGTGCTCTACATAATTTGTTTTCTGTTGATATACTTTTTCGGTATGATGCATGATCATCACAACTACTGGATCTGGTACCAAATTGTTTTTGTTTTTAAATTGATATCAAAGGAAAGTAGACACATTTTTACACAAAATGTTACTTTTGAAAACACCAAATTCAGTCACTTTTAATGATTAACTGGCTTCCAGTTCAAAAGCCTTTCACAAGATCAGATGTCCACATAAAGTCATATAAATAATTCCCTAAATAATGTGTTTTTCGTTCTTACAAACATAGATGTTGAATAAATTGATTTTGACAGTACTGGGAAACACAAGTAACATCACTTTCTGTGAAATGTAAAAAAAAAAAAAATGCAGTTCTTCGGGATAGCATTCATTGGTACACCCCCACATTTATCCACATATGAAATGACTCAAATCACAGACAAGCGCATCGTGTAAGGTCAGGAGTGTCCTCCGGCTCAAGAGCTGGTGTCCTGCCAGTTTTAAATATGTCTCTGTTCCAACACAGCTGATTCAAATGGTCCAAATACCTCCTTAGCATCTCAAAGTCCTGCTAACTAGCCATCATTTGATTCGGGTGTGTTGAACCAGGGAAAGAACTAAAACATAGAAGATACTGGCCCTTGAGGACTGACTTTGTACACCACTGTCTTACGCCTCATTCAAACCGAGTGCAATTCGTGTGCGGAACGTCTCAGGAAAGCGCAGAGTGAAAGCAATGAATGTTTAGCAATAGACTGCAACACATTGACAAAATTTGACATAGTACGTTTAAAGATATACTTGTAAAAATAACGTGAACTAGCATACACTGTGCACTGGTATCCCTGTCATTAATAATAAAAGCAAAAGTGTGAATGAGGTGTTAGGTGAACATAATTACATTTTGAATGGCATTTGCCACATTTCAACCACACAGCCATTTAGTTTGATGTGCTTCTAATTGTTTAAGTAAGGCCTTTAGAAAAAAAAGATTGCAGGAGCGCGTATGGGGATTTAAAAAAAATTCTCAAAAGAAGTCAGCCATTCCACTGCATGGAAAAAAAAGACTACATTGGAGGACATTTAAAACAACTGCCAACATGCCGAGGTCCAATTGTCTGAGGAAGTTCACACCAAGAGCAGTCTGCAAGATGCAAGAAGTTTTAAAATGTCAAGAAATCATAGGGACCATCCAGGAGCAGCTGCTCCTGATGTGATCCTCACCATCCATTGGCTGGATCTCCTCATCCATACACTCAAAAGCTCCACTCACTCACCTCTACAATGCTCAGTCATCAGCCTTGCTCTGAGGCTTAGCTCCCGATCCGCACTAGCGCATCACCCAGAACCGTTCCAGACCCCAGCTGCTTCCTACAGCTAGGAATTTGATCCAGGCAGCCTGTTGGAGGAGTTTCAGCAGTCCTGCTCCAAGCTCGTCCTCCACCCCTGCTCCCACTAGACCATCGGCTTCAGTCTCTTCAGTTTGGAACATCCACCTTCCCAACAGTGATCTCTGTCCGATCACCGTTGCATGACATAAAAAAAGATTCCTAAAATGCCAACACCTACAGCAGGCTCTTGCTATTGTTGATGTGAAAGTGCATGCCTGTACAATCAGAAAGAGGCTGCACAACTTCTTTGGAAGATATTCATGGAGGAACTGTATTATTTGGACATGAGAACAGAGGAAATGTTTGGCTTAAACAAAATAAAGCATTCCAGTAAAGAACCGTGCTCCAACTTTGAAGCATCGTGGTGGAAGTGTCATGGTTTGAGACTTCTTTGGTGCAGCAGGACCTGGCCAGCTTACCATCATAGAAGCAGCTATGAATTCTTTCAGGGGGTGCTTGAGCAACTTCTAATGGGGTGTAAATAGTATAACCCAATTTAGTGCAGTTTGTTTTTCTAGAACCAATTAACACAAGTTTATCATAAACCCAAACCTAAAAATGGAATAAGATGATCATAGCTTGTGTAGCCTTTTGACCTGATAATTAACATGACCAACACTTCTTTTTTAACTTTTATTTGAAAAATGGTCTCATTCTGCTGCCAAACATACAACCATCTTGATTTCTACGGTGGTTGTAAAAGAAACTGTTTTCCAGTTATTTCCAAAGGTTAAATGTTTTGAGTTTTGAACAAGTCAAAAAATTAATTCAATGAATTAATATTTGGTGAAGTGGGCTAACTTACTTTTAATTTTAATTTAAATGGGCAATGTGTAAGCGTGTTGAAGTGAAATAATCACACAACAGTCTAATATCTCAATCATGTTGGAAGGAAGCTTACATTGAAACAGATTTCCTTCTCGAAGGCAAGTTTTTATCATTTTAAAAAGGACGCAGAGGGACGTAGTCATTGTTTACAATGTGTGAGCCTGCAAAGTGGCCATGTCTTCAACACAAATACATTTGCATTTGTAATTCGACACCAACTGGGCTAGAGGCTAACGTCGAGCTAACAATGCTAGCAGTAAATTAGGAAAAAAAAAATAGTCAGCTCTGAAAATATCTTGAGCTACTTTTTTCAATTACCAATTGCACTGAAATGTATTTATCTGCTTATCAACTTACTATGTATGACTCATCTTCGCTCATGATCTTGAATCTTCTGGCGCTGATCCGTAACTTACAACCTGGCATGAAACTGACGAAGGGGATGGGATGTGTGGCTGAGAGTGGACTCTTTTGTTTTTCTACATGGACTGCAGTACCCAAATTTGACCACAATATGTTATTCTTGCAAATTGCACTTTTGAATATCTTTTAGGATCTATTTAACCTAAGTAAACTAATTTTAGATGTTTGTGAAAAGTTGTACAGTTTTTCTTTCCCTTTCATTAATGTTTTATGAATTAAGTGCTAATTTCTAAATAGATTACTTCATTCTAGTTGAAGGGAACCACAACTAGGGAAGGAATCAATCTTATAGAAGCAGCCAATTAACATCAAAGACATTTTATGAAAACCAAACCAACATTAAACAAAAACACATATAGCACAATAACAACATTCCCCACCTCAGCTCCTCTCACAATAAAGGCACCTTGAAGAACAGGGCCAGTCCCTGGGGCTTACAGAGTATCTGATCTATTATGCAAAAAATCATTAGGCTAAATTAAAAAGCTGTTTGAGGGTAACCAGATCCTTTAATGAGGTCAGCGAGCAGAAGAGCAACATTAAAACACAACCCCAGAACAGAAACACAAGACAAGAAGAGATGCAGGCCATTGATTATCAATCATCCAGGTCATTATCTTACAGACTCTCTCGCTTTGTCTCTCACACACGCACACGCACGCATACACACAGCTAAAGACACATTCTCTCACTTTCTCCCTTCGTCTTTATTTATCAGACAGGTAAACATTTTATTGCTTCAGTAATGATGCTTTTCAGCTTTCTCGCAGCTTCACTGGTCAGTCTGTGATGGCTGCAGTAATCAGAACAGATTCACCGTCTCCTTGAGGAAGGAGTGCTTGCATTTAGGTGGGCGTGTGTGTGTGTTCAGGTTTATCTGACAGTCTTTGCATAGAAGACATCAGTTTATTTGGCGTGGTGGAGCGCCTCTGTTTATTTAATTGCCAGTGTTGAATTTCAAATAGGCTGCAGATCTAAAAATACAACCAAAATGATGTTAAGGAGACAAGATATAGTAAAAGCTGACAATTATGGTAATACAGCTCAGGTTTGATGAAGACGTACACTATCATGGGTCCGGTCTGCCTCCAAATGCTATACATTAGTGGTAACAGCGTGGGAGAGGGGTTCGTGCGGTGAAAGGGAAATAATTCGAGCAAATACCAGAGCTCTTTATGTTGATTCATAAATATCATATATGGACTACAGTCATTCCTAAATGCTTGGGCAGTGACACAGATGATGTACTGTATGTCGTAAACATGTTTTTTTTTCATGTTGAGGAAGAATTTAAGACAATTTAAAACAATTTTTTTTAAATCTCGCTGGCAAATATGCCATACTTTTTTGTAAATCCTAAATTTGCTGTTTTAAGATTCTTGTTATTAACTTCTGAAATATCCTCTGGCAATGCTGGATATCAAGTTCTGGGCCAATTCCTGACTCACGATGACCAACCATTGGCTTTTAGTGCTCGGAGTTCATTAGAGCTTTTGAAGATTCAGCTTGTGCACCTGCTTTTGGAGAAATGGCAGGTGGTTCTAGGTGGGGTTAAGACCTGGACAGGTTGTTATAAGTAGTTCCTCATGTTTATGTCTTTAACAGTGTCCTCAGGTAGAAGGAGTAAGGCAGCTTGCTTGGATGACAAGCAACACAATGCATGGGTCATATCAGGAACCTTTATTGTTGGTACAGCACACACTAATACTAATTTCTTTTCAGACAAATCATTGTTAAGATTTTTCAAACAACTTGAAGAATGGCACAGTTTTAGAAGTGACCAGAGTTTTCACCGCCTGAATGAAAAAAGAGATGCGTTTGCTCCTCCCCTTACCCTTTTTCACTGCACTCCCAGTCATTCCCATATCAGTTGTTTACCAAAAAGTCAGTTTATCTGGAAAGTTACGGCACGCAAACTAAATGAGCAGCACCCATCACTGTAATTAAGATAATGATTTATTTGTAAAACTGCATTTAGTATGGTAAGCGGCAGACTGAAGGCTGGCTATCCAAGCCAATAGCCTGAAGAAAATCAACCAAATGATGTCAATTTTTAAGACTCCCAGTAGAACTCTATAAAGAGCGCAACATAAAAAAAACCCCTAATAGTCTGTACAAGGAGCACAGTTATTTAAAAACGTCGACTAAATTCTGTGGGTGTTTATGCCATATTTTGCCTAGAGGTTTTCCACTGTCTACATCCATAAAAAAACAAACTCATCTCTATTTTTTAGCTGACACTAGCTCTAAATTGATCTCACTACTTGTGACTGAAGTAGGATTTAGTTCTGATTTTTTCCTAAATATATTTAACTGAAATAACTTTGTTGTAAATCATTGTAATCACTACCTGAAACAGCTGACTTCTCATTTTAAATAGTGACTGTCAGCAACTATAACAACAAAAAGACATTAATACAACCATAATGATCAAGATACTTGGATACTACAATTTTGCAGCAAGAATAGTTTCTTTTCAGTTGAAAGCAACAACTTTATGGTGTACGTTTTCCTTTTAAATTGTGTGCATGCATGCTATGAAATCATGATATTTATACTGATTTGGGAATATCATCTAAAAAAGGAAGTCAACATGCTTTACATTGATTTTAAGAAGTTATGAGAGTGATTGATCAATGAGCATTAAAATAATTTACTGTAGCTTAACTTTACTCCAAACATTTCACAAGACATGTTGGTGCTGTGACATCTTGATCTTGACATAGCTGAAAAGAATGTCCTCATCCACTTCTGTGTAAGTCATGTCTTAAGTCCCCATAATTTGTCATCTGTGCATATATCTGCTTGCATTTCTGTGTGTGTGTCTAGAAGGTTGATTAAAACCCAAAATAGCTACCTGCTGATGTATCCAATCAATCACTCCTGCCCCGACCGACCTCATGATCAGTCTTCTCTCCTTTTCTCCCCTCTCCCTTCCGTCTGACTGTCTCTATTTTCTCATTCGGTATCGTCTCCACATCACCTGGTCGTGCTCTGGGGACAGTTTGTGCGTGTCTGTCTCCATCAGTCGACCCCTTGACCTCAGGGGAGCTGTGTGAGAGGTCTCTGTCTGGGCCTATGTCAAATGGGACGGTTGGCACGACTCAGTCGGATGCAATTACGGAGGCTGTTTTCGGTGCTGTCAGTGCAAGAAGCAGGGGTCCCGGGCGGAGGCAGAAGCTTTAAATAATGGAGGAGTTGGCACTCACCAGCAAGCGGCAGCCTTCGGATGCACGTAGCTGCCCTGGCCATGCTCGAATCTCACCTGCGAGGAGTGTTGTGCCAGATGCTGGGTTTAGAGCAGGCTGTTATTATGTTACTCACAGGTTTCTGTCACTGGCAACTGTCAGCTGTAGAGGAAGTGAGACAGAGCAGGGCGTGATGGCTGAAATACTTAAAAGGACACGTAGCGTTCAGTTCATAGGCCGCAATGCTCTGGGAGCAACAGTTGTCAGCAGATCTGAGGACAATTATTAGAACACCTGCTAAATGCTTTTGCTAACATGGGCTCCTCTATCTGTCTCATGATCACCTGTAAAGGCTTTACTGATAGAACATTTCACCAACAACCCATGCTATTTGCTTTCAAACCCAGACTTTTTTTTTCATTCAGATACATATAGACGTCTGCCTGTGTCATCATAGATAATGTGTTTTCCTTGTTTTAGGCTTTGATCCTTATTAAATTGTATAGTTTCCACTGTGAAACAAGCTTTGGCCTCAGCTTTTGATTGTGTCTTCAAACTGTGGCTTCATTGGCAGACGTGAGACGGCAGATAAGAGCAAGGTGTGTTTGTTTGATAATGGGTTGTGTGTGAGGTGGCGTGCTGCTAGAGTTGCCCATCGGCTTTAAAAGGTGTGATTGTTCTGTGTTCTTCCTGTTTGACTGTAATTGAGCGTTTTTGCGGCCTAATGATTAGAGGGTCACAGAAGTCAAACCCCGCTCCAGCTGTTCCCCTTCAATCCCTGTGCAGTCCCAGTCACAAATGAGAAAGGCCAGTGAGACCCCTGCCCTGCCCCCCCTTCCTTCCCCTCACCTCTGGGATGGTGTTAATGAGTCGCGCCTCGCTCTCTTCTTCTGTCTGTTCCCATCTGCCGAAGTATCCGCAGTCCTGCTCTGTTTCAGAGTCGTCACCGATTCCAGAGACATCCTACAGCTCCTGATGTTGCAGCTCTTCTAATGATTTGCCCACAGGAGGGGGAAAACTCAAACATGCATCTCAGCCAGCGAGGACAACAGCCAGCTCCATGCTTTTCTGTCCTTTAGATCTCCACAAAGCAGCACAGTAGTAGGTTACCTTCACACACTGTGTTCTGAATAAGCAGCTCACGTGTCGGCTGATTTGTTGATGTTGGATACAAGTAAAATGTCTGGGTTCTCAAACAGCCTCAACGGGGCCTGAGCGGGACTCATTTTCAATCCTGGAGTTTAATTTCTCAGACCGGCCCACTCTATATCACAACCTATTTTATTAAAATCATGTAATTATAACCTTACATGTTGTAGCTTCAACAGCACAATGTTCTGTAAAGCCTTGCAATTTAAAGTATATTTCTAAATAAATTAAAATTTTAGTGCAAATAAGGGTTAATTGCTTAATGTATTTCAGCACACGTTCACATTTACATTATTCTGTACAACACATCCATTAACAATATCAGAATCCATATTTTGAGCTGCTGAATCTGTAATTAGTCACCGAGTAGACTCTGCTTTTGCTCTCCCTTTCACACTTCCTCCAGTTTCTCTAAACTCACCTGCTGGACCTGTGCAACAATACAAATATTCCGTAAAGCTTTAGTGCATTTGATCTGGAAAACACATTTGACTTAAGCATCTAAGATATTTTTGATGGAAAGACATGCAGGCCTATTTTTTATTGCTTTTATCCTATTCTCTTTTAAATGTGGGCTTTGTGTGTTTTTTGTCTTGTTTTTAAATAAAAAAGATATAACAGGTCACTGTCATTTGGGCATTGAAACTGGTTATATTGGAACTAATGCCTTTTTGTTCACACACATGTTGCTTCTATACTGGCAAGAGAAATCCCCTCACCACTACTGATTCCTGCCTCTGCTTCTGAAACTAAATAACATTTAAAAATGGTCAAAATTCTCAGCTCAAATTTCCCAATTTTACAAAGCCTCTGATTAGATTATATCAGTTGTATTAATGTAGTGCTGAATCAGCTAGCATTGCAGGGCACTTTTCATATGGAACATGTCTACACCATGCTCTTCCTTATATTAAAGCAACACTAAGTAAGTTTTGCCCTCGGGGTCCCCCTACAGTTGGGAAAAATGTATTGTTTTCTACTACTGTCGTAAACTCTGTTATGGTTACACCAGGGGATTCATGTGCATTGACAAGCGATACCCTCTAACATTACAGATTTTCACGTCTTGGTCAGCCTTCGTTCTGTGTCAAATGTCTTCATCCCAGGTACATTTTCTATATTTCAGCATGTCATATGTACGGCTGCGTAGAGTTGTCAGTCATATAATAAAGAAATTAGACCGTAACACGTTATAACGTGATAGTTTATTGTAAAAACGTGAAACTATCACGCTTCAAGTTGTTTTCACGTTTTTACAATAAACTATCATGTTATAAATTGATACGGTCTAATTTCTTTATTATATGGCTGACAGCAGTTCTGACGATCTGTGCTACCTCCTCAGAATGTCCTAGCGCGTCGGTGCTACCCCTCGAAAAGTATGTTTACATGCCGAAAACAACAACTGTTAACTTTGATGTTAAACATAATCATCGGAAAATATTTTTCAAGTGACGGGATTGAAGTGGCAGTTTAGCAGTAATGCCTAACATAGCAAAAAATTATGAATAACGAAAACTTTTCTTTCAATCCACAGAACATGCTACCCGTTTAATATAAAGCTAAAACTAGCACATAAAGATGCACGTAAAACCTTGATCAGAATATCCTACCTGTTAAATAGGCCATTTAGATGAATAGCACACTCTGGAAATCTGTTAGTTTGTAAAGCAGCTAATGAATATATACCAAGCCAGTAAGACGTAGAGCAGGTACCAGTATTATTACTCCAAAATATTAAAATGTAGTATGATTATAAGCACAAATAGCCCACAGAATACACCGCAATTATTCCGCGACTCTAATTAATGGGAATTGTTTACATGCAGTGTAACGATATCACAGAAGTGAAACTAACATACAAGGGTTGTCATGTAAACTTGAAACAAGTAGCTTAAGGAAAGCCTTAAAATATTTTGAATAAAAATTAGCCAGTAATAAAATTATTTGAATAAAACTCACCGTAAACTTCAAAGAAATAAAACAGACAAAATGGATCTTCCAGGTAGGAATTCTTGATGACAGATTTGCTGAGTAAGCGAATTGTGACGTAACATCGAAATGTGCATGCGCAGTGCTACAGGGTAGCACGGATTGAGGGGTAGCACAGATAGTCGGAACACATGTGTACATATGAATACAATTTCGGCTCCATCATGATGACAATTGTTCAAGCTACCTGCTGCTAGGTATCTTCCATTTACATGTACCTGCTGAGTATGCTCCACCCAGAGTACCTTGCAGGATGCTCCACCTACTGGCTTCTGTGAAGCCTGCCGTAAAGCAAGTCGCATTTGAACTACTAAACCGCTACCTGACGACCCAAACTTACATAGTGCTGTCATGGCCGATAGAGGGCCGCAAAGCGAATGCAGAAGTGCCGTTTCACCCTGTTATGAGTTGATGAACCACTGACACGAGTTCGGAAACATTATTTTAAGGTAAAAAAACTCCTTGTTGTTGCTTTAATATATATTTATATATATACATTAATATATATTCATTCATTCATTCATTCATTTTCCATACCCGTCCATCCTATGTAGGGTTGCGGGGCAGCTGGTGCCTATCTCCAGCAGTCAAGGGGCGAGAGGCAGGGTACACCCTGGACAGGTCGCCAGTCCATCGCAGGGCAACACAGAGACATACAGGACAAACAACCATGTACGCACACACTCATACCTAAGGGCAATTTAGAGCAACCAATTAACCTAACAGTCATGTTTTTGGACTGTGGGAGGAAGCCGGAGTACCCGGAGAGAACCCACGCATGCACAGGGAGAACATGCAAACTCCATGCAGAAAGACCCCAGGCTGGGATTTGAACCCAGGACCTTCTTGCTGCAAGGCAACAGTGCTACCAACTGCGCCACTGTGCAGCCTCATTAATATATATAATATATATATATATATATTATATATATTAATGCTGGATTTTCCAGTTATGTAGCGTTGCATCATATTATTATTAAAATGATATAATGTTATGCAAGTTGCCACAATGTCACACAATTAATTGACTTGATGATTAATTAACTTGAATGGTGGTTTGCAGGCAAAGTTCAACATGTTTTTTCCCCCGTTTCATCATTCCCAGTAATTTGTGAAAAAGTTGCCAATTTTTGCACATTTAGCAGTGTCTGTTTCCAGAGCTTTCCTCTTTTTAATTCTAGCTTTCCAGTCCTACCCTTCTCTTTCAGCTTTCAAAGACCACTAACTTAGTGCTTTGACATGTTACTTCATGGTCCGCTGCAACCCCCCCCCCCCCCCCATTAAAAAAAACGTCAGTTGTATTAATGTAGTCCCAGTATGGCCAGCCATTTCTGTAAAAACTCCATATCCTTATCCAACTGTTGTGTATGCTAACCACAGTCTATGATGCTAACTAGTATGCAACTGCTCTGAACTAGTTAAAAATGTCCCCCTACTAGTTCCAAAATAATCTTACTAGTAACTCATTTTTGCCTAGTAGATGAACTTTTGGCACACTGGTAAGACTCGGCTTGCCATAGAACACATGCCCTTGCTGCTCATACATAAGATTGGCCCACTGGAAATCATCCAGATTCTCCCGCTTATCCACTCGGGGCCTGCAGCCGAACTTGTTATTTTTTTTTAAATTATTTTTTTGCTAACTGTCCTGGTTTTGACTCAGGATACTAGGTTAGAGTTGATAAAAAGAAATTTGTTAAAGTGACTTATATGTAACACTAAAAGCCTCAAAGAGTGTTCTCAAAAGAGGAACCCTTGGTTACTAAACAAGTAATAGTTGAGTTGAAATTGATCATTTTTATTTTTAGTTTCATCCAAGATTAAAAACGTTCAGATGATAAAGACAACTTCCTATGCTCCATGATTTTAATACTACTAAGATTCATACAGCATACTGTATAGTACTGCATACAAGACTTTTGTTCCCTTCAGTCAATAGTTAAAATTACAAAAAAATGATGAAATTGTCAAAAAAAACAATCAATGCTATTAAAACTGTAGCTTCTTAGAGCCAAGGAGCACTCTTAGAGAGCTTCAGAGTCACCTGGAAATAAAAGTTATAGTTTTTTCCTATTTAAATCAAGTGATGCACTCAGCCACAGTGGTGTCTCTGCACACTCACTGCACAAGACTCCACTTTTGAAGAAAAAGCACGTTGAAGCTCATTGTAAAGTATGCTGCAGACGAATTGAACAAATCAGTGGGGTTGGGAGAATATAATCTGGTTGGATGAGGCTAAAGATCTGAAATCCTTTAGAATCATTGCGAATACAGTGACTCCATACATTGGAGGAAGAATGGTTCTGGGTATAACTCAAAAAATACCATGCTGACAGTGAAGTTTGCAGGTGGAACCATAAGTTTATTGTTTAGCTACAATATGATACTGGCAGGGTTGATATAAATGAGTGAAGGATAAATAGAGGGATGTACTGAGAGGGTCTTGATAGGAATCTGAAGATCAAAGTGTAGATTTCCAAGCAGGACTATGGTCCCAAACATACAGCCAAGAAAACTGTCTCAATTAGAGAAAGAAAGTGAAACTGCTAGAATGGCCCTGCCAATAATTAATTTTCCAGGCTCACACATCGGTCCCAGTGCCTTGCTGCGCTCACGCAGCTCTTCCGGTGCCACTGCTCCAAGAACCTTCCCCCTCCGAGGAGATCATGACTGATCAAGCCTCCAACGTCTCCCTGTGAAGTTCCAGTGTCTCCTCGTGGATCTCCAGAGCATGCTTGTGGGTCTCCAGAGCTTTTTCATGGGTTTCATTGCCTCAGACCACCGGCGATTCTTCGTGGGTTTCATCGCCGCCGGCCTCCAGAACTTCTCTGCCACCAGGCTGCTGCTTCCATGACTCCTTGCCACAGTCTTCCAGTGCCTCTTCCGCCCCCACGGCTGGCCACCCGAATTCTCTGCCGGGTTCCTCCGGCCCCCACAACTAAGTTATGTTGTACATTGCGGACTCCTTGTGTTCTGGAAATTTTTTCCTGGTTCTTCCTCCTGCCCTGGCGCACCTTTCATAGTCATTTCAATATGTGAGACCATCTTTATTTCATTTACCACAGAATGAACAGCAGACGAGCCATGCTAAAGCAGATACTGACAGTATCAGAATAAACCAAAAAATCACAGTGCTGTACCTATAATGCAGTGCTTCTCAAACTATGGGGCGAGCCCCACTAGTGGGGTGCAGAGGTATTGCAGGTGGGGCGTGACATCAATGGGATTTAAATAGTTTTTCCCCCCTAGATTCTGTCGTTGGGAATGTTTCACTGCACAGTAAATTAAATCAACCAGCTCCCCCCTCTCACAAAATTAAACACACTCAAATAAATTAGCAATTGTGAACATCATTGTAAACGGAACCGGGACCTGGAACATCGGGCTGGGAGTTTGACGTCGGAATATATCGCAGCAGAACAAAACAAGCTGAAGTAGCCGCATTATCAGAGATTCCATATACAAAATGTACAAATATCTAAAAAGATCAGGGAACGTTTCAGAGTAAGAGAAGTCACACGGTCAACCACGGAGGAAATACAGGGATGAGTATCTTACTCTTTATTTATTTTATTTTTTATTTTTTATTTGGTCCTTTTGAAAACTTTTATTTTCTCCAACTGTGAGCTGAAGTTCTACTGACAGCATATATTTCTGAGCCGGTTTTATAACAGTGCGCAACCCCTTTTTCCAACTAATTTACACCCTTAAAAACTTGTAGACTAACTCATCTATTTAAATAAATAAAACACTTGAAAAATCAGGCGTGGTCACCATTCTGTAGGGGCAATTAAAGCATTGGGGGCTTGTGTATGCTCCTTTGTCCAAAGTGGGGAATGATAAAAAAAAGTTTGAGAAACACTGCTATAATGCTTGGCACAAAACTGTTTCAGACAGCTTTTTGCATTTTTTCCCCTCAAGATGCCACTTAATATATGATGGCAACCAATGTATGGCGCGGATACTCATCTGTCATTTATTCGTCTACATCTATGGCTAGCACTAGATTTTGCTAAGTACTCAGCAGGTAAAAGGCTGTTATATTAAGTGAAATAACTCTTTCTGTCTAAAGTGAACTAGTGTTATGAACACAGAATTTTACCTTGTTACTATTTCTTCTTTCATCCTATAGAAGAGGTCCAGTGAGGTCTGATCTGATCTTGGTGTACAGTTCAAAAGGCATTCTCTGAAGAATGAGGCCGCTTATAATCTCTTCTTGAACACAACGAACTGGATCACATGTTTTGATCTACCATCCAAACTAGTGCCGGGCAAAAAAGCAATTATCGAACACAAGAAAATGACAGTAACAACACAGGGAATCTATATATACTATACAATACATGTGGGCAATACGTGGGACAGCCACTATTTAAAAAAGTTTATAAATGGAGAAGAGAAGCAAGCAAAAGTGTCCATTTGAACAGCATAATAATATGCTTTATACTAAGGCCTGTTTGTGTTCTTTTTTTATTGCAAATATATTTTTTAACAGTATATTGCTTGGTAATGAAGTGTTTTTTTGGTTACATCCAATAGTGTGTGAGGGAATTTTGTTTATTTTAGTTTGCTCTTTTTCTTTGTATTAAGCAATGCTATCTTAAGCCTGTTTCAAAAAACAGTGGTGCCACTTTGCCACAAAACGGAGGCGGCATCGAGAGCATTTGGTCATTCATAAGTGGTCATGTCCGGCATTGCGGTTATCAAGCTTGGCAGCACGAATGGCGCAATATTCTCGCCTCACCATGACGCCATGTAGCATTCAAAGGACACACCGTGGTGGCAGAATTACACTGATATGACCCCACAGTGGGTCTTTTGAAACAGGCTTTAGAAACTGGATTATTATTTGAAGCTGTGTCATTGTAATTATTAGACTCATACAACAGTGTCGTCAGTCGAAGGTTTCTTCAGTTTCACTCTAACACAGACTACTAGGAGATCCTTACAGCCCACAGCTATCAGCATTTGCAACAAGTCCTTGAAGAAACATAAGTAGTATGAGTTACAACACCTAATTTCCTTCTGGGATCGATAAAGTATTTTTGAATAGAACATTTTTGTGATACTTTTTTTTTGTCACATCGCCCAGCTCCACTCTGTATTATAGTAGATCTGAAGAAGTCTCTGAATCAACACTGAATGAACAACATTACACTGTAATATTATTATACACTGTAATGTTGTCGGATTACAGTGTTTTGAAGAGGATACTTTAGGTTTTCCAACATGTTTTATATTTTTCACTCATCCTTTGTTAAACAATAATTGCTAGAATCAGGCAACTGACTTTATTGTCACTGCCTTCATCAAAGGCCGAGTCATTTTGCTGTAAGATAGTTGTTCAGCCACGTTAAATGGCTTTTTATTCCGATTTATATGCTGAAATTTTTACCCGACCATGGAGGTTCCCTTTCACATGGTGCGGTATTTATTGCAAACCTAAAAAGAACTGTGGTCTGTTACAAATCAGCATTTCTACATGGGGCTATGTTCCAAATGCTCCTGTTGAACAGGGCTCTGGTGTGTCTGTGTTCAGCTTGTATCTTCGCTATATTACTCTTTCAGCTGTTATTATTTAGTTATTAGTTTTTTTCTTTTATAGCTTTTAATCATATACTGTATGTGCGCTGCTGTCTTCTAGTATCTTTCAGGGTTTATTTTGAATGGTTGTTATCTGACACATAATACTTTAAGTATGGGCATGGATCATATTACAAAGTTTCCAATTAGATTGTATTTATTTTAAACCTAAAACAGTACCCCGCAGTGAGTGAAATGTGGCATTGGTTTATAGAAGGATGCTGCACCAATCACTGATCCCTGAACATTGACCTGATTTTTCTTAGATGTATTTGCTTGCATGTATTTTTTTTTAAATATGCAGCTTAACTGTTGCTTTGTTTTGGAACCAAACTGGTTAAAAATTACACTTACTGTTAGAATATGTGAGGAATTTACTGGAAAGTGTGTTGCTTTGACCCTGCTGTTGGAGGCAGGGTCATAGTCTGACTGCACAGGTGCATCAGAGTTAAACATTAAAGTGGAAATGATAGAAATGGATTTTAAATATTGTGATAAGTCCAAAATCTATAGCAATATTAATTTTAGGGCATATCATCAAGCCCCTGTCCTAACGGCATAAACCAAATCAGGTTGAAGTGTAGAGCAGCAGTCTTTAAGGTGTAGTCAGAAAGCAGCATGTCCCTGCTTATTGTCTAAATGTTACTTGCTGGAGTTCAATTTGAATACAAATATATATTCACAAGGGACTATATTTGATAAAAATGAAATAGGCTTATTTGAAATTAAATTAACTTCAACAATGGAAATTGAAGGCATCACCCAGAAAGGAAATAAAGCAAAACATTGTTATCAGTATGCAAAATATTGCAGATTTTTAAATATTTTTTTAATTCCCTGGTCTGTTTTTTTTTGTTTAAAGTAGAACTCCGTGTTTTTTTATTGTGAGATACAACAAGGCTATTGGAGTAGTCATTAGAAATTCATAAACAAAATAACAATTGTACCATATTTATCAGATGTTGCTATTTATTGCAAGCAAGCTGTATTTTTTTCATTTTTTTCATCAAACTTTGGCAGCTCCACGGAGAGTAGGCCGAGCTGCTTTCCCCTCACATCTGCCTGTGTAATACATTCACTTTGCCGCAATCGAAGGAGCCGCAAGGTTTTGAACTCCAACCGCAGTTGAAAGACTATACAGTTGTGGTTGCATGTGACTTTGAAAACTGGAGTCTTTCTGCCGTTTCTGAAGGGAACAGTGACATGACAGGGAGCGGGGCTCTTAGTCTTGCAGTTTTGTTTTTCTGTTCGAAATCAAAGGAAGCTGCTTATTTTTTTGGCCTCAATCAGCATGCAGCTGCTTTGGTGGTGGATTGCAGGTGTAAAAAGCTGCTTTTTTCCTGCATTCTGTTGTACAGTTTCTCTTTTTTTTATTTTACAAAAGGATATCATTTTTGTCATTGGTGACAACAAACAATAAAAAAGGCCACATTTTGACAAACATTTACCTTTTGTATCTGATGCTAGATATTTGTTGAGCAAATGCTATGCTGTGGTATTGGCTTATATATTAGATATACTACCCACATAATACACCTTTTATGACTCGATTGTCAAATTTAGAAAACATTAGACAGAAAGGGAGTAAGTTAGTGTAATATTAATATTAATATTAATATTAATAAAGTCAAAGTCCTGATCTGACATCTTATAACCCCAGCCACATTAACATGTGCCTGTGGTATATATATATATATATATATCTATATCTATATATATGTGCCTGTGGTATATTTATATATAGATATATGTACAGTGGCTTGCAAAAGTATTCGGTCCCCTTGAACTTTTCCACATTTTGTCACATTACAGCCACAAACATGAATCAATTTTATTGGAATTCCACATGAAAGACCAATACAAAGTGGTGTACACGTGAGTGGAACGAAAATCATACATGATTCCGAACATTTTTTACAAATAAATAACTAAAAAGTGGGGTGTGTGTAATTATTCAGCCCCCTGAGTCAATACTTTGCAGAACCACCTTTTGCTGCAATTCCAGCTGCCAGTCTTTTAGGGTATGTCTCTACCAGCTTTGCACATCTAGAGACTGAAATTCTTGCCCATTCTTCTTTGCAAAACAGCTCCAGCTCAGTCAGATTAGATGGACAGCGTTTGTGAACAGCAGCTTTCAGATCTTGCCACAGATTCTCGATTGGATTTAGATCTGGACTTTGACTGGGCCATTCTAACACATGGATATGTTTTGTTTTAAACCATTCCATTGTTGCCCTGGCTTTATGTTTAGGGTCGTTGTCCTGCTGGAAGGTGAACCTCCGCCCCAGTCTCAAGTCTTTTGTAGACTCCAAGAGGTTTTCTTCCAAGATTGCCCTGTATTTGGCTCCATCCATCTTCCCATCAACTCTGACCAGCTTCCCTGTCCCTGCTGAAGAGAAGCACCCCCAGAGCATGATGCTGCCACCACCACATTTGACAGTGGGGATGGTGTGTTCAGAGTGATGTGCAGTGTTAGTTTTCCGCCACACATAGCGTTTTGCATTTTGGCCCAAAAGTTCCATTTTGGTCTCATCTGACCAGAGCACCTTCTTCCACATGTTTGCTGTGTCCCCCACATGGCTTGTGGCAAACTGCAAACGGGACTTCTTATGGTTTTCCTTTAACAATGGCTTTCTTCTTGCCACTCTTCCATAAAGGCCAACTTTGTGCAGTGCACGACTAATAGTTGTCCTATGGACAGATTCCCCCACCTGAGCTGTAGATCTCTGCAGCTCGTCCAGAGTCACCATGGGCCTCTTGGCTGCATTTCTGATCAGCGCTCTCCTTGTTCAGCCTGTGAGTTTAGGTGGACGGCCTTGTCTTGGTAGGTTTACAGTTGTGCCATACTCCTTCCATTTCTGATTGATCGCTTGAACAGTGCTCCGTGGGATGTTCAAGGCTTGGGAAATCTTTTTGTAGCCTAGCCTGCTTTAGATTTCTCAATAACTTTATCCCTGACCACTCTGGTGTGTTCTTTGGACTTCATGGTGTTGCTGCTCCCAACATTCTCTTAGACAACCTCTGAGGCCGTCACAGGGCAGCTGTATTTGTACTGACATTAGATTACACACAGGTGCACTCTATTTAGTCATTAGCACTCATCAGGCAATGTCTATGGGCAACTGACTGCACTCAGACCAAAGCGGGCTGAATAATTACGCACACCCCACTTTTCAGTTATTTATTTGTAAAAAAAAATTGGAATCATGTATGACTTTTGTTCCACTTCTCATGTGTACACCACATATATATATATATATATATATATATATATATATATATATATATATATATATATATATATATATATATATGTATGTATGTATGTATGTATGTATGTATGTATGTATGTATGTATGTATATATATATATATATATATATATATATACATGTGTATGTATGCATGTATGTATATATATATAAAAGAACTGAAATGTTAGTGTCCCAATTATTTGCACATGTAACATTTCCTGTAAAACATTTGTAATAAAAAGCTTTTTTTATTTTACAGTCTAGTCATGCAAGCTGATCCGAATGTCTGACATTTTAATTTGTAATCTATGACCTCCTGTTTTCTACGAATAAGATGCTACACATGACAATTTCACTTAGGCACCCTCTAAAATGGGAAAGACAAGAGAACATGAAATTTGATTAAAGCAGATTGATGTTGACCTTCATAAATCAGGAAACGGGTGTCTTTTGAGGCCAAAAGAAGGCTTGTTGCTGCTACACTGGGTGGTCTGAATGGATTTGCAGACTGATGCACTACTAGCACTTTTTTCTTTCTTTTTTTTGCAGTAAAAGGCTATTTTGGGTCACCTACTTTTTTAAATTCAGTTTATGCTGCAAATATGCACAGTAAGCCTTATTATAAGGGAGGCAAAAATCTCCAACACCTAATGTTTGAGAACTTCAGTTAAAGGTGGCATCTTGAGGTCAGCAAGTCTCTATAGCAACCATTTGACACAATCTATAAATGGCTGTGTGTGAGTCATGCCAAGAAAAGTATCCTTCCAAGTCCTACCATCACAAATGTAAACATAGGGAATTTGCTAAATGCTACAGTGAGTTTAACTGGGAATTTGCTCTGTGGTCAGATGGGGCAAAGACAGTTTTTCCAGACACATCTGATGTAAAATAAAACAATGAATATATGGCAAAGCATGTTGCCTCTTAAGCAAGATGGAAGATCTGTAATGCTGTGGGTCTGTTTCTCTTCCAAAGGCCCAGGGAATTCATAAGATTCTCTGAATAGCAGGGATTTTAAATAAAAGAATTGTGTCTTCTGGCAGAAAACCGAAAATGGATCATCACTGGATCTTTCAACAGGACAACATATGACAGATTCAACCTTCTTCTCTGGACAGCTGAAAAGTAGCGCATTCAAGAGAGGACACAGAACTCTAAATGATTTAGAGGAATTGTTCTAAAAGACATGGTCAAAGATCTCTCTCCATATTCTCTCATCTTGTGAAATGCTATGTGAATGAAAGGGCTGTCAAAGGGGCTTGTACAAAGTATTGACAGAAGTGGTGTCAACAACTGTGGTGCAAAGAATTTCACATAGAAAATCATTTTGTTGAATTGTGATTATTCTTCCCACTGAATAAATGTGCTTAAACTGAAGGGCTGAATTTTTCAAAATTTATTTTATGACACTGCAATAGAGCATTTTAAATTTAACACTTCTTTACACATCTTTAGAAAGGAAGCAAATAAGTGTACAGCTACTTTTTTAATCTGCAGTATATTGATAAATTAATACCATGTCAGACCATCTCTATTGTGGCATTAAGCAAACTTCACATCAGGTAAAGATCAAGATGAGCTCCAAGAACCATTTTTTCCCCTCCGTATGAGTCATTTGTCAACTATTTCACGATGAACCAGCTTCTCTTGCTATTACCAGTTCTTTGCCACATAAAAGTAGTTAAACAGCGTGTCTTGACAAACACAGATCTGCAAACTGTCTTCAGAAATGCAGCTGGACATGAAGAGTGAAGTCAGAGACCGGAGGTGCCCCCAGCAGATGCTCAAACCAGAACGAGTCACAGCAAATGAATGAAACCATTAGTCAAAAATTTTCAGACATCCACATCAGGTCAGCATTTCTGTGATCAGTGTTTAATATCAACACTAAATTGGATTGGCAGAGGTGGGGGGAGGAGTTTAAGTGAGTGCTGTCAAAAGTTAATTTTTAACATAAGGTAAACATTTTTTAAAGGAAACACATAGGTTATTCAGGCCTTAAGATATGTGAGAAATGATTAGAGAGGTGGGAAACTAAAAGTTGGCGGCCAGTTAATGCCCTTTTGGTCCAGGGCTCCTTACTGTGCTGCACGTTTTTTTCATTTTCCACTGAGTTGAAAAGATCAGGTAATTGAAAAGGAGACAATCCAGCAGCCGGCTCCACACATGCCAATGAAAAGCTTCAGAGGTATTAGAATCCTACACTTTGGGTCCTGTCTTTGTATTTCTTTCACACGGGGCCTCTGAAAGGAAAAAAAAAAAAAAACTGCTTTATAATGACAACACCTGAAAAGTGTTTTCCATCAGGCTCATGCATCATTGTCAGAGCAGGAGATGAAACTGTATTGTTCCTTTTTGGATGGGCAATATCAATAAGGGGGACAGCCGGCTGGAGAGAGATGGAGAGTAAAGGATGGATGGATGGGCGACGGTGGGGGAGAGGTAGTGGGCTCCCTAAATGCAAAGTATATTAAAATGTAATAAAAGTCAGATGTTTGACATCCTCTCACACACACCTCTTCAAATAATACAAAACTTGGCTGTTCAAGACTTTTATTACTTTGCGGGTTCTCTCTTCTGGCCACTATTTGATTTATACTTCAGGCTTGTTCTGGCGATCTCTGAAAAGTTTTGTTCGGCAGAAATCGGCAATAAAGAACTGAAATCACATAAATAAGTCAATGGTTTCTATCTTAATACATAAAAGACATAATAAAAAGACAAAATGTGGCTGAAAAAAAGTATTTATGTCATTCTAACTTTTCCACATTATCTCACATTACAACCATTAGAAAGAATGTATTGGGATTTTATGCTTCCGACCAACACCATTTTTTTCACAAAAACAAAAAATCTGAATAGTGTAGGATGCTATTCGTTTAAAAACTAGCACTACACCATCCCAAAAGTGAAATACAGTGGCAGCATCATGCTGTGGAGATGATTTTCTTCAGCAGGGACGAAGGAACTAATCAAAGAGCAATCCTGGAAGAAAACTTGTTAGAGGATGTAAAAGAGGCTGGGGCATGACATTAAGCATTCAGACAGAACTACAACTGAACGGTTTTGGGCTTTTTGCAAAGAATTGGGCAAAATGGTCTCTAGATGTGTAAAGCTGGTAGTGAAATAGCACAAAAGACTTACAGCTTCATCTGCAGCACAAAAGATGGTTGCTGGAAACATTTGGCTCAGGGGGAGCTGAAAACATTAGAACTCCACACTGTGTGCCACTTTGAGTTGGTCTTTAAAATAAAATAAAATTTAAATACATTACAGTTTGTTTTAACACAACAAAATGTTAAAGGGTTGTAAGCCATTTCCCAAAGCCCTGGTAAAATTATTTATTTTCTTCATGAATAATAAAGCCAGTACCTGACAGCATAATCAGATCGTTTAATATACCTTGTGTTTTATAGCTTCGTTTAAGACAGGAGAAAGCCATGTAAACAAATGAAAATGTATTCAGCTGCACAAGAATGTCTGACGACTTAACATGCATGTCATATTGAAATTCTTCGTATTTTTGGTGAATCTCATTTTACCAAACACGCTGCCCCCTCCGTCAGGCCTTCCGAGTGGGATTTGTCCAAGATTAATAGTTTTATGATTTATAGGCTGGCAGCGTGTGAGCAGTGCCTCCACCTCCAAAACAGCCAGATATACAATTATCCGCTGCTCCTGCCCTATATGAATGCCATTTCCCCTGCATCCCTTCTTAAAAGAGACATGGGCCATTTGTCTCCCTCGCTGCCTCCTCACCCAGGCTGGTAATAAGCCATCTGCTGGATCTGAGCATGAAAGATTAAAATGATATACAGTATGAAAGCTCTCTATTCAGTTGCTAATGTCCAAGATTCGGGGATGCAGAGGCCAAAGCTGTCATCTCTCTCAGGAAGAGGTAATTAGAGCTCTTCCTCCGAGGGGCGGCCGCTGTCTCCGTTTTAGCCTCACGCAGAACCCGGCCCCTGTGCCGGCTGCCACAGGCCAAACCTCATTTAGCCGGCCAGAACAATGCCGGACCAAATGTCTGCCTAATCTCCACAATCCTTTGTATTCATTGAGGGCTGGTCGCATGGGCCTGAGAAGAGGACCCTGCTGCTTGTGTGTACTTATGGTGGTAAAAATGTGTGTGTGTGGTGTGTGTCTGCGTGCGTGCGTGTATGTGTGTATGTGTTTCAGGGCAGGGGGTCAACTTCAAGCCCACAGTGCTACAGGCGAGGCGTGTGATTATTTCACTCACTGTCATTAGGTTTTTGTCAGTCTAAGTATGTCTGTAGGGATAGGAATGGGTTCGTGTGTGTGTGCTTGTGCACACTTTTTGGGTTAGGGGCTATCCCTTATAAATAATTGGATATTAGAATGAGTCACATTTGTGACACGAGTTTGATCTACATCTGAGAAATGGTGCAAGAGGAGCGAGCTAAATTGGCCTCATGCAGGAGGGGACAGAATGACTAAACTAGACACTTCAATGGAAATTTTGGCATCAATTTTTTTCTACATGATTTATTTTTATTTGATTCCTTGTGTTTCATGGGCAGTTATCTAAAATTACATTTACCAGACGTTTTAGCTAATGTTGCCATTAGCGTGTTGAATACAGTATTTTGAATGTGATAGAGCAACATGTGGTGTTGCATAATTGTTTAGTGAAAATAAAATAAAACATGGTTTTCAAAAACTTTTTCTTAATATTTTTGGCTGCAATTACAGCTAGATACATTTTTTGTGCCCATTCTTTTTTGCCATATAACTCAATCTCAGTCCAAATGCATGAAAAGCGTTTGTGAATATCTATTAGAGTCTTGCGATCAATTCTTTATCAAGCATGGCTCACACTGTGCGTTTTTCGACCTTTGCAGACGGACTGGTTTATGTCACACTGTGCAAGCTCTAGAGAGGTGGCACATTGTACGGCCCAAGATTTCAATGAGTCAAACTGCACAACGTGTCGCTCTAGCAGGACACGCCAACAAGCATACATCGTCGAAAAGTATGTGTCAGTAGAAGAAGACAGATACCCAAGATGGCAACGATAAAATGTCATATACACTGTCTTAGCTGCCAAAGCTCAATAAATTTGGCTTCTTTGTTGTTCCACACGTTCTTGTGTGAAACCTCCATTGTTACTAATGGTGATACTGCTACTGTCACACTGTACTCTCCTTTCTAGTTTTTCTCATCACTCCCTGGGTGGATTTTCATGCGTGCAAATCATGCTCACGTGTGCCGGATTATGTCATGACTCTATTATTGCTTTTGTTTATTTGAATGCATTATTATGCTTTCATCTCAACTCTTCCACTGTTATCCCACTGGAGCATGAACCTTCGCCCCAGTATGAAGTCTTCTGTAAGCTCTGAAAGGTTTTCTTCCAGGATTGCTCCGTATTCAGCTCTAACTATCTTCGTGTCAACTCAGACTAACGTCTAGTTTATACTTCTCCGTCAGCAGATCTGCGGAGACACACCACCATCCGTCGACACAAGGGCTCTGTGGCAGGCCCGCAGAGGGTGATGGAGATATGCCCAATATTTTAAATGTCTCTCGAAAGCTATGGAGAGCGCTAGCCTGTGATTGGTGGGGGCGTGCCACTTCCTTTTAAATTCGTCCACAGAACCGCAATTTACAAAAGACAAAGTCCTGAAAGTTCCGACCGTAAGCATAAACTAGGCTTAATTTCGCAGTAGTGACTGATCTCACTTTCTCATTCAATACTTTATTTTCCAACGACTGGCTCAGAAGTTAGAAAGTAATTACTCACTAAAAAGTTAACAAATAAATGATTTTGGTCTATATATTTTATTGCATGCAACCAGTTTAGCTGACATTTCTTTAGATCAGCTTAAAATGTATTTACCTTCATCAGGTACATGAATGTTATCTTCATTTTCTACCTATAATAACACATGCTAAATGATTTTTGTTGGATGAAATAATATTAAAACAAACATCTTCAATATGTTTTCAAAACAAGAACTTGGTGCACAAGTCATTATTCGTTGTGCAGTTTCTGTAATCTACAAATGTTCAAAGTTATACATAAAGACTCCGATATGCACATAACCCCCCCCCTAATAATATTTAATTAAATGTTCTTTGTAGACTTTTGCCTCTACCACACAGATTTTGTAGCCATCAACCATCTTCTCACATAATTCTGACTTAATACTTGACCATTCTCCCTGGCACAATCGGTAGAGTTCATATTAATGTAAAATTAGTTCATCTGACTCATTCACCAAGAGATGAGAGGAAATAGATTAGAATTTAATTCACCACCAAGGTTCAGGCGTGCCTTAAACTGGAAGATTCTGGAAAGCTACCATCATTATTGCATAGTGTGGTAAGTTAACATCAACGTAGACCATTAGGGTTGAGACTTAGGCTTAGTTTATACTTCTCCATCAGCATGTTTGCACAGGCATGCACACGTATCGACAGACATGTTTTCCTTTCAGACTTCTCCGTTGCCTGGGGAGTCTTCCAAAGTGATTCCCCACCAGGACAACATTGGACGGCCACCGTCAAACTCACTCTTCCAGCAATTTCCTTCCATGAATTTATAGTCTGGTGTCCATCTTTGTACTCCTTCAGTGAAGGGATGTATAAATGGTCCTATCTTTGGACTTCTTCCACAAGATTTTCTTCAATCTGCTCCATGTCTGTTGCGAAATATCTTCAGCACTTAATTTTCTTTTTACATGGCAGTGCTTTTTTGTATTAATTTAAAAGAAGTGGCGTGCAGACTAATCACAGACTTGCGCTCCTCTTAGCTTTCCACAGACATAAAAAAAATTGTCCATATCTCCGTCACCCTCTGCGGGCGTGCCTCTGAGCACTTGTGTCAACAGATGATGGAGGTGCGTGTCTTCGCACCTCCGCTGATGGAGAAGTAAAAAGTAGGCTTAAGACAGAAGTACTTAGTCCAAAACCGACCCCTTCAAGCTTGACTTTTGAATTGTAGCTACACATGCAGACAAATTAAATGCTTCCTAGAAAGGTTTTATGGTGGGACAACACAAAGGTCGAGCTATTTGGCCACAAGAAGAAATAAACGTTTGAAAGAATCAACTAGGGCCTTTCAATTCTATGGTATGTGGTTTTGTTTCGCTGCAGTACTGTACTCGTACTTTGCACAAACCAGATGACAATTATCAAACTCTAACTCAAGATATAGATGGTTGAAACTTGGAGATTTCCAGCATGACAATGATCCAAAATACATCAAAACTGGTTTTGGAAGGAATAAAGCAGGCTAACATTAAGCTTCTGCTGGAATTGCTCAAACTTCAACCCTTCTTGAAATTCTATGAATAATTCTGAGGAAAAAAACTGGTCTGTGCCAGGAAACCAACCAATTAAAATAAAGCCTACCATTTGCGCTAATAACAGAAGTCAAATATAAATCCAGTCAGAATTAAACCAGAATGTTCTTGGTGGCTACAAAAGGGCATGGTTTCTCTGTAACTTGATGAGGGACATTTAACCAGATGTTAGCAGGATTTGTTTGTATAAATCTGAGCTTAATATTGACCATGTGTGGGGAAGATACATTTTGCAATAAACTTAAACTTATGCACCCTGGTCTAGTTTGTAAAATAAATAGCAGAAGAAGAAAAATAAGAAAAGTTTAAATACGTCTTTCAAGGCCAAAAATGAATATCACATTCCTGTCTATGTGTGCCCGTCTACACATACCTTATGTGAGAACATTGCATTTTTCCTCTCTTTCTTAGCTGTGATTGACTGATTCCAGATTTTTTTCAACCTCTTGAAGAAGGAAGTAGTGGCGAGTCTTATCTTCATATTAATATGGTTTAGTGGAGGTTACAGGTACATCAGTGGTGTACAGTATGATTCCCCGAATAAAACGTCTAAAGACTTTTAGCTGTAAGCTTTACTCAGAGACTACATTAATAATCAGCAAAGAGAAGAGACCAACGTTTATTTGGAGTCATTTAGGGATGTTGAGTGTGCTGTTTGGATTGTGTGAGAGAATCCTACAGAGTTCACCCAGTAGGTAAGCTTTCCTATCCTCGGGCTCCTCCTCCACACTTTAAACACTATATTTCTTTGTGAAACTCCAAGCTCACCTTCTTCCATCTCAGTCGTCTGGAACAGAAAAGAGGTTACACCCTCACTCACCCTCCTCCCCAATCCTGCTTTTAGCCTTCTACTCATCCTTCTTTCAATGAGAGAAAAAAAACTGTTCCCCTCATTCTCTTTCTCGTAATACAAACCTCAATTATGCATAAACTTGTCAATTTGGCCGTTCAAAGAGGAATGACACGGAATCCAGTGGAGAGGGCTGTCTGAAGATATATCTCTGACAGTGACAGCAGGGAGCTTAATGCATGTCTTAGTGGCTGTCCTATCTCTCACACCCACTCCCCATGTGACCCATCCTCAAATTCATATTATTAAGCATATCTGATAGAACTTAAACCCAGTCAGCATGCCATGATACACCCCCCCGTTATATATTTTTACATCTGCCAGCTCTAGTGCATGCTACTGGACTTCATTGTTAGGTCATGCTGCCTGCAGCATCATTCAAGCTGAGCAGCCTTCAGAACTTCATTCTGCTATTATTGTGCAATTTATCCTGATTCGATGTGTAAAAGCTGCAAGCTTTATTGCACTGAAACCTTTTTCCGTTCAAGCTTCTTTTCTTTTTTTTTATGTTTAAATGGGATTGTGAGAGAAAGATCACCCCAGCCTGAGCTGTCTTGTTCTCTCCACCTTTCCATGTACTTTTTTCTTTCATGTGAGTCCAACCGTACCTTCTATGTGGGGCAATGTGAGTAAATGGTTCTGTCATGCCTCCTGAGTGGATTAAAGTGGCCTTCAATACCTTCATCATTGACCTTATGAAGCTGGTTAACTGCAGAATCCTTAACCCCAAAAGCAATCATTGTACACTCTAATTCGCTCCCACACATTAAGGGTGACAAACACACATTGGTGTTCACAACATTTTAAAGGGGGTGAAAATGAATTGGAAAGATTTACAAGGGGAAATAAATTGATTTATGCTGAAATAATGCATTCTGGAAGTTTAGCTTTTTTTCCGATTTTGGTCGAGATCAAAGCTCGGTTTCAGGTCTAATTAACTAAACGAATGCAGATCCCAGACCTTCTGGCTGCGAGTAAGGCCTTGGAGGGATCCCTCGCTGAAAATCCAAATCAGATTTAAATAATTAATTTGACACCTTGAGCTCCGCAGAGAAAGAGGGGCTCCGTGTTGGAGTTTAGAACAATGTCACTGCCAAGTGTAATGCTGTTTGTCTCCATGAAAATGAGCTGGAGAGAAAGCAGCCACTCCATTGTGCTGTCTCCTCGCCAGATCAGGGGACGGGTGCGCTTCTTTGTCATGCTAACAGCAGCTTTAAGGGGGCCGTTGGTAAAGAAGGCCTACGGCCAGGGCTCCGCTCCTGACTGGGCTCGTCTGAGACGAGCAGAGCCTGGCTCTGGGGACCTGGAGCTGGGGTCATTTTATGGTTTTTAATCCTCTTAATCCCCGTTAGAAGGAGCTTGGTGGAGACAAATCCTCTCCCAGAGGTCCTTAGGATTCAAATGCTGCGCTTGAGCAACTGTATCATTTGATAACAACAATGGCTGAGGATAGAGAGAGAAAGGGAGATGGACAGACGGGTGAAGAAATAAAAAGAAAGATAAAAATCTACATCATGATTCAACGATATAGATTTTTAATTTGCCCTGTGGTTATTAGTAGTAACCTCTTGCATGTTTGTCTGGTGATGTTTGTATCAAGGTTGACAAACTGTTTTGAATCCACAACTCATAAACTGTGGGTCTGAATCTTATGCTAATAACCCTTATGTTGATCTGTGGTCCATTAAGAAATACCAAATGGTCTTGATTTTTGTATGGACCAAGCCAGGGGGATTCCAGAGGGTCTTATTCAAATTAATGCACTCCTGTTAACCTCATCTTGGACAAGCTCTCTTCATTATCACTCAATTAAAAGTGCATATATGAACAGGTTGGGGCTGGAAAGACTTTAGTATGTCTAAGCTAAGTGACCAAACAGTCAGACCAGTAGGGAGTCACCCCACAGTGGGACATGCAAGCATGGGGAGTGAATAAAATGGCTTATCGTACACTAACTAATCAGTGAGATGATGACTGCTGTTTTTGATTAGTATTTGATACTTGCTAAAATGATATTTGTGGGATATTTTGGCTTGAAATACACCACTCAGAGATTTTTCTTTTACAACATACAATCACCGATTTGTAAAGTTCTGACTTGCCAATACCAGTTTTAGCGGAATTCGATTTTTCTTTAAGATGTTCTTCAATCTGCTCCATGTCTGCTCCTAAATATCCTCAGCACTCTGTTTTTTGTAAATGGAGGCGCTGTTGATGAATTTAAAGGAAGAGGCTTGCCCACCAATCACAGGCTTGCGCTCTTTGTGGCTTACGACTGACATTTAAAAAAATTGGACATGTCTAAAAAAAAGACAGTGCTACTTTGCAGTAATACTTTGAGCTTCTGGTTTTTGTTGAAGTCTTAGCCCATTTTTTTAGAGCAATCTGAAAGAACAGCCCACATGCCTCTATGTAAAATATATTTTCCTTTCTGCAAGCTACCTGAACTTTTTCATTTTGTTCTGACTTCATTTCCAAACATATCACTGATACCGAAAACAGCAGTCGCCTTCATGCTGTAACAACTTCCACACAGAAGAGGGTTGTTGTCAATGCAACTTGTTTGCTCGTACAGTATGTATGGTGTGTTCAGGGATCAGAAAAAAAGAGAGAAAAATCAGATGATCACAAGCCAATTCATAGGTAAACTCATAACTTTCATACAAAGCTGAAGAGTTTTCTTCCAAAACAAGTCACTGTATCATATTGAATGAGTCGACTGATGTCACATTTTCAAACTTTCTTTCCATGGTTGTTTGCAAATGCCAGAATAAGATCCAACATAGTTGTTAAGTAGAGAAACAGTTCACTGCTTCTAAAAAATACTCAAATATAGACAGTCCTCCAGCTTCTTTGTCATGTCTAATTGAAACAGTGTGACAAGGGATGGTTAAGTTGAGTCATGATGTGCCCGTGGCTCACCATGGAACCCAAACATAGCCCAGAATGCTCCTTTTTGTGAAAAAAACGACATGAGACAATGTGATTTTGTGGCAAAACATGTTGGATATCTTAAACCAAATGACTGAAAGAATAACAGGAAATAAAATTGTTGAAAGAACAAAAAAATATTTAGTTACTATCCCGATCATGAATTTTACTTTGCTTCTACATATTCCACATAATAAAAAAAAACTTGTCTGCTCTTTTTAATTACTCTGAACCAACACACTTATTTGAGACAGATTGCCATTTCTCAGCTCCTCCTTTCTGCTTCTTCTCCTCAGATTTGCACACCTGATCTTTCCTTGTAAATAGTACCCAAAGTTGAGTATTGGACTGAACACCTTTAGCACTGAACCCTTGTGTGGGAACAGGCTAGCTGTCTGTATACTGCATATAGCCTGCAGCCAAAGACTGAGCAAAACAACAACCACAAGTCTGGCCTGTCTGAAGAATGCCAGGACTGCTTAGTGGTTGGCAGCCTCCAACACACCAGGGGTACACTGCTGTCATTTGCAGGGAAGGAAAAGTTGAGATCCAGAATTCCTCAGACAGGGCACATGTTATGTAGAACGAGGAGTGTAAATCGCTCTTTGAGTTTGGATACGTAATACTGTGCTTGGATGATGATAGCCTGCTTGTAATTAATGGCAAAAAAACCGAAAATAAAAACATAAACAAAAGCAATAGACAACTTTTTCTTATAACCTTACATTCTCTTCTATTTGGTTAAAGTTAGTTAATGAAGGCATAAATATATACACAAACTTCTGCCTCTGGACAGAAACGCTTTTAATAACATGTAGAGAATGATATTTTTTAGATTTAATATATAAACCAGCTATAACATCTTATTCTGCAAAATAAAAGGTAATGCAAACACAGATATGCTCATTTTATGTGGAGACACTGCATGAGTTAAATCCATGCTTCTATAACTGTTGTACATGTACCACTGGTGTTACTGGAGACAACAATACTGGGATAAATTTCTTTAAAACTTTGCTACCACTGATTAGCAACATAAATATGACTGTGATCCATTTGTAAATTTGCACCACAGCTCATTGGAATAAATATAATAGATTTTTGTGTCTTTAGAGGGGTAGAGGAAAAAAATGGAGAACTCCTAGTTTGCACTTAAGTGGACAACAAAGAATCAGGAACATAAGTTTTGATAATGTGACCATGTTCCAGTTCAAAGTAAAAAAGAAAGAAAAAAAAAGTGGGGTTTGCTAATTGACGTAATTAGTTACCAGGCTAGTTACTATTAATAATAATTTTTGAATTATAATTTAAGACCATTTTTAAAACTGTACTATTTGTGATCATTTAGGGAGCTACAGCTATTAAGTGCTCTCCTTGTAAATATTGGTTAAATCTGCACTAATTGTCTCCATGAAACGAGGCAAACAATAAGCAACCTGAGCTCATGTGAGTAAATTAAATTAATAGTCAGAATTGTTTGCCTCAAAATTTATTTTGTAATCAAGTCATTTGTTTAACTTGAGGAATCGTGTCTGCTCTGGAAGGAGGCCTGCTGTAAGTAACAAAACGTTTGACTCATTCACAAACATTTCGTCATGATCCTCTAAACAGAGATTTCGCTGTCTGCGCCTCTCAATTAAACGTTGTCTTTAATATTAAAAACAGATCTTACACTGTGAATAGCTTTTTTCAAGTCAAAACTTTATCTTCACTGTAATAGATTTAGCTGGTGATAACCCTAACCCTTCTGAAGGCCCCAAATTGAGAAAATCTCTCGTATTTGTAGATCCAATCTAACCCTGTTGTCTTCTAAACAAATAAAGGATAAAAAAAGGTTATTAAAAGTTCAGATTGCATTTTCCTTCGGATGGAACAAATACGATCCTTTCACAACTGATGTTTCCTAAGCAGCCCTGCTAATGTCACTTGCAACTCAGTTCTAGCTGCTGATGTGTTTTACAGTGTGGGTTGTTTTTCTTTTATCTGGACCTAAGTCCTGACTTTACATTCTTTCATCAGAACTTTGTTCACCACCCTCACGCTTCTGCAGCCTTTGAGAAAGACAAACATGGTCACAGAACTCGTGTAAGGAGCATATAGCATGCTTGTGCGCATTGTGAGGCGGACTTCACTTGTTTCTTACCGGGAGTGCAGCTGAGGGGGAACACGCTTGTTGTAGTATGTATATTGATATGTATTTGCGTGTGCACTGACAGCCTTTGAGCCGCGTTCTCGCCTTCACTGAAAAACGCTTCGGGCACAAAGCAGCCCCCCCCCCCCCCCCCCCCCCTGCTCCTGAGCACAGGCCTTGCTCTAGCTGTCTGACAGGAGCTGAAGGTAAGCACCAAAGACATCCTGACACATGCGCGTAAAAGCATTTTTGATGCGTGGAAAATGGACCGCTTTGCGGTGTACAAATAACAGCAAAATGTCAACAGAATGCGAGGAGTCCGACGGGAGGCAACAACACAAGCCAGGTTCAAATGATATTACAGCAAACAAAACATGAACGTCAACCACCAAAGGCCCTTTTGGTTGTCTGCCTCGATCTTCACATTGTTTTGACTTCATCTGTGTATCAAATCATCTTTTTCTCAGGTGTTAGCTCCAACATGCAATGCATTACATCGGTAAGGTATGAAAACACAACCAGAAAGATAAAATGAAAGGGGTCAGAGCCTTTAAAAATAATTTGTAAAAAACAAAACCACCCCCAACTCAGAGGTCAAATGACTTGAGCCACATTTTTAACACTTATTTTCCAACCACAGCTTAATTTCTTTAGGTATTCACATAGTATGATAACTTATGAAATTGCCACAATTTCATGGTATTAATGCAAAGAAAAAAGTAAAACTAACGCATGACATGATTTAATAGCCTTTTTGAAAATATATTCCTACTGTTGCTAATACTAAAACTTTATGATTATTGTAGTTAGGTTATCTCCAACATTTTGTATTGTTATTTTGATTCATATACTTTAACAAAAATATTGAAACCCCCCTCCCCACTAAATTCAGCAGTAGTTTTCTGCAAAATATTGTAAAGGATATCATCTTTTTGCAGTAACATAAACATAATGATCTGATATCAGCAGGTTAATTAGTTGAACTATCTATTTGTAATAGCAGCCTCCAGACAGATGCTTTTCTGACTGTAGCTTGCCAACTATAGTTTTAAATAGCTTAATGGGTATGATAATGATGGATGGCACCCATTTAGTTTCCTTGCAATTACTGTCCATGTTTTCCATAAGTGATGATATTTCATAATAGGCAACACTTTCCATGTAATAATCTGGGTAAAGTGTTGGAAGCTTCTTTTAACCAGCTCACCTGCAGTGTGCAATCACGGGCGCAGGATGCTGTATTACTCCATGCTCCATTGAGCCAGAGAAAACTCTAGTAACTCTGGCATCCCTTTAAACCTTAAATGACTTCAACAAAATTGTCTGGATCGCATGGACTTTGAGCTTGGTTTCTGAGTTATCCACCTGTGTCTTCTTGCTTATCTCTGTGTCATTAGTCAGTTTTCTTCAGCTCTCCTCACACGAGCCCTGCCCCAGGTATTCAGCTCCCCACTATTTAAGCCCCCAGGTTTCAGTCACTCTTTGTCAGATCCACCTGTTACCTGTTTCTATTTGTCTTTCACAGGTTGCTGAGCATTGGTTTTTTTATTTGTAAGTTTCCTTCTTTTATCAATAAATCAAATTAAATATGGGACTGCAATCCTCCTCTTTGCATTTGGGTCCAATTTAAGAATGCATTCTTATTAGAAGTTATTTCAGCTCAGGTTTCCAGTAAGGGAGTGAAGTTGTTCATTTGCACTGCAACATAGAACAGAGTTGCCCAACTCCAGTCTTCGAGAGCTAAGGCATGCTTATGAGGAAATTCAGTCATTCGATTAGGGTGTGTTGGAAGAGGTGTACATCTACAAGTTATAGGTAGCACTTGTGTTACACATTGCTATTTTTATTGTAATTTGGTACATGTTACAGTTACTAACCCTGACTTTAAGCTAAATATTTAAATATTGTATCTGAGAACTGCTCTCTCATTAGTCTTTCATCCACTTTAGAATGCTGCCTTTGTTTTTATAGCTGATAACAGAGCGGAAGAGAAAAAAAATGTTAAATATTTCTTCATGTTATCATGTTGTCTATAAGTTTATATTATTGAATATGCATCTCAAAGTAACCTATAGTGCAACAAGTAATTAAAAAAAATATATATTTCATTATATGAATGAGGGCTCACAGTTTCACAGGTTACAGCTCACAGTTTTATGCTTTCATTTCTGTAAGTCATCCATTTCTTTTTTAGAAGTAATTCAGAGACAAATAGAAAATAATTTTTTTTTTCTGTGTTGTGAAAATTCCTAAAACAGACAACCTTATATATCCCCTGATCTCTCCAGGTCTTTAACTTGAGCTGTTTAATAACTTTAAAGTGCACTAAGAAAGCCTCAGAAATTTGTGTAGCAGTGTCTTTCCTCAGAAATTTTTTATCAGGTGTAGAACAAAATAAAAACATCTCCAGTATTTGCTAATTTAAAAATTAAGAATTTAATTAGATTTTTAGAATATAACAAAAGTGTTCACATCATTTTGCAGACGCACAATACAAAGGCTGCCTGTTCTATTCTCAGCTGTGGATTTACTGTGTGGAGTTTATTAGGTTTCCCAGTGCAGGTACAGGTTTTCTTTGGGTTCTCCATTTTTTTTTTTTTAAATCACTCAAACACTTTTTTGCAATACACCTGTCACTGCATACTGTCAGAGCTCCACAAACACAAAAAAACATTCAAATATAAACATCTTCTATCAAATAGGCAACTTCAGCACATACGTTAAATCAAACATATGAACAGCAAACTATTACATTTAATTATTTTTTCCCAACTATGCAGATATTTATTAAAGGTGGAAAAAACACACAAAAAATACCATCTGTTACATTAAAAAAAATTCAACAACCCCAACCATACTGTCAGTTTTGAGGGTTTACAAGCACAATCGAGTGAAGATGATGATTATTTAAAAAAAAATTTCACAGTAAGGATAAAGGATAAAACCATGTTCCTACTTTTAAATTAACTGGAAATGTTTCATCAATGTTTGACTGGTGAGTTGTCTAGGGTGTTCCCTGCATCTCTCCTGGAGTCTACTGAAAGACGTTCAGGCACTATCAAAGCACAGAACAAGACTTTGTGGATATATATAAAGAGCGATTTTTGCCTCTGAGGGAGAACTTGCTGACGTGGCCTTTAGAATTTACGAAAGAGTCTGCGAAAGCATTTGTAACTCCATTACAGCTGCATAGAAAAAAAATGTGGGTTCATTGGGGGTTTTTATAACCTGGAAGCATAAAAGCTCTCTTTAAAGCTTCTCATCATTTGTATATTAAGGATTAACAAATAAATTATCTGCTTTTAGTAGAAACGCATATAAACCCAAATTACTTTTAGTAGTCAAAACTGTGAGCGACAGAAGTGGGGTAAAAATGTCTGCAGATCTTCATGCAAATCTTTCTAAATTGAACTATAAAGGTGTATACTAATAACTCCGCTTTCTCCGCAATTATGGTTATTTTGTTTGTTTATAGCTATTTTTATTTTCTCTTTAAAGCATTATGTTGTGCAGTGTAACTCCTCCCCATCTGTTTTTTTTGTGTGAGGTGTTTTTAGAGCGGGCTGGAGGTCAAGGCCTGGTGATGCTCGCAAAGATAACTGTCTGCTTTAACCCAGGGCTACACCTGTAGGCCACTGCAGGGGGATGCTAATCCCTCCGCCGCCTGCTAATACTGATGATCTGCATCTGAGACTCTCTCCCCTGAGATCTTGTGTCTGTGTGTGTGTGTGTGGGGTTGAAGTGCTGACAGATGAGGCAACAGGGGGCCTAGCAACCCGTGTCTATGTGTGTGCATCAATGCATGTGTGCGTCTGCAGTATGGGGGATGGGGGAAAATATATTGTTGCGTTTATGTCCATATGTGAGTGGAGAAAGCAAAAAGGGAAAGTTAACTCGTCCTGCTTTCTTGGCTCTTCTTCAGATAAGCCTTGGATGCTCAGATCCAGGAGTGAAGAATTTGTAACCTATTTACATGGAGTCAAAAACTGGGGAAATGGCACGAGCAGGTGGTATCCACACTCCCTCCTCCCAACCCTGCAGACAGATGTGTCTGACAGCAAACATCCCCCAATCCACTTGTCCTCTCCTGGGGTTCTTGTTCACTGTGTTGCACTCTTGTCTGAAAAAAGACAAGCAAATAAAGACTTCTCAAAACCGTCCTTAAAATTAATTTATATAATTTAATTCCCCATGTTTATCTATACGTATTCTTGTTGATGACAAACTAATAGAAGGAAAAGAAACAAACTTATTGGCCCAACTCAGGTTTCTCAGGAAAGTTTATTGCCTTTCAACAGTGAATGCATTCAATGTGTAAAGTCTCCATCATTAAATACCCTAAGTTTATCACATCATGCTAACACATGTGCAGAAATCACACACAGACAAACAGAAAAAACATAGATACACTTGTGCTCATATTAGTAGCAGGGGACAATCCTAACCAGATCAATCATTGGTTTGGTAGCAACTATATTTCTTGAAGGGAAATAATTTATGAGTAGCCTAAGTGTAGTAGAGTGATAGAAAACTAACAGACGCAACAATCATGCATGTTGTTCATTCAGCCGAACCAATTAACAAATGCTGAACATACTGGTTCTAGTGCGTTCTTCTGCAAATATCTCAACAAAGTAGGCAGCTCCAGACATTGTCATGCTGCCCTAATCACCCTCTCCTCATCATTGTCCTCACCTGTGTCTTTCCAATCATCCACACCTGATCAAGCTCACCTTCTGCCTTCTCAACTTGTCACTTCCCCTCACTCAGGGCCGGATCATTAGCGTTGTCTCCATGGCGCGTTGTCCTGCTGTTACCCGTCCTGCTCGTCCGATGTCCTGTTTCTCCGTTCCTGCCGTCATCATCATCACCTCCTGCACCAGCAGCACTCTTTATTAAACATCTTTGCACTTCTACCGGCGTCTGTGTTTGGGTCCATGCACTACACCGCACTCCCTGACAGACATTATTCAAAAGAACAGTTCAATTTGGTTAAAAAGTAGCTGGGAGACAGGAAAATGTCTAAAGAATAGCAGAAAATTATATCTGCTCAGCTAAAATAATCTCAAATGTGTTGGAAAGCAGAAAGATGTGGAGGAAACTGGAAAACTACCATTTGAATGGATAAAATAATAGCGAAATGGCAAAGACTTAGCCAATGAGGAGCTCCAGGGTGAGCAAAGAAGGTCTACAGTTATCTGTTAACACTGTAACAATTACAAGTCCTCTATGCAAAGCCAAGCTAGAAGCTCCTGAAAAGTTTCATTGTTGCAGATCCAACATGGGCTGAAGAGGTTACAGTTTGCCAAAGAGCAAGTTGACTGGCCTAAAGAAAAATGGTGTTACAATTTGTGGACTAAAGAAGACAAGGTTATTCTTGCAGGATTTCAGTTTTCTCCCGATTTTGTTCATCGATCTGGTTTTCTTGTATTCTCCAGTTTTGTTCCAAGTTTTTGCATACAGACTAATTAATGCAGGTACTGAGCAAGTCACTATAGAATTTCTCATCCAAGTAAAGTCTGTCTGGTAAAGTAAGCAACCATTAGGAACCCCGGATATGAAGATGAGTGCTTTAGGCTAGACACCCTGTTGAATCTCTCTTTGCAACTCTACATTTAAAGTAATAAAGGAAATAGTTGTTGAGTTGCTCTGCCAACAGACCTGGCTAATAAAGCTTTCTCATACTATGGCTAAAAAAAAACCTCCTGATGATTGGAAATTGCTTAATGTTAGTACTGAGCTAACAGGCTATTTTACATTATTTAAGAACTCTGGACTGGATTTATTCATTTTTATCTAAAATACTTGGATTGATCAAAGCGCTTCTTAACAGAGAACTTTATTCTGTTTATGAAAACACAAAACGATCATTTCTAATGGCTTTGTTGACATTAGGACCATCTTAGAATTAAACAAACATAACAACTGCAATATATAGACCGGACAATCCTGGACTAGGCAAATAGTTTGTAATTAGTACAACTTTTACCGTCTTAAAAAAATAAAATAAAAATAATAATAATAATAATAATGGTTTGTTTAAAAAAACAAACTAAAACCTTGTCTCATCTCTTGAACTCAGTGTTGTGTGTTGTCGTTCTCTGGGAACTGGATGCATCATCACAACTGTAGTTAAATAGATTTTTAAAGAGAAACCCAAACCAAGGGAAAAGTAATATTTCTAAATGTTGGTAAACAAATAGCAAAACCTGCACGAGTGCAATCTCCTCCAGCTCGTTAGCGGGGAATGCCCACAGTCTTTCTTTTGTGCCATTTTTTCCCACCATTGGGAAATGTGGGAAACAGACCTGTAGTGCCAATTTTGTTCATGGTTCCCTCACATTTTTGTGTTGAAATTCCATATTAATTCCAGACTGAAATTTCCTGATCTTCTGATCCTTTTAGGATCATTTAGCCTCTCTGTCATCCATTGACTGCTATATGCTGTTATGGCACTATATAGTGATATGGCACCACCAACCCTGCAAGAATCAAATGGTATTATGGATGGGAGGATAGATGGATGGACACAACCTTTCAAGAATAGGAATAGGGAATAGATTCTGAAAAAAAATCATAATTTTATCTATATTTATCCAGACCAAAAACATACTTAATTCACATTTCAGACTTTCCTGGTCTATGTGTGGACCATGTATTGATGATGCATCCTCTCTATTATACATTTGCTTGGTGACTTAAAAGTGTTGCAATGGCATGTTCCATAATTAAATACCATTTACAATCGTGTAGGATTTAATTCTTTACTTAAGTTTTATTTTTTGCATGCAGTGCAATTGATGTTGGTACTTAAAAACTCCAGTAAATACAGCGGTGACGACTGCTATTTAGATATCACAACATGTAGCCCAATAATAATATGTAAAAAAGACAGACATTCTTCACAGCATATTAACATTGATCTTGTTTACTGTCATGCTGAGGATTCAACAAACAGAATTAATAACAACAGCAAAAACTTTACTCTAGAGTCAGATATTTTCAGGCGTAGTTGTGGTTTTTCAAAATCTTAAAGGAAACAAATCTGCCAAAAAAAAAAAAAAAAAGAAGAAGCTTGATGTGGATTTGAGAACAAGGATATCTGATTTGGTGTCCATCTGGAAAGAAGTTATTGGGTCTGTCCTGAGGCTACCCAACCCTGCGCAAACACACATGTGTGGGAAAGCTGTTACTGAACAATAATCGTATTTCACCCAAATCACTGAACACTCATCCAGATTTGAAGGTTCATCCCAGACGGCCTTTTTAAATTATTCTGGATCTGATTTTAACCGCACAGAGCACAAAAAGTGTTTACTTTCTTCATTGAGGCACGGGATGAGTTGAGAGCAGAAGCTAAGTGTACTACAGTCTATGGCAGAAGAATAAACATTTTCCTTTATAGCCCGAGGACCCACTTTTCATCTGTCAAGCATCTTTTAATAATTAATCTGTTTAATACACACACAGCATCTGCTTGGTACAACTCCCATCCTCCCATTCAAACTGACGAGCACAGCTGCCACTGTTTGGGTCTACTGTACAGGTCTGGAATATGATAAGATGTTTTTTCTTTCTGCAATGCACTGACAGAATGCCGCTATGCATTCTGACATACACAGAGACAGAAACACAGAGACATACACAACTTGTATATACACACACTGCTTGTACAAACTAGCATACGATAAAGGGCGGAAGCTCTGACTATGGGCCTACTTTCCCTATATGTATTTCTCCATGGTGAGCAAGCCAAATGGGGATTGTGTAAATTAAATACATTTCTTTTTCCGGCAGCAGAGAGAAATGATGCCAGATTAAGCCCATGAATATATACATGGGCCAGGGCTGACCTGTCTCCAGACGCCTGATTTCCCAGGAGGGGTGCTGACATGGTGAGGGGCTCCAGGGGTGTGTAGGTGTGCATGTATGTGTGTACTGAATGGTGCACCTCCGACAGAGGTGAGGAGATCTCCTGAACAGGTCCAAATTGAGCTTAATCTCATTCCTCATTGTGCTGGAACAGGAATGAAATTGCACAATTGCACTTTAATCGACGATCGAAGACCCCTCTCCCGCTCCCTCCTCCCCCCTCCGTTGCTGCTCTTTCTTTCCCTCCTTTCATGTCTGTTGCACTGTCCCTCCCTTTGTGTCCTTGGCCTTACATTAAGCACATGGGCCGGTGGGCATGATTGCCTGTTAGCCCATACTTGCTACTCATTGCATTTTTTTTTTGTTCCACTGGAAGCATCTAATAATGTCTTTTCAAGCAATCAGGGGGTTAATGCGGTAAGGATAAGGGCAATCATAAACCCATAAGAGTCATCCGGAGCCCCGCTCCACGTTCCTTGACCGTCTAATCCTGGAAGATTGGAGCTTCGGGAATCCCATGTTGCATCCGTGGCACTGGAGCGTATCTCCGTCATGGTCAGGAAGAAATCTATCCATCCCTTGGGGGTTGATTACACACACAATCATTTGTACCACACAGGTGCGTCTGATTATGTAAGGTAGGGAACCTTTGAGTAGCTGAATATCAGCTTTTGTTTCGGGACATTTCCATAAACAAAACATTTTTGTCCATTTTGTACAGAACCATGAAATCCACTGTTTTTTCCTTTAACTTCTCTGACTGCTCATTACCCTTCAAATCAAACAAACCACAGTTTCCAGAAGAATATGTTTTGTATTGTGACACATGAAAGTCTGCAGATTAGAAAAGTCCATGTTGGTAACCACAACAAAACAAATGCTGCAAGGTTTATTGTGGCCAAGACTTGAAGGGAGAGTTCAGGATTTTTTCAAGAGGTTTTATTTAGGTCATAAGACATTTTCTTTCTTTTCTTTTTTTTTTTTTTTTTTACAGCTGACATGTCTCTTGACATATTCATTTTGTACACATTATATCCAGATCAGTTAGTCATACCCTTTGTGAACTGGTGAACCATTTGAATTAAGCATTAGAACGGATTTCAATATTGAGGCTATAATGAGACCTCATTACATGAGACCCTGCTAAATTTACATGTAGCCCTGATATAGACATCGTTTTTTTTCCCATCTTGATTCAGACCAAACAAAACTGTGTGGTCTAAAACTAGTTTGAGCTTAGACTTGAGATTTAGAAGATTGACAAAAAATGTCTGTTAATCATGGAAAAATCTCAAACATTTAAATCCATCCTTCATCTATTCCCACTTGTCCTTGCAGGTTATCACAGAGACACACAGGACAAACAACTATGCACACACATTAATAGTTAAGGGCAATTCAGAGAGACCATTTATCCTAACAGTCACGTGTTTGGACTGTGGGAGGAAGTCGGAGCAACCTGAAGAAACCCATGCATGCATGGGGAGAACATCCAAACTCCATGCAGAAAGACCCCAGGACAGGATTTGAATCTAGGATCTTCTTGCTGCAAGGCAAGAGCATCATTGAGCAGCCCACTTTGACTAAACTATTTACGCAGAAAATGGTGGTAGATGGTGATATCTCAGTAAAGATATTCCCATGTGAAACATATTGAAAACTAAACATAGCAATAAACCTGACCAAAAAAGTAAGCTAGTGTGAAAGAAAAACAAATTAACATTCACAGTATTATTTTTATATCAGACAGTTTTCCTGACTGGAAACAGTTTACATGTGATGTTCTGCATGTCTAATACATGTTTCATCTTTTGCATAGGGAGATCATTGGTGGGGCAGACGTCTCCTTCATCGATTTCCTGTGTAAATAATTATTGGCTTCTGGGTAAAAGAAACCCCACCAAATGCAAACCCGACAACAGTGTTAGAGTTCATTAAATGTCATTGGCATCTTCCTCTAATCACTGAAGTCAATGTGTATTTTCTTTGTGGCTATTTAAGATTGGGCAGTCCTCGTCTCTGTTTGGCACAGAAAGAAACCCTTGAAAATTTGACAGTGAACCCATTGGTCCCGTAAAAACATTGGAAATCTTGATTTTTATATCTATTGAACAGAATTTGTTTTGATGGAACCCACTATGGCATTTTTGAAACTCAAGTTGCTTTAAGACGGTAGAAATCTTATTTAGTCTCTGCCGCTCTTGGACCAGTCTTTAACTTACCAGTAGGTGAATTTATATGTAATGATGACAGAAAGAGAGTTACCTACAGCAGGTAAAACTGATTATATCAACAAAATCTCACTTCAAACATTGCTGAACTGTTTATTTAAGCAAATATTTAAACCTTTAGGAGGATGAAACGTAACAAAATCAGATGATCTAATGTGACACTGTGTTTACAAGTGGAAAATTAGCACCTACGTTGCTTGTTTGGTTTCTCTTTTAGGAATACGAACAATAAGGATAATGCAGATTTCCACTACCAGATGGAATCTGTCTACACAATAGCACAGTTGTTGAAAAATGCTTTCTTGCAATGTTTTTGGAGCATAATGATTTCTACAGGAAAAAAAATGTGCATGAAAACATAATGAAAGGAAATCATGTAAACATGCACGAAGCCAGCATCTGTCCCTGTTAGATATTTAGAGAAAGAGGAAAAATACAGACACTTGAGCCATGTAGAGTGTGTTGATTTGTTCCTCAAGGTGTTGGAACAAAACAATGCAACAAAGGTTCCCAAGGTGCTGTATCTGAGGTGGATGTACTCATTATGGCCCATAATGAAGGGCCCTGCTTACCGCTGTGTGCATCTACTCAGCAACACTGACGACCTACGCAGACACACACAGACACACATATATGCATGCATGCTCATACATACGCAGGCCAGGCTGCTGCCAGGCTGTCAAGTCCAAAAATAATTAGGCATCAAAATGAGTTTTCCTGTTTTTTTTTCTTTCTTTTTTCCCCCCTTGTTCATTTTATTCATGTGCTGGAACTCAGGAGACTGGCTAATGCAGTTAACATGCTCTCATCATGAATTTTCATTAAGCCATTACATGGGTACATTACAAGAGCGTGGTAGCTGCTGCTACAATGATGCCATCAACATGCACGATTCGACAGAATCACACAAACTGCAGACACACAGGAAATCCATACATCTATGAACAAATACATGCATGCTCTACTTCCTGATGGTGGCACATTGATGATGTAAACTGATCACCCAGAACATTAAGACCTCTTACCTAGTAATGTGGAAGTCCTCCAGTGCTGCCAAACAAAAGAGACATTTTTCCTTCATATGGGTTCCCATCAAGAATAAAGACATTAGAGACGAGTAATTGAAGTCCTGCATGATTTTGGTTGAAACATCAATAGATCAGAATTGATTTGAAGCTCTTTCTGCAGTTGCTTAAATTTGCAATGTGACTGGGGGTGTTGCTGTACATCAAACTCACAAGGCGAGACAATACTAATATTGGTTTTACCAGAACTATACTTCTGGGGGGAACCAAGAACTCTTTATTTTTTTTATTTTTTTTTTTACAAATAAATGTTTTTAAAAATAAGGAAAAAAGCTCTCAAATGATTCAAACAGCATAGAGTAATCCAGTCCAGCTTTGATTCCATCTGTTTTTGTTTTGTTTTTATGCTTGTCTGTTTCATTCATTTCAAACTTAATGCAGTATCGAATTATCAGATTCAGGTTTATTCAGTCCAGGTATCGTAATTTTCAGACTATTAGGCGCACCTGAATATTAGAAGCACCAGCTAAATTTGACAAAAAAATATGTTTTGTACATATATAGGCCACATTTGAATATAAGCCACACTTTTTCATGTTGTAACATGAGATGTTTACACAGAAAGACGGTACATGGAAGATTTTTGTTTTAGTTTTAATTTAAGACGTTTTTTTTTCTTTAAACTCTGCCTGAAAATCAGCAGAACAGCAAGAACATGGCATCAACACAACACCAACAGGACAGTAACTTATGTTCCATGGTAACATGCCTGGTTAGAAAATAAACATACTTTACCCTACTACTACCCTACTGTCTTCACCTTCCTCTTCCTCTTGCACCCTAAAGCCAACATCTCACCATCAATTCATTGATGTGTAACCAGCTCTCTCGTTGGTTAGACTGTCTAACCAATGAGAGAGCTGGTTACGTTCGAGGAGCAGCTGTGATTGGTTAAACTTGGTTTTCAGTGTGCTCAGGGACCAGGAGGGACACTCAAATCCTAAAAGGACAGGGGAAACCATTTAGGAAATGCAATTGCAAAAAGGATTTGAAAATGGGAGCCGGAAAGAGAAAACGAATGTAGAAAAGGGAATAACTTTTTTAAATGTATGAAAAGGAAAGATATTTACAATCTCATTTATTAATTGTGTTATTTAATTCTCCATTTTGAAATAGGATTTGAAATTTTTTTTCAAATCACAGTATTTAATAATCAAATAATAAATACAATTTGCAATTCCTCTTTAGTATTTCAATTTAAAATGTGTAATTACAAAATGCTTTTCAAATTTGTCTTTTTTTGGTATGGATTAATTGTTGAATTTGAAATTATATTTAGCAATCTATATTTTTAATTCACAATTAAGCACTCATCGTCAAAATGCTGTATTGCTTTTCCAGTGACCCCCGTAGTCCTCCATACAGTGTATGGGGAGCAAAATAACAGTTCAAAATCAAAAGTGTCTTCTTCGGCACATAATGTGTCCCCCGTGTTTGTCTCACTTTTGCGCTTCCTTTAGTGCTCCCCGGAGGTTGTTAGCCGGTAAAAATCAATAAATAAGCTGCATCGTTGTATAGGACGCAGGGTCCAGAGAGTGTGAAAAAAGTATTGGCTTATAGTGCGAAAATTACGGTATTTTAAATTTTGAACAATATATAAAATAATAACTTTTAGCTTTATTTTAGCGCTGATAAGAAGCCACCAAATTTGTGTTATTAGAAGCCAACATTTAGCCAGTGGCGGTTACAGTTTATACTGTCAACACATCACTGCAGTTCAAAAACTACTTCCCTTCATTTCAAAATAAGAGTCACAAGAACAGATAGAACAGGGTGTCAAGGTTAATGTGCTCACATTAATATCCATCCATCCATCCATCCATCCATCCATCCATCCATCCATCCATCCATCCATCCATCCATCCATCCATCCATCCATCTATCCATCCATCCATCCATCCATCCATTTTGTTCCATAAGAGCTTCAAATTTGAAAATATATTGTTATTTGGTGCAATTTTGCTGTACAGTTGCACTGCTTAATGTACTCAGTGGCGTACTGAAAAAGCCTATTTCATAATGTGTATTAAGTTTAATGTAAGAGCAGCATTTGTGTTTGTTGTCCCCACATGGTCCGGACTCTACAAAAATCTTTTTCCAAAAAGGACTACAATTACAGGTCCTTCTCAAAAAATTAGCATATTGTGATAAAGTTCATTCTTTTCCATAATATAACGATAAAAATTAAACTTTCATATATTTTAGATTAATTGCACACCAACTGAAATATTTCAGGTCTTTTATTGTTTTAAAACTGATGATTTTGGCATACAGCTCATGAAAACCCAAAATTTCTATCTCAAAAAATTAGCATATCATGAAAAGGTTCTCTAAACGAGCTATTAACCTAATCATCTGAATCAACTAATTAACTCTAAACACCTGCAAAAGATTCCTGAGGCTTTTAAAAACTCCCAGTCTGGTTCATTACTCAAAACCGCAATCATGGGTAAGACTGCCGACCTGACTGCTGCCCAGAAGGCCATCATTGACACCCTCAAGTAAGAGGGTAAGACACAGAAAGGAATTTCAGAACGAATAGGCTGTTCCCAGAGTGCTGTATCAAGGCACCTCAGTGGGAAGTCTGTGGGAAGGAAAAAGTGTGGCAGAAAACGCTGCACAACGAGAAGAGGTGACCGGACCCTGAGGAAGATTGTGGAGAAGGACCGATTCCAGACCTTGGGGGACCTGCGGAAGCAGTGGACTGAGTCTGGAGTAGAAACATCCAGAGCCACCGTGCACAGGCGTGTGCAGGAAATGGGCTACAGGTGCCGCATTCCCCAGGTCAAGCCAGTTTTGAACCAGAAACAGCGGCAGAAGCGCCTGACCTGGGCTACAGAGAAGGAGCACTGGACTGTTGCTCAGTGGTCCAAAGTACTTTTTTCGGATGAAAGCAAATTTTGCATGTCATTCGGAAATCAAGGTGCCAGAGTCTGGAGGAAGACTGGGGAGAAGGAAATGCCAAAATGCCTGAAGTCCAGTGTCAAGTACCCACAGTCAGTGATGGTCTGGGGTGCCATGTCAGCTGCTGGTGTTGGTCCACTGTGTTTTATCAAGGGCAGGGTCAATGCAGCTAGCTATCAGGAGATTTTGGAGCACTTCATGCTTCCATCTGCTGAAAAGCTTTATGGAGATGAAGATTTCATTTTCAGCACAACCTGGCACCTGCTCACAGTGCCAAAACCACTGGTAAATGGTTTACTGACCATGGTATTACTGTGCTCAATTGGCCTGCCAACTCTCCTGACCTGAACCCCATAGAGAATCTGTGGGATATTGTGAAGAGGAAGTTGAGAGATGCAAGACCCAACACTCTGGATGAGCTTAAGGTCGCTATCGAAGCATCCTGGGCCTCCATTACACCTCAGCAGTGCCACAGGCTGATTGCCTCCATGCCACGCCGCATTGAAGCATTTCTAAATCACTCACACCTAGTTGCCAGTCCATCACAGTTGGCTGTTTTCCTTAGGATAAAGAAATCCTAATTACAATGTTACTTTTCAGAAATATAAATGGAATCTGAAAAGATGTGGAAACTATAAAGGCAGTCTTTTGAGACAATCAATAAAAATAACTCGGAGTTATAAATAATTAAGCACTTCCTATTAAGTAAGTTTGGTAAGATGATTTGTTGTGGTGTTGCATTATTATTATTACCCACAATTATTAGACACAATAAATGGAAAAATCACTCCGTGTCTAACTTGGCTTGCAAGCAAATCATGAATTTTTATGTTTTAATGTGGCAACCATCTTCTTGCACCTTTTTAAACACCTTTACAAACTGTAATATATATTTCATAGCAGACTGTCATTGATATACTTGGAGTTAAACCATGGATGCCCACACCATCCCATAGGGTTGATACCATCACAGCCTCAGCATTTATCATTTATATTAACACACACTGTCATCCACCACTGCTTCAAATGAATCAGCAAGTGTCAATAAGCAACAAGAGTATAAATATAGAAGTGTGTGTGTGTGTGTGGGTGTGTGTGCGCGCGTGTGTGCGCGTGTGCTTTTCAGTGCAAAAGGGATTTTCTATTGCTGATTTGCTCATGCTCAATTACCCAAAACCTCCTGGGGTTTAGAGAAGGTAAACACACATCAGCAGGGCTTGGTTTATTTTAGTGTCTGACTGCAGCCTGGAAGTCAGTCATGCATGTTCAATAAGTCTCTGGCACACACGCACACTCTGCATAGAAAATGTTCATAGAATCATGGCAATAATTTACCTGTAGAAATCACTATGATATCTGCTAATTACAAAGATTCATAAAAAACAACAGCTTTTTAAGTCAGACATAAAAGGCTTTATATTAGATGTTTATTATCTTTGGATTGTAATATTCCCAGTGCTGCTAAAAAGTTAAGAAAAGTCTAACGCTGTGACAGATGAGGCAGTCCTGCTTCCTTTGTTACCATGCCAAAGCCCTTCATCCCCTGGAGCTGAAATCATCTGCCATCCTTCCTTCCTCTCTCTGCCTTCCTTTTTACCTAACAGGTATCAGGGTGTGCATGCAACACACCGTCCTCTGCTTTTCATGCATGGTGTATCTGGTGTATTTATTGATTCTTATGAATAGACTATTGATCTGAAGCTTGAGCCCATTAGACCCCTATTAGATCCCATCTAAAGTCAGTAATAGAACCAGAGCAATGTCCTTTGGTGATACATGACAACTTTAAACAGGAAAAATAAAGGTGGACAAAAAGCTGAAGAGAAAAGGAGTGATTGAGCCGTTTTTCTGGTTAGCTACCCATAATGTAAAGATTGGCGTTTTAAACTAGTAAGGGCAGCAAACCAGGTGGCATTTTCATCCATTTCTAACACAGAACAATTCCAGACCAGCAGAAGTCTCAACAAAAACAATTTGAAAAACAACCTGCCTGTGAGCTGCCTACTTGTCCCCATCATATTGTCATTTATATTGTTGCTGCCATGCTGCTTTGCATGTCTTTGTTGATAACAGCAAATATTCAGTTCTCAAAGCGACAGGGATTCCCCCAATAAAGATCCAGATAAAGTCAGTGAAACTATGCAACAATATATGAGAGATCAACTCAGCGGCTGCCCACAATATTTGAGGAGACACGGCTGATAGACTGGTGCTGCCACAATTTCTCTTCATCCTCTACACTGCAGACCTCTCCATCAACTCCCCAGACAACCATCTATAAAGGTTCAGTGGACACAGGACTTTATAAAGTGGTGCCAACGGAACCACTTCCTGATCAACGAGGGGAAAAACCAAGGAGCTGGTGGTGGATTTCCGCAGGAGTAGGCCTACCACTCTCTGAACATCCAGGGAGTTGACGTTGACATAGTGGACTCTTATAGGTAACTGGGTGTTCAGTGTTCACCTGAACAATAAACTGGACTGAAGTCACAACACTGATGCTTTTCACAGGAAGGGTCAGAGAAGACTCTACCTGCCAAGAAGACTGAGATCTTTTGGAGTGCAGAGGGTGCTCCTGAAGATCTTTTCTGATGTTGCTGTGGTGGCATCAGCCATCTTCTATGTGGTATGTTAGTTAGTTAGTTAGTTAGTTAGTTAGTTAGTTAGTTAGTTAGTTAGTTAGTTAGTTAGTTAGTTAGTTAGTTAGTTAGTTAGTTAGTTAGTTAGTTAGTTAGTTAGTTAGTTAGTTAGTTAGTTAGTTAGTTAGTTAGTTAGTTTAGGTTATTGTCATTGTAAAAGAACATTACAACGAAATTATCAACAGCAAGAAGACTGAGATCTTTAGATAAGCTTATCAGGAAGGCTAACTCTGTTCTAGGATGTCCACTCGATCCAGTCCATTTTGTGGGGGACAGAAGGATTCTGGCTAAATTAACATCACTGTTAGACAGTGTCTCTTACCCCATGCATGAAGCTGTTGTAGAATTGGAAAGCTTCTTAAGTGACTGACTGCGGTATTCCAGGTGCACAAAAGAGCCGTTATTGCAGGTCCTTCCTCCGACCAATTGTTAGATTCTATAACCCTCACCACTCAGAACAAACTTAGTATCTACATCAATTTTGTTTGTGCAGTTTTTCTATTTCTTGTAGCCTGTTGTTGTTTTTTATGCACATACATGCATACATGTGTGTGTAACATATGTATGTATGATAACAAAAATGTATAAAATTTTGTTATTATCCTTTTTGGTTGCAGTTTTCGGAATGTTATTTTCTTATCTTGTAAATGTCCCCTTACTGTACAGTGCCTTGTTCTATTTTTTTGGTTTTAACAATATTTTGTGTGTGAATCAGCAAACCTTATGAGACAAAATATAGAAAAAAACGTTATGAATACTTTTGTAAGGCGCTATGAGACATGGCAGAAATAATCATGCTGTGCTCACATATTAGGTAGTATTTAGTCCAGGAAAACACTTTTGTTCCAGAACTTTAACCTTTTGTGCTCAGATGGACTATCCCCCCCATTTGAAAAGTTGTTGTCATAAGCACAAAGAAACATCACAATGTCTGCAAACTCCATTAAAATTTATGTAAAATGTATTAAGGTTTGGCACTGGCAATTTTTTTATTAAAACCCCTCTGGTGATGTTTACACTGATAATTGCTATAAGCTAGTTTTCAGAAGTAGAAAATGTCATGAGTAAAACCTTAATCTGATACAGCTGCTTTTAAAAGTACACACCCTCTGTCCAAATGCCAGCTTTTGGTGATGTCAAAAAAGAGAGCTCGATAAATCATTTCTACATATAATGTGATGTACAGTGTGCTCATTTGAACAGAATCACCTTCTGATTCATTTGAGCATTTTGTCTTCTTGAGTTTGCATCTGTACACATTTGTCTCTTGTATACTTTAGCTTAAGTTTCAGTTCGCAGTAGGGCTACAAATGATAAAAAATATCTTATTTGTAAAAGTTATTAGTCAGAGAAATACTCTAAAAACCCACAGTATTCAATATGCACCACATATGGAACAACTGAACATTTCTCCTAAGTTGATGAAAAGCTGAGTCTTCCACGGGGCAAGAAGGCTGCCAAGAGGCCAACAGCAGCATTGAATGAGCTGCACACATGTCTAACAAGGTTGTGTTCTCTCTAGCAATGTTATCCTGTAATCTCTATGTTTCTGGACTAAGGTGCAAGGTTGCAAGGCATTATTCTTTTCCTCTAGACAGAAACATCCAGACCTTGCTATAATCCCTACAAACCTTGTGTGAGAATGTGTTAAGTTCTGATGAAACCAGACTCAACCTTTTTGGGGACAGATTCATGAGGAGTGTTTGACAATAAACCAAAACTGAGCATTGTCATAATCATCAGAATTATGCCCCGTTCTATTTGTCTTGTAAGCGTGACTTGCAACTCGAGAGTGACGTCACATCCGTGTTGGAAAACAATTTACAGCGGGTTTTTGCGTTCTGTTTTGCACACAACACGACAGGTTGGAGAAAAGATGGACGCCTCCAGGAAACTCGCTGTTGCGCTAGCTCTGAAAGAGTACAGAGAGCTAATATCAACGTTTGTGGTTCATCATCAAAATATGGAAGTAGATGATAGCAAGCGGAGAATGTAAGTTCATGTTTTATCTTATTTGATTGTAGTCTATTAATGTTTTAACCGCTGTTTAAGCGAAAATTCCGTAGCTCAAGACTCGGCATTGTTGTCATAGCAACATGGAGCGCCTCTAGCCAATTTAAACTGCACAAGCTACAAAATAACTTATTAGGCGGTATTTAGTACGTAATAAGACTGTAGTGACATGCCTATAGGTAACCGTGTACACTGCTTTGTGTACGACTTCTACATTTGGTTACAACAAAGACAAAAGTGCTTAAAATAGTAGAAAACCACAATGTTTACTTATGTGTGATGCTCGTGGTAGCCATTTTGGAACTGAACTCGGGGTCCTCTGAGCCTCGAAGAGTTGACGACCTGTATATACGACCTTGGGGGCGTTCTATTTGCAACTTCCGGTTCGTAATTCTTAGTTCGGTGGACAAAAAGAACGAGCTATTATGCTCTTACTTTTTTAAAGATGAAACGGAGATATTTACCAAGTTGGATGAAATTCTGAACAGCTCCAATTGCAGTCCGTTTTGGCCCCAAATCTTCAGGTGTCTGCTAGAAAGCTTAAGACAGGTTTTATTTTTCCGTATTACAGGAAGCCAAAGCTTACGGTGTCCAAGTAAACTATAGAATGACCTCATGAGAGAAAAAGTGACATATCTAGATTGCAAAACAATTCTAACAATGACTATCTTGGCACTGTTTTAAATAGTAAAAAACCTGGAATTTAAACAGGGGCGAGTGCACTTTGAAAGGCAAAATACGTTCATAAAACTATTTGTCACTTGATATTTAACACTGTTACTGCTGATAAAGATAATTCAATGCAGTTTTGTGTTTTGCGAAACTGTTGGCAGTTGCAGGGATTGAAACCCAAGACCTTCTTGTTGTAAACCAACAGTGCAAACCCGTGCACTGCTGTGAGACTGAAGTGCTTGTCATACAAAATAAACTATGCATACTCGAAAAAAGAGAAGTAAAAAGAGATAGTTTTGGTCAGTTTTAAAAGGTGATCACAGAAAAAGGGATAAATAAATAAAAGTAAAATATCAACGCTTTATGATTTATCCAAACGCCTCTTCCAATAGCCTCCTACCTCCTGCCCAGTTGTGCTTCTCCCTCTCTTTCTACTTTCAAGCTGCCCTGCATGATTGTTCATCTTCAGAGCATCCCTGTCTGCCAGCCACAACTGCAGAATCAACATTAGGAAGCTTTCCGTTCTCTGGTGTAAGGCTGCAATGACAACATCTGCCATGTTTTACTCTGATCTCTCCATCAGTGTGAATAAGTGTACCGCCACGCTCCCTCAGACTGTCACTCACTCCCTTTGGGGAGGCACTCGCACACTCTGCCTTATTATCTGTGCCGGGGTGGACGCCTTCAAATGGAAATGCTGCAGATGTAGATGCACGGGCGTACAAATACAAACACACATGTTGTATATGATATGCCTGTCCCTGTCATGTACACACATAGCGGCTTACACAAACACAATGTTGAAATGTCTCATTTAAATCTTTTCCACCACTTGCACACACATTTCCATCATTTGAGGGGACAACATATTTTATTCTGTAGATTTATCTTTATGCTAACCGTCAACACCAGAAGGACTTCTCAAAAGCGTAATACAAGGCTATTATAATGCAACGATTTACATTCATGGCAAAACATGTATACAGTGGACCCTCGACTATTGCAATTCAGTATTCGCAGATTCCCCTATTTGTGGATTTTTCTGTAGATTGTGACTACAATTTATTTGTGGAAAATCCTATTCACAGGTTTTTTTCGTTGCGTATATCTAAAATATTGGTAAGAAAATGAAACTTGGGAAGCTGGAATATAGAAGTATAATGCTGCTTGACTCGCCATTGGCTGGCGTTAGCAAAGCAGCTAATCAAGAAGCGGCATTTCTCTTTTGAACAGGATATATGGAAGACTGTAAACATTAACTTCTGCAGTAGTGCTGAGACGATGTTCACTGAGCGTATTAATGCATATTAAGGTATATAAGGGGTGTAAACTATTAAAATGGGCTGTTCTAAGCTTTTTTAGGGAAGGACTCAAGTATTTGCGGATTTTAACTATTCGTGGCCAGCTGTGGCCCCTTACCCTGACGAATGCCAGGAGTCCACTGCATTCCCTTATGTCTATTTTATCTGTATGCACTGTTGTTGTAGTGTATTTAGGTATTCCACAGGTAGTCTGTGGTTTAGTAGGCCTACAGATAAGGTAAGATTTAAACTATTTTACAAAGTTACGGAAAGTTCATCAACAAGTTAAAACCACAGACTTTAAAGTGTTGTAATTTGTAGAACACTTTTAGAACCAATTGTAAAAGTTGTCATTAGTCTCTCACATTGGTATGGAGGGATTTTGGCCCATGTTTCTATTCGGCATTGCTGGCTTGTTTCCACACCAATCACCTGAGGTCCATCGACAGTGCTTCAATCTTGCCTGAGGTCAGGACTTTGACTGACTATTGAAACAAATTGACCATTTTGTTTTCTTGACATTCTATTGTAGATTTGCTGTTTTATTTGTGAATATTGTCCTGTTCATGATCAGTATAGGCCAAGCTTTGGCTGTGTAGCAGATGACCTCACACTGGACTTTGGAATAAGTTGGAATACTAAGTAATCCTGTGGTTGCTAAACAAGACTAAATCATCACACCTCCACCATATCTACTTTCCTCTAACCTGTTCAAAGGACTGCTGGAGAAAGATACCAGCTCCCCCCTATAACCTTACAAAGATTAAGTGGGTTTGGAATATGGATGGAAGAACTTTAGCATCCTGTATGCTAAATGAGGCCCATAGAGTGATATAGTAGTTGTTTTTTTCTTTTGTACTTTCCTTTAGCGTTGCATGATCTGACCTTGGGGTGAATTTGCTTGGAATATCCACTCTTGGGGAGATTGACAACTGTTTCAAATAGTCTTACAACAATTTTCAAGATTGATAGGCAGCAAAAATAACTTCTTTAAAGTCATTGTTTTTGGGTTCCGGACCAGCAAACGTCTAATTTGCCTGCTTTTACATGGCTGATCAAACTTACTGAGGATCTGTAAGTCAAATTCAGCACCTGGGTGCTCTTTTTCCTCTTAAATCCCAAGGTACCACATAGGTTGTACTTAGTTTTTTGACACTCAACTTCTTAGCTTGTTTTCTATAAATAAATGATGATAGTGCACACTCTTTTGAGTGTTTGGACAGTTGCCGGTGAATAATTTTAGAACCTGGTGAAGACTTTATCATGCATTTAAATGTAGCAACATTAGAACTGCAAGAGGGTGTACTGGCTGTACTGTACATACAAAACTAGCTGGGTTCATTTATTAGTGTTAAAATAGACAAATCAACAAATAGACAAATCAAGTTAAACTATTTAAGAAAATTTGATTTAATGAGGCTTTTGTGACAGTTAAAACTTCAAAGGCAATTAGATTTTGTGGAAATGCTTTTTGTCCTCAAAAGAGACATTCAGGTCATTTATTCAGAGTGTAGTCCTGTGTGTGCATGTTTGTACACATAAATATCATCCAGTTTGTGCAACTAGTTTTTATTAGCTGTAAAACTGTGTCTGAGTGTGAGCTGACCTGTAGTGCAGTCGCTCATCTTTAACTGACTCCATCTGTTAGATCTCTCTGCCTTCCATGTCACATCAAAACTCTTCATTATCTCCTCCCCTGTCATTTGTATTCTGACTGTTCCTCTCTTTGCTATTAGCCAACTCAATACGACCTCTCAATCTTACTCTGTTTGTCTCCCTGTCACTCGGCTCAATCTGTCATCAGCCGCTGAGACAGTGACAATTTCTTAATTATTATTATGTTTTAAACAACCGCTTTAACCACAGATGTCTCATCAGGCAGGAGACAGGGAGGGAGAGGGCACACTCTGCCATAAAATCTTTTTATGAGTTGTCATCTGAAGAAGAACACGGCCATTTGTAGTTTTAATATTTTTCATCAGCCCTTCGGCTGCCTTTCTGGCACAGACAGGAACAAAGCACTTTTTAAATATAAGTGGAGTCAGTCTGAAAGAGCAGCGATAAAATTTCTAACAATATTTTTCTTGTTGCAATTAAATATATGTGCATAACAGACCAAAAGGGATCTCGAAATCTATGTTGCAGTTCTTTTAGTTTCAAGCGGTAACGTTGATGTTTGGATATAAGCCTGTCCATCTTAATACCAAGTTAAAGGGTGGGAATTAATCACATTGCATTGCCAGTGGTTATTAATCAAAAATAGAAGCATTTTGACCCAGTCAGCTGGGCTTCACAACAACCCAACTAAACAGCGTCTATCTGTAGCTGGAGGCAATCTTCCTAATAATTTTGGTTTACTGATGGTAAAATGTAAAGTCTGGATAGTGCATTTTTGTAAGCGATTCCTCGGGGGCCCACACCATTGCAGGCTGAGGTAACCGTAGCCGAGGCCCTGGCCTCCTAATTACAGAGCAAGTGAAAAAGGAAATAGGACTGACTTAAAACAGGAAGTTCATATTACTCTGTGAGCCCGGCTTTGTCAGCAGTGATCACTCTCTCTTCATTAGTGTGTTTATTCACCTCGTTGAAAGGTTCACACACTCGCTGCACCTGCAGGCCGAGGGAGCCAGGTGTCTGGAGAATGGATGGATTTCTCCATGCTCCATTTCGAACGAAAGCCACTGCTTAAGAGGAAGTCCCTGTTGGTTCAAATTCCCATGCTTTTAAAAAAAATTCTGCCTTCAGGCTGCCCCTTGAACTTTTCCACTGTTTGACACGTTTCAATAGCAAACTTACATGTATTTATATGTGTTGTTCATATTTTATTTGATACACCGAGACAAAGCCAAGCATATATGTGACGTGCAAGCAAAACATCTAGCAAGCTGTGATTCTTCTGATCTCAGTACAAATCCAGCTGTTCTGTGAAGGCACCAGAGGTTTGTTAGAAACAGACAGCATCATGAACACAAAGGAACACAAGTCACAAGACATAAGGTTTTGTATCAATTAATTGATTTATTTAAAAATAAATGTTTCATCAAAAATATTCTATGTTTAGCTTATTGTTGAGGAGGAAAATAAAAGATTTAATGATTAAAATAGTATTTTTAACATATAGCTAATAAATCAGTTGTTTCAACGTCTTAATTTTGTGTGGTAAAACATTTGGAAATGACTGGCTTAATCCATGATCTGAAATTGGAAAGAGAATCACACAACTAGCACACGAACCAACCAAGACATGGGTTTCCACTAAACTGACCGGTTGAGAAAGGAAAAACATTAATCAGCAAAGCATTCAAGAGAACCATGGTAGCTATGGATGAGTGGCAGAGATCCATAGCTCAGGTAGGAGAAACTATTTGTTGTACACTCAGCAAATCTGGCCTTTAGAACAGTAGCAAGAGCAAAGCTTTTGTTAAAAGCGGAACACTATTAAAGTTTACCACATTCCATGAAGGGGTTATGGATACTTTAGCAAGGCACGTTATGAGTAGATGCGCAGATGTTGATAGAGATAAAAACAGTTTAAGTAATTATACTCTATTTTTCTTCCTACATATACTTTTTTGGATGATGGTTTAGGGGCGGCACACTCTCCACCTCCGCTGCTCTCATCCCACAGGATGGATGCCCTCCTCCCTCCCTCTCCCCAGCCTATGAAAAGAAAAGTGTGGTCGAGTGCCGGGAAGGTGATCACCCTTTTGTTTAGTCTGAGCTCCATCACAAGCCCTGTCAGGCCCAACAGATGAGCAGACAGAGCCGTGACAGGCCCACTAATCTGACAGCTCCTCCACATCACAGAGCCATCACTTCAAAGTGGCGAGAGCGAGGCGCTGGCGGTGAGCGATTGACGCCACTTCTTTGCTCTGCCGTTTTCATTGGTATCTCTATAGCGTCTCTGACATGCTGCACACCAGGAACCTTCACAGGGAGTCTTCAGGAGGAAAAGAGGGGGGAAACAGGAGTTAAGGGACTCCCCTTTGACTGGTAACCTTCCTGAAGGATGACTGTGTGATTCATCAAGAGTACATGACAGACTGTTTAGAAGGATTTGTGTTTTCTTGCTTGTGCTGTTGAAGGGGGTTTTGAAAGGGTGTGCAGGGTCAAACAACCAACACCATTTTTCTCTGAGTAGTTCTTACATTGAATTAGATATGATATTATTGGAGACATTTATTTTTATGGTTGATGATGATCTTAAAATCTAATGTTTATCCAAAACATTATTCATATTTTTGTCTGAAATTTTGTTTTTTGGAGGTTTTTTTGGTTTTCATTTTTAAATTTTGCATTTCGTCCAGCTTTTGTCCATATTAGTTTATCCATGAAGGGCAGTCTATCAGAGGGCAATACAGGAACAAACACACACACACACAAACACATACAAGCTGGAGTACCTGGAGAGAACCCACGGACAACATGTAAACTCCGACCAAAAAGACCTCTGGCTGGCATTCAAACCAAGGAATTTCTTGCTGGAAGGCTACAGTGCTAACAACTGCTCTACTGCGCTATGGTAATCCACAAATGTTCTTTACAGGCGTTTATAACAATAACACCTGTAAAGAAGATTTGTGTATCTGAACACTACAGCTTTTGTAGACAGCCAAATTGACTTTTGTTCCTAAAGTCCTGTAATCTATAAAAAAATAAACCACAAAGAAAAAAAAGCAATTTCTTCAGGGATCTGAAATAGTGACGGGTGTTTTGCATTTAACATTTTAAAACACATTATTTTGTAGTTTATTGCTATAAAAATAAAACTAATGATTCAAACTATGTAAAAGTTGTTGCAGTCTTTTGTGGCATTGCAATAAAAAGCCCCGCAAACACTGCTATTAAGTTCCTATTAAAAAATAGGCTACTTGTGTGGTTTTAATGCTACAACAGGACCCAATAACTGCATACAATCATATTTTGAAATATATTGATATTTACTGATGTTCTGATATAAAACATTGGAAACAAAACCAAATACATTTTTACGCTGTCATGATTATTGACAGTACACGCAGAAGATCCTAATAATGATAATTGATAGGGTAATTGACAATCTCTAATTTGAACCTCTTTAGAAAATATATTTTTAGGTAGAAATTTGTACAAAGCAGATTAACTAACTTGAAAAAATATCCTTAATTGCTGCAAAGTTGTGCTAAAGTCACATTCTGATCCACAAAACTGGTCACCGGTGGTAAGCTGAAGGTCGGGGTCTTTGCCTGGCGGCAGGTTTTGTCTCATGACAGTAAGGGATTGCAAGTATTGCTTCACTATTCCTAACTATGGTTAGACTGCTTGGGTGAAAACTGAATTTCCAGCCCTGTTTATCCAGCTGTCAATCTAAACAGTCAAAAGCTCTGAATAGAAGCATTTACCGATACTTTGCTTTCCAGAGATGAAGAGGTCAGATCATGTCTTTCTTTGAACTCTTGGCATATTGGACCATGCAATGGTAGTGCATCCTATCTATTTGTACATTTATAACTTTCAAAAGACACCTGAAGATTTGTATAATTTTTACCTCTGTTCTTGTCAGATTATGTGGGTAGTGTGCGCTGCTCCTCATCCAGATGGTTTGCCAGATGCAGAGCTGTCAGTTGACTGACGGAGCATGTACTGTACCTGCATGCAAAACCAGACAGCTTGAAAACAGTGGCATTCTTCAAAAAACAACAATAAAAACAACTATCAGCTCTGACCTATGTTTCAGTAGAAACTGTTTGACTGCAAACATTGCAGTTGGGAACATCCAAGAGTGTAAACACCTACCGTGCAGTTTGGCGAGATGTTTTCCACTTAGCGTTGAGTAATAGATCGAATGTATATATGAGTTTTGGGACTTCAATGAGGTAATGGTCTTGCAGCGCTCTGAAGTGCCCTGAGTCCATCCAATAATGTAAAACAACACTAATTTGAGAGAGCTGCTTCATCTCTGCATGTTAATCAATAAACTCATTACCTCTGGTGCTTAGTGAAGGATTCCCCAATGCCTGCTCACTGATGTAGACAGAGAAAGAGAAGCAGAGAGGAAGGGAGAGAGAGATGAGGGGGAGAGGTTGATTATAATTACACATTTTAGCAGCCTGTGCCTGAGCATAACCTGCTCATTACAGTGAGTAAGTGCGTGTGTGTGCGTGTATGCGTGTGTGCGTGCGCGTGTATGTGTGCCGACCCTGTAGCTACAGAGCTCCCCAGTTCCTCTTTCTGCAGAAAAGCAAAGAACAGCAGACAAAAGTGTCCCATTTAGAATATAAACACACAAAAACCTGTTATTTCAATTGACCTTCGTCACATCAAGCTGTCAATGATCTCAGCTCTGAACTCCTTGCCGTTTTCTGCTTCTCTTTCTCCAAGGCGGACTGCATGGTAATGAACTTTTGGTTCGGAATAGGTGAGAGCGAGGAGTGAAGGGAGAAATGATATACCAGGGTATTTAGCCTCCCAGTGTTTCTGGCGTGGCTGAGACAGCCAGCAGCACTTATGGAAATGGACGCAGCCCAGGGAGGTTTAGAGGCTGCTGCTGCTGCTGCCGTGTTTCCGTCCCTTAAAAGTCTCAACAGTGGCCACTCAGGGAGTGCAATTCCTTTTAGAAAAATATCTTGTTCAGTATTTCTCTCATCATTAAAGATGTGATTTCTCTTGATTTTTCTCATCTTCACACAGTTTGAATCATTTGTTTTCCTTTTGAATAAGAACTCACGTGTATGTGCTCATGTATGACGCTGAGCGCTTGTGGATCATTATATTTGCTGTTCTGCGTTGTATCCAACAGGCATCCCTGGCCTGCTTATGCCTTCTGATTATGAGATGAGAGGCATTTATGATTGAGTGAGCCATCGGCTGTCACACCACACATCCATTAGCATAGCTCACTGAGCCGTCACTGTTTATCCACATTCTCTGGAGGCATGTTGTGTGAAAGACTGAAACCAATAATTATGAATTTAATAAAAAAAATACTCTTTCCGTATTCTATCAGAACTGCTGTCCTTTAAATCATAACTGATTTAAACTGTACTGTCCAGCTTTATTTTAGCATGACAGAAGCAACACTTAGTTATTTGGAATTTTCCCCTATGTTTTTGGAAGAAGTAGCGTCTCTAAAGTGCTGAGATGAGGTGATCAGAAAGCATAGCGTCACAAACAATTTTGGCTGTAAAAAACAGCGCTCTATAAAGCTTGACTGCTTTTTTTTTTGTTTGTTTACCACTGCCAACGTTTGAAGAAAAGGTGAGTTAAATGGAGGTAATGGAATATATAGGTAGATATCAGCGCACTTTGAGGCTTAAACGACACTTGGTGCTCTCATTCTGAATCCATTAATATTCTGTTTAATACAGTTAAATGCGGCTAACTGGTTTTAACACTAGGAGACAGTCTCTGGGCCGCCTGTGTCGGTGCTGCCAGCACATCCACAACATCAAATCAATGGATGGTGAGGTCGTAAATGACTGTGACAGGCAGTTTAGAGTCAGTTAAGATGTTTGTTTTTTCCGCAGAGCTGCATTAAGTCAGTAAGCACCAACGTACAGTTTGACTCAAATAAACTTCTTCTTCAGTCTAGCCCAGTCCAGGAAGTTAGAAAACATATAATAGGTTCATCAAATTATCTACCACCAAATTATTAAACACACTATCTTTGATAAACTTTATGACTTTAATTCTATTGATAAAGTGTATAATGTTTTCATGTCATTAAAAAGTATTGCTTGTTGTGACGAGATAGGATCCAGGGCTCTTTAGGCCATTGTTTGATTTTCTTCGACTGTAAATAAATCAGCAATGAAGAGCAAAACTGTGGCTCCAAGGAATTTTTGAACTCAACAAAACTTTAAAGGAGCTGTATGTAAGAAATGCATTTCAATTAATCATAAAATGGCCCTGATATGTCACTAGACATTAAGAAATCATGTTCATTTCAAATACTTATATCACTGACAACAGTAGTACGGCCAGGATATTGTCATTTAAAAAGTGAAGTTGCAGCCCTCAACTGATGTTGATGTTGTCATCTTGTTTTGGCCTGAAGCGCCACCCCCCACCTATCTACCAATCACAAAGTCAGTAGTGTTTCAGCATTGGGGTTGCCCTAGTTACTACAGCTGCAGCTACAAAAGTGTTTCGGATAAAAAATGTCTATCGTTACTACACCTAAAAGACCTCGTTATCATTCAGAAATACGTTGTGACAAAGTCCGAAATAATACAAGGATTTGTAGATGTCTTTGCAAGATGGAGATGGCTGAAAACAGAGAAGAATTTGAATTGAATTGAAAAGGTAAGGAATTGTTTGGGAAATAAAAACGGCGAGTCGTCATTGCTAACATTAGCGATGCATTATCAGAGCCCGTTTCTCTGTCATTATAATTACCAGAAAAAAACTTACTGTGTAGGACTCGTCACTTGCCATTGGAAGCTCCTTGTAACAGCCTACGTTCCTGCTGGATCCTGCAGCCTATCTGGCAACCTCGAGTCAGGGGGGAGGGGGAGGGGATACACCGCTCTAAAGTAATTTGAAAGTGATTGCAGTACCAGTTTTGGCCACAATCTTACATGCGGCTTCTTTAAATAAGTTGTAAATATTGTCTTGTGTCATTCAAAACAGTTTACCACCCTCCTACAGGACCATTTGGACATCACTGCCTAAATAAACCTTAGCTCACTTTGCTCATCCTATTCAGCACATATGCACATCTCTGCTGTTTTCTTAGCCATCTAAAAGCTTTTTAGCTGTATGAGGGTAAGCAGGTATAGGGGGATTTTCTGCACACCACACAGCATGCCACAATAATTTCAACCTGGCACAGGGCTCTGTGAGCATATCTTGCAGTCAGAAGGAAAGATGTCCAAAACTCCAAAATATTTATTTTTACAACAGCTTTATGGGACTTTTAATATAAGGATATTTTTCACCTTAGAAGCCACTCCTCACGCTTATATGCACATTTTAAAAGTATGCACATAAAGATCTATATGTACAAGGGGCCTGAGCATGGTATGTTTTTATTGTTGTTGTTTTTAGTTTTTATAGAGTGTAGATTGCTCCTTTTACCTAATTTTCTTTTGCTGTGACGGGAGTTAAAGCTATTGTACCAACATTTTCAAGACTTTACATTGAATGAAAAAGTACAAAATTCTTATCAAAGGAGTTTCAGGCATGTTCAAAATAAACGGGTAAAAACACACTCTGTTATATGGAATGGCCTGCATACTATTTATTCTTTTTTTGTTACTGTCATAGTGCTGCCTTAGTCCAGTCCGAGAGGCGCCTAACGTAAAGCCTGTTTCCACTTCACATTATGAGCTTCATAAAATCTAAACATGTCAATCTGGTTGTAAAGTACCTTCAAGTGGCCACATTTTTTATTTTTTATTTTTGCCACAATTAATCATTTTTCTTTTTTTTTTCAAATAAACACACAGTTTGATTTGAGCATTTTTAAGAATCAAATTGCTGCTAAAAATACAACCAAGTGCAAAGATTGGATTATAAATAACTGAAAATGCATGCTAAGTCCAAAGTAAAACTTTAACGCTCCTCAGAATCCTTGATATAATATGTCCTAAGATTTTCATCAAACTTTTTTATGAAAGCTGGTGTATTTGAAGCTAAATTAAAGAAAATAGAGACAATACAATACGTTTATGCAATTTAAAATGTATACTTTGTAGAGTTTGTCTCCCTTTGCATACTGTCTTTTCCTGCTTGTGTTGTACACCACTGAAACCACCTCAGTCACTATGATTATGTCACATTCAAGATTCAAGTTCAAGGAAAAGTTTAAGTCATAACTGGGTAAATTTGCAGGGAGTTGATAAGAAGAAAGCTTAGTTAATAAGTCTTCGCACATATACAAGGAGGGCATTCAAAGACCAGGGGTCTCATTTATAAAACATTGCGTAGAATCCCTACTAAAAGTGTATGTACGACCAAAACAATAAGTTTGCGTACGGCAAAAAGATTTCTGATTTATAAAACCATGCCTACGCACAGGTGTAAGCAATTTCCCCTTTATAAATCACAGTCTTCTTGGAAGTTTGCGCACGTGAATTTGGCTCATATCCCGCCCTGAACACGCCCAAATCCGGCTATAAAAGGTCAATGCAAAGCAGGACATGAATATTGATCCACATGAAGAAGAGTGGAAATATGGCAACAACAAAAAAAACCAAGAAGAGAAACTTTACAGAGATGGAGATTGAAGTGCTAGTGGGTGTAGTGGAGGCTAGAAGAGACATTTTATTTGGTGGACACAGCAGTGGTGTCACAAATAAAAGAAAGAACTGCGATTGGCAGCATGTGGCGTCTGCAGTGCAGACTGTCAGTGCAACTGACAGGACGGTACCCGAAATTAAGAAAAAGTGGTCTGACCTCAAAGTCGAGGCAAAAAAAAACTTGCCTCCCACTGCCAGAGTGGGTCTGCTACTGGAGGGGGTACGTGTACACCAGAGCTGACACCACTGGACAGGAAGATGGCAAGTATCATGGGAACATCAAGCGTGTACGGTATTGTGTCAGAGAAGGAGGGCGACACCGACCTGGCAGAAACGACAGATGAACACGGTAAATACCAATTCTCAGTGCCATGTTATCTAAAATTCCACATGCCCTCACGATCTTGCAGACCTTTGTAGGGTGGTATAATAGTCTGCCACCCGAGGCATCCAATGACCGCCACCTTAACAGGCCTATGGCACGCTCCACGACTGAGCGCGCACGCGTGTGACAGGAGTTGTAGCGCATTTCCTCTGCTGTCTGTGGGCCTGGGAACGGGGTCAGAAGGCAGCTCCTGAGAGGTTAGCCACTATCACCTGCAAGTGATAACACGTTTAATTCAGGCGTCAACAACTAGCATTTCTAATGACGGTGAGGACTTACCGAGCAGCCAGCCATCACGCACAGCGCCTGCCTGCAGTCTGTTCCCTACACTGCTGTGTGTCAAGATAAAGGAGTCGCGTGTTGACCCAGGCCATTGTGCCACCATATTAGTGATCATCATGTGTGAATCACATATGATTTGCACATTAATACTGTGTACATGTTTCCAATTGACGAAAACAAATTCATCCTCGGACGGGGCCCTTATAGCAATATGGGTGCAGTCAATTGCGCCGATTATGTTTGGGAAACCGGACATTGCTGGAAATTGCATCTTAATTTCGGCCTGCTCCCCCACAGTATATGGAAACGTGATGTATCGCCTGCTCATTTTAATGATCCCATCCAAGACTGCAGGCATTATTGCGCTCAGGGACGGCTGTGGTATCCCAGACCAAGTAAATAAATATAACATATTTGAAAGCATTATTTCCAAAAAGGGACTTTGGGCAGAATAGTAAGAATCATGTCACTCAGACACATACCTGTCGGCTAATTCCCGCTGGTAACAACCAGTTGCAAGAAACCCCAGAGTGGTGAGCACCTGCAGCTGGACCGGAATGGCACGGTTCCGCCTGGACGGTCTCTCCAAAACCGGGCCCAATTCAGCACAAAGATCCAAGACCACAGCTCTAGGGAATCTGAATCTGCTTATTAGCCAGTCATCATCATGGGCAAGGAGGTCCGCATGATCCCTGAACACGCGTTCTCTCCTAAACCTTCCATTTGCAAAATCTTCTAGCAACGCCAGTGCATCCATCTCAAATATTACGCTTGAAAGTAGTTGGGGTATTTCTATTGGCAGCAATAAGACTGATTGCTTCCTTCCTTGGCACAATGAACGTGCCAATCAATGATATATGGTACAGGTGATTCAATTTTTTAATTGGCATACAGTCCCGGCCATTTTATCTGAGTTTAAGGTTTAGAGATAAATTTTATGTATTTCTTTTTAATATTGAAAAATGTTTTTAGAAGAGCTATAGCTCACTGCAAAGCTACAATATAGATATCATTGCTGGTTTGGATGTTTATAATAACATGAATCCATAATTGATGTTTGGTGTGAGGTGTGAGGTGAAATGATATGTGTGAGAGGAGTAATATGTCTGGCTGCAGTTCACCACCTCACCAACTGCGTCGTCGATTCCCCCCGTCTCCAAAATGTCCGTACGCACGGGTCAGAGTTGGCGTACAGGTGCGCACGTTTTCCCGTCAAGTCTGTTTTTTTATTAATCACAACTTTTGATTTGAAAGTGGCGTACGCCAGTTTCAGGCCCCGTTTTGTGCGTACGCAACGTTTATAAATGAGACCCCTGGTCAGGTTGTGAGTCCAAGACCTCCTTGCTGGAAGGCTACCAACTGCTCCAACTTGCTGTTTAGTCAACACCAAGTAAAGAAAAAAAAAAAAAAAACACGTTTCTATCCATCTGTGGAATCTAGCTGTACTGAAGTGGTAATACTAACTTGTACAACAAGCGCATTTTTAATCTTTGCTGTGCTTTGTTTTATTTCTGCAATCTTCTAAACACTAACACTTGATCCAAGTTTTTGTTTGTGTCTTTTCTAAAATGACTCTTTGCAAGGCTAAAGTTTCTGTTGAGCTAAGTTGCTAAATCCATTAGCCTCCACAGTGGGGCAGCATGGGAATTAAGTGGGTGTCAGCCAGAGTCACTGTTTTTGAAGTCACAAGAAAGTCTTGAGTCTCTCCACCCATGTCATGTCTGAAGTCCCAAGTCAAGTCCCAGTTTCTAGACTATGGATTTTAAGCTAAAACAAGTAAACTGACTAAATTATGAATGATTTTAAAAGGTGCATTTTTGACCAGAAAAGACATATTAAGTTGACCTTAGTGACTGAAAAACCTAACCCAGTTCTTCATAACATTGATTTCTATATTATTGCCCTTATTTCTTTATATATTACATATCAGAATAACATAATTTAACAAAAGTACAACTTTTGTAAAAATAAATAAATATTGAAAGTGACACTAAAGCAGAAGTCTCTGGTGGGAGAGTCTGAGTCGAGTTCCAAGTCTGTGATTTCATCAAACTGAGTTTGAATTTAAATTAGTGACTCCAGCCTGACTTGAGTCCAAGTCTTGAGACCCAGGTTCACATCTCTGGTCTAAGCCACCCTTTCCTGTGTGAATTGTTGTACAAGGATCACATTTCAATAAAAGTAAGTGTGTAAGTGTCACACACAAATCAACCATCACCATCATCAAGTTTGTTCGTATAGCACATCTCATTAACAAGGCATGTTACACAAAAAACGAAAAACAAAACATTACATTGCAGTGGCAAAATAAAGAGAAATAATAAAAAGTTGCAATCCAGAATAAAACTAATGATGTTCTAGTTATTAATAATCAAAAGCAGCTCTAAACAAATGGGTTTTTAACCTTGATTTCAAAAAATTCAGTGTTTCAGCAGTTTAGCAGTTTTCTGGAAGTTAGTTCCATATTATAGGAGCATAGAAACTGAATGCTGCTTTTCCATGTTTGGTTCTAATTATGGCGATTCGGAGTAGACTTTAACCAGAAGACCTGAGTGGTCTCAAAGGAAGATAAAACAACAGATATTGAATATGTTTTGGTTATAAGCCATTAAGTAATTTATAAACTAACAAACATACTTCAAAGTCTATTCTCTGCACTACAGGGAGTTAGACTGAGTTTAGAACTTGGGTAATGTGCTCTGTTTTCCTAGTTTTAGTGCTCATCCATTATAAACGTCTTTTGTGGGATTAGGAAATTCTACCGCTAAGCTACCTGATGTTTATACTCCCGTTAATGGAGCAAATATATACCAAGATGTTATCAAACTGATGTTCAAATGCCCACATATTCAAATAAGCAAAATAGGAAATCTCAACAAGAAAAGGTTTATTAACAGGGTTTCTGAAAAAGTGGCAGCTTTATCTCCTCTGTCCTTCTCTTCTGTGTCTGTCCTCAGCTCTAGAGGTTTCTGGGCAGAGGAAGCAGGCACTGTGGGGACATCTGGACACAAGTGGGGAGCATCCACGCTAGCAAACTACAGGGACCACCGTGCCAGAGAAACAGGCCCCCAGATCTGACGCCAGTGTTATGGTAATGTGATTTGTTAATTCGGTGGCCCTGTTCGAGGGAAATCTGCCACAAACACCTGTCACCGTTTCCAAAGGCAAGGACACATATCTGCTGTGACACCGGTTTCATTAAATAAACCAAGCAGGTCCCCCCCGTGACAGCATTTGGTGGAAGGCACCATCAATTCTTATAGATTTAGATCACAGGAATTAGAGATGACACTGAGGAGATGCATCCCACTGTTTCACAGATGCACTCAAGTAAATGTATAACTCTTTCTCTGCCTTCTGTCTTTTTTTCTGAGCCGTGCTGTTTGCGAATATGAACGTGAAGGGGTGTGTGAACTTGGCAAGTAAATTTTCATTCTGTCTCGCAGCCTCTCCCCCAGAAAAGATGGCGACTGATGTATTTTTCAGACACAGCTCCACAATCAAAGAGGCTCTTGTGGCCTTTCTGATGCGTCATGTAAATTTTATAAAGTGTGCAGTGGAGGAGAGTCAGCGAGAGCAACTGCAGCTCTGGAAAGCCTAACGTCTGTTTGCCTTTTCCTCTGACAGGCTGTCTTTGCTCCTGTCTGTCTTCCTTCCCCTCCACTTACTCGCTCCTTTGTGGATCAAGGCTGGTCAAGGAGCATCTCACCACAGGGCCCAATGTCAGACAGAGCGTGTGGACGTGTGTGGATGTCAGCACTCAACCGGCTCTCAGAAAAGCGGAAAGGGGGGAGATATCAAGGCTCAGAACTGGTCACAACCACACAGCCTAATGTTGGATTTGCATATTGCAAAATGTCACATTGCATGGGAAATGTATGTTTCGGCATCTGCGTCGACGTGCTTGCATGTTTCTTGAAGAAACAGCCCTGGACAGGAAATGAGGGCCCTCACATATTTTCCTCAGCTGCGCTTCTGGCAGCTCTTGATCTTAATGTGTGCTTTTCTAATGATTTGATTGGCTCAAGGAGCATATGCTCTGCACTGCATCATAACCTTCAATTAGACGTGTTGTGATTCGAATGTCTGGGTGTGTTAGTTGAAGTGTGCATATTCAAAACGGAGAGCGAGAATAAAAAAGAAGCAGTTTAGTAGTTTAACCTCTGTAATTTTCTACAACACTGAAAAAAAAGTGTTTTAATTTCATCACAGCAAAGGCTAGGATATTGTTCAACAACCATAACTTCCATAACTTTATCTCTGGCCTTTCTGCTGTGCTTCTTTCTTCACTAATGTTCTCTAACAATCCTCTGAAGTCTTCACAGAACAGTTGAATTTGTACTGAGAATAACTTACTTATCAGTGACTTGTGGGTGACTGGAGGTAACACAGTAAAGGTGGCTTAATACATATGCACAGACACGTCATCATATTTTATTTGAAATTTTTTTTTTTAAAATCACATATTATTTTCCCACTTCACAAATATGTGCTGCTTTATGTTAGTCAATAAAAAACCCTCAAAGTTTGTAGTTGCTACCTGGCAAAATATGGAAAAAAATAATGGCGCGTTAGGCGCATTTCCACTATCGGAACTTCAGGGTAATTTTATTGGACCTTCCTCTGACAGGGAAAATCAGCTGGCCAGGCCCTCTAAGCCTCTGTTTATCCATACAAAATTCACCCTTCAAGGAATTCGCTAAGATGTCCGCATATCATGACTGTTTCACCACTGAGTGGTGTCACTGATCAGCATCAAAAGGAGCCCACAGCAGCAGAGAATAACAACACATCGACAATGGAAGACGCAAGAATGATCGCCGTCTTTCTGTTTGCTATTTGTTGTTATAAACTGCTTCGCCAGCAACTCTTCCCATTTTACAAAGACGGTTGTTTGGTCACATCCGCTCATTTCCCTCTGAGTTATAACCAATCAGCTTTACTGACCAATCAGTTTGACTGACCCTCAAGTCAAGCTGATTCTACCAGACGTTACCGGGCCATTTCGGAGTACATTCCCCATAGCTGGTACTCGGTTGGTTCCTGAAATTGCACCGAAAATGGCCCTGCTAGGCCGTGAAGTTTCATTAAATTAGCCTGAAGTTCTGATAGTGGAAATGCACCTATTAATAATTTTGTAAGGTACTATATACAGTATTCTAAAGGTCCTCATTGCTGTCAGTACTTTCTTGTTGTTCCGTGTTGTTGGCAAGTGCTAACTCATTTGCTTAGCAGTACACTGTGAATAAATAACACATTCAGTCTGTCAAATGACTGAAAAGGAAGTGTTGAAAAGGAAGTGTTTTAAGTTTAGGAAGTAATTCACAGAATTACAGGTCCACTGGGTTCATCATATAGCACTTTCAGTTCCCTAGGTAGGGCGCTGGTTTGTTTGTTCTTCAAGCTGTCGTCTTTCAAATGACATACCTCTTAACTTCCTCCTCCACATTGGACAAATCTCTTTGTCAGTCCTTATCATAGGAGCTCACATTTGAGAAGAAGAGTTTGTTGTTATTTAACCATTCTGCATTGTTCTGTCATCTGCTTGTTTAGCTTGTGCACTATTTCTTTCTTTAATGCTTTTTTGAAGATTACTTGGCTAGAAATAAATACTATTACTATGAGTTTCAAGCCAAACCAGAGTGGAAAAAGGAAATATTAAAAAATAAATTTTCCAGTTCTTTAAGTAAATGTATTATTTTTTTTCTTAGAAAGACAAGAAATGTTTATTTTCCAGTGTAGTTTTGACATTGCCAACAGACTGTAAGGTGTCACAGCTGTGGTTCAGCACTGTCAGCTTCAGAGACACTTTACCTCCCAGTTTAACCAGTTAAACTGAGAGCCAACAGTTCATAGCTGCACCACCTCGTGTTCTCAGCTGCCACGTCTCCCCGCCTGCCTGGCATGTTTACTGCTAAATATTGATAGACATCTGGAATGCCACTCATCCCCCTTCAAACTGCAGCATCCCAGTGAAGTAGGCCCAGCCCTCTCGTCAGTGTGTCAAACGTGTGCACACAGACACGCATGTGCTTGAAGGCACCTGGAGTGATGCGTTTGGCATCATTGGGATGCATAGCCTTGGCAACACAATCAAGCTGCCGAAAGAAAAAAATGCCTGCTGTCTCAAAGGCAGGTAACTCTTATTGTGATTGCATGAATGTGCCATCCTTTGACAATTGCATTAATACATCTACATAATAAAGTTCTTGCAATGGCAGGTAATATTTTCTAAGTACACACAGAAAACGACAGTCCTAGTCCACTTTTTTCATACTACAAACTCAGTTATTACCTATTTTAATTAGGGGTGTCAAATCATCGAATCAATTGTAATTAATTAACTACATCGCGTTAATCAAATTTTTAATCTTTAACTTCCCTGTTTCTTCATGTGAGTAGCCTTTAAATAAAATCTGCTTTTATGCTTTCGGCTTCTTTGCTTGAGTTGTCAAGGGTTAACCACACCCTGAAGTGCACATCGATTGGCTGACATTGTAGGCCTGCTTATCATTAGCTGACTGGCTTCCGTTGTAGTGGAGGAGCGGTGAGTTGCTTACAGTGTTGCCAACTTAGCGACTTGATCGCTATATTTAGCATGTATTTAGACCCCTCTAGCGATTCTTTTTCAAAAAAGCGACTAGCGGCAAATCTAAGGACTTTTTTAGGGGGTTATTGGAGACTTTTGAGTGAAGTAGTTATCTTTGTTACTCTCCCTGGGCAGCAGTGCTGCTGTCCTCTCCCATCTCAGAGCGCGTACAGCAGGCAGCCAGTCCGCCTGCAGCAGCTCAGCCCAACACAGATCCAGCTGGAGTCTGAGCTGATATTTACCCGACTGAGTCCAGAATGCTTACGAATCGCGCATACTCAAAGCTAAAGTTTGCATCCAGCACTTGGGACTAGTCTCAAAAACTGAGAAATGTAAATGGCTGGGACTGCATCTGTTCAAGTCTGTTAAAAACAATAAATGACTTCATAAAGCCACTATGTTTTGTTCTGCCACAATAATGTGATGAATTTAAATAAAAATACCTCAAGATGAGGGCATTTCTCAGCAATTATAAGGTGTGATTAAAAATAGATTAATTAGATTAATTATTTACAGATCATAATTAATTAATCTAAAAGGTTTTTTAATCTCTTGACAACACTAATTTTAAATTGACTTTGTGCTGCTGTAGTTTAACAAAACGTAGTGCATACTTGTGAAAAGGAAAGAAAAACATCCACAGCTTTCAATTTGCTTTTTCAAGTGAAAACTATAAATGCCATGACCCTGTTACAATTCTGTGAAGATCTCAGAACTTTGTCAATGAACTGTAGGGAAAATCCAGCATCATGAAGACCGAGGAGCTCACAAGAGAGGTCAGTGATGAAGTTGTTGAGAAACGTAAGGCAGAGTTACATCCAGCTTTAATCTGCTCACTGCACTCTCTGAAAAAGTAAAGAGTGTGCCAGCAAGAATCGGAGAAGCAGGGGTCAACGGTAACACTGGAGGAGATGTAAAAATCTACAGCTCAGGTGACCGGACATCGATCAACCATGCACTCCACAAATCTGCCTTTTATTAAAGAGTAGCAAAAAGCAACCCATTGTTGAGAGAAAGTAACAAGAAGGCCTGATTGTCCTGTAGCTACATGGTCTAAGTGCAAAAAACACGATGTGCTGCAGAAAGCTAACACTGCCCGTTGCCCTGAACACACCAACCCCGCTGACAAATACGGTGCATCATTTCTCTTCCATGTTACAATTATGTGCTACAGTAAGATATGTTGGAATGCGGGGTTTTAACATGAAAAAAATTAAAAGAATTCATTGTCTATGAATACTTTTGCAAGGCAAAACTTGTAGATATGACTTTTTCTTTTAGTTTTAGTTTTCTTTCTTCCAATGTTGTTTCCGTGACATGTGAACACTATTGTTAGTGTTTGTCATTTAGAGCGTAAAGGAGAAAACCCAATGTTGAAGGAAAGGGCAAAAATCTGGATAGGCTGTCAAACTGCATTGGGCGAACTGAAGCGGCATCAACAGTTGTGTTTTTGACCACAATGCCCTTCGTGGTAGGGACAGATCCTTGAACAGGGTCAGATTGGAAACATGTGTTGTATGTGCACTATGAAGAGAAGGATCTACTCTGTTATTACAGGAGAGCTACGCTGGGATTTACAAGACACACAGAGGAAGATGATACAGGAGAAAAAAACAAGGCTCTTTTGTTTTATTCTTAATAATTCATGCCTGAGAGAGAAGCTATTTCTGCTTTGTTTCTATCAGCTGACACATGCACACGTATGGTGGGTTTACATTTTGGAGTCTCTGTGCTTTTATATGTACAAAAATAGCAGTTAAATATTGATTTTGTCAGCAAATGTGTGTGTGCGTCCGTGTGTCGTTATCATCAGACACATTATGGCCATCAGCATCTGTGCACATGGGAGACTCGGAGCCAATTCAGCCATGTTGGGAGCAGCGGTTTTTCTGCACAGTCCAAATCAAAGCGGGGACAGAAGCAGAATGATGATCCCAGCAAGCTGAGCCGATGGGCTCTTTAAATCCACCACAGACAACAGCAGCTCGCCGGCGACCCTACCCCACACCCTCTAATCGCCTCAAATGAAGTCGAGAAGGAAACGCAAAGCAGCTCTCCTGTTCCGTAAGGTGCAGCGGCACTTGTTTGTGCAGAATGTCTGGCAATTAAAAATAATTGGGAAGCAGGTTTGGTCGGGAATCTTCCAAGAATGCCAGTTATGATCTAATGAAGCTTCATTAGCCATGCTGAAAGCTGAGAGCGCCGTATGACAACGGCAATTAGCCAGGATCATAGGCAAAAAAAATAATCATTAAATGATAAAAAAAAAAAAAAAAAAACGACCGCGGCCAAGATTAGCTTTTCACTTAATGACCAATTCATTAGCTAATTGATTTCTTATTAGTTACAGGCAGAGACGACTGTTTGGGGTGCTGGTGCTGGTAATTAACACAGCATTTACGCCATTAGTCAATTGCCCAATTTTCCAGGAAAGCAACTTTGGAGAGGAGCATTGCTGGAGGCTTAGGGCCATTCCCTTTTTCTCCTCCAATGTGTTGTCTCCTTTCTATTGAGATGAGAATCTGTTTACAGCTTTGGACTTATTAATTATTACCTATTTACTACCTAGTCTTGTCATGTGGTTTGCATTTGTTTGGTGCCTGCAACTATATGAGATGAGACGGGCAGATGAAGGTGAAAAGTGATGAAATAAGAGGAAAAAAGATCAAGAATTGCTCCATGGACTTTAAGTTTTACGTATTTGATTTGACACATTTCAGTTGCACCTCTGCGCTATGTTAACCTAAATATTAGGTGTGCCGGATTAATTGAGAGATGAATTAGATTAATTTTGGCCTCCAGCTTGTGAACCCGCTGTGTTTTTTTTTTGAAGGTCTTCTCACTTCCATCAGCCATGAGTTAAAAAAGACGAAGATGGATGGATGAGAAGTGACAGGCGCTCCCTGACTACTGCAGCTCACTGAGCTTTCAACTAACAGCCTATAATGACAGCGAACAGCAGAAATATACCACATCTCCAAAATTTCAATTAAGACAGGTATGTACTGTTTTTCTTTTAAAGTAACTCTGCTTTTACTTCTCTTTGTACTTATTCATCCTCTCATTTCTCTTCTAAGATTTTATTGCATTCTGGTAACCTCTGTAATACTGTATACAGTGCCTTACCAAATATTCATGCCTTTTGAACTTTTCTTTAAACTTTTTTTTCACATAACCCTAAACCCAAATGTCAGTGTATCTCTTTGAAATATATTGCTTAACACCCATTTAAAAAAAAAGCATTTTTAATGTGTGAATGTTATATCGTGGCCAGATTATGGTCATTATGGAAGACTGCTTCTTGACAGATGTCCTGAAGACAGTCATTGGCCCCCTCCACAAGGAGGGTAAGCCATAATACGTAATTTCCCGAAGAGGCTGGTTGTTCGCAGAGTGCTGTATCCATGCATGTTCGTAGAAAGTTGAGTGGAAGGATAAAAGTGTGGCAGGATAATGTGCCTCAGCAAGAGGGGTAACCGCAGCCTTGAGAGGACTGTCAAGCAAAAGGAGGAGATTTACAGTGAGTGGATTTAAGTTTGGAGTCAGCGCATCAAGGGCCACTATACACAGACGAATCCCACACATGGGCTACGAATGTGGCATTCCGCATGTCAATTCAATCCTGAACCAGAGATTTCCGAAGCGTCTTCCTAAGGAGACAAGAACTAAGGAGAAAAAAGAACTGGACCGTTACTCAGTGGTCCAAAGTCCTCTCTTCAGATGAAAGTAAAGTTCATGTTTCATTTGGAAACTAGAAAAGTACTCAGAGAGCGCAGACCTCCGCCAAGGCAGCTTTGCCCCCCCTCAGACGGGGATCTGGATCACCCCCAATTTCTAATCACTTGTTCCTGCTCCCATTGCAGACATTTCCTGCAAAGTTAATCAAAATCCACCTATAACTTGTTGAGTTATGTTGCTAACTAACAAACAGACAGATAAACACACCCTGGCTAAACTATAACCTCTTTGGCAGAGGTAATAAAACTCTTAGAGTCTAAAGGAAGAGTGGAGAGGCAATGAATCAATGTTGCTCGAAGTCCAGTGTGAAGTTTCAAGTCAGTGAAGATTTGGGGTGCCGCATCATCTGCTGTTGTTGGGCCAGTGTTTTACTGAAGTCCACAGTTAACACAGCCATCTGTCAGAACATTTTAGAGCACTTCATGATTCTTTCTGCTGACAATCTTTATGGAAATCCTGATTTCCTTTTCTAGCAGAACTTGGCTCCTGTCCACACTGCAAGAGGTACCAAAAGCTGGTTGAACAGCATGATGTTAGTGTGCTTGACTGGTCAGAAAAGTGGCCTGACGAGAACCCCACAGAGAATCTATAAGATATTTTCAAGAGAAAGATGAGAGACACCAGAGCTAACAATGCAGTCGACCTGAAGGCCACTATCAAAGCAACCTGGACTTACATTACACCTCAGCAAAACCACAGGCTGATTTCATCCATGACACACAGCACTTATGCAGTAAATCATGTAAAAGGAGCTCCAACCACGTATTGAGTGCAAAGAAATTAACATATCTTTCAGAAGCCTAACATTTCTGTTTAAACATCCTTTTATTTTTTCATCTTACGTAATGTTTTCTGAAACACAGAATTTAGAGGTTTGATATCTGTAAGCCATAATTGTGAAAATAAAGGCTTGAAATATTTCACTCTGTGTGTAAGAAATCTATAAAATGTCTGGGTTTCACATTCTGAAATGAATGACAAAAAAATAATGAACTTTTTCATGATATTCTCTAAGCCATTGAGATGTACCGTACCTGTAGAATTCTGAAAATTATTGCCCACCCCTGAATCTTATGCAACAGTTTCAACCTTCATAAGTCACATATCTAAATTGAGTTAATTTGTGTCTTATTTAGTTTCAGTAGATATAAATCTGTTGAATGATAAATTGACTCGATTTATATACAGTGGCTTGCAAACGTATTCGGCCCCCTTGAACTTTTCCACATTTTGTCACATTACAGCCACAAACATGAATCAATTTTATTGGAATTCCATGCGAAAGACCAAAACAAAGTGGTGTATACGTGAGAAGTGGAACAAAAATCATACATGATTCCAAACATCTTTTACAAATAAATAACTGAAAAGTGGGGTGTGCGTAATTATTCAGCCCCCTTTGGTCTGAGTGCAGTCAGTTCCCCATAGACATTGCCTGATGAGTGCTAATGACTAAATAGAGTGCACCTGTGTGTAATCTAATGTCAGTACAAATACAGCTGCCCTGTGACGGCCTCAGAGGTTGTCTAAGAGAATGTTGGGAGCAACAACACCATGAAGTCCAAAGAACACACCAGACAGGTCAGGGATAAAGTTATTGAGAAATTTAAAGCAGGCTTAGGCTACAAAAAGATTTCCCAAGCCTTGAACATCCCACGGAGCACTGTTCAAGCGATCATTCAGAAATGGAAGGAGTATGGCACAACTGTAAACCTACCAAGACAAGGCCGTCCACCTAAACTCACAGGCCAAACAAGGAGAGCGCTGATCAGAAATGCAGCCAAGAGGTCCATGGTGACTCTGAACGAGCTGCTGAAGATCTACAGCTCAGGTGGGGGAATCTGTCCATAGGACAACTATTAGTCGTGCACTGCACAAAGTTGGCCTTTATGGAAGAGTGGCAAGAAGAAAGCCATTGTTAAAAGAAAACCATAAGAAGTCCCGTTTGCAGTTTGCCACAAGCCATGTGGGGGACACAGCAAACATGTGGAAGAACACACATGTGGAAGAAGGGGCTCTGGTCAGATGAAACCAAAATGCAAAACGCTATGTGTGGCGGAAAACTAACACTGCACATCACTCTGAACACACCATCCCCACTGTCAAATATGGTGGTGGCAGCATCATGCTCTGGGGGTGCTTCTCTTCAGCAGGGACAGGGAAGCTGGTCAGAGTTGATGGGAAGATGGATGGGGCCAAATACAGGGCAATCTTGGAAGAAAACCTCTTGGAGTCGGCAAAAGACTTGAGACTGGGGCGGAGGTTCACCTTCCAGCAGGACAACGACCCTAAACATAAAGCCAGGGCAACAATGGAATGGTTTAAAACAAAACATATCCATGTGTTAGAATGGCCCAGTCAAAGTCCAGATCTAAATCCAATCGAGAATCTGTGGCAAGGTCTGAAACTGAAAGCTGCTGTTCACAAACGCTGTCCATCTAATCTGACTGAGCTGGACCTGTTTTGTAAAGAAGAATGGGCAAGAATTTCAGTCTCTAGATGTGCAAAGCTGGTAGAGACATACCCTAAAAGACTGGCAGCTGGAATTGCAGCAAAAGGCGGTTCTACAAAGTATTGACTCAGGGGGCTGAATAATTACGCACACCCCACTTTTCACTTATTCATTTGTAAAAGATGTTCGGAATCATGTATGATTTTTGTGCCACTTCTCACGTGTACACCACTTTGTATTGGTCTTTCACGTGGAATTCCAATAAAATTGATTCATGTTTGTGGCTGTAATGTGACAAAATGTGGAAAAGTTTAAGGGGGCCGAATAATTTTGCAAACCACTGTATTACTTTTCTAGTCATACTAACATCTCAAAGTGCCACTACAGCCACATTCACATAATAGCATTTACTAACATGCACACATTCAAACATGAAGGTAGGCAACTTGGGGTTAAGTGCCACTGATGTGTGGCAAGATGAAGCTGGAAATGAACCTACAACTTTCAGATCGCAGAACAAACCATCTTGAAGACCAAGGAACACAACAGACGGTCAAAAATAAAATTGTGGAGATGTTTAAAAGCAGGGCTAGGTTATAAAACAATTTTCCAACGCATGAACATCCAACTCTAGAAATCATCAAAGGAAAAGAAATCTATCTAAACTGATCAAATCAGAGATTCCACTAAGAGACCTATGCAGGAGTTGCAGAGATCCACAGCTCAGTCATAGGAAACTGATGACAGGACAACCATTATTTTAGCACACCACAAATCCGGCCTTTGTGGAAGAGTAGCAACAACGGAGGGGTTAGTGTCCCCTGTTAGCATGTTGTGTGTCATTTGTTGTAATTTTGTTGACTATCTGAGATTGGATGGCCATTCTGTTGCTAAATATAATTCAAAAAAATTTGGACAGATTTGAAAATTAATGTTTTCAGATGCTCTTCATACAATTTGATTGAGTTTAAGCCTTTTACTAAAGAACAATGGGGAAAACATTTAGCCTCTAGATGCTTGTAATTGTAAAATCAATTGTTGAAAGGGGGATGGGTTATTGGATTGCAGACATTTTCTTTTCAATTGTACAATTCTCCACTAACTGGTGCTTGCTTTGGTCTACCTCAGAAAATACATTAAGATTTACGTTGGTAAGATGACAAAATTGGAAATCTTCAACATATATAAATATTTTTTTGCAAAGCACTATATGAGACATTCTTAGGGGTATGATATAAATAAAACTTTGCTTTTTAGTACTCAATCTTCTTCCTCCTTCTCCACCTGCATCTGAATGCACTGCATATACAAAAGATCGCCCACCTTTCACCGCCACTAGAAATTCTCACTTCCTAACCATGCAGCATTGACAGTGCTTGTCTATCTGTCCACCACAGATCCAAAATGTCAAAACTGAGGCGCGCCGTGATAAGTCAAAAATACTACATGCCAGTCTTCGCTGTGCTCCTTGTCTACATGTCATCTAAACACGTCAAACAGTGTTTAAAAATCAACAAGAGGGCGGACTAGAGTTTTTGTCTGTAGTCGCTGGAGTTCTGGCCTCTGTCTCTTCAGAGGCAAGATGAAAGATTCAAAGAGATGAGATGATAGACACGTCTGATAGAGGAGAGGCAGTGATTTGGCCCATCAAAGCGTTCCTTCAGCCAACAAACACAGCCTGCGGCGCATGCAGGATCAGTCCAAATGCCGAACGCTCTCGTGCCCCTCTCCTGAACGGGAGACCCGGTGTTCACGAAGCCAGCTGTACTGATAGATTCTGGGGGATAGATTGTGTGTGCGTGTGTGTGTGTGTGTGTGTGTGTGTGAGAGTCAAAGAAAAAGTTTTGACACACATGCACACAGAAGTAAAAAGCACAGACATTTAAGCCACAGTATGCTTTCTTTATGGTAGACTCACACACTGACCTCTATACAGGTAAAAACGTTTTTTTTCCCATCATTTCTCACCTTTTTCTGATTCTAATCTCTGACATCGATTCCCCATTTATCCTCAACTTTTCTTCCTATCTCTCATGTCCAATCTTTCCCCCCCAGTCTCTTCTCTGTATGTGTCAGATCTTCAGTTCTCTTAATTAATTCTAATGAAGCCATTTATCAAGGACTGCTCTTCCTCTCTACGCCACAGCATAATTCACTTTCTACTCACGATCCTATTCCTCTTCCTGCTTCTCTTTTTGCTCGCTGTGCTGTGAGCCGAAAAGTCTCCCCCTCTGTCTTTCCCTCTCTCTAGCCCGGGCCTTAATTGTGTGATTGAGAAAGTGTAGCATCACTCCATTAAGGGCCTTCTGCTTTGGATGGCCACCCTCGGGCTGACACCAGAGGGACCCCTTTATAGCCTGCTGTGGTGAGACATGCACACATCCACACACAAAGCAGGCGATTTAAAGCGGACACTTATTGTAAATGGGCCTCATTGGTCTCTGCAGACGTTGTTAACATGTCTGTAGTATGCTTTTTTTTCCCCTGCCAAGAGGGAACTCGATCCATCTCCACATTTACAAAATTAATTTTTCTTACAAGCTGTGGCTGACCAGTGCTGCCCGGACTGATATTTATTTTGCCCCCCCCCCCCCCCCCCCACACCTTTTCTCACTTTACAAGCATGCTAATTTCAATGTGCTGTATTGGGATTTAATGTGATAGAGCAGCATAAAGTAGCAGATAATTGTCAAGTGGAATAAAACGGATTCATGAGTTTCAAAAAGTATGGCGACGATTCTTTGTAGAATCTCTGACAGTTTAAATCCAGTGGTGTATGCCTCAACCAGCATTGTACACACATAAACAAGGACATTCTGACCCATTCTTTACTAAACAGCTAAAGACCAGTCAGTTTGGATGGAGAGCATCTGTTAGTATAAATCTTCAAGTACTGTCACAGATCCATAATTGTAACTGGGTCCGGACTTTTGGTGCGTTCCAGTTGTCCTTTGGAACTCGTTTTCACCGAGATAAGTTAGCTGGAAATGACGCAATGAAGTCGTTTTTTCCAAGCTGCGAGCTCGTAAGTTTCAGAGGACCCCGAGATTCCATATTTAAAGATGGCTGCGTCCAGTACTACCTGCCGTCTTTATTTTTTCCTCATTTATATGTTCTGTTTTCATTCTGTAGCACCGAGTAGTTGTTCTTGTTATCGATAACTAAGTTGTTGCAAATATGAAAACTTGCAAAAGTTGCTGCCAAAATTGATGGTTCTGGTTTTTACTGTTAGTGGTGTGTATGTTATTTTTTTCTGATTGTATGTGGCATAAATGTAAAAGGTCATGCGTCCATTTTTTCTGAGTTGGTTCAGCAAGAACGCAAAACGAGCTCATTACGTCATTTTCGGGTCGGAGATTCCGAGTTCCGAGGACAACTGGAACGCACTGTTTGACAGGGCCATTTGAAAACATGCTATGCTTTGATTGAAACATTCCTCTGCAGCTCTTATGGTTGTTGCCATACTCAAATCTCAAATCTTTTTCAGCCTCTAAGAGTTTTTCTTAAAGGTTTGCCCTGTATTTAGATCTGCCCAACTTCCCATATACTCTGACAGGATTTCCTGTCCCTGCTGGAGAAAAACATCCACACAGCATGATGCTCCCCACCACCATGTTTTCATTTTTGGGTAAAGGTTTGAACAATTCTCTATGAGATCTCCAAAGCTTGGAACACTGTTTTATGACCTAACATAGCAGTCCTGTCAAGTGTTTCTCCCATCTGAGCTGTTCATTTTTGCCGCTCCTCCAGAGTTATGGGCCTCTTGCCTGCTTCTATTGTTAATGCTCTGCTTGTCCTGTCTTTCAGTTTTAGGAACTTGGGATAATGTTTCACAGCATCATCACTGACTGTCTGCTGTGTTTCCTTGTTTTTTTTTATGCTTTTAATCACAAATGTTCTCTAACACGGGAAGGAGTAAATGCACACTACACTTTTCAGATATTTATACTTTGTATTATTTTCCTTCCACCTCACAATTATGCACTATTTTGTGTTGATCTAATAGAAGAAATCCCCCCAAAATACACGGAAGTTGGTAGTTGTAGCATGACAAAATAGGAAAAAAACTTTAAGGAGTATTAAAACTTTTGCAAAGGCACTGTGGCCTTCTTTTATGTTCCTAATTGTACCTTTTAAAAATCTTTTTACTGGTGCACAGACAAGAAGAATTATACGATTTAGGATTTATACCACAATAACTGAATTCTCTTCTTGGCATCTGAGGTCACTGAGTTGTGTCCCTTCCATAGAGAGTGATGCAAACCTGATGTAACAGGATTGTAAGTGTAAAAACCCAGACATGTCTAAATAATGTATAAATGATATATCTTGTTAGCCTCGACTCACAGGTTCAGTTGCCGCCTTGTGCGCCAAATGATCAATGTCCTCCTATTATCCTCATGCACTCTCTCCAGTTCCATTCCCAGTCTTCTCCGCCTCTCCCCAGGTCTTTCATGTTGCCCTCTGGGAGCCAAACAAAACATGGTTTTCTACTGCAAATAAGGAGCTAAAACGCCATATGATCAGACATGAATTATTTCTATGTTATTGATTCGTAAAAGAATTGTTGTAGTTCCCCCTGGAGTTTGACCACAAGCACAACCGGTGCTATTTCTATTAAATAAACACATCCATTTTTTACGCAAATGGTTTCCGTTAATGAGTCGATTTTGCAGAAAGTAGGCTTGTTTTTGAAAGAGCAAGTGAGTGAGCATATGTTTGATTTTTTCAGCATTGTCTGTGGCTTGCTGTGGCTTCCATGCAAATCTACACCACATTTAAGGGTTTGCTGTCAATTTTATGCCTTCTCCTGCTCAAACTAGAGGCCTCAGTGCCCTGTGGGTAGATAGCAGTTAGGGAACACGCTTGGAAAAATAACAATCCAAAATGGAGAAGCAGCATATTCCCTAAGCAGCCCAGTTAAGTGTGAGCTAATGTTCATCACACTATGGTATTTTCATGTTGATTTTTTTTCTCCTTTTTTGCCCTGAAAGCCTTATTTAGATGGCAGACAAGGGTTTTGAACACACAACAGCCTGTAGTCTCTGTGGACCATACGGCTCTGCAAAAAAAAATAAAAAATAAAAATAAAAGGACCCAAATGAAGGCAGCAGGCAATATAACAACCATGAGTTCCTCACACCCGAAGACAAGCCAGAGGACTCTAATAAACACACATACACACACAATCACCATCATTAACACGACAGTACGTTCAAATATCCTGCATCCTCTCGGGAGAAGGTTGAATTTTTTTTCTTACCAGGGGAAGAATCCAATTTTCCTTCTCCTCTCAGGTCCACATCTGTACAGCGTCGCTGAATCAAATTTAAGTAAACCACTTTATTACTTTTTTTTTTCTCATTTCGGTATTTGCGTCCCTAAAGAAAAAAAAGTTGATGATATTTGGAAATAAGCGCAGCTCTAAGAAAAGGCTTTCATGTGTGTGGAAATTAAATTAGAATCTTGCTGTGCAGCATTTGCTTTTGTAAAGTTACCTTTTTTTAAGTCTCTCTTTTTCTTTCTTGGGGCCAAGTATAACATTTGGACTGTCACATCTGTCTTCTGTTAAGAATTTATACAACTGTGGTTCAAAGAGATGTTTTTTGTTTTTTGTTTGTTTTTGAAACGGTTTTTAATCTATTTGACTTTAAAATTTTAAGCATATAATTAGGAAGACAATAAACCAAACTGAGATGTATTTTATTTAAATTAGCAGAAGGATTTCCGAAAATGATTCCACTCATGAGTGGAACAATTCTCACAACCACTCCAAAATTCGAGATTTAGATTTAGGATAATTCATCCCTTTAGATAATAAGGATTAGTCCTGCAAGGTGAACAGGTTAAAGCTGAGAAGCCCACTTCAGTGGGAACTTGTAACCCCCCCCCTATCCTCCACCCCACCAAAACAGGGTTGCCAGACCCTCTCTGTGTTCTCTCTACTCAAATGTGGATTCTGACAGACTTAAGGGATCCAAACCATCCCACAGGCTGCCCACAGCTCTGAAGTCTAGCTGTTACAATATAAAAACCACTGCCCAGATGTGTAAATCCGATGTATTATCAGCTGGGGGCTACACAATATACAATCCTCAGTGATTTTTTTTCACCTTCTCCCCCCCCTCTGCAGCTCTGCTGCCCTCCCCTCCACTTCTCTCCACCAGCACAGACTCATTTCAGACTGCTGATGTCTTGATAATGTTCCTAAGCTCTAACAAGAATGGAAAAACGAGATTCCTCTGGACTCAAATAATGAAGTTATGAAAAGAAGTCAGCGAGACAGGAGTAACACAAGAGGGTGCTTGTCACGGAAACATAAAGCAACCTGCCGTCAGTGGATACGATTATTCAAGCAAGTGAAATGAAACAGAAATAGAATTAGGAAGGGTTAATATGATTTAGATAAATGCTGGCATTCATTTATTTATAATCCAATGTTTGCCTTTAATAATAATAATAATAATAATAATAATAATAATAATAATAATAATAATACCTTAATGAGTAATTTACTCAAACTTTGATCCACATTCATACTCATGAAACAGAAAGGGCGGGGTGTTGGAATAAGAGTGAAATGAACAGTGAGGTGAAATCTGATTGAGGCCCCTTTAAGAGTTTTTTTAAAGGAAGAGGGGTGGGGGGGTGCAGTAAATTGTAGCGACAGCGCTGCTGGTGCGTAAGGAGCATCCCTCTCAGATTTCTTCTGATATTCCTCCAGGCGGTTCCTTATTGGACAACAAATCCCTCATGCCTGTGAGACGGTTTGTATACGCGATAAATATTTAGAGAAGCTGAGGAAGCTGTTTACTACAGCACTTGTATAAGGAGCAAAAAGTATTATTAAAAAATATATATATCATTGGTGAAAATGTGAGCAGATACAGGGGATGCGCGGTGCTGCCTTGTCTTCTTTTAATTGGGCGTTGTTCATCATTCATATTAAACAGGCAGGTGCAGGCTACAGGCCTTCTGGCAACATTTTGTTATTCTGCAAGGAGATTTTGTTGCAGTAAAGAACATTAGATAGACGTTTGTTGTTGGATCCACTGCGAAATAAAAAATAAATACACTATAAAAAGGAATTTTGGGGTGTATTTAATTTAAAATATTACTTAAATTTTATTTCAGTTTGGAATGTCATACATAATAACAGTGAACTTAATCCATCAACCATGTCACTTTTTAATTAAGATTTAACAGAAGATTTTTGTTCAGGCAAACATTAGCTCTTCTTGCTCTTCTTGTCTTTTCAAAAAAGAATTAGAAGGCTGACATATTTTTATGAGTTGTATTATGAATAAATATTTCAACTTCCAGTAAAAGTTAAGGGCTGTTATAAGAAAGAACATTTCGGTATTGGGGCAAGAACTGAAGTTTGCATCCGTTAAGCTAGTTTGGTTAGCTAATGCGAAAGTTAGAGTTTCTTAATCCTCCGGCAGTTGTTTCACATTAATTTAACAAATGTTTTTAAGTGTCTTTTAGTTGATAACCGTTCTTAATTTCTGCTCAGAAATATTGATTAAAATCTAACAAAATATATTGTGGGCAAATTGTTACACAGATGTTATTGCTTAACCCCTAACAGAGTGTTTTATGAGTGCACTGCAAAAACAAATTTTCAGCATTGAACTATAGGAGCTAAAATCATTTGAATTTTAGACAGGCATATTAGCTTGTGTTTGTATGGTGAAATAATGGCTACGTTCTGACACTATTAGCTACTTGGGTTTGCTAAAGAAAAAGCTACATAAACAAATGTCTTAGAATTTAACAGAAAACTCGGGTCCAGGCACACTAGCTATTCTTGTTTGTCACGTGGCGTGGAGCATAGAACAGTAAGACTAATATATTTATATGGATTGTATCATGAATACATATGACCACTTAGCAAAAGTTAAGAGACAAAAGAAAATAGTTCTGTGTTGGCTAAGCTAGTTTGGCGACAGCGCTAATGCTAAAATCAAGCTTGCTAACAAGCTAAACCTCTTAACCCTGAGGCAGATGTTCTAAATAAATAGCAGATTTTAGCTGTAATTGTAGGAAAAAACGGTTTATGTTACATTGTTAGAATATATTTCAAAATGGGATTTCACTGCCGTGTTATGCTTCATCTCATACCAGTTCTTAGCTTTGTTTCTTTTTCACATGGGAGGGTAACATTATGTTAATGATTTGATGGAATTGGACGATTAAAGTTGAATATTAAGCTCTTTTTTTTATTATTTTGGAATTTGACAAAAACAATGTTTTTTCATCTTTCAGCTATTAAACTTACTTTATGTAAACTCAGGAACATTGCCCTGAATAAAATGTATGGTAATCCATATTACAAACCAGACGTGATTTTTACTTCTTAACATCTTCTGAGTTTAAACAAAATTACATGACAAAATTACATCTCATTACTGGACTGTCACTGTCAAATCTTGAGAAATTTGAGAAGTGTGGACTGTGTGTATACAGCTGTAATTTTTTTTTCTTCCATTTTCATTTCTGATTCAACTAAATTCGCTCACTCATGTTAAAACTAATGGCCAAACGGGATTAACAATAAAGATCAACTATGTGACATAAAGCACTTTGTACCATTGACAGTTCTGAATCACTTTAAATAATTGCTACATTTGTAATGCATGCTTAGTTGGCTTTACAACATTAAATATATATGCCTCACATGTACCATAAAGTGGAGACATGTATGCACCTCATATTTCTGAGGTAACAGTGGAAAATCTTGGCTATTTATTGATTTTACTTTAATACATGAGCAAAGCAAGCACTATAGAAAAAGAACATTTATTTAAAGTGTTTTGCTTTGTGTAATCATGGTTCCTCATCTGAACTTGGTCTGCCCTTTGTAAAATATTTCGCCACTGTTACTTTTTAAATTCTGGGATTTTTTTTAAATTTTTATCATTTCACTTTTTTGAAAAGTATTAGACGAAAAAAAAGAAAAAAGAAGTAGCTCTTTTGGAAACATTGACGGAGAATCTCTCACGTGATTTAGTTTGTCTGCAAAGGAATAATCACCAAAAAAAAAAAAAAACAAAGTATCCTTTTTTTTAACATCATGTTGTATTTTCCTCCCCATTTTTTAATCCCTGTTCGTGGATTATTTCAGTTCAATCGCCTCGTGTGAGCGCCACTTCCATTGTAGGGAAGGGTGTCGCGCGGCACGCTACCGGGGAGCGCAGATTTAGCGTCTTAAAGAGGATTTAGGTCTATTAACGACAAAAGGCGCAGTTCGTGGCACAGGGGGGGAGCGAGGGAGAGGGAGTGAGTTCGCCTTGTGCGTCAGCCCCGCACTGATGTGCAAGCGGGGCTCGCTGATAAATGGAGAGACATCACACCGAGTCATTAGAGAGCTGAGATATGAGAGTTTCACCGCGGCGGGCCGCTCAGGGCGACAGACCCAGGGGAGCGCGCTCCTCTCCCGGCCTTTTGTGTTTCTTTGCGTACTGGACTGATGAACAACGCAGATAGCATTAAGGCCATTAAGGGCTCCCTCATTAAAATGAAAATCCTGCAAAATAGAGATTTTTTTCTTCTTTCTTTTTCACTGCTGGCATTTATTGATTTTTATCCCGCATTTGTAACCAAGGGATTACAGGAAATTGCTCAAAAAAGTGTATGAATTTATAACGTCTAAACATTAACTAAGACATTTTTTAAATCATGTATTTTTTATGTGTTATCTTAAAATAAAATATATATATATATATATATCATCCATGTACATTTTCAATTATTATTCTATTATAAGTAGGCTATTTGCCTAAAGGGAGGAATGATTGACATCTGCTGACATCTGTAAAAGAGCCAATGCATTTATGATGAAAAAAGTGTTTTTTTAAATTAATATTGAAACTGTCAATTTACCATTGATGTAGATGTTATTATTTTTTTTCCCCCACTTTCATAAAGTTCCGTCAGCCGATTGGAGTTTTTTTTTTTTTCTTTTTTTTTTTTTTCGGGTGGCTTTCATTGCAAATATTTGATCCGCTCAATGAAATCAAGCGGATACTCCACAATACGCTGCGTTTGTATCTCATAATCACCTTGATTGCATTTTCTCTGAATTAATTAGACATAACAGCCATAACACGTGCCTCCTGCAGGAGTGAGGCACCCTGAGCATTTTAATGACCCCGTAATTCAATTAACCGCCTCCATCAGTCATTGATTTGTGAGAGAAGAAGAAGAAGAAGAAGAAAGGGGGTAAAAAAGAAGAAGAAGGAAAAAAAGCTGCTGAAAGTTGAATTCTGCAAAGTAGAGACGGCCTGTAATTGCCAAAGACACAGAGATCGGAGGGAAGAGTGGGTGTGGGTGGTGGTGGGGCTGGGCTGAGGTGGCCGTGTATAAATAGTGTAGCTCTCAAATACACAGCCACAACAGCAGGAGTGATCTCACCTCCTCTCCACCCCTTCTATCCTGTCGCCGCTGTCAGCCTCCGCAGAAAAGGGAGCGCAGAGAGCCGTCAGCAGCAGCGGCAGCAGCAGCAGCAGCAGCAGCGGCTGTGCAAGAAGACCAACACTGAGCGTTTTCACGGTGGATTTTTTCACCCCCTGAGAAGAAAAAAAAAAAAAAAAAACTCAAGCAGAAAAACACAACAAGACAAGACAAAAACAAAACAGGACCACTACTGAGCGACAGAGGCGAGCGACCATGGAAGAACTTACGGCATTCGTGTCGAAGTCTTTCGATCAGAAGAGCAAGGAGAGCAGCAAAGAGAGCATCACGTACAGGGAAGTTTTGGAGAGCGGCTTGACGCGGGCGCGGGAGCTGGGCAGCCCGGAGACAAACCTGCAGGACATTACGGACACCAACCACTGCCCCGTGCACCTCTACAAGGACCACGTGGAGCTGGAAAAGGAGAAACTGAAGGACTTTAATGTTTCCAGGGCGACGGAGGGTGAGCCTTTTGGTTTTAATACTAGTTGTTTTTTTCTTAAAAAAAAAGAAAAAAGAAAAAAAGAAGAAGAAGAAAAAAAAAAACCGTTTTGTGTCGGCGATAATGCATCGGGAGGAATGACATTCAGAATCAACGCGTAAACATAATTAAATGTGGATTTGAACGCGTTCAGTTAAAGGAAAGTTGCCACCTTATTCGGAGATTATTGCACATAGCAGGAGGCGGGCCGTTCGTTTGAGCAGCGCTTTAACTATTTCATGTTTTCAGACATTTTATTAAAAGAATAATTGTCATTTATTTCTCCAGTTGTTTTGTTTTATAGGCTGTCTAAAGCATTCAGTAATGCTTCTAAATTAGTTTAGCCTTCACATTTCATTTTTTAAATTGTGCTTAAATAATAATAATAATAATAATAATAATAATAATAATAATAATAATAATAATAATAGCGAAACAGTTTTTCAATTTGCAATAATACGCGAGATATATTTTTCCTCCACTGATTTTTTTTTTATGGTATACTCTCGCTCACATTTTACATGCTGCAATCCAACATTTAAAACTTCCACTGTAATTTTATCATGGTATTGACTTGCCCTTCTAATTTTATTGCCTGTATTCTGGGTAATCCATCCGGGCTCCTGCGTGATTTTCATTCATTTTTCTGCCCCTCCCGAAATTCCCAGCTGAATCACATACAGTTTAACATTATTTGTAAATTAAAATTCTCTTCTATAGCGTTTAGAAAAAAAAAATAAATGTAAATGAAGCAGCAGAGTAAGCAGCATTACAGGCCTTCGCTGCCTCAGTAGCCATTGTGCATGGGTTCCTAAACATTTAGCTGACAGCTTTCACTTATTTAAGGGTCTCCTCTGTTACACTGCACCTCTTTGCTATTCGAGATGAAGGAGGAGGGGGGGGGGGTCACTAAACCTTTATATAAATCAATGAGCGTCCAGTATGAGGACGAAACAGTTTCACGTCAGGAAACTACAACCTGCAAAATAAATAAATAAATAAATAAAAACTACCACTGAGCAGATCAGTTTATCAAACAGCTGACATCTGTGTTACTAATAATAGTAGCAGCAGTGACTTCATTGTAAAAGAAGAAAGCCTTAACAGAAGCAGATTTTCTACGTGGTGGGGGAAATGTCATAATTACGTTTTCTTTTGTTTATAATATGAAAGAAACCCGATTTTAAAGAGGTGAGTGTGTTAGTCTTCTTTTTATTGTTTTTATGTTACTCTGTCGTTTAGCTCACTCTCTGACAAGGCTCACATGCCCATGTGGCCGATTTACATGTAGAACGTGGCTGACATTACACACCGACTTTTGTGCAACATGGTGTCAAAGTATCAGGCCCATAAGGCCCCATTCTCTTGGCTATGGGATCCAGTCTGAAAGCCCGTTAGGGTTTTAGTGCAAACCGGTCTGCGTGTTTTATGTTAAACCCACTCTGTGTTGCTCTTTTCTCCAAAACACACACACATCATTTTCCAACAGGGATATACGAGTGCAAAGAGAAAAAGGAGGACGTGAAATCCGAGGACGAAGACGCGCAGGGCAAACTGAAGCAGCGGCGGAGTCGCACTAACTTTACCCTGGAGCAGCTCAACGAGCTGGAGCGGCTCTTCGACGAGACGCACTACCCGGACGCGTTCATGAGAGAGGAGCTGAGTCAGAGACTGGGACTGTCTGAGGCCAGAGTACAGGTGAGGAATCGCCACAGTTTCTTTGATTAAAAACAACAATAAAAACTAATGCATGTGGCACAAAAACGGGAAAGTTTCCCACAGACCACTGCGCTACTTCCTCATCGAGCAACCACTGTTATGAGCTCTGGTGAATTGTACAGTGGATTTCTATGTGGTACATTTAGACTCTGATCCAAACCGTGCAACTGCCATACGGGTATGCATGAAGTTGATGTTAACCTGAAATCGAGTTTTGAGTTTATTTGTCAATAAAACGTGAGAACAACATAGCAATATGTTTAAAAATGCTTATGAAATGCTTTAAAATCTTTTCCCGAAATAATTTAGTCAAAACTGTTTTTTTTTTTGTTTTTTTGTGTTCAAATTTGTCTTAGACTCCTCATGTTTTAAACTTTAAAAGGACTCCAAAGTAAATTAATAATAGAATATAGCCTTATATAATACTACTACTGCTACTACCACTACTACTACTACTACTACTACTAATAATAATAATGATACATTAATATTTCATACAATAAACTCTAAAATAGAACCCTCGCAGCACTTAACGTCTGTGGATGTTATAGCTATTTAATGTTGGCAAGTTCTTCTCCCCTTTTTTTTTTTTTAACTAGACAACTTCAGCTTTTCAGCCCCTAAGTTCGGTTAAAATGTAGCCTAAACAGCAATGGGTTGAAACTAAGCTCGTTTCAACAAAATTATAGACATCAGAAGACATCTTCATGTTGACGTTTTTCCACCGTTCATTTTCCCACCTCCCTTTCAACGTTGTTGACACGGAAGGCAACGTCGACGTCTTTTCTTCGTCAATTCGACTAAAATGTGCTTGTTTTCTTTTTTTTTTTAATGCGGCCCCTTGCTTGAAAAGTTAAAGAAGAGTAAAAGCAATAGGTATCTGCGTTTTTCCCCCCAAAAAACACTCATTCTCGTGTTTTTTAATGAAGAGCTGTTTATGTCTATTTCCATTTATTGTCGTAAACTAATGTTAAAACGTTTGCCGTAAATACATAGGAGAAATCTCGACCATTTTTGTTTTCTGTTATAAGATTTGCTCTAACTCAGCGTATACATTCCCATACAAGCATAGAATTAAATAGTCTGAAAATGTCCCAACGTTTATTTTTAGCATGCGTCTCTGTGATTGGCTAAAATAATTAGAAATATTAATATAGCCTAATGGGTGGTGCGTTGGTTGCAGCCTGTCATTTTCAAAGCAGCGTGATTTGCTGTAAATGATCCAGGATGTAAGAACCTATAGCTACTGAACTCACAGCGGTAGGCCTGCAGAGTGTTAGAGGGAACCACGAGAGAAAAGAAAGAAAAAACAAAAAACCTCCCCAACAATGATTAAAATGAATGAAGAGCCTGAATGGCCGCTTCAAGGGACGCGCTCTTATGTCAACTCGTATCCCTCCTCATTTTCTTTGCAATATCTGCCACCGGCTTTGATGTAGTGTCCCCATAAAAACAGATTAGAAATAACTCGATTGTGGAAGCAACTCTGCTGCTGTTCAGATCTATCTAATCGGATGAATAAGCCCCATCATAGAGCTTTATGAGCGCGGCGACTACACCATTTTGGAGCTGAACACTGTCGGGCCGCAGTTGACAGCGCGTTGCAGGGGGGAAACTGCAATCCCAGCTAATAAAGCGTGTTCATTAGAATAATTTACGGCGTGCGTGCGGTTTGCAAAGTCATAGCAGTGTTAGTGGTTTTTTTTTATTATCTCAGAGCAGGTGGATAAGAGCCCAGAATTTTCCCAGAAAAAGTCAAAAGAAAGCAAATTTCTTGCTCTTTTTTATCTTTAGTGTACCCTGACATGTTTTTCTACAGTCTCGAGCAGCAGGGTCGTTGTATAGGCTGCGAACCTGCGCTCCGAGCAGCTGTCAATGAATCTAATTGAAAGTTATGAGAGCTTGGTGAGGAGCAGGCAGTAATTCGGTTAGGACTAATATCTCTGGGTTTTCTGGCGCGCCGCTAAATTAAATGTCATTATTCACTGTCTCTAATAAAAAATCAAAAAGGAAATGAGATTAGGGTATTTGTGAAGCGCATCATTGAGTGGCCCTTAATGAAGAAATAACTGTCTGAACCAGTGTAGTTCACTTTGCTTAACATACTGGCGCGTAATTGGAATTGATCCGGGGCCCGTCTTAATATTAGCCTTGATTTATCTGAGGGAGGGCTGTTGCGTGGATGCAAAAATCACCTGGGATACTGATAAACACGTTTGTACCGCTGAAGAGCTGATCACACAAACACCCACACACACACACACACACACACACACACACACACACACACACACACACACACACACACACACACACACACACAGCACAGTCTAAATCTAATGTAATCTAATTTATTTATATATATATATATATATATATATATATATATATATATATATATATATATATATATATATATATATATATATATATCCCTGAAAATATTCCAAAACATAGCCTATTTTAGGGCGACGGAGTTTTATGTATAAGCCATTTTTCTTCCCTCCATCACTAATGGCACCGTTTATCGACTGCCCCCCCCCCCCAACCCCCCCCCCCTTTGTTGCTGCAGCAACGCCCGGGGACGCGGCTCCGTTGCGCAGCTGGAAACGGGCTGGTGGCGCCCTGACTGTGAGTCATCATCACCAAGTCTGCTGCCCGCGCCCCCTCTCTGATAGGTCCGCGGCCGACCCGCTAATTTCGCATCTGTAAATGATAATCATCGCGGGGGTCGAAAGGGGAGGGGGAGATAATGTTATTCAACGAGGCAAATTAAGTTGATGGCGATTAACAATGGAGGGCCGCATATAGCCCGCAGCTTTAAAAGGCAGACTGCAAATTGGGGAGATGGCTACCGACTTGAACGACACATCATCCCGGTGTTTCTTTCCTTTTTGTTGTTGTTGTTGTTTTTCAATTATTACTCAGATGTGTAATTATGACACCATATACCTTTAATCCTGGTATCATCCTCTTTTATTATTGTTTCATTTAATTGGCTGTTATATAAGTTAATTACGTTTGGTTTTATGTTATTTGCAGAATTCCGAAATCTTTTCTGTTTACGTTAAGGGGACACACCTGCTTATTTGCCACATTTTGCTAAGGTGTACTGTAAGCCCTTCTTTTTGCTTTCTTCTCATAGACATGGATTGTCTTTTAATTGTTCTAGTAATCTAAATATGGTATTTTAAATAAATGTTGTAGTTTTCCTGCTTTTATGAATTTCCTTGGCTGTTTTAATCGTTATTACCCTCTTCTTAAACGCAGGTCTGGTTCCAGAACAGAAGAGCAAAATGTCGAAAACAAGAAAATCAAATGCACAAAGGTAAATATGACCTCCAAAACCTATCAACTATTTCAGCCACATGCTCAGTGTATTATTCTAATATTTGCAATATTTTTTAATTAGCTTTGTGATTTAAGATTTTTCTTTTACATTAATGTGCAAAAATCTGTGACCTCCTCATCTCACATAACAACAACTGTCTGGCTGTCTGACAGACATCTTTCCATTCTCCCCAGGTGTGATTCTAGGCAGTGGCAGTCACCTGGACGCCTGCAGAGTGGCACCCTATGTCAATATGGGCGCCCTGCGAATGCCCTTTCAACAGGTAGGCCATGTTTTCAAAATTCAAACCTGAGTCAGGACTCATTCAGGAAGTTTAAGCTCAGGGTGCATTAAATAAAAATAAGAAACACTTCTTACTACTTTGTAATTTGCCAAGGTGGTGTGAATGTGGAGGGATTTGAAAAAAATAAAAGCATTAAGATAGGATTTGTAGTTGCGTGGTGTTTATGCGTGCTAATATTTAAAAGGAAATCAGGCATGGGTCTGATATTGGTTTGGAGGTTTTCGAAAACCTCCAATTTAAAAACAAATATTTTCCAATATACGGTCCTTTTAATTGGAAAATACTGGAGTGAGCTGGGTCTTCTCCAACTCTGTGCGGCATGAAACAATGCTCCTCATCCAACACCTGTTGCTGCACACTGCTGATCAGATGGCTGAAAGTAGGCTCCTATATGTTTGCCAGGATTACAAGGAATGCAAATTCGGCTGTTTGAAAATATTTCCATTCATGAAAAACACAAATCAGTAGCTAGTAACACTTGTGTTACTTTGTAAAAAACTAAACAGTAAAAAGGTTTAATACTTTGTGCAGTAAGCACGATTCTTTGAAAATTTAAAGGGAGTTTATTTTAAACAGTTGCCTTATTTTGTCATCAAAATAACACTAAATATGCTACGTTATACCTGTAATAATCAATATACTATTTTTGCCGCAGGATGAAAAATAGATGCTTTTCCGCTTTAAATAAAAGGGATTTTATGAAGTTCTAATTTCCTGTTTTTAATTTTCTGTTAATACTTGAAACTGTGGTATTTCTACTTATCATACAGCATTGCGAGGATCTCCCACCAGTCCATGCCTTAAACGAATTGGAGACAACGTAGACCTTTTGCACTTATGTATCCACATGCATCCATATGCAGATGCTTCATATTGAATGGAGAGGGAGCACATCAAAACTTGGTGCACCTTTCACCTCCTTCCTTCTCCTCACAGAGAGAGAGAGAGAGAGAGAGAGAGAGAGAGAGGAGAGATAGTGGACAGTCATCTGATCCGGCGCTGCCTTGGTTCTGCATCCGAACTGCTGTGTTGTCTGCTTGACCCTCGTGAAAAAGCAGTGGCCTAATTAAGCCAACAGTGCGGCAGGCGTGAGCACATAAAAGGGGACGATGAAAGCGGGGGGAATGGAGTGGGCTCTGATGGATATTGGCGTTGAGCTGCGCTGGCAGGGGCGGAGGCTTGGAGGCCTGCATACTGAGAGAGGCACGCTGCATGAGGCTGAAACCGGCTGTGGGCATGCACAGATGCAGTGGATGGCTGGAGGTTCGCAGGGGTAAAGGTCTGAGGTGGATGCACAAAGTCCTCATTACCTTGCTTTCCAAAAGTTACTCATTGTGTGCTTTATGTCTCAATTTTTCTTGCAAATGTGGAATAATATAGTTCATAAAAAGCACACGCAGATTTTAAAATAGTGTTGCAGCAATTTTAATCGGAAACCTGTGCATGGAAGGAATGGGGAACGTGGTCATAAAATCTCAATTTTGTCACATTTAAAGGAAATACAATAAAAAGTGATGATAAAAAGTATTTAAAAATTCATCAGGTTTTTTTAGTACACCAACACAGTTAGGGCCTTACAAATACAAACACTGCTCTAAAGAATAAAACTGAACTATTATCAAATGGGGTTAAGCCCAAAATTATTAATACACGTAGTGGATTTCGGTAAAAAAAAAAAAAAAAAATTATCATTCAACTCAGAAGTTTATTTTCGACTGGAAATGAGACAGACATCTCCTAAAATATATCAAAACAATGTAAAAGGAGTATCATTAAAAAAGTAATTATTTGTATGGTATAACATTTTATCAAAAAATGTGCATAAAAAAAATCTAAAATCTTTAATGCATCACAGCAATCAAACCAATTTAATAACTGCTGACCAGCTTTTTTTCCTCTGGTATTTTGATGAGTTTTCTTTGGTGATGAGCCCCCAGTCTTTAAGGTTAGAAGCTCCCTTACCATAACCCTAATCTTTAGCTATGCACCTATCTTCTATCAGATCCAATTCAGTAATAGTAATGGTATTATCACTTCTAGTCAAAAGAATCATGTTTTAAATTAAATTAAAGGATTACTGTCGACGTAAATCTGCTGGAGGTATTAATAATTTTGGGCTCAACTGAAGCTTACTTTAGTACACCAGTTAGTGAAACTTCCCCACTAATAAGCACATGATAATTACATTCAGTCATATTTTCAAATATTATGATACTTATCGAATCTTAAGGAATAAACAGCAAAATCAACAATCCCATAGTCTCAATTTTTGAAGTTTACAAACATCATCAGAGTTTATTGTTATCACAATGAATAACGCTTTTATCACGATCACTGATCGAAATTTTCCCATCCCTAGTGCACAACTATATTTATTGGGGTGAGTTTGTAGTCTGCTGCTGCTTTTGTTTGGGATGCCTTTGCAGAATCCATTTGTGGTTCAGACTCATTTTCCCTTTCATTTGCCTTTAGCTCGAGTGATGTTTTTGCTATTTCGTATGCCAAGCTGAAAGGAAGCAAAGTGAAAAATAAATATTTAGTTCAGGTAAAAAAAAAAAACCTTTCGGAGTTGCGTTGGCTAATTCTATTTTGGTTGGAGAATAAAGTGTGAAGTACTTTACTTAGCCCTCCCTTTTCTTTCTTTCTTTTTTTCCTGTGGTGCTTGAAACACATGAGAAATGGCAACAGGGCTCAGCTCTCTCCCTCTGAAGTACGCTGATGCTTAATTTTCACCTACTTCGTATAAAATAATTGCCAAGAATGTGAAAACTGATATCCTTTGCTCCTTATGGTTTCTGGTTCTTCTTTTTTCTGCTTGACTCAGGGATATGTCTGAATAAATATTTATAACTCCAAATGTGCAAATGTCTTTTTAGTGCAAAAGTTGTTTATTTATGCAATCGAATACATAATCAGGATAACAAGCCCGTATATTTCGGAGTTAAAGAGATCTGTTCTGGGTTGTGGAAATACTTTGATTCCTGCCGATTAAATTGGATGTGGGGTCTGAGAGAAATGCATGATTCATTAACTTTTAGAATAGCTGACATGAAGAAAGGGCTAAAGTGTCGACTGTGGCCCTCAGCTATTTTCTTAGAAAACACACCGTGAGCAACAAGCTCTGAGGGGGAGCTTAATAGTGTCAGACTGTGAAATCTAAATCCTCAGCTCCTTTCACACTAACTCCCTTTTTCACTCCTTTGCAGGTTCAAGCACAGCTACAGCTGGATGGAGTCACCCACTCCCACCCTCACCTGCACCCTCACCTGGCCGCCCACGCCCCCTACCTGATGTTCCCGCCCCCTCCCTTCGGACTACCAATCGCATCCCTTGCCGACTCGGCCTCCGCGGCGGCGGCAGTGGCAGCGGCCGCCAAAAGCAACAGCAAGAACTCCAGCATCGCAGACCTGCGACTCAAGGCAAGAAAACACACCGAGGCTCTGGGACTCTGACCCCACCGGGCTGCCCCTCCGCTCGCCTGATGCCCATAATCGCCTCTCACACAAGACTGGGCCTGTGAAACTGGGCCGTGACACTCACAGCTAAAACTAAACTAAACAAAAACACTGAGTGAGAATGAAAGAGAGGAACACATACAGAGAGAGAAGGGGAAGAGAGGGAGTGTGTTTGGGAGAGGAGGAGGAAGGTGGGAGGGGAGGGAAGAGTGGAGGAAGAAAATAAAGCAGAAGGAGGAGGGAAAAATTGTCACAAAACCAGCTGCCAAAACAAACCACTTGTAGAGAACGGTAATTAAATACCAGTGAAATCACCTTTTACTTTTCGCCCAACAGGCAGGACTTCTGCGGGGCCAGTGGCTCAGTCCACTCCAGGCACAGATCACATCCCAAGGACCGTACAAACACATGTGGATGTCTGTCTGAGGGCCAGGCCGGGGGCCCCTCGTCAGACCAGAGGACGTTAGAACAAAGCAAACTGGCAGAGTCGAGAGCAGAGACTCACTGCCGCTGGCTGCCGTCTCTTTGACACGCAGAAGGGTTGAGCTGTTTTTGGCGGGGGGGGTATAGGGGTAGGGGGAGGGGGGGCAGGGCCACACATCACCTCACCAAAGCTTTGGAATGGCTTTCACCTTTCCACCCCGCTCTGTAGTTTAAAGAAGAAAAAAAAAGGCCATATTTGTCTCCAACCACTGTGTTTGCTGCTGCTGCAGAGTGCATGAGCTCTAAATGGAGGACCACTCCGAGAACCGGTTCCCCCATCTCCCACCTGACGCAACTTCTCAACAGCTGTTTTTAACACTGCCATTCAGCAACCCCGTCAAAGTCAAAGGTCTCCATCCCAAACATCTCTCTTCTTGTGGACTTGTGTTGTAACAAAAGCAACAGTTTTCTAGTTTTTTGCTTCGCTTTTGGAGGGGAAGAGACATTTTGCTGGACTTGTGACGGGCGGACTCGCGTTGAATTCCTCCTCACGGTGCGCTCTCTCTGTCTTTGTTTTCTTCTTGTTGTGTTGTATCTTGGTTAAAAGAAGTGAAGATAGCCTTTGCACTTCAGGTCTTGTAAGAGGGTGTTTACAAATGGCACTACAAGCAGATACTACTTTACTAATTAAAGAGGGAGGGGAGGGAGGGTTTTGATATCGTCATCATGACAAGCAAAGGGTATAACGGGGATTTCTTTTTGTGTTCTGCTTTTGTAATTCTGAAAATATGAAGAAAGCATCAGTCAAACTGAAATGCAATTGTGTGCAGTTTAAGTGCAATACTGTAAATAGCAAAAAAAAAAAGTTAAAACAGCTAGCAGTTAATCCTTGATGATAAAGAAACTTTTTTGTTTTTGGTTGTTTTCCATGCACTGTTGGAAAGCTGATTTTTTTTTGTTTTTTATGGCAGTGCGTGTTTTATTTCAATCAAGAAAAATCAATCAGGTGCCATAATCCCACATAATGCACACATATTCAGACATTTTGTTGCAACGGGCACATCTATCTGGGAGGACATGAGCACAGTTTTTTGAGGCTGCAGAAACAAGAAACAAAATGTAGCTTACCCAAATACTTTGGACATTATGGCAACGCAAAGCAGGCAGTTGTTTACAGTATAATTAGCTGATTTTTGCATGTAACAAGGGCGTTTTTATCATCCTTCTTTCCGAGATAATTCAGACTATTTTTAATTGTTTAAAACAAAACATTCAAATTAAATTCAAAGATTGTTTAAAAAATAATACTGCAGCACTAAATATGTAGATCATTTTCAGGTCTATGTATACCTCCATGCATTTTCTACGTTTCCAGACCTCCATTTAGAAATGTCTATCTATGTCTCCATTTTAAATTAAACCTATGGGTGTTTTATTTTATTTATTATTTTGTCTAAAAGTTTTATGGAAAGATGAAATAGCTGAACTACAAGTGTACATTTTTACATGGCTTTGCATTTATTTTTGTATATTTTTTTTAAGTGTTGAATTTGAATTAGGAGGTGTGGCCGTAGTGCATTGTTTGCCTAAAAAAAAGTGTAAAAAAAAAAAAAAGGTAATGTAGCGTGTCTGAGTTTACAAAGATTTCAGGGATGGTTGAACTAAACAATTCTCCATGGAATTCGTTGTACCCATTCAGATGATTTTCATTTCATATGCAAGCATGCCTATACATGAATCATCGTACAGCTGTTTTTGTTTCCACCCCTTTTTGATTCACAAAAATATGAATGTACATCTTGTACGAGAAAAATATCAATAAAGCTATAAATATTTGTACTTGAGTTTTGAATTAATTTTTTTGTATTGAGAGAGATAGCTGGTTTTGTGGATAAAGATGGATTGTAACTGGAGGGCAATCAGACCATTATCGATTCCCTATCTGCTAATTCCCATTTTGACCTGTTCCCAATTTTTTTTTTTGTTCTTTGATTGATCTAGCTTTTTTAAATCCAATAGAAAATTATGGAATTATAAGATTATTCTCATTTATGTACCAAAGCATGTGTCCCTATCTTATTTTATGTAATAAAAGTCATAAAAGCTCATGGAAGTGGATGCTGTTCGTACATTAATAGGCTGAAAATGATGGGAGTTCCCAGGTTTCTTTTTTAACCCAATTTATTTAATGATTTGGGGGGAATCTGAATTTTCAGAATCAAAATTAATCAAGAGAAAATTCTCTGATTACAATCTCTGCTGATTGATTGGTGCATCTGTAGTTTTGACCTACAAAATAAGCCCTATATGTTCATTAGAAAGGCTGCTAACCAAACTTTTCAGCAGCAGCCATTAAAACATGTCTTTCTCTATGTTTCTGCGCCAACCTGTAGATGAAACTCAGCAACTGTTGCAATCTGAGGATCAACATCAATGTCAGCCTAGAGCTGACGTTCACATAGGAGCTGTTTTAGCAGACCGGGCTTATTGCAATGCCCACCACTACACATGCCTGCAGAGCAAACTGAGCTGCTGTAAAGTCCAGATGCGACCCGATTCCCACCGTTTGTCAAGCTGATGCAGAAAGACATGGTCTAGAAAGTGTGGCCTTAATGTCATCAGTAAAAGATGGGATGGCTGAAGTTGGACAGTGAAGTCTGTGAGCATGGATACTAAACAGATGGAATCCCGCGTGTGTGCTCAAAGAAAATGTTTTACGGTAACTTTTATTTTCAATGGCAGCTATTTATTTTGAGAAGTTCGTTAACCGCAGTGAGCTGAAGCATGCGTGCCCCATCCACTTGTTCTACCTTCACATACTAAACTCTGGCCATCTATTATAGTTGGTCTCTGTTCTTTAAGTGTATTAACTTCCTCTGGGAACCTAATTCCTGATGTGTGTGTGTGTGTGTGTGTGTGTGTGGGGGTGTGTGTGTGCGTGTGTGTGTACAAAGTAATTACTCCCCATGCTATGGTGAGTTATTGTTTGAAGCTTGTACACAGAATTAGCCCAAACGGCGTCCTGTTGAGTGTGGTACCCCCAACAAGGTCGCTGTGCCTTTAATTTGTACCTCTGTGCTCATACATCAAGATTGAGTGATATAGTTACAGACTGATGGCTCTGTATTTACCCGCTGACCCCTCTGGTTGGGGCCTGGTCTGGAAATAACAGCATCCTTTTATGTGTACTAATAATTAGCAAGGCACACACAGCCATCCATCAGCCGCCAATGAGCCATGTGGCTGCTTTGTCAACATGCTCAAGCGCATAAAGCTATTTATGTTGGCCACAAGTAACAAGTACACAATAATATTTTAACAGTGAGGGGGCTGGTGTGGGTGTGTGTGACAGAAACAGTGAGCATGGGGGCATTTAGTGGGCGCTTGTGCTTAATTTTATTTCTAATTTGCTGAAAAGCTTCTGCTTTATGTTTCCAAATTTGTCTTCTTATAACATAGTGCCTTGGTGATCTATTTATAGCTCTTTTTTTCACATTACAACATACTTCAGTGTGTTTTACTGGGAACTCATATGACAGACCAACACAAAGTAGTGAATAACTGTGAGTCAGAAGGAAAATCCTACATGGTTTTCAACGGTTTTTAAGAAGGAAAATATGCAACTTTCAAAGTGCATATATATAACCCCTTTTAATCTGATACCCCTAAATAAAACCTAGTGCAAGCAATTGCCTTGGAATGTATCTAGCAAGTAAATTCAATTCAGTTCAGTTTATTTATATAGCGCAGATTCACAACAGATGTCATCTCAAGGCACTTTACAAGAAAGGTAATTTCAATTCAATCATATAAACATTCCAATTAGTTTTCTATCTAAGGAACCCCAGCAGATTGCATCGAGTCATTGACTTGCAGTTGTGCCCCATTGCTGCAGACTCCAACCACAGCAATCCCTCAGCAATCCACCATACTGAACAAGCATGTAGCGGCAATGGAGAGGAAAAACTCCTCAGAACCTGGCTCAGTACGAGCGGCCATCTGTCACAACCGTCTGTGGGTTCGAGAAGACAGAACAGAGACACAGAAAGAACAAACAGAACTGATGTAAGATTCATTTATATTAAAGAAAGTAAACAGTTGATAACAGGACACAGAGGACGAACAGTTATTGGAAGCATCATCCCAGTCGAACAGGGCATTGATTGTAGCTAAGCAGGATACCAGACCAGGTGTAGCTTCTATGGAGAGAAAAACACAGAGAAAAAACAAACAGTCGAAATAACAGCAAATATTGCGACTGGAGAGTAGTAGAAGAGAAAAGCAGCCGAGCAAAGAAAAGTGGCCAGTCTGTCCTCCAACAGTCTCAGGATGACTTAAACCATTCTAATTATAAGCTTGATCAAAAAAAGGAAAATTTAAGCCTGGTCTTAAAGAGATTAAATATTTTCTGAAATGCATATAAAATGTTGTGCAAAAAGTACTATTTGAAATGTTTCTTGAGGGTATTTTAAATTTCAAAATGCATAAAAGCACAAATGTTAATTAAAATGTTTCATAATCTTGACTTGTGACGTAAGATGGGGGAGTCATGCGCTGCCTCAGCTCAGTAGGTAGTTGGTAGGTGGAGTGGTCATATTATCGAGAGTCAGTGTGTTCACTAGTTTTGGATTGCGTTGATTTTTTATTAAAAATGGTAAATTATTGTGTTTGCTGCACAAAAACCATTCTGTCAGGACATCGAGTCCACCGGTTTAAAAAGACAAACAAAAAAACGGCTCTATCTTACGTTTCTGGGTGCGTTTTGTTCAGCTGAAACGGCACTTAACTTCTGCGTCGGCTATGAAAAACGCGATCGTTTGTGGCGCTCAGTTTAGACAGGATGATTAAAATCCCAGCAATGTGATGGAGTTTTTACATGGGACACAGAAGCCAAGATCAGGTGCGACAAACATACGCAGTGCCTTCGGTGCTTACAGCTTCGTTGGGACCGCTGTCAGCGGCTGCCTATGAACCTGCTGCAGGCGGATCAATCAGAGTCTCAGCTCTACGCTGACGGGATCTGTGCATTTTAAGTCTTCTCGTCTAAGCTAATTGCCAACTTTGTTGAAAGAATGAAATCAAAAATTAGAAGCACTATGATATGTGGGTTGTAAAAGAAACAGTAAAGCTAGCTTGCAGCACCCAGGCTAATAACATTAGCTTCGCTTAGCAATGTTTTGTTTTGGCCATTAACCCTTGCCCTGCTCTCCCCCTGGTCTCTTTCTGCTTTCTGGGGCGTGCAGCTTTCTCATAGCTGTATGGTTTTGGTCCTTCCTGTGTGTAGTTGTAAACATGTTTTTTTCGGTGTCAGAGCCGGCATTAAAATTAATAGTTTTCTATTGATGGAGCTGACAAGACTCCCTTCTGCCACATCACTTCCGGTCTGGCGGAGGTTAAATCTTCTCACAAAAACAACTCCAAAAGCTAAAATAATTAATGTATGAGTAAATTTGTATTTAGAAACGCTTCCTTTTATATTTTTCTAAACAGTGGTTTAAGGGGGGCTCTAACCTGCAACCTGCACTTTAAAAGTAAACAGACTGTCTGCCTCACTGACTAAAACTGGGAGCTGGTTCCACAGGAGAGGAGCCTGATAACTAAAAGATCTACTTTTAGAAATCCTAGGAACCATAAGTAAAACCTGCAATCTGAAAGCGAAGTGCTCTGTTAGGAACATATGGAACAATCAGATCTCTGATAAATTATAAAGCTTGATTATTAAGTCCTTTATATGTAAGAAGGAGGATCTTAAATTATATTCTGGATTTAACAGGGAGCCAATGAAGGGAGGCTAAAACAGGAGAAATGTGAGGTCACTTTTTAATATTCATCAGAACTCTTGCTGCAGCATTTTGGATAATCTCAGTCTAAATGCAGCTGTTCTGTGAAGGCATCAGATGTTTGTCAGAAAACGTTAGTGAACAAACGACATCCTGTAGACCAAGGTGCATAGCTGACAGGTCAGGTTTGAGCTGTGGATAGTTTAAAGCAGGGCTAAGTTTCAAAATGGTACCTCAATCTTTTGACATCTCACTGAGCGGTATTCATTTTGTTACACATAAATGGAAAGATTATGGCACAGCATCCATCGAAACTGACAGGCTGGGCAAAGAGAGCATTAATCAGAGAAAAAGTATAAAAAGGCTCTTGGTAAGATGCAGAGATCCACAGCTCAGGTGGGAGGATGTGTCAACAGTAAATCTGTTTCCCCTGCTCTCTATAAATCTGACCTTTATTAAAAAGTGGCAAGACAAAATCCAATGTTGAAAGAAGGACTGGAGTAGACTGGAGGAGATTCACTTTCCAGCAGGATAAAACCCCTAAACACACAACCAGAGCAACAATGGAATGGTTTAGAATAAAGGATATTCATATTTTAGAATGGCCCAGTCAAGGTCCAGACCTAAATCCAACCTGCAGCAAAACATGGAAATTGATGTTCAAAGATGATCTGTGTCCAATTTCACAGAGCTTCATCTATTCGAGAAAGAAGAATGGGAAAAAATATCAGTCTCTAGATGTAAAAAGATGTTTACATACAGTACATAAATACAATGCATACCATCGAAGGCATTGACACGGTGGGGGTAAATACAAATACATGGCACACTTTTCAGATTTTATTTTGTAAAGTTGAAAAACATGTAGAATTTTCCTTCCACATCAATTTTCTGCAGCATGTTTTGTTGGTCTATCACCTAATGTCAATAAGCAGCATTCAAGTTGGTGGCTGCTGTGCGACAAAAAGTGGAAAAAAGTATGAATACATCAGCACTGCGGTGTAAAGTTAGACAACCATTGATGATTTCATGTTTTGGCATAACAGAACACTTTAATTTCCAGTGCCTGTTTTGATCTCCAAATTATGCTGATCTGATTTTCCCTTTTCTTTTTCCCCTCGATTTTCCCTTTCTTCTCGGTCTGCCTGCTTTGGGAAACAAGCAGTTTGAGCCAGGCTTCGCTGCTCTAGCCTATCAGAGGTCAAGTGCTCAGAGGTCACGTGAAAATAGTTTTTATCGCATTTCATTCTCATAATCCTCTTTGAAATGTCAGACACAACTATGATCAGATGGAATGTGGCCTGCCGTAGCCTCGGCGTAAAGCTCTGGGAGGCACTGGTAATTGTGTGAAATGACAGGGCTCACAGGCCGGTAACGACGTCGAATATTTAGCTCAAAGACGTGAGGCTGGAGGTTTTTTCATGCTATATCACAATAACTTGAACAGCTACATGGAGCATCTCTGCAGCTAAGAGGCTGAGAGTTCTTCGTAAAACAACTTTGCGGTTCTTAAATCCCTGGGTAAATCCTGCACTGGCAGTTTCACTTGTAGCTTGAAGTGAAGCCACCCAGAGAAACCTCAGCTGAAAACAATCGAGCTGAAGTGCTGAAGTGACTCCAGTCGGCCACGGATCAAAGGCCTCCTTTCATCCCAGTTTGTTTGGGCTAGACTCTGGTTTGCTTTGTTGGCTAATGCTCATAAATGTATCTGGAGTCATCAGCAGTGCAAAGCTATATTAAAACTAACATTTTAAGTCTGAGTCAACACTGTCTTTCTGCAATGAAAGTGGAAAGCATCAAGAACGTAGAGTTCAAAAATAGAAGGGGAAAAGAGCCAGCAAACAGTGGGACATTAGTTCACATACCGTTCGGCTGTTTATGTTACACTCATTAGCCATTTCATTTCAGTTCAAACATTCAGCCTTTGTTTTTTGTAATCCAAGTAGACTATAAAGTAAAAACACAACATTTCATTCAACTGTCAGTTTGAAATCAAATCCTAGTATGTCAGCACCATCAAATGTTTTCAGACTTTTTGTTGAAGTTTAAACTATGGAAAGAATCTTGATGTTTATCAAAGGTTGTTGGTAGTTGGTAGGATTGTTGCCTTTAACCCAGCAAGAAGGTTGTGAGTTTGAATCTCGGTCTGGGGTCTTTTTGCATGGCGTTTGAATGTTTTTCCCATGCATGTGTGGATTCTCTCCAGGTACTCTGGCTTCTACCCACAATCCAAAAGCATTACTGTAATGTTAATTGGTCTCTTTAAATTCCCCTAAGGTGTGTGTGTGTGTCTGTGTGTGTGTGCATAGTTGTTTGTCCTTTGTATCTATGTTTTGCTCTGCAATGGACTGGCGACCTGTACAGGATGAACCCCCCTCTTGCCTAACGAAGACACGCACCAGCACCCCCGTGACACTGCACAGGCAGGCGGGTACAGGTGATGATGGATCACTTTCACTTACTGTGCTTTACATGAATCATAAACTATCCGTGCTATTTGTTGTCTTATCATGCTAAAAGATCGAAGATGAAATGGCTAACAGGCTCCTATGCAGTCAAGGAATCATTCTGAAAAAGTTTGAAATCATCTCTAATTTCTCTATATTTTGTTTTCAAGGAGCGAGGCTTTCTTTCATTGATCAGTGGTTCTGTCGACTGTCCAAAAGAGGCTTTTCTTCAGACTTGAAGGAAATCTTTTTTTTAATACTCATTTCCGTCCTTATACCTAAATATATTTTTAGAGGAATGTCTTTTTGATGTTAGGCCTTTTGTTGTTGAAAATTTGTCAATTTGATCCTAATTTTCTACTCAGTTAATTATATTTAGTCCCAAATGTCTTCTATTTCACACCCAAAAACAGCCTATTTTGTACCCATGTAGCATTGAATCTCACTGTACTCACCTTAGTGGGTAAAATTGCCATACTGTAAAAAGGAGTAGCATCCTTACACATTTCTTCTATTTTTTTAAACTTGAATATTTCAGATTGCCAAATACATTTTCATATCAGATACATTTAACTTGAGTAAATACAAAACATAGTTTTTAAATGATGATTTCATCTAACCAACTTGACTGAAATGCAGTCATTTGCAAAAGTCTTCATACCCCTTTCCCCATTTTATTATATTACAATCACATCTAGAATACATTTAATTCATGTGATAATGTGTAGAACATACACTCAACAAACATATAAACCCAACACTTTTGTTTCTGCTCCCATTTTTCATGAGATGGACTTAAAGATCTAAAATTCATTCCAGATACACAGTATTACCATTTCTCTCAAACATTGATCACAAATCAGTCTAAATGTGTGATAGTGAGCACTTCTGCTTTGCTGAGATAATCCATCCCACCTCACAGGTGTGCCACATGAAGATGCTGATCTGACATCATGATTAGTGCACAGGTGTACCTTATACTGCCCACAATAAAAGGCCACCCTGGAATGTGCAGTTTTTTCTCACAGCAAAATGCCACAGATGCCACAAGCATTGAGGGAGCGTGCAATTGGCATGCTGACAGCAGGAATGTCAACCAGATCTGTTGCTCGTGCATTGAATGTTCATTTCTCCACCATAAGTCGTCTCCAAAGGTGTTTCAGAGAATATGGCAGTACATCCAACCGGCCTCACAACCGCAGACCACGTGTAACCACACCAGCCCAGGACCTCCACATCCAGCAGGTTCACCTCCAAGATCGTCTGAGACCAGCCACTCAGACAGCTGCTGAAACAATTGGTTTGCATAACCAAACAATTTCTGCACAAACTGTCAGAAACCGTCTCAGGGAAGCTCAACTGCATGCTCGTCGTCCTCATCGGGGTCTTGACCTGACTCCAGCTCGTCACCGTAACAGACTTGAGTGGGCAAATGCTCACATTCGATGGCGTCTGGCACGTTGGAGAGGTGTTCTCTTCATGGATGAATCTCGGTTTACATTGTTCAGGGCAGATGGCAGACAGCGTGTGTGGCGTCGTGTGGGTGAGCGCTTTGCTGATGTCAATGTTGTGGATCGAGTGGCCCATGGTGCTGGTGGGGTTATGGTATGGGCAGGCATCTGTTATGGACGAAGAACACAGGTGCATTTTATTGATGGCATTTTGAATGCACAGAGATACCGTGATGAGATCCTGAGGCCTATTGTTGTGCCATACATCCATGAACATCACCTCATGTTTCAGCAAGATAATGCACGGCCCCATGTTGCACGGATCTGTACACAATTCTTGGAAGCTGAAAATGTCCCAGTTCTTGCATGGCCAGCATACTCACCGGACATGTCACCCATTGAGCATGTTTGGGATGTGCTTGACCGGCGTATACGACAGCGTGTACCAGTTCCCACTAATATCCAACAACTTCGCACAGCTATTGAAGAGGAGTGGACCAACATTCCACAGGCCACAATTGACAATCTGATAAACTCTATGCGAAGAAGATGTGTTGCACTGCATGAGGCAAATGGTGGTCACACCAGATACTGACCGGTTCTGAGTCCCCAGACCCCCAATAAAGCAAAAAACTGCACATTCCAGGGTGGCCTTTTATTGTGGGCAGTATAAGGTACACCTGTGCACTAATCATGATGTCAGATTAGCATCTTGATGTGGCACACCTGTGAGGTGGGATGGAAGAGCAAAGCTGAAGTGCTCACTATCACACATTTAGACTGATTTGTGAACAACGTTTGAGAGAAATGGTAATATTGTGTATCTGGAATGAATTTTAGATCTTGCGTTTATATTTTTGTTGAGTGTAATTGCCAAATGAAAGGAAATGATTAATGGTTTTGTTTATTTTTTGCAAATTTAAATCTAAAAGTTTGGTTTTTAGTTGCGATAAATTGGTGAGCAAGCAGCATTGTGAAATTCAATTATCACATCATACAGGCCTGGCATAAAGATGAGGTGTTGGATTTTATTGCAAGATTAGGTCATAAAACAATATCCCAATCAGAGAAGCAACCAAGATGCACATGGTAACTTTGGAGAAGCGACAGAGCTCCATAGCTCAGGTGGAAGTATTTCTTAACAGGACAACTATCAGTTGGGCACAAATATAGCCTTTGTGGAAAAGTCACAAAACCACTGTTGGGAGAAAGTCTTAAGAATTCCCGATTTAGGTTTGCCACAAGCCATGAAGAGAACAGAGCAAACATGTGGTAGAAGAAGCCCTGCAGAATTTTTACACCAACAAGCAAAATACTATGCTGTCATATTGTCATGATCTTTGGGACAGTGGTTTTGTGTTTTGCTTAATTTTGGTATTTCATATGTATTTATGTTCTGCTCCCTTGTTCCCTATGTATTCCATCAGCCTTTTCTCTCATTTCCTCACTTCAGGTTCCTTGCCTTCCCTCACCACCGCAACCTGTTGCTAATCCACCACCTGCTCCTTGTTCAGTAATTAACTCTCCAGCTTGAATATCTCTCCGTTGGTCTGATCATCCTATTATTTTCACTAACCTTGTGCTCCTCTCGTGATGTATTATTTTTGGATTCCACTCGTCCCATGGACCTTAGTTTTTGAATTTCCGTTTTAAATTAAATTGTTTATTTTCACCTCCCTGCCACCTGCCTCCTCCCTGCGTTTGGCTGCTGCTTTTCCCCATTCCATGACACATGTTTAATAAATTAAAATAATATTAACAAGTGGATTTATTTCAGCGGGTGAAACACATTATATAGATTAAGTAAACACAGACCGATGTTTTCAAGACCTAATTCTGATGATTATTTACTCACAGCTAATGAAAATATGACATTAAAGATTAAAATATTACATCAGACTAGTAAAAACATTGTAATGCATAAATGTGGACTTACTGAATTTCTCTTTAAATATCTATGTAAAGGTTTTATTTTCAAAAGGTACTTGTAATCCGACTAGAGAGCCTCATTGGATAGCATATTCTAATTTACTGAATATGATGGTGGTAAAAAACAACGCTGCAAATCCCCCTTAGCAAGTCACTCCTACAGAGACACATGATGGGGGGAGCATCACGCTGTGGGGATTCCTTTCTTCATCTGGGGTTGGGAGCAATTTAGCAAAGAAAAAGAATCAACAAAAACATTGGTCATTGGACATCCAACACTGGTAGAAACCTCCCCTAAAAGACTTGTAGATGTAATAGCAGCAAAAGGAAAACATTTCTTTAGGGCGGCTGATCAAATATATGCCACATCTTCTAAAATAAGACTTGTGAAAACATTGAAAACCACTTATTCTTCTTCTTTCACTCACAACCATGCCTTGCGTTGGTTTGTCACAAAAAACACACATCAGTTACATCATAGTTTGTGTCTCTTAGGTGACAAAAGCTCAAGAGGTATGGATGGCCAAATGAGGCTAAATTAATGGCTGACACCATTTGCAAGCATGGACTCACTGAGCTATGTTTTATGCCATTGTAAAGGAAATTCCAACAAGAAAGAAACAAAGAGTGACACAAAAAGCAAACTGCTCTTTAGCTGTTGTATATTTTCCATACCTACAAGTCTTCAGTTCGCAGCAGTTTAGTTATTAAAAATAGAATCCCTTCACTTGTTCGAAGACATTTCCATGCACAGGAAAATGAAATAGATCATTTTAGTGATAATCCTCAAACCAAAGTTATTATAGAATAGATTCAAAAAAAAATATTTGAGGTGAGAATATTTCAAACCTGTGAAGTGACCTTTTCCTTCAAATAAATTATCCTATCTTAAAGAAAATAAATACATGATCCACAACAAAACATTTTTCATTCTTTGTTTTGAAACATTGTGGATATGGTATAAATAAACCTTGAGCTGAGGGTTTAAATTATAATTTCATTTGAAACATCTTTTATTGATGTGCTGACTAACAAACACTTCAATAGAGATGTTTTCAAAAATATGTTTCTTTAAAATGTCAAACCTCCTTGCGGCAGTCATCTTCAAAGCTGTTTGTAATTGCACATCTTCAAACTAGTATTTAGACAACAAATTTACCCTGAGAAGATCATCGTTGCATATTAATGTGATCAATAATCCCAACCAAACAGGAGTTTGATTTCCAGCCAGGCTGCATGCCTCTGAGCTGCCTTTTCCTGAAGAAAACACACTTCTGTCCCGCCACAGAGAGAGCTTAGTCAATACTGTTCAGCTTGTGGGCACAAACAGTTGAGGTAATGTTCATATTGGCTAAACTTAATCTAAACAGGAAAGCAAATCTGATTAAGATGAGAAACTCAAACGTATCTCAAAAGAAAAGATTGTGAAGCATCCAAGTGGTCCGTTAGCTTCAAGTGAGATTGGCAACAGGTCTTTAATGTACATTCTTCATCACAGTGCATGTTCATGTAAGGAACCAACATGTATCTTCTACTGCATTTTGTGATCATAAATAAATCTTGTTCACATTGAATCATTTGAAAGCTCAAAAAATCAGAATACGTAAAAAAGGTGAAAGGTTTATAGTATTTCCTAGAAAGTTGAGTGGAAGAAAAAGGGTGGTAGCAAAAGGTGCACTAGCAACAAGGATAACTGCAGCCTTGAGAGGAATGTCAAGCAAAATCCATTCAAGAATTTGTGATAGCTTCACCGGGAGTGAAATTAGACTAGAGTCAGCACATCAAGAGCCACTACACACAGAGGAGTCCTACACATGGCTTACAAATGTTCCGTTCCAAGTGTCAGGCCTGAACCACAGTCTGAAAGAAGAGTGAAAAAAAGAATCAGGCTTGGGCGAGAGCTCACACTGAAAAAACCCCAAAACGATCTCATTAAACCCAGCAGGATGGGGCTTTTCTCTAACTGTATGAACGTTGCACCTTATTTTTCGGTGTGACACTTGAAAAAATGAAACAAAAACAGCGGTTTCACTACCAGAGTAGAAATAACTCTAAACCCAACCTCAGTGTATGTTTGGGAATGAAATTATATATTTAATGATTACAAATCACACATCCTTACAGATAACAATCAAAAGGTTTTCGAAAAATTGTTTACTACACATGCTGGGGGTCCATAATAGGGCATGAAAATATAGATTTTCATATAATGTAAATATACCTCAAACACAAAAAAGGAAAGTGTGAATGCATGGCAGTGGAGTTTAATGATGAAACACATTCATCCACTCTACATATGTTAAACAAAGCACTTGTACATCATGCAGTTATGCTATGTAACACTGTGATCTCTCAGATCAATCAGTACCTCAAGTCGTTCCGAAGTACAAATTACATAAAATGTATTCAATAAATGTGAACCATTCCCCTGACAGCCCACTGAGTTTGGATGATGGCATCAAGACACGCTAATGTCATACAGACACAAAAGTGACTTCTCACATTACACAGAGTTATGGTTGAAGAACAGTGTCTTGAGGAGAGGCTCTGGACTTCTCCACAAAGAGGAACTTGTACTTCTCCCCCAAGATCAACAACAGTCCAATGTTTCACACAATAAAGCCAAATGGGTCTATAAATTGCCCCAGGGAAAGGTAGCCTACCTGATTGGTAGTCAGCTCATGGTTCACCCAATGTTTCATACTCCTCTGACTGGTAATCAATAGCTACACATGCATCCTCTCAGCAAGGGATGCCTAAGGAGTAGGTGTCAGTCAATGGCAACATTATAAATAGATCGGGCTGCATGTGGACACATGGATACTTTGCTTGTCAATTGTGAAGTGCAACAGTCCAAACTGTCAGCTTATGTGTTTTTTTCCCCACTTAAACTTATTGCAGTTTGAATTTTGCAGAACTGTCCAAATAAAAAAAAAGAAAGTTATTCTGTTCAAAGAATAACTTTTCACAAATATTGCAATATGTTCATACCGTAATTTAGTCTACGCAACACTGTTAACACTCTCTTATGTGCAGTTGTTAGAGTTCACCTGTTGAAAAGGAAGGTTTTACTGGTGGCTTTTATTATGATTTGTAGATCAATTATAGGCCATTTATTTGATTCTTCTCCTTTTTTATTTCTCTCTTGTAAACAAAATCCTACAGGGGAAACAATAAATGTCACTATCTAGTTTCAAAGAAAGATATATAAAAAAACATACTACTCTATACAAAACTTACATTTTTCTGTTTATTAGCTCTGTTATTAAAGGTACAAACCCTTAACGGCCTCATTATTCAATTTTGATTACATAGCAGGCAATAGTTTCACATAGCTGAAGAGGAGCAGATACATGTTTTCATTACAAGTAGCTAAATGATTCTTCTCAGAGTGGGTCTTCATTACTTAAAATATCTAAATTATTTTCTTTTTATGATCTTTCCCTAAGGTTGGGATCAGTTTTCATTTTTGACATGTCAAGAAAGAAAAAAGGCTAGTCTGACTGGAACTCACAATCAAGGGTTTCAATTGTCTAAAACAACTCAAGCTGAAACATTTAATATCTCTTTGAGCTGATATTATTTCTACAGACTGCTAAATTGTTTAATTAGGCCCTAGCACCAAATGAATGATGAATTCTGTCAGCATAATCCCTTCAAAGTTATGAAACTGTTTCCTGGAGCTGTAGCCCAAGCCCTTCAGGAAGTTGCCAGTTTTGGCTCAAACATTTCAGTCAACTCTACCTAAAGATTTACACTTGGCAACTTGAAAATAAATTTAAGATATTCATCAGGTGTGGGTGATTAAAAGTTATCAAAATCTGGAAGCTACAATGAAGGATTTGGCTGTGGTCAAGTCAGAACCTCCTGTCATTAACATGAAATTGGTAAACGCGCACATACAAGATAGGAGCACCACCAAAGTTCATATGTGTTGTCACATTCCTTTACTCACCCTCTGAGAGTAGGAAAATATTTGTTTTACTGCTTGTTACGGACTGTTTCTATGTAATAAGGATTTAATGAATAAGTTACATTCTTGATAAATGCATTGTAAGTAATGTTAGGAACAAACAAAGCCTTTTCTGTGTAATGTTTGGATGGCAATGTATCAGAGTACTTAAACAGACGTCAGCCGGAAGATATCTACATGAGGTTCTGATAAGAAAACGCACGTTACTCTAATCAGATCTAGTACTGACCAGCTCTCCAAGAGCGGACATGGAGACTGAGCTCATGTCGTTCGAAGATAAACATTGCTTGCTAAATACAATTTAAGGGTCTGAATTAGAAGGGTTGGGGAGGACTTAAAAGACAGACATGTGGGGAAAGATTATGCTTCTTGTTAAGTGCCTTGAGATGACATCTGTCGTGAATTGGCGCTATATAAATAAACTGAATTGAATTGAATTATGCGCCAAAGAAGACACTACCAGTAGTTTTATGCACGCACCCTCATCATGGAAAACATATGAAGAAATGCATATAATGCAGCTTTTAAGTTAAAGGCAATCGAGCTGGCCATTAAAGAAGGAAACCGAGCTTCTGCACGTAAACTTGACATCAATGAATCCATGGTGAGGCGTTGGAGGAGGCAACAGGAAGAACTGAGTCAGTTCTAAAAAGACGACAAAAGCTTCCAGAGGACACTAAAGAAGATTACTTCAGTGGCTTTAGTGCGCAAGAAGAAGATAAAGATAGCAGCCAATGAGTTTTCTGGTAGGCTAAAATATGGTTTCTTTTCTAATCAGGCATGTTATTGCTGTGTTGTGTTGATGCCATGTTCGAGAGTTTTAAAAAAAGCACGTCTTGAATAAAATAAAAAAATTCTTCCCTATACCTTCTTTGCGTGTAAATATCTCATGTTACAACAACAAACAAATTACCAAGTTTGGGGCACCATCCTGGGATCCAGGAAAAAAATATATTAGCCAAATTGTTCAGTCTCTGTTAATGTTTATGATTACCTCCGTGATAAGGCTGAGATAATTAAACAATAGATGAATGAATGAGTTCTTGGGGTTCTTTGAACAGCAAATTACTAAACAATGACTTTCCAAAATACAAGAGTTTATGACAAAAAGAATTCAACCTTAACTTAAAATGCTTTAATCAACAAACTCACTAAGCTAGTAACTCACAACTAACCCACTAAGTAAAAGAAGAATGAATAATAAAACTAACTTCCAAAAGTAAAATAGTAAAATAGACAAATATACAAAGAAGTAGAAACAATACCCGATAAATTGATCATGATGTCACAGTTCAGTGTGAATATGTATGCTTAAAGACCAAGGCTTGTATTGAAAAGTTTTGGGAGTGAAGGTAAGTTAGTCTTAAAGAAGAACATTTCTAGGATTAAAGGACTAATGTTGCAACAGGACCTCGGAAAACTCATCCATGCATTTATCTTTAGTTGGATTGATTACTCCAACAGCGTTCTCACAGGTCTGCCTAAAAAGTCAATTACACAGCTCTAGCTGTTCCAGAACGCTGCTGCTCGTGTCCTCACTAGAACCAGGAAAGAAGAGCACATCACCCCAGTCCTTACACTGGCTCCCTGTAGCTCAGAGAAAAGACTTCAAAATACTTTTACTAGTTTATAAATCATTGAATGGCTTAGCACCAAATTATGTTGAAGATCTACTGATACTATACCAACCCCCCAGACCACTCAGGTCCTCTAATTCCAGTCTACTAAACATCCCTAGAATTGGAACCAAACATGGAGAAGCATCTTTCAGTTTCTATGCTCCTCTAATCTGGAACAAACATCCAGAAAACTGCAAAGCTGCTGAAACACTGAGTTCTTTTACATCACAACTAAAAACGTATCTGTTTAGAGCTGCCTTTGAGTAATGCTTTGATGTATCATTTGTTTTGTGTATGCTTCTTGATTTATTGCTGTTTTTACTTTATATGCTTTGTCTGTGTTTTACTGCTAATTTTATTTTACCCCTTAATCATGTAAAGCACCTTGAATTAAGTTAAGTGTGCTATACAAATAAAATCGCCGTGCCTTAAACTAATTGTGGTTAGTTTAAAACTAATTAGCACCTTTTGGTTTGTGTTCAAACAACCAATTCACAGTGCAAATCAGACTTGAAGACAAAAACATTATTTGCAGGAACTAATGTTTCATTAAATAATTTGCTGAATTAGAAATCAACAACTTTTGGAGAATTTATTCTATTATATGGATCGGTCACCCCAGTAATTGATCTAATTTAGTATTTTGGTTTCAGAAACGACTAATTTGGTTAGTTTTCTGTGTTTAAATTATCTATTTTAAAGCCAATTTGTATTTTAAATACCGTATATAGCAGTTCCTATTGTTTATGAACGCTAAAGGTCTGCAAAAGCAGGCCACACTAATAAGAACAAGCGTCCAGAGCTAATATTTGTAGCGCAGCTTAGAGCCACTCTGTTTAGCTTAGCACTAAAGAAGAAAGGAAAAACTCAGGCGGAACGAAGCAACTCATTTGCATAATTTACGACTCATTATTTGTGTCATTACAGTCCTCCTCTCAACATATGTAAATGGTCATACATGACCCTGTCCACCAAGAACACGAAGGAAGATATTTTTTTACTGGTAGATTTGAAACAGGATTTGAAAAAATGCAAAACAAGTAAAGTATTATACATTTTAGTCCTAGTGAATCATTCAAAGTCAAACAGGAAGTGGGTGGGACTTCCAGAGGGGGGAATCTGACTTCCAATGACTTTTTGATGCCTCATAACAGACCCTAACATGATATAACATAATTTTTTATTTTTTTAAAGCTTGCACTCTACTACCACCATACTTGACTCTGACAATATTGTGGCTTTTCTGAAATGTTGGTTTGTAACAGTACACATATATTCTAACAAGTTGCACTTGAGTCTTGTGAGTCCACTGAATATTTTCATCAAGATTTTTCTCTGCAATTGTGAGATGAGCCTTTGAGTTATTTTTGCTCAGCCATGGTTTTAACCTTGGAGCTCTTCTGTGGATGCCATTTTCTTTCCACTCGCTTTCTTATTGCTAAATCTTGGACTCTGACCTTAAATGAGGCAAGGGCGACCTGAGGTGCTGTAGATGTTGTTCTGGATTCCTTTGTGACGTCCTGGATGAGTTGTTAATAAGCTCCTTTAGGGATTTCGGTAGGTTGACCACTCTTGTGAAAGCTCACCACTGTTCCATTTTTTCTTCATTGGTCGATAATGTCTCTTACTGTGGTTCACTTGAGTCCCAAAGCCTTAGAAATGGCTTTCTAACCCCTTTTAAGACAAATAGATGTCAATTACTCCGTTTTTCATCTTTTTATTAATTTCTTTAGACAAAGGCATATTTGGCATTTTGAAATCTTTACATCTACTTCATGTTGTCAGACAGGTTTGCTTATGTGATGCCTGGTTACAGTCAGGCTAGTGTGTGGCTAGTGTAGTTGAACAATTGATTCATGATAGTTTTTTTTGTACAATACTGCACACTGGAGGAGAATAATCTAAATTAATATTTTCCACTGTTAAAGCATTGAACATATGCTGAACTTAGGTAAAGAAAATTAAATTGATTAAATAGAAGCTTTTGGTTGAATGTGGTTTAAGTGCTTGATGTACTGAAGCCATATGTTAAATAGTATTATTAATATCAATTCAATTGTATTTGTATGAAATCTTTTACCTGTCAGAATATACAGCAGGACAAGTTGCACGCAAACCTCACATCGTTGCTCAGACTAGCTAAGGGTATATTTGAGAAACAGTCACATGTACAATTTCATAGCTGACATACTTTTGTTCTTGTATCTTATTCATAATTAATTAATTTATTAAGTATTCATCAAACAAATACAACAGTTTATGAGATCTAAATGATGTATAAGTCTGTTGCAACGTGTTAAAAATGAATCAATTATAAAATGAGTGTGTGATGTAGTTTATGGACATTTACATTATGACTCTCATGACACACTGCGGCAGTGGTAATCACCCGGTAAAAGAGAGATCTGTAAATGAAGCCAGGCTGCTGTTTGCTTTGAAGACAGCAGAGTACCTAATTATCTTTATTTACAGGACACTTCTGAGTGCAGCATCATGTTATATTTCTGTGACAAATTCAGCTAACAGAATAAACATGATCATTATGATTTTCACCTCTCCAGCTACATCCTGTTAATATAACTGCTTTGCTGGCAGTCAGACACTGTATGCAAAAATACATCTTTTGAAGTGAGGGGCAGATCACCCCATCGTGAGTTATTAGAACTGCGTTGGAGGAATTTATAGAGTGTTATTGACAGCAGCAAACCCGCAGGGATGTTGCGCACACATTAACATACTAACAAAAATAAATCTACTGTGTAATCAACCTCAGGAAGTATGGCTTTTTTTGTAGCGTTCCTTTTTGTTTAAGCAGAAAATAAAGCCAGGAAGATAAAGTATTACTCACAATGAAGCCAAATTCCTCCTGTTCTGTTCATCTCCTCACAGGCGTGTTATATTATATTTATGAGAAAATTAACAGGATGTGATTTGAGTAGAAAATATTCTGTGAATTAAGTTGTGAACTTAATAGTATGGCTTTCAAGAGAGAAGCAGAAAATTGCCTTTTGCTAATATAAGTCATGCTTATTGAATGATGATGAAGGCAGCAAATCCGAATCGAGTGATTTTATCAAAAACATCCAGTGATTACATGGAAAAATAAAATCTGTCTGGAGAATCACAGGCGTGTGTTCACAGCGCCTTACGAAAGTTTTGAACTTTAGGATGCTTGGATCTAAAGTGGCTCTGGCTTGATACTTAGAGTTTTCAAGTCTTTTGCAGCCTTTAACAGGTTTTCTTCCAGAAATGACTTGAATTTCGATCCATCAATCCTCCCATCAACTCTGATAAATTTCCTTGTGTCTGCAGAAGAAAGGCACAAGATGTTGCAAGATGTTGCCACAAACATGTTTCACCATAAGGATGAAGTGACTTAGATTAATTGTAAAGTTTTAGCTTTACACAGGGCAGGTAGGGTTTAATATTGGTGTCATCTTACCACATAACCGTCTTCCACATGTCTGCTGTCTCACATGCATGGCTTGTGGCAGTTTTTCCGAAAATGGCTTTAATAGAACCATTGACATGGCCAGATTTGTAGAGAGAGCAAAACCAATAGTTGTTGTGTCAATAGACTCACCCACCTGAGTTGTGAACCTCTGCAGATACTCCCGTGATACCGTGGACCTTTTGGCTTTAGTTTAGGTAAACAGCCATGTATTGCTAGGTGTGCCATGCTTTTTCCATTTTCAGATCAAATCAAATCAAATCAAACTTTATTTATGAAGCGCTTTTCATACAAGAAGTTGCATCACAAAGTGCTTTACAGATTAAAATGACCCCACATAAAACCACCTTCCCTTCCCTCCCCCACAGATTTAAAAGCATGGTCACAGTTATACCCCCCTCCCCCCAACCCATCTCCCATGCACACACACAGTTAAAAGAAAAGGTAAAAAAGGACATTGGGCCGAGTGCAGATGAACCATGCAAGGAAACGCCATCAGAGGAGCCATATGCCCCGGCAGCAGTAGATTAACAGCAGCAGCCGAGGCACCGACACAGGGCACCCAGTGGAGGCAAGGCCAAGACCCCCACCTCCACCCAAGCTCCACCCGGAGAGCACCCAGGCAGCTACAGCCGACCACCGCTCCCGGGGCAGAGGGCTCCCACAGAGGAAACACTGGAACGGGGATTAAGATAAATTAAAGTATAAAAAGAAACGGTAAATTAATGTGCTAAGATTGAAAAGTAAAACTGATAAAAATATAATCATATAAAACATCCAAAGCAATTAAACAAACAGTGATAAATAATAATCAGTTAAAAGCTAAGCTAAAAAGGTGAGTCTTGAGCCTGCTCTTAAAAACATGAATATTCTCTGCAGCCCTGAGGTTCTCTGGCAGCCTGTTCCAGAGGTGAGGGCCATAAAACTGGAAAGACGCCTCGCCATGCTTGTGTGTCCTGACTTTTGGGGTGACAAGGAGACGGCTGCCAGAGGAGCGCAGAGACCGCGAAGGTTTATATGGTAAAAGCAGTTCAGAGAGATAAGAAGGCCCAAGACCATTAAGACACTTAAAAACCATTAAAAGAACCTTAAAGTCGATCCTGAAATGTACGGGGAGCCAATGCAATGATTTTAAGACTGGTGTAATGTGCTCCCGCCTCCTGGTCTTCGTCAGGACACGTGCTGCTGAATTTTGTAGTAGTTGTAAACCTGATATACTCTTTTTGGGAAGACCAGAAAGCAGGGCATTACAGTAATCAATTCTACTGGAGATAAAAGCATGCATCAGTGTCTCCGTATTGGCCCGAGACAGAATGGGGCGGACTCTGGCGATGTTCTTTAGTTGATAAAAACCTATTTTAGTGATATTTTTTATGTGAGGAATAAAAGTCAGCTCAGAGTCAAAAATCACGCCCAGGTTCTTCACTTGTAAAGAGAGATTAAAAGACAGTGATTGTAGTTTTGGTAAAAGTTTCTCTCTCTGAGCCTCAGGACCGATGACTAAAACTTCTGTTTTGTCCTGGTTGAGCTGGAGAAAGTTTTCTGCCATCCAGGATTTAATGTCTAAAATGCAGTTAAAAAGTGCATCCATTGGCCGTGTGTCATCGGGAGACATGGAGATGTATAACTGTGTATCATCAGCATAACTGTGGAAGTTAACTCCATGTCTCCTGATGACGCTGCCAAGAGGGAGCATATAAAGGTTAAAAAGCACTGGGCCTAAAATTGAACCCTGGGGCACACCACATGTAATCCTATGGACCCTAGAGGAGCAGGTATCTAAACTTACCATAAAAGTCCTGTCTGTGAGATAGGATGTGAACCATTTGTGAACAGCACCAGAGAGGCCGATCTGTTTTAAACGGGTTAAAAGAATAGTGTGGTCTACTGTATCGAAGGCAGCGCTTAGATCCAGTAGAACCAACACTGTCACCTTCTGAGCGTCATAATTTATTCTAAAATCATTTAAAATCTTCAGAAGAGCCGTCTCTGTGCTGTGGTTCACCCTAAAACCAGACTGAAATTTCTCCAGGACATTGTGCTCATTAATAAAATCATTAAGTTGAATTAAAACTAGCTTTTCTAAAACCTTGCTTAAAAATGGTAAGTTAGATACCGGTCTAAAATTATTAAAATCATTAAAATCTAAATTGCTCTTCTTCAGCAGGGGCTTCACTTCCGCCCCTTTAAAGGCGGCAGGAAAGACCCCCGTCTGAAGGGAGCAATTCATCATGGTTAAAATCTCATCCCTAAAAGATTCATAAAATGGCTTAAAAAATGATGATGGACTGAACAGTTTTCTTTGAGATGTTCAATGTTTGGGATGATGTTTTATAACTAAGCATCCCCATAATGATCTATCGATTTAGATGGACATTTGCAGTTTTGCAATACTCATTTTCAGCACATGGGCAGACTAGTATTCTGTGAGGTTCTCAAAGCCTGGTAAAGTGTTTTATTACCTAACCCTACTTTAACCGTCTCTGCAATTTTATCCCTGACCTGTCTGAGATGTTCCTTGGTCTTCATGATGGAGCTTGTTCATCAATGTTCTCTAACAAACTTGATTAAATTACACATAGGTAACTTCTGAAGTCAATTGTTTGCACTAGATTTTGCACTAGATTTTGTTTAGGGATAGCAAAGTATAAGGGGATGAGTACAAATGCACACTAGAGTTCATATTTGTATTTGTAAACATTTTAAAAACAGAACAGCAAAAAACATGCACTTCTGTTGCTTAAAACAGGTGGCTAGAAGAAGGAGGACCCAATCTAGAGCTGTAATCGGGCCTTAAAAGTTGGGCCCAACCCGGCCCGAACCCGAAGAGTATATTTTGATTGACAGCTTATTAAAGCCCGAACCCGATTACAGCCCGACATTTTTCAAAAGTCACACAGGGTTTCCGCTGGAAAAAAATGGCACTGGACATTGTGACTGGCAGGTTTTCAATTTACTGGACAAAAGTTTGAAATTCCCATTAAATAGGCCTATTATCTGAAGCTTAAAATGATAAAGGAGGCCCTGCGTATAGGAATAATATCAAGGCATGCCGATTTATAATCTTTTTTTTTTTTAAGTCTGCAGCTTTATGAAATAAACTGAGTCAATTAGGCTATCTCACATGCCTGCCCTCTTTAAACATGAACATGAAGAAACTGAAGGCCTACCTATTATCAGATTAAATAATTTGCAAACAAAAACACATAACACATCACCAGGGGGTAACCTCCCTTTCACCTCCTCAGCATCCATTTCGCATCTTGTTCGCGCTAATGAGATGATCAGCTGACTGACGGGTCCCGACAGGTTCGGGCAAAGATCTCTAATCAAATCCCAAAAAGACGAAAGACAAAATGCGTACACTGTTACAGTTGCAAGGCTGAATATGCACCACTTTGGTCACAGACCTTCATCAGGCAGTCATTTATCGTTTTCCTCCCTCTTCACATTTATACACTACATTTTATTACTCTGTCATGTAAAATCCCATAAACAACACGCTGAAGTTTGTGGATGAACCATAAGAAATGTGAAAAAGTTCAGCTAGTGTGAATACTTTTACAATGGCATTGTTTATTCAGTCAGACTTGCATTAAACCACAATGCTGCAATGCATTCTTTGAATGAACCAGGATAGCTTGGTTCTAAACTTGATGAACCCTTGATCCTCTCTGCTGTTGTTCTGAGATCTAATTAGGCATATATATACTGCACGGCGCTACGTTCAGAGGCCAGAGTGCATCCTTTTTCTGTCCAAGGGGAAGAGGCGTGGGTGAAACACATAGTGGTTTACCCGCCAACATGCTGCACTGGGCATAGTGCATATCAATACAAGCAGTAACTAATGACACTTGCTGCAGGTATGGCGCAAAACATCAGGGAAAGATGAGTGCAAAGGTTGTTCCATCTTGTATAGATTTTATGTGAAACCAACAATTGCCTCAAAGAGAGATTAAGTGATAAACTAAACAGTAAGAACCAAATCCAGCGTGCAATGGCGTGTGCGTGTCTATATTATTCATCCGTATGTTTTGTGTGTATAATTTGCTCCTCATGTGTAACTGATTTGTTTGAAGCAATTTTCCCTTTTCTTTGACATTATTTATGTGGGTCCAGATCCCTTCGGCCAGATAAGCACAGGGCTGTACCATAGAGTTCCCTGTGGAGGTCAGACTTTCTGAAGTCCCCCCTCCTTTGTGATTGCTTCATGTGACAGCACCCAGCAGGCCTGAGAACGCGGGCCTAATGTTCTGGATGGATGGTGCCATGAAAAAAGACAATTATCAGGCAGTAAGCCAGGTCTCCCAGGGTTATGGTTTTAGTCAGATTATTTATTTTATTTTTTAGAAGCAGAAGCTTTAAACTTTAACAGCCCTGGGGTTACTTGTTTCTTTCTTGATGTTGTTTTGTTCTTGGCTGTGTGTAATTGCGTGAGGGTGCATGGATGGGAATGGAGCTTTTTGATGATCTAACTGCCTATGATTGGATGTTTTCAGGCAATAATGCTGTGCTTTTAGGCTTTGTTTCAAGATATAGTGTGTGTGCAATACTAAATCAGCTACACAGAAACATATTCCATATACTTCAACATGTTGGACATACTCTGCAAACTAAAGACTGCTGGATTAATTATTTACCCCAAATGCTTGGTTCATGCTGTTTGTAAAACCAAACCGAATCAAACGTTGGGAGAAAAAATCACGATCTAATGTGATCAGAGAAGAGATTAAAAAGAGCCTCAACACACCATTTTGAAGGTAACAATGAGCAGTTCAGACTTCCCTGATCGTCTTCCACAGGATGAAATACCAAATGGTAAGATGGTAAAATGATGCTGTATAATAATATTAATGTCAGTAGGTCATGTTAATCACTTTGGTTCACAGTAGAGAATGAGTTGTATAGCAAAAATACCATTAGTAGTTAGCACAATATAGGTTTAACTGGTCATAAAGTCAATATAGACAGGCAATATAATACAGCCAATATATGCAGTGAGCAGCCATTTTGTTGAGTAAAACAAAAGTGAATCAGCCAATCAAATGGCAGCCACTGGATACAAATATGCCTTATGATTTAATGTAGATCACTTCAGTCGGAGCACTGGATGACCAAGAATGGGCTGATCTACTGAGAGTTTCACACAAATCGTCTCTTGGATTTTCTGAGAATAGTCTGTTAAAGAAAAAGATATCCACTGAGGAGCTGTTGAGTGTGGGGGGGGGGGGGGGGGGGGGATTGGCTTGTTGATGTCAGAGATCAGTGCAAAATCCACTTGTTGCAACAGAAGTATGGAGAAAAGCATTCACATGTCAAACCTTAAAGGAGGTTGACTTCAGCTGCAGATGACCACACCAGATGTCACTCATGTCATCTCAAAACAGCTATCTGAGTGCACAATTCATGCGGGCTTATAAACTTTAACTGATTGAAAAAAAAAAAAATCCCGATCCAATGAATTTTGAATTTAGCTGCAACATTGAGATGGTACAATTAGAAGTACTGCATGAACAACATTAAAGCATGAATTACTCTGCTTTGTATCAACTGTTTAGGCTGCTGCAGATGGTGTAATGGTATTGGGCTGTTTTGTGGCACACTTTGGCCCATTTAACACTAACTGAGCATTGTTTAGATACCAAAGCCTTGAGTATTGCCCATCCTTTAAGACTGTGTTGTGTTAAGACTGTGTTGTACCCGTTTTCTTCTGCTAGCAGGATATTGCATGATATCACCATGTCAGTCATGTCAAATGGTTTCTTGAAGATTGTGATGAGTTCACTGTACTCCCATGGCCTCCCCTAATCTGCATTTACATGTTTTTCAGTTCCCAAAATAAAATCAATAGGTCATTAACAGATTTGAGCATATACTTGATGGATTGCTGAGAAGGTATTATTACTTGAATCAGGTGTTCTAGAGCAGAGACACTAAAACACGCAGGGCAACAGGCACTGAGCATCAGGGTTGGGGAATTTTGCAATAAAGCACCTTTAGAATGTCGTGAAACAAGAGATACCCCTCATTGATCTGCAACTCACAAATCTGCAGCTAACATATCAATATAGACCATACATTCTGTTCAGTGTTTCACGCCTTATTGAAGAATTAAAGCAGTTCTGAAGGCAAAAGTGGCTCAAATGTAGTACTAAGTACAATAAACCTTTAGAATTAATTTGCTTTCAAATGTAACTTTGATGGTTTAACATATGTTGAACTGTGTTAATTTTGGTGACTTAAAATTAGTCAAAACATAGCTCCAATCAGATAAAACCCAGGCAGAATGAGTAAAATTATGACGTAAATCACTGATCAACTGTTAAAAACGAGATGAAATGCAACAAAATCGAATTTTTGTCATTTGGAGACTAAAGGTTGAACCGTCAAGATTCATGGTGTTTGTGTTTTGGATAGGGGTCTGTACACAGTTCAACCTATTATTTTATGATTCTTAGACATTACTCTTGGGGCTTGCTCTTTGAGCTCTGATTTAGGTGCTCACTTACTTCATTGTCTTACTTATAAGCTCCTCCGTTTAGGTCCTCACTCAGCTGTATTCACCTGGTTGTCGTGTCACTTTTACTTTCTGTCCTTCTGTAGCATCGTACTCTGTAAAAATCCTTTTAAGAGGATTTTTCTGCAGGGTAACTTTGCTCTGTGTGTTTTTCAGACATCATGAACGAACTAGCTTCCAGTGTGTGTTTGTTTACGCCTTGTGGCATGCTTCAGGCCATGAGCTAAACTGCTGGGCGCCATAGTGCACCACAAAGCTGTATTTTGCTGTGTACTACATTAATTGCATTGATAATCCTAATGATACAAGTTAAACTCAATGTTTATCGCATTAGCTTTAAATCTGTTAGGATGTGCAAACGTTTAGTCATAAGCCTCCTTCTCAAGGCAGGCCTCCCTGTTTGGTTTCCATGCAACCTGCATTTGTGCCACAGTACAGCAGATCCCCATGCACACTGAATAATGCTGCTTCCTGTGCAATCAGCGTCACTGCTTTCCCAAGCAAGTGGCCCCACGTCTCCTGCAATTACATTTTTCCTCTGTAATCTGCGCTTCCACCCAAACGAGAGAGGTCTGAGTAATTTGCACGAAGATTTGCCAAATTAAGAAATATAATGGGCAAGAATCCGGTTCCCTCTCCGCTGGTTATTGAATACAGCAGCGCCGAAAGCAACACTCACTTTGTACACTGTTGTTTCTCGTGCTATAATCACATTCACGTCCCAACTCTGTGAGCCCAAACCTCTCGCAAACAGAAAACAAAGGTAGTCATGACAATCTGTAATATTAATCTGATTGGGTTAAGTGTGTCTCTCGGGCTGCTCCCCTGCTTTACTTTTCAACAACCTGTGGCTGTATTTTAATCTAATTGCGCTAATTTTATATTCAAAATCAAGACCTTGCCTTCTTACACCCCTGCTTTTACGCATACCACCCTGTACTTCATGTGAACGCTCGCAAATTTGTAAATAATTACTATCACATGGAAGGAAAATAATAGGCGGCCCCAATTCAAATTCACTAGCTCGAGGCGGTGTGGTAATCATGGAGGAGAGCGGGACAGGGAGAATAAGCGATGTGGGGTAAGGCATAATCACATTGTAAAACAACCAGCTGACAGTTTGAAAAGGAAAAAAGAGCTCCCGGTGAATAATGAGCAACTTTGTTCATAGTACTTATGACTATATATTCTACATCATTTGTCACTAACAACTGTGTGTTCTCGCTTCAGAACGCTTGTTACAGATAGTTAAAACAGACTTGCTGCAGCCTAACAGATTCAATGTTCTTTTGTAAGGATGGCTCCTTACAAAAAAAAGGAAATCAGGTACATTTGTGTGGTTATATTTGTTACTTAAAAGCAAAAGAAACACAAAAAAACAACACCAACACACATGCTTTCTGGGGAAGTTGGTGACAGATTGGATGTGTTATCTGCCTATTAGCACAACAGCCCATTATCAATGGGCCCAGGTTACCGAGCCTGGCTGTAAAGCAATACAGACAGCCTGATTCCTACCACCGCCGAGTAGGAGTTCAGTGGCTGCCTGCGTTCTATTACTTTCAAATGAGCACCACAAATCACTTCAGCAGGATGCCTGTACCGGTAATGTGACCATCAGCATATGAAAATACTGTATGTATGTATGTATGTATGTATGGGGGGACCATCCAATTTGTTGCCAGCAGATAGAAAGAAGAAGCCCAACGATGCACTGAGTGATTGTTAGATAGCTGGCTGCCATGCATGCGTATAGTGTGTATGTGCAACACGGGCTTGTTAATACCAGCACAACAACATGTTACTGCATGCAACCGTGTGTAAATAACATTTTTACGAAATTGTCAGAAAATGGATAGTCTTCTCTGCATTAATAAGCAAATCAGTTTTACAGCTAAACAAGGCAACCAGGGTGAAAGTTTCACTCATATGTTCATGTGTCTTCGGTAACATGCCTGTGTGTTTGATGATGATGATGAGAATATGTGTATGTGTGCCTGTGTGTGTGTGTGTGTGTGTGTGTGTGCGTGTGTGTGAGTGTGGTGCATATTTTTGTGCAAGCCACTCCGATCATGACGAGGGTGTTTTGTGCGCACTTTGTTCTTCACACTGATCCTGTCCCAGGCAGAAAATAATTACAGTCAGTTTGAGAGAAGGAGATGGACAACACAGAAAGCAGTCTTGTTTTACAGCTTCAGAGGACGAGTCTAAGTGGACGAGGAGGTATGGTGGTGGTGGGGGGGTGGGGGGTGGAGGGGTGTGTGACAGGAAGAGAGAGACAAAAGCAGGTGATGAGACCATTAGATGAGAATACTAATTACTCCTCTTTGTATTGAACATCTGTCAAACCTCCCACATATTACAGTAAACCTAATTTTGTGCACCTAACCCAGGCGTCACACACATCATTCACACGCAGGCGGTTAAATTACATCTCATTTAATGGCAAGGGTTTTTACGACAAACAGCTGCAATAACATGACTTCTCCGAATGACGCAAAGAAAGAAACAACAGCAAAAAAATGTTACAATATCATGCAAAGCGATCGCTGATTTCAAAAAAAAAATTTGACAAAACACAGCCGGAAACAATGCTGAGTCTTTCGCATGGATTTATCACACACGTCCTCACACCCACAGACAGGATCAACCTCCAAAACCCCCCTCACCAAAAACTCACCTCGAAGATTTGCATATTGTACACTCAGACATGCATACGTGCTCATTAGGAGAAGGGGGCTTGTGCTTGCTATATTTGCAAGATGATGGTAGATGATACCCACCCCTCGTGACAAGAGATCTAAGAGAGATCCCTGCGTAAGAGAAAACAGCGTTGAAGGCTCCTAATATCTTTGATAGTGTCGTTATGGTAATGATCCGGTGTGATGCAAAATTCATGAAGTGTACCTTGCATTTGACGATTGCCAATACTTGTTCTCTTGGCGAGGAGGAGGAGGAGGAGAATACAGAATATATGTTACAGGAGTCGTGCATGCATGCAGATGTTGTTATGCTTTGCCCTAATTGTTTTTTGACAGTTAAGTGTAGCTAAATGACTTTCATGTGTTGGCATGTATGCACAAGGAGGGAATTGCTTATTACTTTCTTTTTTAGCTGTTTGGCAGGGAGTTTGTTGAGAGAAAACATTGCCTTCCTAATTATTGCAGCCATTAGATCTATTAATTTTCCTAAGCAAACAGGCCAGGAAAACACTGAACAAAGACACCAACAACAGAGATATTGTTATTTCCCAGTAAACATCTAAGCTTAGCCAAAAAAGATGCAAAAACTATCAGAAGGGGTCTGCAGAGGAAACCTGGACCATTCTGTCACTTCAAAAAGTCTCTGCATCAACCTGTCCATCACTGACAGATATGCGAATGGACTCTGTCTCTGATGGTGTGTGAGTCTGCTGCGTGTGTGTGTGTTTGTGTGTCTAAGATCTCTGAGGAGTGTCTTTCAAACAGCTCTCCATTGAGCACTCATCAGTAGGAGGTCCAGGTCCATTGGAGATGGCGTATTCACTCGGAAATCACGCAGCTAACAGGGGCTGTCAGCCAATCAGGACGTTTTTGATTTCTCTTGAAATCCACGCTCACTTCAGATTAACCTGGACTCCGACACAGGCATAACAATGCAGTGTGATTAGATGGCTGCGGATGCTCACATCTGGGGAACAATTAGCCCAGACGCACAGCCGAGCCGGAGTGAACAGAAGCGACAGCGCTGTCAGATTTGACAAGTGACTTGAGCTGTTCCAAATTTAGAAACATTGAAGCTACATAAGGGTGAAATCGGGTCAAAGACGCGTAAAGTGATAAAAAAGGTCACTTTTGCTTTTAGGAACCACTGGTACCTCACATTAGCACATAAAAGAACTGCACTAAATGAAAAGTGATGAATTTTAGAACCGAAAGAAAAGTCCTTCTAGCAACTGGACTTTTTGCAAAATATTTATTGCAAAATGTGCATAATATGAAGCTTTGGAAATTTCCACCTCCAGACCCACAAAGCAACAGAGTGTGGGTTGGGATGAGAATCCCAACCCTATTTTTTTTAACCCCTGGTTCCTCAGTCACCCCACTCAAGAACAGCCTTCTTTCATGCATAGTTGGGACTGATAACATTAAAATTTTTGAATGACCTGAAAAGAAAGCCCATCATGCAACTTCATATTTGTTGTACTAAAATCCTCACCAGAACTAGCTTGAGTTGTGACTTTGGAAAAGATGGTGTTTGTGCAACTATAATTTTTTTTTAGATGAAGATAGCATCTAGTCTAACTGTCAAGAATTTCACTGCACAGAAACTACACTTTTAAAAGTTGCGAATTATGTTCTAGAAGCTTCAGATTCAGGTGGTAAAGAAGTTGGCTTATAATGGGAGGGTTGTAGGTTCCTTCCCAGCTTCTGCCTGTCACATGGTAATGTGTCCCTGGGCAAGGCACATAACCCCAAGTTGCTTATCGATCTGCGTATCGGTGTATAAATGTGTGTGCGAATGGGTGAATGTGGCTCCAGTGTAAAGCGCTTTGAGTGGTCAGCATGACTACAAAAGCGCTATATAAGTTTAGACCATTTACCATATATTTACCATTTAAACAGGCTGCTTTTGATACAGCAAATAAGAATGTGTTCATCTCCCATCCAGAGAACTGTGTTGGCAGTAAAGATTCAGCAATTGACATGGGTCAGATTTTACCCTTCCAATACATTTTTGCTGTACATTGATGAGAAGATTTTCCTCCTTTGCCCCTCTCTTGTGGAGTATCTTTAGGTTCTTAGGCCCAGAGTAACTTTACGTGTGTCCCCACTGGTTTTCTTAAAATAATGTCACATCTTTATGCATACAATTTAAGTGTAACATTTACCTTTTCTTTAAACCGTTACTTGCTTTGGTTCTTGTGCTTCTGGCAGAAACACTGCTTGGAATTAGGGTAGCATGTGGAGAAAAAAATTGGGCTCTGATATTTGACAGTAATTTTGGCAATCAGAAGCAAATTGGCTCTGTGGTTAATGGTTTTAGTGACCTTGAAAAGCTGATCTACAGGTTTTTTAAAACTTTTTTTAAAACTTTTTTTTGGGTATGTCAGGTTTATCTGGAAATCTGATTGTATATGATAGAGCGTCAAATGCTTAAAAAGCAATCTTGGAACATTAATGTACTATGGCATCTTGTCCATTCCTACATGACTGAAAACAAACAATTAATAGATAATTGTGAGGTGGGAGGTGCTACAATTCCCCTTATCTTAAACCACTGCTTGCTTGTTTTCCTAAACTCAAATTCTTGAAGGTAGTAAAAATCTTTAGAAGATCAAAATGAAATAATAATCTATGGTCCAAGTGGAACTTACAGAAACACTACTGTGATTGCCTGGAGCATTTAATAAAAACACACATGAAAAATATGTAAAATTTCACTGGGCTTTTAAATTTGAGAAACAAATTAACTGTCTGGTATATATTGTTTCTTTAAAACTCATCTGTTATCAAAGGTAAAATCCTTTTTTCCTTTGCTGATCTTTCGCAATTTCTTACTTTACTTTACTGACTGATCAACTGTTGTAGTTGTTTGTACATAGGCGTTTATGTTCAATGCTGGAGCTCATCAGTTGATACGGACAAGAAACAGTGAGCATGTCTCCCTCGCAATTGGGTCTGCTCATTGGCTCCCATTTTATTTTATGATCAACCTGAAAATGTTATTGCCAAATAGTAATAGTCAGGTATCTGTCTAATCTTGTAAAATGTGCTCTTAAGATGGTAAATGGCCTGCATTTGTATAGCGCTTTTTTTCAGTCAGAGGATCACAAAGCGCTTTACACTACATTCAGCCATTCACACACGCGCTGATGGTGGCAAGCTACTACTTGGGGCACACTGACAGAGGAGAGGTTGCCGGACAAATGTTCCACCGGGCCCTCTGGTGGTGCCTCTGACCACCACCAGCAGGCAACGGGGTGAAGTGTCTTGCCCAAAGACACAATGACCGAGACGGACAGAGCAGGGATCCGAACCCAATCCGCAACCCATCAATTACGGGACGAATTCCTACCACCTGAGCCACAGTCGCCCCGATCACTTAGGCTGGATCATTTTTCCTTGATAGTTTTTCCTGAGGACTCTCAGCCTCAGTTTCAGATAACTGACAACATCTTGAAGTTGCTCTAGAATACAGTTGTAAATGTTTGTTGGAAAGTGTCGGCGTGGCAGTAGGGATAATTTTGATGTCACGTATTTTAAGTGAATGTTGCCCTGAATCTAATATATTATCTTTGCAATAAACTTGATATGCTTATTAGCTGTCAAGCCAAGACATACCGTAATTGTTGGACGACAAGCCATTGCTTTTTTCACACTTTGGACCCTGTGTGCTGTACAGTAATGTGGAAAATGTATAGATTTTCTACTGGCTAACAGTCTGCGGGGGGCACTCTAGCAGTAAGCGTAAAAGACAGACATGTGGCGAAAGAATATGTGTCAAAGAAGACAATACCATGCATGCCCACACCCTCGTCATGGAAAACACACGAAGAAATGCATATGATGCAGCTTTTAAGTTAAAGGCAATCAAACTGGCCATCAAAGAAGGAAATAGATCTACTTCATGTAAGCTTGACATCAATGACTCGATGGTGAGATGTTTGAGGAGGCAGCGGGAAGAACCGAGTCAGTGTAAAAAGATGACAAAAGCTTTCAGAGGACATAAAGACACTGAAGAAGATGATTTCAGTGTTTTTAGTGAGGAAGATGAAGATATCAATCAAAGACTTTTCTGGTAGGCCAAAGTATGTTTTATTTCCGAACCAGGCATGTTACTATTGTGTTGCTGTTGTGTTGATGCCGTACTGCCGATTTTCAGGCAGAGTTTAAAAAAACTAAAGCACGTCAAAATTAAAACTCGAAAAGCACTCAGAGAGCGTAGACCTCTGCCAGGGCCACTCACCCCCTCCATCCCCATGTTATTACAGTATATAATTCTAACTTTCTGTCGCTGCGCTCTTCCAGCGGAGAGTGGAGATTCGGGGCTCCTGTGTGAGGGGAGCTGCTTGTGAGCTGTGTGACATGGGAGAGGAGTTGAGGTTAGCACCGCTGGTCAGTGAGGGGTAAAACACACTTCATGTTGGATCAACCCCAAAATTTAATCAGTTGTTCCTGATCCCATTCCCTGCATTTCCCTAAACTTTTCATCAAAATTCGTCAATAACTTTTTGAGCTATGTTGCCAACAGACAGACGGGCACGAAAACATTATCTCCTGGCGAAGGTAACTAAAAGAAATCTTCCATATACCATCTTTCTGTGTAAACATATCATGTTACAACAGGAAAATGTGCGGTTTATTTTCAAGTGCGCTCAATAGTCAGAAAATTACGGCGTATAAAATATATATAACTTTGATAAAACAAATGTCATACATTTTCTAGCTTTTTGGTGCATTATCTTAAAGTTTGTTTAACAAAGTTACTGATTTTCTAAAACTCTGCAAAATAAGAAAATATTACAAGTTTATTTTCCATGACTAATAGATAGGAACTACTTCATAGATGATAAATGACAGTGAAAGTTTTAGGAAACATAACTCTTTACCCAGATTTCACAGTGATGGTGTTTCCCTATTTTTCTTTACATGATGGCTGTATTTTCCGTAGATGTTTCTTTCTGTATTTTTTCCTAAGTTACACTGAGGTTTCTGCAACAGTAGGTCACTAATGAGTTTCTAGTAAATAAATGACTGACATTTCTGTCAGCTAGATGCAGGCTGAAGTTAAATGACTCTTTGAATTGTCTGTTTCGTATTATGCTGTTTTTATTTTGTGGATGTGAGTAGTAATGAATTGTTACTACAGATGGCTTTTAAAAATTAGCAGGAACAAAGAATGTGTTCAATTTATCTTCAGCACAGTTTTATCTGAGGTTAAACTGAGATTTTTGGAAAATTTGCTTCATCCCCATCGAACACAGGAGATAGCCACCAGCCTGCCATGTCCCTGACAAGATGAAAGCTGGCATAGACAATTGAGGTGTAGGCGACTTCCTGTGGTGTAAGGATGAATATATGATGCATGAAATAACATCTGAATATTTACAGTGCGTAAATATTCAGATTTCATTTCATCTAAGGTGGTCCAAAACCTCAATCTTCCAGTTTCTGAGGTTACCATCCAAACTGAAGCTTATCATTGTGCTCTCACACAAAACAAGCCAGCACTAGCTTGGAAACAGCAGCTTTGACCTGAGGTTAATTCACACACCGGTTTACCTATGTGAATATCTCTGTTTCTGGCTAACACTTGTTATCATTATCATATCATGGAGCCACTTTGACTGCTTTTGCTTTAGTACTTTTACATTTGACACCATTGTGAAAAGGCAAATTAAGCCTCTTTTTCTTTTGAGATGAGATGAAGGAAAGCATGTAATATTAGCTGCTGAAAAACAGGGTGAGGCTTTGGGTTTTAATGACATATTTATGAAGCCATACACATACAAATACCACCATCTAAGAAATAGATAACGTGGTATTTATAGTCGTGGTTCTCAAAATGGTATCTGTATGTGTATATATATATGTGACCGGTGCTACTTGGAAGAAATAGGCATTTTTGTAGCAACTCATTAAATTTAATAAAGTGCTTTTGGTTCTGTTTTTTATTAAAAAGAATATATCAAAATCAAATACCAAATCTTGTTGTATAGCTTTTCATAATGCATACAAAATCCAATCACTGACATGGTACTTGTAGAACTTGGGACTTGTACAGCTTGTATACCTATAGTCATATAAGTCTTACTGTCCTAAACAACCAATATAGAAAAAATGCCACCACTTTGCGACAATGATGTTAATGGGTTTCTTTTTACAAATGGGACACACAAGCATATATTGCATATATAAATACAGTAAGCTATTAAAAGAAACACATGTCCAAAAGTGTTCTGCTGATGCCTTTTTCCAAACCTGGTGGTAATAAAGCAGTTATTCTTGGTTTGTGGGCTCAGGATCAGTGTTGACACAATATTATTGTTTCTCCATTCTACAGAGCTTGTTCTCACCACATCCCCTCCTCCTCTGTATCGGTTTGACCCTGCAGGGTCCAGCTGTGTTTACTCCCACACCTGTACACCATTTTACCCTCCAAGTTCCCACTATGGAAACATGCTGACTGACAGCTACACTTCAAAGATCTGCTCCCTCTCTGCTGTTATGGTTATCATCTGTTGTTGGGAGTGGTGGAGATGGAGGCAGAACAACAGAGAGTGAGAACCGGTCCCAGGCAGCCGGTTGTGTTGTGGGGCCAATTTAGATGATTGGCCTTGAAATGCAAGCTGAAACTAGGCTTCCCTGTGTTCCTTTAAAGTGACCCGTGCCCGGCAGTGTAATGTAAAATTATCCTTGCCGTGTTTGTGTTGTGTCAGATGTGGTGACTGGCAGAAACTGTTAGTAATTGTCTAAGTGCTCCGGTGTGTCAAAGCTGTCCGTCACTCATACTAGCCCCCCCATCTCTTTAGTTCCTTCTTCTTCAGCTTCTCATAATATTTTCACTGAACTGCAGAGGACAAACTACTTTCAGTGATGGAGTTGTCACATCGGTGCTTTGGCTTGGAAAAATATTTTACCTCCAGAAGAACACACAACCAAATGACATGTGTTCCTGCTTTTCAGGAGAGAGAGAAAAAATGAGAAAGGCATACGTGTTCCTTTTTTTGTTCTTTGATACTTTTACGAATTCAAGACAGTGAGCTTCTCTTGTCTTAACTCATTGAAGTCGAAACTAACCTGGATGTGACATTATGAAAATACAATCCTGACTAAATCAAATCTAAAAGAATGGCCATACATACACAGCCTCTCATCTACGCACTTGACTGAAGAGCTGAACAACAGAGCTTCATGAAAAGAGTCTGAAATCAATCTGGGATCAGTTTCTTTATGTGAAAATTATTTAAAAGCTTTAAACACAACATGATGTACTACATTGCCTACATAGAACACTTGGTCCTGGAGTGCAGCAATATAAAATTCAAGTGTATCTTGTTACATCAGTGACTGGAAAGTGAAGAATGTATTAAAAGGGTTCTGTTCAATAGAACTTTATAGGGGGAAGTACATTAATCTTATTTAGCAGACAATAGAATATATAGTTGACATTTTTTAATCTTTTCATGATTAATAATTTAACAACCTAACATAATCCCAGCATTTTTAATGATGATAACCGAGCTCACAGCAATTGAATAAAATCTTTTGACTACTAAAAAAAAGGAAAAATTGTGAATTTTATTACACATTGGATTAGAAAAACTAAGAAACTTAAAAATGCATGTAAATGCGGAATGGTGGTTTAATTATACAGCCAAAATACATTAATGCATCATATTGAAGTTTTTTGCCTGTATCTTTTTTTATATATATCAAGGAACTGGATGTTTTTGTTTTATGGGAGCCTTAGAGTACATCACATACATATATTGTGCTTTTTAAGATTTGTTTTGTAAAGTGGAGTCAATAAGTGTAGCTTTTTAATTCATGATTCAATCTGACCTAATCTCTTTATTTTACTAGGGAACTAAAATGTGTATTATTAATTTAGATCTATACAAAGATTAGAATTAATAACAGAATTTTTAAATAGATTGAACCGTTTCTTATGAACCTATTTAGTTGCTAGTTTTTAGGTCAAAAATGTTTCTTATTAAAAATGGTAACAACCTTTCCTATGTTAAACTGCAATAGTATACATAATGTAGTTAATGGAACACACATCCAAATTAAAAATGTTTACTGAATGCAACTTCTCTGTAACATGTTTAGTTAGGGAAAGATGTAGCATTGTTATTACTGTTTTCTTGTTAAAAACACAAAAGCTGCTTGGACTGACTTCAAAAACCAAAAGTGTTCTAATTGTATACAGCGACATTTATCCAAATTGAGTTTTGTTTTTAATAGAGACAGCGTCAAAGTCTGGTACCAATTAGTCCTTATTCCCACAGTGACCTTGAGAGTGAAAGAAGAGAAGACGTGGCGATAAGGTCAAACACAGGTCTGTTAAATAAATATCTACCATCTCTTTAAACTGCTTTCCCATCTACATGCAGACGAAGGCTTTCTATGTTGGTAAACTGAAAAGTCATGCACAGTGTTGTCAGACTAAGGGATACACTTGAACTTATTGTTAATTTTAGAAGTTTAAAGCAAGAGTAAAAGAAGCATTAACTTGAAAAGCACTCGTTGAGTGAAGAACTTCTCCAAAGCAGCTCAGTCCCCCGCCCCACAGATGGTGATCTTGATCACCCCCAAAATCTAATCACTTGTACCTGGTCATTTCCTGAAAATTTTATCAAAGTCCATCTATAACGTTTTGAGTTATGTGTCTAACCAGCTCTTAAACTTACTGTTGTAACAGATGTTGCAGTGTTTTTAAAGTATTTAGTATTCTATTCATCAATTAAATACACCTGCTTGTCCTTGCAGCGGGGTGGGGGGTCCACTCATTGGCCAAGAGTGAGGGATCAGTCCAACACTTGAAAAGAAAATCTGCCCATTCCAGCCCACATGTGTTCTCTTTAAGACCTGCTGTGATGCATTTTCTGTTCCAGAATAATCCAGATCCCTTTGCAGTGACCTGAGCATATGGGTCAGGTTTTTTCTGCTCCTGTTTAGAATACAAGATGACCCCTCTGAAGAACATGTGAAAGATAACCCTAATAAAACACAAACATACTTTGAGTGCATTAATCTTAACTGGCAATACCAAAGTTGTTCTACAGACGAAGACCCACTATATATTCGAGTTCTGTGCACAGAATCCGGAAGCTGATTTGTTGTGACGATAACTTTTATCCAGGTAAATCATGATTTACAATGAAACAATGAAAAAAAGAAAGAAAAACAGACCAACATGTTTTTATACGCTATAAATTATAAATTAGGTTTAACTGATTTTCAGACTTCGTCAGGCTAGCTTGTTTGACTTATTTCAAACGTTGCTCACCCTGGATAGCTGTTAGGTGGAGCAGGGCCCAAAAACGGCATCTTTTATGGAACCTTCTTGTGTTGTTAAAATACAACCAATCTTAGATGGAAGGTAACACGGGAAATACGCTGGCCCTGTCCTCTCAGCCACTATATCACCATGCAAATTTGGGCCTTTAACAAATTTGCTAAGATGCCAGCATATTGCCACCATTTCAGCAGTGAGTTGTGTCACTGATCAGCGCCCAAAGGCATCCACAGAAGCAGAGAATAACAAGAGATTGACAACGGAAGAAACAGAGATGGTTGCAGCGTTTCTGTTTGCTTTGTTGTTGTAGACAGCAATGGGAGCAATGAAGGAAAGAAGAAGAGTTATTTTTCAAGCTTTGGCAGCAACTCTTCCAATTTTGCAAACGCTGGTTGTTTGACAACGTCTGCTGATATAATTTCCCACTGAGTTACAAACAATCAGTATGAGTTCACCGCAAGTCCCACCCAGCAACTCTACGGGGCCATTTTCAAGTACATACACCAAGGTAGGTACTCGTTTTCTAAAATGGCCCTGAAAGTGGTCTATTCGGGCCGGCCTGGTGAAATGGAGACACACTGTTTACATATTGTAAAGGTTCTATAAAATGACTCTGTAGTTACGATAGTGGAAACAGATCTAAAATAGACCATTGCTGGGTCTCAAATGGGTTTTATGACAATTTTTTTATTGTGAAAAACATTTAAGACCCACTTGGTTCCCACGCTTTAATCAGAGCTGTTCTGCACCAAACCTATAAAGAATCAATTGACTGCAGGTCATTATGTAACATGCAGCTTTACCATGCGGGTCCATTATTCAGGCAATTTCATATCAATATGAGCCCCATGCAGATGATTTAACTCTGAGAAAGTTGAGAGTGAGAGCCGCTGATTAAAATATGCTCAAAATGCTAAATCATTTGGGCTAACTGAAAGGTTTGTCAACCATTACGTAATTCAGGTTTTACAGCTTAATTTTGCCAAGTTATTGATTGAGGAAGATTTTCCTGCTGAGAACCAATTCACAGATTTACCCTTTATGTGAGTCTACTGGATAGGACTTGGGATGCCAAACCGCCGTAAAGTCACAGCACACTACCCCTCCCTTCCTGTACAAACACACCTCCTCTGCCTTCCTCTGGGGAGGAGAAAAATCATTCATTATTTTAATGGGTGTCAAATATGTTTTCCAAATCTACTAAAAGGTTATCGTTGTTACACATGGACAAGTGCTTATATTTGAATCAATGTTAACTTTGTTACTTGGGAAATTTACTGCCTTCCCAGCTGACCACGTTGCACAAACTTAATCGGCATGTTTTCACAAATTGCAGCTGGAGGGTGATTTATATGGCCGGGCTGACTGACTGCTCTTTGATAGAGCCGGAGCAAAACACATATCTGAGAGGTGCAATGAGGGCATAAGTAACACTCTATATTTTCATTTGAATGTCTGACACGTGGAGATTATGTATTGCTAGTGTTAGAACCAGCAGGGGCACGGGGGAATTAGAGGTGGATGGCAAATTTGGTAATATAAATGAATGACATATGAGTCTGTACACAACCTCTGGCGATTTATAGAGCAAGAACTGATGTAGCCAACCTCAGACCAAATCCCAGCCTCTGGTTTTCTCCTCCTCACCTACCACAGCAGAGGTCAGGCCTTTCCTATAACAATCGCCACACAATGAAATCAAAGGGAGAAACTGATCATTTATAGTAAAAAGCCAAAAAAATAGGAAAGAAAAACAGAAAGGCAAAAAAAGAGCACTGCTGTTTCTCCAGTGTCTTCTGCATCACTATTTGTCTTGGGTGAGTTAGCTTTATCTAATAAAGTGTCTTTGTATTAAGATGGATACTTCAAACGCTCTTTTGTCTCTATAATCACAGAGGAGGGAGGCAGAACTCACACATTCCTCGCTCAATTTATTATTAATAAGTACATCAGTGGGAGAAAGATATCCTGGGGACCGAAACACCCGCAGAGCGTAGCATTCATCAAACATAAACGAATATCACAATACACAGGATACAGAGGCTCCAATAACAGATAATTGATGAGAAAGGTCTTTGGGTGCAGTGGATCACTGCTGGTGCGTATCATTATATAACATCATTTCATAGTTTAGTACAAATGATAAACTGTTTGTTGAAGGGCAGGCATATTTCTGCTGCCTTCTGTATGCAATTAAGCGGTCTGTTTGTGGCAGAGGGGTCAGCATGTGCGCTGATGATTAGGCTGCAGCTGGTGGCATATCTGCATCCTCTCAATACTGGCAAAAACCCTAATCTATTGCAACCACAGCAATTACCCTTCTGACAGGATGACAAAACATGAACACAAACTGTATGATCACATCTAAAGCTTTTATTGTTTGCAACCTCTTCATCTTCTGCGGGAAGGAACTTTGAATTTTGTTTTCTTTTCAAGATGCTAAATAAAATCCCTGTTCTAAACTGATGAAAGATGCAAAGCAGCATTCAAAAATACTCAGATGTGCAAAGATAATTTAAGGCTGGCAACATTTGTAAAAGATAACAACTCTCTACTCTACAAGACTCTGACTACAGGGAGGCACTGTTTCAGATGACAGATGGGGCTGAATGAATGACTGTGAGAATAAGCCACTCCCCACCCGGCTACACAACCTGTGCTCTGGTGTTGGATTTCCGAGATACAGAAGCAGCATGAACACATGTAGCTATAAGTCTGAGGGCAGGAATTCAATCAATAAAACTCACCCCTTGACAAGATATACCATGTTACAGCCGAGTCGCAGTGAGAGAAGGTGAACCATCTGTTCCATTCTTTGTCATCCTCTCCATCTCACATGTCACTGTGCTCCGTTAATGCCCATTACATTGGATGATCGCCTTTGTGGCCAATAACTCAATAGACTTTGGTTTGAAACATCTGCTTTTTTACCCCGTTTCATTAAGCGATTAGTAATTAAGCTGTTTTCACAATTCAGGTGATGCAAATTATTGCATTATTATTTAAAACAAACCACATGTATGAATTTGCTAAACAGAGTTAATCTTTCTATATTTGCTCCACCTTTAAAATGTGTTACTTTTCTGGTCCAGTTCTAAAAGAAAGTTATACAGCCAGGGAGACATTTGTTTTTTTGCAGATAGAATAGAATTCTTGTGGACTCCAAGCTGAACACCTAAATGCTTTTACATCAAAGCATGTGTTGTGACACAGGTAGGTAGGTTTTGGCACAATGAATGAATAATTATGGATGATTGCTTAGGGCAATTATTGATAAGATTCATAATTGTATGTCAAAATTACAAAGTTTGGGGCACCACCTGGGATCAAGGAATAATTAATAGCCAAATAGTTCAGTCTCAGTTAATGTTTATGATTACCTGCCTGATAAGGCTGAGATAATTAAACAATAGATTAAGGAACAAGTACTTGGCGTTCGTTGAACAGCAAGTTACTACACATGTATGTGGAAGAATGACTAACGTCTTTCCAAAATACAAGAGTTTTTGACAAAAAGAATTCAACCTTGAGTTAGAATGCTTTAATCAACAAACTCACTAAGCTAGTAACACCCAACTAAACTACTAAGAGAAAGGGGAAAATTAATAATAAAACTAACTACCAAAGCTAAAAGAGTAAAATGGACAAATATACAAAGAAGTAGAAACAATAACCAATAAATTGATTGTGATGTCACAGTTCAGTATGAATATATATGCTTAGAAACCAAGGCTTGTATTGAAGATTTTTGGGAGTGAAGCTAAGTTAGTTTAAACTAATTGTAATTAATTTAATACTAATTAGTACATTATGATTTGTTTTCAAACCACCAATTCACAATGCAAAGCAGAAGTGAAGACAAAAACTTGCTGATCAGTTAGCAGTAGCTGCGTTAGGCGCTAACAGCGAGGCTTAGGATGCAGCTGTTAGCCACCGTTACCTCGGAATGTCGTTACCCCACTGACTCGCTCCCATTTTGCGGGCAGCAATCCTCTCAGTAGCTCTCGGCTCGTTCAGCTCTCGGCTCCTGTAGCAGGCAGGTCCGCCGGACTGCAGCAGGTTGGCGGCGCATCAGCAAAAAGAGGATCCCTGTCTCTGTGTGGAATCTGTAATTCAAAAGATTGTTTCTGCAGTTTCCAACAACTCATTCAAGACTTATTTCATCAGCCGAATACAGTTCACCTGATCAATCGGCAGACTGTAGAAGTCTTTCGGATCCAATTTGCTTCTTCCAGAAACTCACTTCCCCCCTCACCAGCGAAGGAGGTTTAAAGTTCCTCTTTGATTGCCCACGGACAAAGAGGAAGAACAGAGCGGAGCCCTGTCCTCAAATAGGGGTGATGATGTCCCACGAAGTCCTACTTTTCCTGTTAAAGCTGGGAGTGGATTGTGCACTCAGCACTCCAACTGGCGGGAGGTCTGTGTTTTGGTCCGGTAACCATGGCTGTGTTTCCAACACATGCAACACAAAATTATAATGTTTGCTATTCAACAAAGTTTAACATCACCACACTACACAGCAGTTTACAATGAACACTGCACATAACATGTACCATACATGCCTAATATTTAAACACCTTGAGCTGCTAAATATTTGGATTTCCTTAGGTAGCCTACTTTCGCGTTGTAGGACCAAATCAATGATAATACTGAACTTAATGAATGAAAGTTTTAACTCATATTGTAATATTCCACTCTTAATGACGTCTGAGCATACAACATTTTTTTCAGGACACTCATCTGCCTTTGAGGTGACAATTCTGAGGTCTGGGCTCTGGCTGGACCGTGCCAAAACATAATCTTCTGGTGAAACCAATCTTCTGTTAATATGAATTGCTAATTTGGGCCATGGTTGTGTTGGCAGATGTACATCGCTTTTATCTTCACCACCTTCTAGCAGAAGCCAGAGGGGTTTGTGCTAACACTGGCTCGTTTCTGGAACTGTTCATAATATCCTCCAACTTAACTAACGTCCGAAATCAGGCTGAAGAAAGACAGCCCCAAAGCATGATGCTTCCAGAACCTTGCTTAATTGATACTATTGTTTTATCCTGGTGATGTGCAGTGTTGTTTTTATGCCAAATGTACCATTTGGAATTATGGCTGAAAACTTCAACCAATAGATTTCTTCAGACCATATCACATTCTCCCACATGCTTTAGGACGTATTCAGTTGTGGGTTTTTTTATTTGCAGGGATTATATGTTTTTCTTTGGAATAAAAAAGCTTTTATCAAGCCACTCTATCCCATAGGTCAAACAAATGAAGAATACAGGAGATTTAAATCACATGTATCACATTCATTCTACCCGCATTTGGTCACGAGCACTGGGTAGTGACCATCAGAACGAGATCGGTACTGAAACTTGTTTCCTCTGCAAGTTGTCCGGAGTCCCCCTTAGAGATAGGGTGAGAAGTTCAGTCTTCTGGAAGGGGCTCAGAGTAGAGCTCCTCCACATTGAGAGCAGCCAGTTGAGGTGGCTCGGGCATCTGGTTAGGATGCCTCCAGGACTCCTTGCTGGTGAGGTGTTCCAGGCACATCCCACCAGGAGGAGACCCAGAGGAAGACCCTGGTGGGTCTATGTTTCTCGGTTTTCCACGGAACGCCTTGGGATTCCCTTGGAGGAGCTGGAGAGTTGGAAGTCTGGGTCTCTCTCCTTAACCTGCTCCCTCAGTAACCCAGAAGCTAATAGATAAATGGATGCGTCACATTGCCATTATTTAAAAAATTTTCTGAAGCTCTTTTAAATGTTTCTGTAGGTCACTTGGCACCATCTTCAACCTATTTTCATCTTGCCTTTTCATCAATCTTGGTTTGATGTCTAGTTTTGTTTTTATTGTTGGGGAATAATTCCTCCACTTCAGGATGACTGCATTTACGGTGCTTAATGGTACATCTAATGCCTTCAAAATTCTTGAAAACTGAATAATAAAGCACTGTATTTGAAACAATTTAAGATGTCAAATTGTGTCACATCCATAGGATATTGTTAAAGTGAGCAGCAAAACCAAGCTATAATAATAATGCGGTTGATAGATGTTTCCATCATGAGCCATGCCACTAAAACCAAACATCAACCTGACTTCCCTGCAGTGGACATTCATTGTTCTCAGTCCACTTAAATTCTGTGTTTCAGTTCAGACAGACACTACATCATGCGTGAAATGAAAAGGTTCCTATTGTTTCAGTGGACTGCATAATTTTGCCCTCATAAGAATATGAATACTTCTCCATCTGTTTAGGATTAGCTTTCAACCCGCACTTAGCTGAAAACCCACAGCCATGTGAGACATCTACTGCTTAATTAAAAAAAAGAAAAGAAAAAGTCAGAATAAAATTATACCACTATAAAAGAGTCTTGCCAACAATAACATTATCGTTTGACACACAGTGTGTCAGTGGAAAAAAAAAAGCTTCATATCACAGTAAAGCGAATCGACCTTTGAAGAATGTGTGTGCGTGTGTGTGTATGTGTATGAACCGCTGATTTGAAAGCATCAAAGATCGCTTTTAGGATACCACAAAAGAATAACCTCTGACATCCAAACAAACAAACATAAGGCACATTTAAATAGCGCAAGTTGGAAAAGTCTTAAAGGCGACTTCTTTGGTGCCGCTCGCCGCGCCGTATGTGCGTCTGTCACAAGGAGCAGGGACATGTCTGTTATGTGCGGTTTGATTAAAGCATGATGGCTGGTGTCCAACCTGCTTTCCTGGGGAGTGCTGTGACAGCCAGCAGCAGCGCGTCTACCTGCTGCCGCCTCTGCGTGTTAGGTGATTTACGGCTGACTCCCTCCGTTTATGTACTGCCTTATTTTCATTTCCACCCCGCTGAGTGCCGGGTTCAGAACTCCTGAAGAAATATTATGCTTTGCTGACAAAATGCAGTGACAGCCATCTTCCAACCTTAAAAGGGTGCCAGAGTGTTTAACAGTACGAGAGCCTGGGAGACAAGGCGAGGTTGAAGGCATCTGTAAGCACGCGGCCCATTGAAACTACCATTTGATCTAAACCAGCTCTGAAACGCTGGAATGATGTTTATAGCTGAGTTAGAATCTACTTTCAATTAAAAAAATGACACAGGGGAGGAAAGGGGATGTCTGTAAAACAGACGGTAAAATTTATTGAACAACTTTTACTGGGGTCTCGTCTGAAAAACATGTGGCGCACAAATGAAATGTTTGTTTCGACAGATGAGTTCGCCTGCAGACACGCAGGTAACTTGACGCCAGGGACTTTTTCATTAACCCCGAGTTCAAACCCCGCTGCCGTTTCAAGCTTTTCGTGAGAAAGCAACAATTTGATGTAAAAGGGATGAATATAAATACCGCTGTTGTTCCTGCGCCGCCATGTTCCCTATTCGTTCCATCCTGTTTTCTCCTTTACGAGAACTACTCTGAGCTGTAATGAGGTGTTGTAGCGTCCCGAGGCGTTATCATTTGCCACATTATTATTTCAAAAGCTCAGACAACAGCACTGTGTCTGATGTAATTCTCATGCATATGAAAGGTGCTCCAGTGACTTGATATGCTGGTTTTGAGGAGGAGAACCCATGGTTAGAGAAAAACAGAGTAATCACAAAGCTAATGAGCAAAACAACGATTTGAGTAGTTGGGGCCAGGCGTCAGATGGACATAGTGTTGTTTGTAATTAATCTCTAGCTATGTGATCTTTGCTTGTTTATAAAAAGCAGCTCATATTTATTATATGCCATTAAAAACAGCCACCTCCCTGCATCTGAGAACGACTATAAATAAAAATTGTCATCATAACCTAATCAAATTATAAGACATATTTCGGTTTGGCTGTCAGTCGTCTAATACTCCATGTCTCTCTATTCCTCTCTTTCCCAGCAGATGAGGCAAAGCAAAGTGAATCCCCTGAGGTCCTCTCATCTCTCTTCAGGAGCTGCCGACTCTCTTCTCTTTATGGCACACCCAGAAGGATTAAGCACAAATGGCATTCACATGATTTCAATAAGCTCAGGGAGACGAGAAGCAGCGTTTCAGTGCATTAGCTTTTTGCTGCAGAGGACATAAAGCAGACAGTGAGCAACTGCAGGGTAAAGAGAAAGAGTGAACACACAGTTAATAATGTTCATAATAATAGACTGGTCTGGCACTGCTGAAATGGTAATCCACTGGCCTAAAGGAAAAAGGGCCCCCCTCTAAGTGGTGATGTCATCTTGCAGAGCCCAGTACTGGGTTAGAGACGTGAACCTGAGGTGACTAGGTCATAAAACGTGACCTCTCAATAGCAAAGCCAGAGAAAAAGCTTTCAAAACATTTTACTGGACTCTGCATGCATGTGGGACCAGGTAAACACTGGCATTTGCATTATACATTATGCATTATGTCTCCACCAACTGTGCAAATCTACAGACAGACCTATTTGCCCATTCAAGCTCAAACTCAGTCAGATTGGATGGACAACGTCTCTGCAGATATCTTTTCAACTTTTAGAACCAATTCTAACTTAGATTTTGTTCTGGCCTTTCTGACACATGAATATGCCTTGATTGAAAATCAATCCAGTGTATCTTTAGGGTAATTGTTCTGTTGGCAGGTGAACGTCTGTCCCAGTCTCAAGTGTTTTGTGGCCTCCAAACAGTTTTCTTTTTTCCAAGGATGGTCTTGCGTTTAGCTCTCAGCATTGTTCCCCTATCATGTTGAGATGGTATTTTCAGGGTGAAATGCCATGCAACATTTTACATGTAGTTCTCATACAAGCTTTAAAGAGGGGTTATTTCTGTATTTGAACAATGGCTTTCTTCTTGCAAATCTTCGAAAAAGGTTTTGTTGGTCTTTCTCTCTAAATCACTCTTTTCTGTGTGTGTGTGTGTGTGTGTGTGTGTGTGTGTGTGTGTGTGTGTGTGTGTGTGTGTGTGTGTGTGTGTGTGTGTGTGTGTAAGTGAGCATGGTTGTTTGACCTGTTCATCTGTGTTGGAATGGAGAGTTTTTCAGGGTATACCCTGCCTTTAACCCAGTGGCTGCTAGGGATAGGCACTAGCACCCTGACAATCTTGTCTTTCCATGCAGAGAAAGCTGACCACCCTCTCCCCCTACCCCAGAACAGAGCTAAAGTGATGGTGGCACCAGAAAAAGGTATTGAACTAAAATGTTCCTTAATCATTAATCTATTAAGACTCCATTTCTGATGTAGACAAGAACACTGATGCATTCATACGAAGTCCAAAAGTGTGTTGAAAAATCTTCTGTGTTACTTAAGTCAAACCAACCTCAACAATGGGAGGGAACACGTCATTTTTACATTTTGAAGTTAGTCAGCACAAGTTCCCACTTTTCAGCCTCTTCTGTTTCTTTGGCTTTTATTTTTGTGTGATGTCCTTCCTACCCATTCCTTCTTCTGATCTGCCTCTTACTCCCCTTTCTCCTCTGTGGTTGTGACTAATTTCACAGCTCTGTCAGGGTAGAATGACACCTGGTGCTTTTTTCTTTCCCACTCCCCCGCCTCTTCACACACTTCACTCCTGCACTGTCAGTGATTTTTCATCGTCCTTGTTGGGGCCGTTTTATGCAGTTTCCCCGATGCAGTGATTGATGTCAGGGGCCGGCAATCAGGGGAGTTTGGGAGTGAGAGGCTGGATGCTGGCCGCCAAGTCCTCCTCTGTCTCCAACATATGTCAGCGGTGCTGTGTTGGGGCCCCGCTGTTTCACTGGGGCCACTGCTGAGCCTGCTCACTCCACTTGCTCAGCCAGTCCTCATTTCCATTTCAATCTCAGGCTCATGAATGCAGAAAACTCTGGCCGAAAATTAATAACACCACGCAGGGGAATAGCAACCGCATGGGAGAGGGAAGGAAAGACAGAGAGAGCGAGAGATGGAGAGGAAGGAGGAAAAAAAAGGGAAAATGGGGAGCTTGGTTCTTTTTCACCCCTTTTGTTCCTCCAAAAGTGCCCCTTATTTTATTTCCCCTTCTCTCTTTCACCAGGATCCTCCAATGAATGGCATTACAGACAAAGCCATATCCGGAGTGACACAAATTTATTTCAGCTGCAGCGCCATAGTGTATTTCCACAGAACCAGGGGCGATTTGTCTGGGGACAATTTGGTTTCCATAAAGGATTTAAATGGTTTCTGTGGAGATAGTGGGGTGAAATTTAATTTGTTTCTCATTTACTACAGCAGGTATGAAAAGGAGAAAAATTGGACGGCTGATGGGCTAAAAATTGGTGCTGTCCCTCTGCTGTATCCCCAAAGGACTAAGGCCCTGCATCATATAGATTGAGTTCAACCCCTCCCCTCTCCCTCCCTCCACCCACCCAAGCCCTTCTAACCACAAGCCAGAACACACACACACTCTCACGCACGCACACACACACACACACACACACAGACACACACACACACACACACACACACACACACACACACACACACACACACACACACACACACACACACAGAGCCTGCCACCAGCCTGGAGAGAGCTGTAACCTTAAACCAACTTAAACAGTAACCTTTGGGGAGGCTGCCAATCACTCCTAAAACAACGTTTCCATCGATCGGCCTGTCTGCGTGATTTATGGGCTCATTTTACACTAATTGAGAATTAGAGGGCGGATTAGTGGGCCTCAACACTTCGGCCTGATATGCACTCTGAGCAGTGTAATCTGTCACACCGGGATGTCCGACACTCTCTGCCTCACAAAGGGGACGAGGAGGGAGCAGAGCGAGGGGAGGGACGAGGGGCTGCTTTCTAATTGAATTTCCACATAACACAGAAATTAATTTGACACCACTGAAATTTGACTACAGTTCTGCTGCCGAGGTCCCTTGCTCCCTCATTGTGAAATTTATATTTCTTCCCTCTTTTCTTCCTATCACTTTCCCATCTTCTTATTTTTTTTCCCTCCTTCATTCCCTTACTATTTCTGCTGTGCCTAGCAAACACTATTGATCTGTATCACTTTTGAGTAGAGGGCTTTTTGAAGCATGGACTTCCTAAATCATATTTGTGCTCATATTAGAACAGTTCATCTGCTGCTGTGTTCACCTAGATAAAGAATATTACCTTTCATTTCTCTCATATTTTTTCTTTCCATTTTTCTTCTGTTTGTGGAGGAAGATCTTCTTTTCCAGCGAATGCATGCAGGCGAATGCCCAGAGTCAACAGTTGGAATTGAATTAGGGTCTCGGCTCGCCAGGTCCATTGTCTGGGTAATTTGTCCCGTAAGTGGCAAAATGAAAGCACCCTCCATGGTTCTCTGAGCACCTGCTGTTGTGTCACTCAACGCTGCAGAAGCACAAAGCGAGAGAAAGAGGCAGAGAGAACAAGTGCTGCAAAGATCACACGTGTATTACTTCGGCATAATCAGCTCACATGTCAGTGCAAAGGAGGTGGGGGTCAGGGATGTGAAATGACAAACTAATCAACAGCTGCAAAAAGGGGGTCGTTTTAGCATGAGAGGTCTAAACATGCATGTTGAGTTAATGCATTGCTTCTAGTAAACTTTACTACACATGCACAGGGCCTTGGAAAAAAGTGCTTACACAGCTACAAACAGCCATGTTGTTTTTTTATTTATTTTATGAACCAGTGTATCGAAGTGCATAAAAGTGGGGGAGGGAATCTGAAAAATGTGGTGCGCATTCGTATTCTGCCAGCCTGGGTCAAAACTTTGTAGAAGCCCATTTTGGTAGATTTACAGCCAGATGCTATTTGGGGTGTCTCTACCAGCTCTTTAGAAAAAGGTCAACATTTTTGCCCATTCTTTTCAAAATAACTGAAGTTCAGTCAGATTAGATTGGAATTTGGCCTAGACCTTGTCTGGACCATTCAAACACAAGGTTAGCTTCAAGCTAAACCACTCCAGTGTAGCTCTGGCTATATGTCTAGTCTATTTGGCCAGGTGGAAGATGAAGCAATTCAGGAATCAAGCTTTCTGCGGCCTCCATAACATCTTCTTACAAAATTTCATTCAGTTACTTTATCCATCCTCCCATATACTTATTCCTCCATTCCCATTACCAAAGCACGGTGCTACCACCACCGTGTTTCATCCTAACGATGGTATCTTCAGGACAATGCACAGTGTTTCACCACATATAACATTTTGCAATTAGGTCAAACAGTTCATGTTTTGACTTCACTTGACCAGAGCACAATCTTTTACATGTTTGTTCAGCCCCTTTTATGGCTTGTTTAAACTGCAGAGAGGACTTCTTATACCTTTGATTCAATACAAACTTTCTAGACACTCATGCATAAAAGCCAGATTTCTGAAGTGTCTGATTATGTGTTGGCATGTTAACAGATTCTTCCACTTAAGTTGAGAATTTATTAAGCTCCTCCAGAGTTACAATGGACTATCTGGGCTGTTTGTTTGATTATTTGTTCTCCTTACCCATTTTAGATGGATGGCTATGCCTTAGTTGGTTTGTAGTTGTGCCATAATCTTTTTATTTTTTTTGGGATGATGGATTGCACACAGCATAGGATGTTGTTTGTATTATCTGACCATGCTTTAAACTTCTCCACAACTTGATCTGTCTGATGTGTTTCTTGGTCTTCATGATGCTGTTTCTTCTCTAACCTTCTCTAACAAACCTTTAAATATATTAAATTATCTACAATCGGACTCTGTTTCCAATCTGACATCCTAAGGAAGTTCTTTGCACTGGATTTTATTTAGCGGTGCCATAGCTCATGAGGTAAAAAAAAAGAAAAAACCATGTCTCCTTTTCCTTTTACTTCAAATTGCTTATTCTTGGTCTACGGCATTGCATCCAAATAAATTATAATGAAGCTTATAGTTGGATGGTGGCAAAATGTGGAAACATTTAAGGGGCATTAATAGTTTTGCAAGGCACAGTACATTTCCGATCTCTGTTTGCATTATTTTCCATCAATCTGTGATGTGGTTTGTTAAAGTAAAATTATGAAGAGTCCAAGAACCATTCAAAAGTCCATTTCTAAAGTATTTTTATATTAAATGACTCTTTTAAGATTTAAAAGTTTTACTACACAGATTTTTATTCTTTTTAAAATAACTTGTATTTATGATTTGATTCCTGTAGCTAGCTGAGCTGAAGTTGATTTTAACCTCAATATTCAGTTTTATGGTTGCTTTCACAATAATGATGCCATATTTCATCATAAAACATTAGCTACAAAAAGAAAACAAATATTTCCTTTGACACGTAAAAGGAAATATTGAACAAAAGTACTCTTTCCTCTAGTATGCAAACACAAAGTGCTGACTAACAGCTAGAGTGAATTAAACCTTTTAACTCCGCCGTAGATAGAGAAAGCTTTTCGTGGCCTTTATTATGTGGGAGTTAAGTTTGCATGTGAGCTCTTAAGCAGCCTAAGAGATGCATTTATCCGCGTAATGAACTTTGGATTCTTGCTAACTTAATCCCAGTAATGCCTGCGAGAGTCAATTAGTGGGAACTAGATTCAGTGTGGTATTTATCTGAACGAGCAGACCTGGCAACCACACGCGCACCAGAACACATGCAACTTATTGACCATCTTCATCTTATCTTTCAGCTAATGGGACCATGGGGCCCATCATCAACTGCGCTCTGAAAATACAGTGCAGTATTTTTTTTTTTCCTTTCAGAAGAGCCTGTGGGGAGTTTTGAAATTGAGTAGCTGTTGATTTGCACTGCTAACAAGTCTTTTAAGAAGCTGATTTTATTCCACCCTGATTGTTTCAGTTTATTATCGTGTAAGTGTGTTAACCCGGATTCTCCTCAATCAGGGCACGTAGGATATCATCAGCACAGCTCACAGGTGACAGCATATTACAAGACCTGTAACAGATACCTCTGGGATCTTCATCTCCCCTGGGACAGGGTCTGCTATCTGGAGCATGAACTTGAACACAGAATAATAGATGACAGGATTTGATAGGACGGGGCCGTTAGCAGACATGGTCATGGTCTACATTGCCCTTCTTCAATCTCTAGGGACGGGTACAGGTGTGTGTGTATGAGCGTCTTTGTGCATGCATGAATATGAGTGTGTCCGACACAGACAGGCTTAACTTTTGCTGCAGCGTCAGTGGTGGCCATGTAGACAGCAAAGTGCAGGTTACAAAGGTCTCTATCTGACTGAGACCTCATTTCTTATTCAGACCCACAGGGACGGGCAGCCAAGGTGGGGGAGGAGGGAAGAGAGGGTGAGGGTGGAGGAGGAGACAGAGGAGGAATGGGGGGATAACTGAGAGGCTGATGGAGACTAGGTGACAGGTTGGAAAGGGCCATCAATAGATCCATCAGACGGGTAATTTGGAGCACGCTTAACATACATCAGTGGAGTCGTAGGAGCTGGTATCTGTCTTGTCGTGGAATCACAGTAAATAACAGTTAAAGATGGTGTCAGGCCTGACCTGACTGACCCCCCCCTCGAGCACACACACAAACACACACATCTCCCACAGTACGGGAACAGAGCTGTTCCACACAGATGGGAAGGCATTAACACATTGATTAACACAACATTCACATACATTCTTCGACAAACACTCGAACTCAAACAGTTTACTAAAACATTCATCTTGTCATTCAACATCAAATGTATCTTTTATTGCTAGAGTGTCACAGAGCCACAGATATAAACATGAGCAGAACTTTTAGGTTTGGCAAACATTAGATTTTTTGTTATGCCTTTCAAAAGTTTCATAAGCCCTGATGTTTTTTACATTTTGTCACCTAAAAACCACAAACGTCCAAGTATTTTTATTGGGATCGTATGCAATAGATTAAGTTAAGTAGCACATAATTTTGCTGTTAAAGAAAAATGATTAAAAATTTTTTTTCTAGATAATTATCTTAAAAGTGTGGCACGCAGTTTTATTCAGCCTTTTAAGTAAAATTGAGTCCAAATAATTGTTTTAAGAAGTCATAAAATTAGTGACTACAGTTCAATAGAGAGTAATTTTTAATAGATATTTACTTTATGAAAACTAACAAATCAGCTATAAAGTTGTACAGAAGTTTCTGGCAGGGCTAGAATATAAATCTGTTTTCCAAAATTTGAACACCTCACAGAGTACTGTTCAATCTATAATCTGAAAACATAAAATCTTTTCCACAACTTAAAATCTATCAAGACATGTTTATCCACAAGGAAGAGATTCACATTTGTCCTGAACTGAATTGAATATGGTTCTGGCTGCAGGTCAGAGGTTAATGAAAGGGGGCTTGTAGGAAAGCTGGTCAGAGTTGATGGGAAGATGGATGGAGCTAAACACAGGGATGTCCTGAAAGGAAATCTGTCAGAGGTAGCAAAATAATTTTCCGCTTCCAGTAGGACATTGGCCTTAAGCATACATGAAGCTGCAATTGAATGGTTAAAATTGAAGCAAATGTTTGAGAAGCCCAGTCAAAGTCTAGACTTCATTCAACTGAGATTTGTGGCAGGACTTAAAAACTGTTCACATCCAATCTGTCTTAGTCTCGGCTAGAATTACAATTACAATAAAATCATAAATGTTATTTTTTAAATGTGCAAAGCAGGTAAAGAGCCACTCAAGAAGACCTAGAGCTTTAATCGCAGCAAACGTACTTTAAAAAGTGTTCCAGTACAAAGAATCGACTAAAGGGGTATAATACTGACACACAACACACTTTTCAGTTACACTTGTGGTTGTAATGTCACAAAATGTAAAAAAGTTCAAATCGTGGTGGAGACTTGCAATATGTTGTACGTCTATTCTTGAAGCAAACAGGAGAGGGATTCTGAAGCTTTCTAATCAATCTCACGTAATTTTGTCTTTGATATTTAATAATTTCTTCTAAGTATATTCAGCCATTTTAGTCACATAACAGAAAAAAAGACTTAACTGATAAACAGCTTGGAGCATGTTTGATCGACAGTCAGAAAACAAATGCTGCGGGTGCTTTGAAGACGATGTAGCACCACAGGGCAGGCAGATGAGCCTCATTCCCCGCGGAGGGTGCATCTCGCTGGGTGTAAAGGTTAGTGTATGTCTGTAAGACCGTGCTTACAGCAGAACATAGGACAATAAAGGTGAAACACCTTAGGCTAACTGTTGTTCCTGCCACTCACATTCACTACTAACCCATCCAAGGCATTGCCATCAAGTCTTAAAGGTGTCAACCCACATTTTTGATAAATCAGTTGGATAACAAAGAGGCATTTCATAACATTAAGAAGATATATAAGCAGTTTTATTCACAGGTATTACAGTTGTTTAGATAGTTTTATACTGTTTAACAGTTCAGACATTTAAAGATACATTTAAATAAGATTTAAGCTACTAAGCACAACTTTGCTTTATACCTTCGAAAGTATAAAATACACTATTAAAAAAAGATTGAACTTTTACAGAACTGGAAATCCAAGAATCAATTCCCAAAATAACAACATGAGGCTTAAGTTTAATTCATTAATTGATAGCAACACAACAAACAACACAACAATTAATGACATGGAACTGAGTTAGATAACTTATGAACTAGGTTTGTTGTTTAGAGAAGTATCAGTTAATTGGCATTTAAGTTTCATATCAAGCTAGACCGATTAGTGTCAAGGCATACCAAGGTTTTAAAGATATTTTCAATAGGTTTAACAGCCCAGACTTTTCTGTCATACAGTTTTTTTGTAGCTTAAAATTCATTTAATGAGATGCCATAGAGAGTGCAGAATAACAAGCCACTGACCTTCCCCCACCTTTTGCTGAACACTGCTTGTTAGCTGGATAAAATAAGACACTTTTCTATTGCTAAAAGTGACGACAGAATTAAGATATAGCAAAGAAACTCAGCCAGCATGAGGTAACATAGGAAACCAAGGTGGGTTATTTTTTAACCCTGTTGTGCTTTAGAAAGTTCTTGATTTGAAGTGCTGATTTAAACGTAACCCTAACGTGAGAATACAGACGTCCATTTAAAAAAAAGAAAGCATTGGGGAAAATGGGAAAAAGCTGTGAGGTGTAACTAAAACTGTGTATGCTCCTTTTCCTCATGCATGGTACCTTAACTGGTATTTTAAAGAACTACAATACAGAACTGAAGAACTAATAAGAAAACATGCAAAACACTTTTTTAGTACCGGATATGTTGCTGAATACACACTCCAGACTGCACACACCTGAACTGAGACATGGCGCCTGTACTTTTGAACTTGTACTCCTCTTAGCCCTGCTTTAATTAAACCCTATTAGCTAGTCAGGGCTCTCTGTACACTAATACAGTTACTCTGATACAATTTGGCCTCTGCTTTTAGCTTTAAGTGCATGCAGTTACCTTAATCAAAATTGTCAGTTAAAATGAAACTACGGCTCGAGTAATTAAATTTAATTGGATCGTGTCACTTCTCATGTTGCCGGTGTTTTGATCCTCGTTGAGTGTTTGCTGCCTCCACTCCATACCGGGCTTTATTACACCCTTCCCCTTTCGACCTTGCCAGAACCGAATACGTGCGACCTGGTCCAAGCAGAAAGCACTTTGAACCTCCAAACAGCAGACGAGTGCAGAGATACATCTCTATTTTGGCATCATTCGGGCATGATATTTCTGCACGATATCTGAAAGTGCTTCCCCCTCTTGTTGTGTTGAGGATCACAGTTAAGGAAGTGAAAACAGATAAATTAAAGCTGCTTTCAAAATGCAAGAAAAACAGCTGTTTTATGTTAACAGAGGTATTTTTGCTGGTAGGGAGTACGAAGTACAAGAACGAACTGCCTGCTAAAATTCTCTGTGCTTTTCTCTTTGAGGGAGGTTAAACACGTCTGTTAGGGAAGTTTGCATTAAACAATCTAATATATTTAAAGGCACTTTTTAAGAATAGCTCTTAATGTTTACGATTTCTTTTTTAATGTCAAGACAACTTGTTTCCTTTTGAAATTCAGATAACTTTTGTTGGACATATTCCCAAAGTCCCATTTCACTCAGCTCACACAAATGTCACTCATTTGATGGCGAGGATGAAAATCACCGCCATCATCTCTATAAGTTGTGCTTAAATGCAGAAGGAGCTTACAGAGAGCCAAAGGTGGAATAGCTTTCCCAGAGCGTTGGCTTCGCAGGCAGGTATTTGTGTTGCCAGAAGAATGAAAACCCTAAATGGAGTGGTCAGGATGGGCCTGGCAGCACTGGAGTGACCTCTTCACCTCCACACTGGGAGGAAATATGGAGGGAATTGAACATGCAGCCATTCCACCTGAGGCAGGAGCAGCAAAATCTTTATTCACTGAGAGCTGCTCGCTGTTAAAGCACATTCCCTTTCAATCCATTAGAGCTCACCGTCTCCTTCCCCTTCATCACATGGCGCAGGCCTCTAATTTGACAATGACAAAGAGCCACTTGCAGATTTTAAATTTCATAATTTTAATCTGTCAAGTCTGACATTTAATTAGTGGCTCCCTAACCTGTGTCTGCCTCGCTCTCTGAAGGGCACCGTTTGTTCCGAGAGTCGCCGTGCAATCTTTCGGCAGACACGAAGAGCGAGTGGATTAATATATATGTACATTACCAGCTGCTGCAAAGACAATACAAAGAGGGGGAGGCCATTAGGGCCTAATACAGACAGATGAGGTTAATAATATTTGGGAAGTGTTGCTCTATTAAGCAGCGCACTGATTAAGACCCTGAGTGGGATCCCCTCTTTCATGAGGCACTGATTGGGAGCTGGGCCGCCTATTGTTCTGCTCCCGGGAAAGAGTTGCAGAGAAAGAGTGGACGGGAACAATGTGGGCCGACTACGTGTTCCAGATGACAAAGAGGGCTGGCTTAATGAGAATCTTTACAGATCTGGATGACGGTTTATAGAATTCCAACACCCACAGATGACTTCATCTCAACCAGCAAGCAAACAGATGGAGATGGGAATCTTTCACCTCTCCATCTGATGGAGGAGCTCAATGATTGCATTTTCTTTAACCCGCTGTAAGATAATATTAACACACTGACCTCATTAATTTATTTCTATTATTGTGCACCTCAAAGTGTGAAAATTTCACTTGTTATTTGAAGTTTTAAATGTTTCTACAAGCAAAAAGCAAGTTCTGAAAAATGTCACAGTGTCTGCTGTGGTGGAGCTACAACAGAGTGAAAAGGGCAGTGAGTTTAGCAGCACCTCCAGGCACGAGTGTGATGGATGCCATTATTATCAATAGTTTTATAAGCATGCTTTTATTTCTAAATGAAGAGAAAGTGGGATTTAATGTGATGGCCAAACAAAGTACGATTTTGTAAAGTGGAAGGAAAATCATATGTAGTTTTAATTATTTAACAATTGCCTTCCCGAATCACCTTTCAGTGCAATTACAGCTGCAGGTCTTTTAGGGCAGAGGTCCCCCTGACCCGTACCAGTTCACACAGAAGAAATGAATAACATACAGTATTTCTGCTTTATTTATTATCCGACTCTAAACAATGTTTTATTTTGAAAAGTGGCCGGATTCTCTCCATTACATCTGGCTTTAACTCACTCTTGACGCATGACTCGGTCACATGATAAGTCACTACTAAAAACAAACCCATAAGTTAGCAGAATGATTAAAAACAGAGGTCTCAGAAAAGTTTCTTTGCAAAAAGGAAAAGGTCCAATGAAGAGACAGAAGAAGAGCCAATAACTTCCAGCTGCATTTAACAGACAATACCAGGAGTCATACTGAAAATATGGATTTGTCGCACAGACCACACCCCCTCTGCTTAACATGTGGCAACCAGTTTTCAAATGAGGCAATGAAACCTTTAAAACTGTCCCGGATGGGACAGTCTCGTTACACTGAAATAGCCACTGATTCAGCCTTTTGATGAGTTGTATTTCTCATGCAGTTTACATTTGTTTTTGTGGTAAATCGTATTTTAAAGGCATGTTTACATGTTACCATAGTGACCAGAGAGCATTAGGGGGCAAAGAAGATGTTACTCATGTTATGTTGTTTGTGCAATGATACTGGAATACTGCTAATAAACACACATATTGTAATTAGATTTATTATTATATTTATAAATAACCCCGATTTTTATGCCCATCATTTCTTTTTATTTTGTTTATGTTGTTTATTCGCTGGCCCGTCGGTTTTGTGGTATTGATTGAGATCCTAAATGGTTTTATTTCTGGGTTTTGACTGTGACATTATATTACATAAATGTGCTTTTAATCCACTCTATAATTGTGGCTCTGGCTCTGTTTTTAGGGTCCCTGTCCTGTTCCCTAGTCTCAAGTCTTTCGCATACTCTCAAAAATTGTTTCTGGTGTCCTACAGTATATTTAACTCTTTCCATCTTTTTATCGATTATGATCAGCCTCCTTTTTCATACTGATTGAAAACATTCCAACATCCTTATGCTTTCACCAGCAATGTTTCACAGTGGGGATATTGGGTTTAGGTTGGTGTGTAGTTTTAGTGTTGGGTGACACATAGAGTTTTACATGTATGCCAAAAAGTTGAATATTTGTCTCATCTGACTAGAGCTCATTCTTCCACATGTTTTCTGTGTCTCCTACATGGCTTCCAGAGGTGGGTAGTGGAACTAGCTACATTTACTCAGTTACTTTTACTTGAGTAACCTTTTGGAAGAAATGTTTACTTTTAGGAGTTCTTTTACTACACTGAGACAGACACACACCTACAGTTTATGTTAAAGTGAGACCCTATTTTTTTCTACACAGGTTTTGTTGTTCTAATGTTATTTTCTATCTGGTGAGTCTGTTGTGTGAGAAGTGGAACGAAAATCATACATGATTCCAAACATTTTTTGCAAATAAATAACTGAAAAGTGGGGTGTGCATAATTATTCAGCCCCCTGAGTCAATACTTTGTAGAACCACCTTTTGTTGCAATTACAGCTGCCAGTCTTTTAGGGTATGTCTCTACCAGCTTTGCACATCTAGAGACTGAAATTCTTGCCCATTCTTCTTTGCAAAACAGCTCCAGCTCAGTCAGATTAGATGGACAGCGTTTGTGAACAGCAGTTTTCAGATCTTGCTACAGATTCTCGATTGGATTTAGATCTGGACTTTGACTGGGCCATTCTAACACATGGAAATGTTTTGTTTTAAACCATTCCATTGTTGCCCTGGCTTTATGTTTAGGGTCACTGTCCTGCTGGAAGGTGAACCTCCGCCCCAGTCTCAAGTCTTTTGCAGACTCCAAGAGGTGTTCTTCCAAGATTGCCCTGTATTTGGCTCCATCCATCTTCCCATCAACTCTGACCAGCTTCCTTGTCCCTGCTGAAGAGAAGCACCCCCATAGCATGATGCGGCCACCACCATATTTGACAGTGGGGATGGTGTGTTCAGATTGATGTGCAGTGTTAGTTTTCCGCCACACATAGCATCTTGCATTTTGGCCAAAAAGTTCCATTTTGGTCTCATCTGACCAGAGCACCCTCTTCCACATGTTTGCATTTCTGATCAGCGCTCTCCTTGTTCGGCCTGTGAGTTTAGGTGGACGGCCTTGTCTTGGTAGGTTTACAGTTGTGCCATACTCCTTCCATTTCTGAATGATCGCTTGAACAGCGCTCCGTGGGATGTTCAAAGCTTGGGAAATCTTATTGTAGCCTAAGCCTGCTTTAAATTTCTCAATAACTTTATCCCTGACCTGTCTGGTGTGTTCTTTGGACTTCATGGTGTTGTTGCTGCCAAAATTCTTTTAGACAACCTCTGAGGCCGTCACAGGGCAGCTTTATTTGTACTGACATTAGATTACACACAGGTGCACTCTATTTAGTCATTAGCACTCATCAGACAATGTCTATGACTGCACTCAGACCAAAGGGGGCTGAATAATTACGCACACCCCACTTTTCAGTTATTTATTTGTAAAAAATGTTTGGAATTATGTATGATTTCTGTTCCACTTCTCACGTGTACACCACTTTGTATTGGTCTTTCACGTGGAATTCCAATAAAATTGATTCATGTTTGTGGCTGTAATGTGACAAAATGTGGAAAAGTTCAAGGGGGCCGAATACTTTTGCTAGCCACTGTATATATATATATATATATATATATATATATATATATATATATATATATATATATATGTATATATATGATTTTTTGTATGCATCATTTTTAAATATTACATCATGTCAGGTAGTGAGTGTGGAGTCTGGACCCGAACGCAGCTGCTGAGGATGTGCAGGATGTTTATTTAAAGGTGGAGGAGGTGATGATGGTGATGAGGACGACGATAGTAACGGAGAGACTGGACATCGGGCAGGAACGGAGAGGCAGGAAGACGACACACTATGGAGATAGAAGACACTGTGTATGATCCGGAGTGGAGAGAAGTGATGGGGTGATGGTGAATGATTTGAGAGGAAGGTGAGGACAATGAGGAGTGAATAGGGCAGCGTGACACATCCAGTGTTATGATTACATAGTTAGTAACTTAACTAACCTTGTAATCACCTACTTTTTACTTATAGTTGACTTTATTTAATACTTCATTTTCTGAAGGCTTTTGATTGTCCTGGATTTTATTTAGGAGTATCAGAGTAAAGGAGGCTGAACACAAATGCACTTTTCAGAGTTTTATTTGTAAATTAAACAAATAAAGGTTATTTAACATTTTCCTTGCCCTTCACTATTATATGAAACTTTGCATCCGTCAGGTAAAATCAGACTACAAAAGCTAAGTTTTGTGTTTGTATTTTTAAATAATGTGAAACAGAGGTATCAATACATTTGCAAGGCTGTGTAAACTCTGAATGACATGTTTCTGTAAACAGGTTCTCAGGCACCTTCCAACATTTCGAGAGTATTGCTAAAAAATTAAGGAGACAAAGGCAGGGAGACATTTTGCTATCTGGATTCTGGGGTGAGATAGCAAGAGTAATGATGTCTTCCTGAGGCCCACTAGTGGCTGCTGTGTGCCTCTTCAGCTGATCAGACAGAGGGATAAAGCAGGTACAAACTATGTGAAGAAAAAAAGATCATTAAACACCCAGAGAGAGTAGAGGAAAAACCTCTTCTCGTTTTGGATAAAACAACACATTATAAGATATATACTTCGTTATTTTTAAAATGATCTATTAAAAAATCATCAGCATCTAATATCCTACCTCCGGCAGAAAACTCTTTTAGCATCTTCATTTAGTTTAAATTTAAATTAGTTTGTCCCAGGGGATGAAGCTTGTGGCTAGTCTGAGAGGGGCAAACCCACGAAGCTCACTTCTACCATCTTAAATTATGTTCAAATTCAAAAACACCATGTGTTAATGCAACCGGTTATTTACGCAAACGCTAATTTCTAATATGAGAAATGGAGGTTTGGGGGGTTTTCACCAATGATATTCTATGAGAAACAATTACTGAGAATATATCCTAGAAATTATTTTAAAAGGCCATATATAGAAAAAAATAAAAAGTTGTAAAATGTAAGCAAACATTATTATTTTGGGGATTTTACTCTGCTTCACTAACTTTAATGAGACAATTACTCTGACCAGGAATTCTTTAAATGTACTTTTATAAGAACTATCTGTAAATAAAGAAATGTGATTTTCAGATTTGGTTATCTTTTTTCATATTGTAACGTGTCTAAATGTTACTTAAATAAATGTCCAGGCCCAAACTGGGATATATTTGGTCACCTAATTTATACCTCAATTATGGTTTTAGATAGCTTTAGTGGTCTAAATGTAGACATGTTGTAGCTGACAAACATTCATGGCATGTACCGAGACTGAATTCGGGACTCTTTAGTTACGAGCACACTGTCTTAACCAGTTAAGCTACATAAGTACATAATCAACATGCTATGAAGTACTTGTATATATCTCTTTTTTTATTAGCCTGCTCTGTAATTAATTTTCTTGTGATCCTTTAAAGCACAAGTTGAGATGCATGAAACCTTTAAACTAATTGTAAAAACTGAAAATGGGAGCATCTCCAATGTTTTGTTTTTAGCATCAGGAGCACAACCAAATTATTCAAGCATAAAAGACCAAATACATGGACTCATCAAACCTGATCATGCATATCCGCCACTGATTACACATCATTTAAAATACAGTTTGAGACTTGTAAGATAAACTTAAATGGAGACTCTTAATTTCCCCCAAAATTTTTCCAACCTCTGTCCTGTGAGCCAAGTATCGTGTATTGCTTCAACTCAAGAAATGGATGTATTGCTACATCCTTAATGATTACACCCTAAAGGTTTATGAATTATTGTTTACATAAACCAGTGTGGGTTTTTATATTGTTCTTTTAAGATGGTGAAAGTCCACTTTGGTATTGGCCCTTCTGAAGTTTGTCATTCCTGGACCGTCTAGTCTGGATGTATTCCAATGGAAGACGCTATGGTTGTCATCTACTTTAGGAACAGCATTAACTACTTCACACTTTAAAGGGAATCTTTCTTCAACAACTCTGAACTATCTCTTCAAGAGAGGGGGCACAATAGGACAGACACAGCTGTTTAAGTCTTATAAAACATTCGTGTGCATGGCAGTTGCAGCATCTGGATGCAGATTCGTAGAGGCAGATCAGATGCCTGACGGTCCTTTTCTCTGAAGAGGAGGCCACTTGAGCTGAGTAGAGTCCGTCACACTTCACCCAAATGGGTCACCGTCTTCTTTATTGAGAGCTGACATCTGTGCATGTAAGCTTTGTTGTGCATGTGCAACTTTATGTTTAGGCAGGAAACTCAGGATGCACGCCTGTTTGTATTAACGTCGGTCTCCCCCGACAGGCCTAGCAGAGAGAATCAGAGAGCTGGATGAGATAATCACATGAATAAAATGCAGCCGGTAGCTCATTACAAACCCTATTATTCATTAATTAACATTATTAAAACGCCTAATAGAACTCAGCACTCCTCCCAAAGATCCCCCTGCCTCTTTTCAACTAGGTCCCTGCTCCTTGGTCCCTCCCGTTTCCCCAACATGAAAAGAATAATCACATCAAACGAGGCCTGGTTTCAATGTGTTGGGGATTTGCAGGTGTAGAATCACAGTGCGCCGGCTGGGGAGCTGCTCATCGGTCGCACAATGCTCCACATACCCTCACTCTTCGGCCCCACCGTGACACACGCCGCTCGCCCGTGCCATAACAAACTCCTCATTAGGAGTGGGGAAAAGCCCGGGCTGTGCGCCTCCTAATTAGATCCCCATCTGAAACTTTCTGCCCCCACCCCTCCACCCACTCATCCACCCTGCTTCTGTGTCCCCTTCATCAGAGGGAGAAAGACTGCTGACATTTATGGAAGCAAGTTTAATCAACTGTTTATGCAAGGGATATGAGGGGAAAGTTTATGTCTGTGATATGTGCATACAAAGGGAACACACGCTTCTTTGGCACTTTAAAGAGGCCAGGCTTGTGATACATAAAGAAACTGTTTCAAATGTGCCTATGTTTTATAAGTTTATCCACTACTGAACTGGGGAATATTGTTCACTTTATTCCTGCATCTTCTCACTTAGCAGTTCATGAACTAAACTGCAAAAATTCATCCTTGATCTGCAGAATTCAAGCTGATTAATTTGGTTACATTGTAGAGGCCGGTATGCGAATGAGAGAATAAAATCTATAGAAAGTTTTTAATTGCATTTAGTGAGAACCAGATGTATTAAAAAACGCATAATACAGTATATATGTATTTGGGGGAGGTGGAACAATTCTGTCCCCAAAATGTAATGATCATCATGCATATTTAAATGTCTAAACAATACACCATAGTTAAACATTAATGCCATAATTTAGATAAAACCAGTTTAATGTGTCCAGGGAAAAAAAGGGCGGGCATTATTCCTCATTTTGTTCTCATTATTTTCAAATAAACAGAATACTATGAGAGGAAAACAGGGGCCAAACAGACAAATGATGAATATGTAGAAACTCTCAGAGATATTAGCGCATTCTCTGATTACTTTTCTGCTTTTTAAATACTTGATGTGCTACTTGTACCGTGACCCTAAACAGGATTTTATTGGAACACAATATCTGTACCATTATGGGAGTCTTTTATCATGCCAATAGGGACACTGGCTCCTCGTTTCCTTTGGTGGAGACTTTGCACATTAAATTACATTAATATTTCTATTTGTGGCTCCATATTTATATGTAAGGCAATACAACGCATGCATATTGTATAACAGTTAAAATACATATTTTTTCTTGGGATATTTGATATTGTAATACATTTTTTTTAACTGAACTATTTTCTCAAACACAGTTCCAGAGATTTAGATAGATACAAAATCTCCATAAAGAAAATGAATTTGGGTATTTATCCTAACAAAACACTTTCTTTATCAAAGCAGCAGTGATATTATTGGCTGTATTTGAGATAGTAAAGACTTCTTGTGCATTGTCCCACTTTCTTCCTCTCATACAAACTGAGTGATGCTTCCTGCCAAGTAAGTCACAAAAGAGGTGGCGTGCCCCCCACCTCTCATGTGGCTAAAGAACCTTCATTTCATTCTCTCTTTCTTCCTTCCCTTTTCCTCTCCTTTCCTGATTAAATCTGGTGCTCCCTGTAGGATTATTAGGATTCTAATTCAATCTGAATTTCAGGAACTTGTTTGCTTGGTTACCTGTCACAGCGTATCAGCTTGTCATATTAGTGGTGATCGTTGGCTCTACCTAATCTGCTTTAAACAATTTCATTGGGTGCTGGTCTATAAATCATCCCGTAATGGGATTGACACGCGCTGGCTTAGCTAGGTAAACAAATCAGCTTTGTTTTATGTTAGGCAGCAATGAACTTGGCTTTATCAACTTCCCATCGATTCACACACACCGCAAGGTCAACTTCTCTGCGGCTGCTCATCAGTGGGAGTAGGGGGTCAGCACTCCACAATTATAATATGTATCAAACAGAAGAAGAGAAGGCCCATCACATCTCGCCACCACTCCGCTTTTCTCCAAAGCGTTAATTCATTTCTTATCAAAGTAAAGGCATTTCAAAGTAAGGCTTTGCAGCATTGGAGGGGAAGTGCTCTTTATGTGAATTTGAAAGAGAAAATAAAATGAGTTTGTAGTTTATTGACGGGAAGTCCCACAGGCTGCTTAAAAACTCATTAGCTTTCAAAACTAATTCAAATGTGCTGATTAACATCTGAGGGTTGGATTTTTATTTTTTAATTGTTTTTTAAACTTTGGATGGATAAATGTTTTTAGATCCGGTATTTGTGGAAATACTGACATACTGAGGAAAAAGTTCTTGTTCTGGCCTGTTTAGGAATGGCTATTCCAAAAGAATTTTAATTCAACACACTGCAAATCTCAACTTGATTACTGCATAAACAGATCAGCAGTGTATACAGCAATAAGCATTACCTTAAACTTCAGTTTGGTGCAGCATTCTCTATAATCACTAACATTTAGTCTCCTGCTGTAAGTATATTAGTAAAAGCTTTAACAAAATGTTCTACTGCAAGTTGAAACTGGTAGTATTTAACAGCTTTCAGTAGGGATTTCCTTAGATCAAGGCAGTAAATGGCTGGAATCCTTGACCAATTCAATTCATACATGTCAGAATACAGTCTCTGACTTACACTAAGGCAGTCCATCATGAAACTACTGAAGTTGACATGTCTATAAGGAGGATTTCACACCAGAGCCTTTTGGTTTAAACTGACTAGAGTTTGTTTCCTCTAGTTATTTGGTCCAAACAAGCCAACTGGGGTCCACTTGAAAACGTGGATAGGACAAATGGACTTTGGAGCAAACCAAGGAGGCAAAGTGAACCAAAAGGTAAGAAGTGACATCACTTATATGATGCGTTATGGAAATAAATGTGATGTGACAATTTAGGTTGAGAAGACAGGCAAAATGTTAATGCTAAAGTAAATTATCTTAATAATGTTTTTTTGGTCGGTGTGGGCTGGCGGATGTGGAGCATGAGGTGTGAGAAGAACATCTACAGAGATAAAGACCTGCAGCACTATTTCCTCGTACTCTAACCTAAGCTTCTCCTTATCTATTATGGTAATGCCCACTTTTTAAAATAGATTTTCTATGTTATTATGTCAGATACATGAACAACTTTATATTATGGCCTATTATCATTCATATTTGACCTGATCCCAGTCTAAACACCAGACATTTCTGAATATATGAGTCAAATTGTTGGTACTACATGACACGCAGTCAGTAAAAAGCTCCAGAAATATATAGCCAATTAGATTAAAATTAAACTGGCCCCGACCCTAGTGCAGTCAAATTCAATTTATTAAGCTGGTTGGCAAAACAAAAAAACGTAAGGAAAATCAGCCGATTCCCTTAAGTCAGTGCCTTGACTTTAGGTTTTGTCCACTTATGGTTAACTGGAAGTGAAGTAAAATATACTACAAACCAAGTAATCAAAGAGTCATATCAAATCTGAGAGGCAACATGCTAGTGTTAGCATAGCACCAAAGCCATCTCTGGTGTGATATGCTAATGCTTTGCTAGGCTAAGTGCTAAATGCAGTTAAAAGAATTATCAGCCAGGGCAAGATGATAGTTTTTCTTAGGCTGTAGGTATGTGTTCAGATTCATCTTTAGAAACAAAAGACAAAGCTATGGATGTTTAAGGTGGCAATTTATCAGAAGTTTATAGTATTTTTGCTACATGAGTTCCCCCTATGTTGGAGCAGCATACAATGGCTGCCCTCGAGAAACCCAAGTTATGCATACTTGTCAAGAAAAATGTATATTGCATTATTGGAATGTCATTGGCGAGTTAGGTAGATAGGCCAAATAATACCTAACGTAAACTTTAGTGTGTTATTTTGCTACACTTTACAGCTACTGAGTTTTCAAACATAAAGACTACATTTATTTTTGCTTTTAAGTGTATAGGAGAATGGGTTCAGAGTCAGTATTTAAAAATGTATAATATTTAATTGACTTGAATTGTTATTAGAAACAAGCCAAAATAATGGCTGATTGGGCTATTACCAGTCATAAAACTGTAGACCTTTCTGACAATTCAACTTTTTTTCATTTTGTTGCTAATCTGAACCCTACAATAACAGTGTTATGTTCTTTGTTTATTAATTAAGTGAAATTGTTTAGCATGTGCATAATCTTAAGTCATTTGGCCTTTATTTATACAGAATAAATATCACTGAGAAAATAATTCTAATTTCCAAGAGTAATTATGATTAAAAAAATATTTTGCTTGTAATAGCACTGAAACATCTCTATTTTCTATAGGCTAAACACAGTTATTTTAAATCTGAAAACCCATCTGTTTAGTGGCCTTTCAGTAAGGTTTTCAGGTATCATATGTTTTGTGTGTGCTTCATGCTTTATTGCTGTTTTTACTTTATCCCCCAATCATGTAAGGCACCTTGAATTACCCTGTTGTTGAAAGTGTACTAAACAAATAAAATTGCCTTGCCTATTATAGGTCTTGTGCTCTCTTGAACCTCCTTTGTTCTCTCTCTGTGTTGCTCTTTGCTCATTTTTATTGACTGTTATTTGAGGGTTTTCTTCTTTCAGCATCCTGCTCATTACTTAAACACTTCTTTATCATTTGGTGTAAACACCCGTTACTTCATTCCCATGTATCTACAGGATGTTACAGATAAAAGATGACCAGAGCAAGATAATTGTGTTGTAGTACTACCTTCATAACAGTGGTCAGTAATTATCATGCAACATAAAATAGTAAAATATAGCTTTCTTAGAAAGTCAGCACCAAATGGTTCCCTTACCCACTCCTCATTATTGCTAAGGTTCAATATATTTTGGGGGTTTCTAATTTTGTTAAATTTCTTCATAGAATTCAGGATGAAAATAGAAAAAAGTCAAGTCACATCAGTCCCACACTAACCAGGCCTAAAACCACAAATTTCAACCTGCATAAAACAAAGACTAACATCCAGGCAACAAGAGTTACCCACTGGATCATAACACCTGACTGGGTAAAGTTAGATGAGCACATTTGTGTCACAAATGTACCTTTTCACAATATTTTTGGAGCATGACACTGCTTGATATTTTGACATGTGTTCCCCTCGTCAGCGCAAAACGAAGACTAAAGATCCAAGACTGAATAAGGAAAATTTCCAAAGATAAGCAAGTTGATTAATTAGATATTCTTAATAATTCTCTTTCTGAAGCTGGCTGATTTTAAAGCAGAGAGAAAGCAGACACAAATAGCAGAGAGCTGACCTATTCAGCTGCGTGTCATGAGATTTTTTCACACCAATACATCTCCCTAATGCAGGCAATTTCCTGCAGCTTTTCACCCTGAGAGGGGATTTGACCTCTGTGGTCAATACTTAAATCAAATACTAATGTTAGCCAATAAGGAGGGATTAGGTCAGTCAAAAAGCTATGTGAACCAAGTATTGATGAAGTATGTCAATGTGCATTTCTTAAAATAAATCATTAGATCTACTTATACTTAAATGGGTGTGTGTGATGTAGCCGAATGTTATTTTTAACAAAGTTCACAGTACTTTACAAAAGTAATAATATTCCTTGAATTTCTTCACACTTTTGTTACTTTACAAACACAAAATGAAATGGATTTTAATTTATCTTTTTTTCACAGACCAATAAAAGAATGGTACATGGTTTTTAAATTCTTGGCAAACAGAAACTCAAAAAGTACAGGTGTATTCAGCCCTGTTTACTCTGACACTTTTTAAGTAAAATTTGGTGCAGTTGTTGGCTTTCACCAAAGTACAGTAGGTAATACCCTGCCAGCATACAGCTCTGTAAAGCCCTCAGATGATTGTTGCAGAACATTAGTGAATGAAACAGTGGCAAGAAGAGAGCCATTGTTGAAAGGAAGCCATAAGAAGCCCTGTTTTCAGTTTGCCACAAGTCATGTAGGAGAAATAGCAAACAGAAGGAAGAAGATGCTCTAGTCAGATGAAACTAAATATGTAACTGTTTGACGTACATGCAAAATGCTATGTGTGGTAGAAAATGACACTACAAATCAACCTGCATGCATGTTGTCCACTGTGATACACCGGGGTGGCAACATTAGTCAGCAAAGCTGGTCTAAGAGGAAGGGAATATGGATTTTTTACAGAGCAACTATGGTCTACTTTGGTCTACTTGAAATCTGCAGTGTGTATAGGAAAATACCATCTGAAACAAACAAGATGGTCGCAGTATCATGGTGTGGGTGTGGGGAGACATGTTTTTCTTTCCCCTTTGCCATTATGAACTACTTTTTTTGCCCTGTTACATAAAATTTGAATACAATACACTGAAATCTGTTGTTCTGAAGGGGCCGCACTTATACAACTGCAAAGGGTATAAATACTTTTTCAAAGGCTTGTTTACTTGCAAAAAGGGACATGCAGTGCATAAACAATTCAGTTTGGACCTGGCTGGTCTTTGCAAGATGATAACAGGTATCGGCTAAGGCCCTGCTAAGTGAGGGGTAAGTGTTTAAATCCAGGTGAAGTTACTTATATTCATATAACGCAAGCAAAGCAGGTATCAGGTGAGAAAGTGGAGGAGTTTGGATGAATATACATCTGCCAAAGTGGCTGACAAGTCATCCAAAGTAAACACAAACATGTCAAAATCTGAGCAATGGTATGTTTGTTGGAGCCTTTTGTGTTTTGATATTTGCGTGCAACATTTTAGAGGGAAGAGATCACATCTTGAAAACTCTCTAAATCACGGCTGGCATGTTGAGGCTAATCTTTTCAATTACCCACATCTCTGTTATCTGAGTGTGATAGGCTCTCGGGCCTCTGATACTGCTCCATCCGAAGGCGCCTGTTGACAAAGAGACGTAAACAAGAAGGTGGGGGGGGGGGGGGACTCACCCAATCCTCCAGAGGCCTGGAGGGGAAGCCGCACAGCCCAAACTCCTTTCACTCCTGAGCTGTGAAAAAGCAGCTGCCTTTAAGGCTGTGCTCAGGAGAGACTGACAGCAATTACAGCTTTCTCCTGCTTCCCACTTCTCTCTGAGCTCGCTGAGAGAGCCACTCGAATGGAAAACCACGAGAAAGACATAACCCCCCCTCCTACCGCATCTGACAGAAGAAGACATTCATGTACACCTCTTAGTGAGGCAGATTGTTTACTTTGAGTGATGTCCTATTATGACAGTTCAACAAATCAATGCTACACAGATTTTAGGCAAACAGGAATTTTGGAGTAATCCAATGTAAATTATTAATCCTTTCAGGGGGAAAGTTGCAACACGGAAGCATGGAGCACATCTCTTACACACTCCAACCTGACAGTTGAACCGCTGTGCCAAAACGCTTGACAGTGTGCACTACTTTAGATTTGTTAAGAAGATTTTGGGACTGAGTCAGATTCAAAAGAGATCAGACAGTAATGGTTACCTGCATGGACTGAATGACACTAAAGCTCTAAAAGTCTTTTTTATTCTCTGAATATTTATTTACACACTGTGCCTTATTTGATGCCTCATACACACCGATCAAGCATCTTTGCAATTTTTAGGGATGATCGCTTGGCACTTTTATTGCTAAGAGAACATTGGCCGTCCATGACAGAAAATAAAATAAATAAATAAATAAAAGAATGACTAGCTGACAGCTCATAACCATTTTGAAATCAGAAAAAAAATCCACTGTTATTGGGGAAGTGCACTTGCCTTTGCTTTACTCCACTTTGCACTTTCGTTCTGGTCTCAATCATCCCCCCACCCACCCCCCCACCCCATGTTGGTGGTCAGTTTGAGGATCATGAGGTGAAGAAGAATCAGTTTGGTATACATATTACTCTTTGTCTCGCCCCATTCTTGTCTCCTGGTGGATGACAGGGCCTGTCTGAGCTAACCTGGTTGGAAAGTGACTCTAATTGTCATCTCCACAGACAAGGTTCTGCAGCCTTCCTGGAGGCACGGGCGAAATATACTTAGCCACTTCATCATATAGACAGATCCCAACCATCAAGGCATCCCGCTGACTTGGACTTTTATGCAAAGATAGACTTTTTGAAACGGCAGGTCACGTCACCCTCTCCTTAGCATGCATGCATAATGAAAATAAAGCCTTTTTACGTCCTGCCTGAGACACAAGCATCTGACAGGTAGGGTTTGAGGGTTCAAGGGAACATATACATTCCCTTCTTCATCTCCTGGACCTGCGCTGGATATAAATGATTGTATTAGCAAGGAAAAGTGACCCCCCCCAAAAAAAACTTCTATTCTCCACAGTATTAGTTTGAGGCTGATATGGAATCTTCGCTGTAGCATACACTAACAAATCCTGATGAAAGTAAATTAAAATTACTTAATCAAGCATAAAAAATATGTTGTTGCACCATTTCACAATGCAACCACAACACCATAATAAAGAGAATAAATGCCCCTTTTGATAGAAAAAAACCCTTTTCCAAATAAAAATATGAAATGACAGAATTTGAGATTACACAACTACACAGGGCAACAAAGGAAGTTTACCACAAGCGGTCTAACATTGTTCAGTTATATCTGTCCACCAGCCACAACTAGTCTCCATGGTAACTAACTGTTTTCCTGGGCCATGGGCGGCAGTAGTTTTCAATGCTTTCATAACTGCATTAAATCCTTCCCTCCCCATCCCTGGACACCTCTGTCCACCCGCTCCATCACTTTACCACTCATATAGGGTCTTGGGGCATGGGCACATCACTGGGGTGCGAGGAGGGGTTTCCCTCCTCGCTATCCCGTGGTGTCCTGGGTCCCAATTTTAATGTACAACTTAGACACTCCCACTTATAACATTCTCACGCGACACATATGTAGGGACTTTGGGGTGGGCACACTTTTCGGCATCCAGAGGGGGAGCGGTACATTCAGCTTCACCTCTGGTGCCGGTGCCCACTGTTAAACCACATATAGACACTGAGGGCTCGGGGTGGGGGTTGGGGGATGTGTGGCTGCCTTCCCCACATCCCACCCCTCTGTTTTAAATGCACATTATAACAACACGCATCAACACCATACTCAAGCGGGAGGATGGAGGCTAGGGGTCTTTTCACACCCCTGTTCGCTACGGGCCATCAGGGGTTGGGGTCCGGAGGAGGAACAGGCGGTCTGGTCGGGGTCCTGGGCTGTCGGGCTGCTTTGCCACTGTGGGGCCCTTGGCGGTCTGCTTGTCTCCGTCCTAGAAGGTAGGGGGTCCATCTCCCGGGTCCGGGGGCTGGTGGCTCTACTGGGGCATCGGTACCTGGACCTGGGAGCATAAAGTGTGTATTGGGTGTGTGAGTGAGGGTACAGCGTCATTTTTTTGGGTGTCTTGGTGAGTCAGTGAGAATGTATGGGTTTAAGAGGGAGGGACCGTATGACTGTGTCTGTATGTCTTTGTCTACCTGTCAGGTTGGATCTTGGTCTGCCCCCTCGCCTGGCGCACCTCAGGCCTTACACTTAATGGGGGGCCTATTTCCCCTCCGTCACTCCCCGCAGGTGATGGGCGCCCCTGCCTGCCGGTGCATCGGTGGTCTATCCGGTTCGGACCTGGTGCGTGCCTGGCCGGGCCTGGGGGGGCCGGTGTGTCTGTCGGCCGATGCGCTGGGTCGATATCTTCCTTTGGTTGTTTGGGGCACCTCTTTTAGAGGTGCCGGGTTTGGGATTGTTGGGTGGTGCCAGCTCGGTGGCTCGGCGGGATGCGGATCCAGCGTCTCTGCTCGTTTGATCACCTGTTCTGTTCGCACCGTGCGTGGCCGGTTCATTGGCGGGTTGGACCGGCCCTGGCCCTCGTTGGATGCCTGGTCTCGGCGCCCTGCGTTGCGTGAAATCAGGACCCGGGAGCTGGTACAACTTGGTGTCCAGATGCTGGCTGAGCCCGGCCTGGGGATGCTGTCCATCCCCTGCGGCTATCGGTGGGGCGCTGGGATGTTGGCGGTGGGGATCGGCCTAGGGTGGAGGCGGCGCGTGGCGGCCGGCGTCCGGCCGCGACCCCTCCAGTGCCGGGGGCCCCTCGTCGGCCGGTCCCTTGTCGGGTCCCTGCTGGGGGGTGGGGTGCCCCTGGGCCCCGGCTCCCCCGGTCCATTGACCGGCCCGCCCCAGCGCGGCCGGTTGCCGGCGGCGCCCGTGGGCTCATCACTGCTGCCCCCGGGGCCCCTGCATAGTGGCCGCTGGATGTTCCCCTGGGGTTCTCCTTTGCTCCACTCTTGGGAGATGCGGTCGGCCCCGCCCGGGTCCGCCTGGGGCTCTGGGGGTCCTTTGGACGTCTTTGCTACGATCTCCTTCATGTCTGCATCGATTCCTGGGATACGGATTGATGCCTGCTCACACCAACTACTTATGGAGAAACCTTATATGCACCAGCATGCTAACACACACACACATAGATGTGGGGTCTCTGGTGTTTAAGGATATATTCTTGGGCTGAGGTTATCATTACTAGAGCTTGATTAATCGGTACCATGAGTTTTTCTGTGACATTGTTGTCGTATTTTTATATCTATTTTTGTGTGATGTGGTTGTGTAATTCTTAGTTCACAATGTTTGGTTTGTTTTGTCGATGTTCGTTTTTCGTGTTTTGTTTTGTTTTTCCCCCTCTCTCTGCCGTCCTGTGGGTATGGAGGCAGACTTCAATGTCTTCCTGTGTTTTCTTTGTTCCCCTTCCTCTCTTGTATTTTCAACTCACCCTCTCTCATGACATTTTGTTTCCTACCTCTCTTCTTCATCTTCCTTCTTTCTTCTCCTTAATTTTCCGTCTCCGTGTCCATAACATCAGGAAATAAAAACCCCAACAATTCATAATAAAGATTTTTCACACATATATCAAGTGGAGGACTATAGAAAAAGCTGTACTGCTCCGCTTGTGAAAGTAAATCTGTTGGGCTTCTACTTGGTACTCAGACACCAATTCTGAGAACCACACTGCCAAACAGGACACGTAAAAAAAAATTAAAAAAAATAAAAAATTAATAATAATAATAACTGCATTAAACCAGGCAGTCACCACAGCATCAGCATGCAGTGGGGTAAAAAAGTAATTGGTCTGTCACCAATTGTGCAAGTTCTCCCATTTAAAAAGATGAGAGAGGCCTGTAATTTTCATTATAGGTATACCTCAACTATGACAGACAAAAAACAAAAAAATCCTAGCCAGTCTTCAGATCTCAACCCCATAGAAAATCTTTGGAGGGAGTTGAAAGTCAATGTTGCCAAGCGACAGCCCCAAAACATCACTGCTCTAGAGGAGACCTGCATGGAGGAATGGGCCAAAATAGCAGCAACAGTGTGTGAAAACCTTGTGAAGACTTACAGAAAACGTTTGACCTCTGTCATTGCCAACAAAGCGTATATATCAAAGTATTGAGATGAACTTTTGTTATTGACCAAATACTTATTTTCCCCCATAATCTTTGAATAAATTCTTCAAAAATCAAACCTTGCGATTTTCTGGATTTTTTTCTCTCATTTTGTCTCTCATAGTTGAGTTATACCTATGATGAAAATTACATTTTCCTATTTTCTTCCATGTTTTTCTGAATATTTTTTTGCAATTCTGTGTTATTTATGGGTTCATTAATACCAATGCTTAATGATGACATAACTTGTTCTGAGAAATAGCTCAGCATTCCATCTGAAAAAAATTATTTTCAAATAAAAAATTACATTTTATTTCTAAAAACTCTGAAAATTTCCAGATGTCCTCAGAGGGAATTGTGTGTACAAAGCTGCTGTGGACAGACTATTGCTTTTAACATGAAGCACTCCAAGAAAATACACTATGATCTCTATGTTTCAGCTTCTTTTAACCTGTTTTGAAACCCCCCCCCACAGACACACACACACACACACACACCTAGACACTCCTCACCCTGTACAACAGATTTCAGCTGTTGCCCCCCAAAGGTGAAATTGCTCTGCTTTTGTACGCAGCACACTCAGCCTTTGAATGCAGCCTGTGAATGCCTGTGGGCTTATAAATCTGTTCTGAGAGGGAAAGAGAAAGTTAAGCTGTCCAATTGAATTGATTGAACATTCATGAAACTAAAAGCACGCCCTCCCTCCCTCTTCCTCACATGTTGAAATGACTTCCAGACATCTCCAACTTCCCGAATGGAACACAGCCGTGAGGATCCCTACCTTACAGTCAGGTGCTGAGCTGTTGCCCTGCAGGCACAATTCAATTGCTAAGTCTCTCATGAATTGAGCAGGAGGGGGCTCACTTTACACCTCACAACCATTCGCATGCATGTTTTGGCTTTATTTGTATAATTGAGCAATTATTTTACAACACATCTTATTATTTTAATTATGCTGCTTGCTGGGGCTAAAACAAAGAAAAATAGATCTTTGGAAGAAGAAGTTAAAATACTTTCTATTTTACGGCTTCTATTCAATGCAATATATGCTCATTTTGGCCGTCTTAAAGGAAAGTTATAGCCGTAACATGTAATCAGGATTCTTTATTACTTTTGCCTGACAACACACTTAAACAAAATGAAATTCAAGGAATTCTCATTTTATGTCAGAGTCTGTATAATGTCAGTCCCGGGGATGGCAATATTGAAAGCAATTTTCTTTGTATTAATGCGACACTGAGAGTATTTCTGAAAGACGGTTCAATCAAAATGGATGAGTTCTAATCAATACAAGTAAAATAAGTTGCATGATACGACCGGAATTATGATTTCTTCAGCAGTTTTGGGTTCTTATGCAAGTGACTCTACACTTAAGCATGTACTTGTGTGTTGTAAGACATGCTCGTCTAAGAGCAATGGAGCACACAATGCACAAGCAGACCACACTGTCCAACCATTACACCATGGATCATTTTCCCTCCAAAGGTTGCAGTCACAACGACAGAAAGGCAACAGCTCGGACAGCTGGGAGACCTAATCATTATTTGGCAGTAACAACAAAATCAGCAAAACCCCCCACTCCAACATCCTGCCTGCTCGTCACATTTGAATCATCTGCAATTAGTTTGGTTTTAATAACACTCACAATTAAAGGTCCCCCCCCACCCCCTCCCGCAGCACCGCAGCAGCCCCGATGTCAGAAATCAAATGCGGCAAATTAGAAATAACAAGTTTGAGACAGTGTGATTCAATTAAGATCCAGGGAAACATTGGACCATGCATAATTGAGGGGCCGGCAAGGCACTGCTCATGTCAGGCCTGTCAGACCTGCTGCAACTATTGGATTTGGCCTGTCACACACACTCAGATCAATCCTGTAAAAATTACAGGTTACATTGATTTCTTGTTTTTATTTGTGAGGGCCAGCGAGTGTGTACACATGTCCCTGTGCAGGATTTAGATATCTGTGCTTGTGACTTCCACTCATACAGTATGTGCATTGTATGTATACACACTTTTACATGCGTTGAACATATGTGAATATTGCACTGCATGTAATATACATTGCAGGGCCCAAATAGGGATACATATCGGGGGGTTGAAAGGAATCCAGAAGAGAGAGCTGGAGGCACATCTGGAGCTCAAACCTTGCACACTGGCTTTGTTGGCTGCTGAGGGGAGCTAAGACAGGCAGGACAGCAGAAAACCACATTCTCCTAAAAATTACAACAATCATTCCGATTGTAAGATTATCAGAACTAGCACCCTCATTTGAATCTGTCAGTAACTTCCAGCGACTTCCAAAACAGAACACGTGTCTTGCAAACTGTTCATACCTCCTGAACATTTTGTATGTTGTCATTTTAAAACGACTTCAATGTATTTTATTGAGATTTCATGCAATATTTTAAGAGTCTCGTTCACAGAGAAACCGAGTAATATTGTTCTTTTTGAAATACGATCATTCACTAAGTTGCATATGCATGCTGCGCGTGAACATTATCTTCAACAACCACTGCCTGCATTAGCCACAGAAACGAAGTAGACGGCTAAAACGAGGAAATCTGAAAAAAGCCAGCCCCTTCTATGTCACAAGTAAAATTAGTATTCATGGTCTAACCTTGACTTTCAACCGTCTGTGTTGATTTTGCAGGCAAGAGAGAGCAGAACAGTCTCTGCTAGAAAGAAGCTAAGCATCAGCAACTCCACAACACAGAGGAAGACTTTTGGGCTTGTGTTATTTGTGGACATAGAACATCAGCATTGCATTTTTTACCCTAATAAGAGGAGCTGAGGAAGACACTGTTGGAATTTGTCCTGTAGCACCACCAGCGAAGTAAGTTACATTAGTTATTTATTCCAAGGCAGGAGTGTCGCATTGCTGTTAGCCAATCAGAGGCGAGGCTTTTGCATATAATGAATAATAAAGAGTTAGACTCGTAATTGGTGGTGTCGCCTGGCCTGGGCATGCCCGGCTCAAACCCCGAACATTTTTCATCAAGCCCCGAATGTTTTTTCACCCCAGAAAGAATACGTTGACATTAACTGAGCCGCCCTACGATATTAACAAAGGTAGTTTTGTAATTTCCTGGCTTCAGTGAATGCAACAGAGGCACGACGGTATGACTGATCAGAGAGGAGTTGTGCGTGTCTTACTGGCTGACAGCCCGCTGTTTAATATAACCTCTAGAGCGGTCCTGACAGAAAATGCACATCAAACGATTTTTGACAGAGATAAGAGGGACAATTCTTTAGTTGCGACGGCTGGCAGTGGGCAGAAAAACTTTGGGCCAACACATAAAACAGGTAAACAAACAATTTATACACTTTATGTCTTCAAATTATATGAACATTAGGCAGATTCACAGCAGTGTTTGCGAAAACACAGTCAGACAAAATCTTTGGACACTTTGGACCGACGTGCATTGGTCTGCGTCTCCCCTTTGATCTGTGTCTCACTACAGCTCCTCATTACCCCACAATGCAGCTCATTGCAAGCTTTCTCTTGGCCCGTACCCGGCCGCTTGCTTTTAGCAGCACCAGAACTTTCTGCACAAAGCTCCAAAACAGAGACTTGTCTAAGAGTTTGAATTAATAAGGGTATTTATTAATGTGGGTCAGGTCCACTGTGTTTAACCCTAAAGTAAGTTTAATTCCATACGTCTTATTCAAAATGATTATAGGTAATAATGCTTGAATAATAATGTTTATATAAGCCTAAAAATACTTCATTAAGACTGGTATGCAGGGGTATATCTAGGAAGTTTTTAAAGAGGGCTAAATGGGGGCCAGTGATGATCTCGGGGTGTCACACTAAAATTAAAGCAGGGCTGTAATACAAAGGGGGCGGAGCTATGACTGAGTGACAGACATCATAATCACAACATGGGGGTTTAAAGATTGGTGTAAATATAAATACTTAAAATCCATAAAAAATTCTAACTAAAGACCCAGGATTTTTTGCTCTACCTATAAAACCCAGAGGGCAGCCGATTGGCTGGAAGGCCACCTGTGAACCCTCCTTTGGTTATGTAAACGAGGCAATCACTGGGGCACCACAGGAGGGGACAGCCTGAGCCACTTCACTCAAAACACCTTGACCTAAAATGGGGGAGGGGGGAGAACTGCTAACTGACTGTCTGTCTTTCACCAGTTTCCCAAGGTGGCAGCCTGGGCAGAACATATGAGCTGAATTAAAATGTAATATATGTAATATATGTAGAAGGATGTAGAAGTTATCAGGACCCTACAACACTGGGCTTCCAACATCCCCACCAGACACATAGGAAAAGTAAAATAGCAGAGATACACCAGAAACGTATTTGATTTGTTTTATTTTAGAATTTGTATATTGTTTTTGTCTGTTTTGCTCTTTCCCTCTATTTTCTCTTTTCCTGTCTCTCCCTGTCTCAACTCATAGAAAACCAGACTGACTGTTGCTGTTTGCCCACACTGTAATGTGATGTTGTGTCAAAGATATGATATTATATGTCTGATTTCAAAATACCAGTTATGGATTTGAGCTGTGCCAGGTTCTGCTCAACTCCTCAGGTCGCCTTTACACAGAAGACAAAAGACATTCACACCTCAATTCTCACATGTGCTCAGAGGACGCACCCAAGAGGCACTGCCATGCTAATGACCAATGTGGCCATAATGGCTCATGTGACTGCAACCACTAGTTTTGTGGCCGTTGATCCACCTGACTCACTGGCGACTCACTAATCACTGTTTGATTGACAATTTATCACATTGTGGATAAATAGCTCACTGAGGAGGTGGATAAATAGCTCACTGCAAATAGCCTACCACTTCAGTACCCTCAAGAATTCTGTGGCGTACGAACCTCCTCTCCAAGGAACGAAGATGCAGAGAAGAATCAGCACTCAACGGGCACTGGACATGGTCCTGGAAGGAGTAAACCCTTGTGACTCGGATGGAGAAGAGATAAACTTTCAGCCGGATTCAGACTTTGAGCTGTCTGAGCTGTCTTCAGGTAAGATTTCATTTCATATTATTTCCTATTTTATATTTCATTTCAGGCAGGAAGGTGGAAATGGTGGTGCACATAGCACCATGTGAATAGAGTTTTTGGGCTTCTTGCATCAGACAGCCTCCATTTTGTTTCTGAGTGCAGGCCTCCGTTTGTTTTGTTTGGTTCTTCTCCTGAGGTCCCTGCACCTTAGCACATTAGCCAACCTATTTGAGATGTCCTGGAATGATGATGATGATGATGATGATTATTATTATTATTATTATTATTATTATTATTATTATTATTATTATTATTATTATTATTATTATTATTATTATTATTATTATTATTATTATTAGCTTCTATGCATGCATTTGTGATATCATTTTACTTTCTATTCCTATTGCTCATAATTAGAATTTGTTCCCATTGCAGATGAGGAGACTGCTCCTCAGCCAAAAAAGAGAGCTTGGGTGGGGACTGACCAGACAGAGACGGCGAAAGATGGCACAGTGTGGTGTGAAGAACAGGTGGGGACAAGTCTCCATTTCACCCCTCCATCTCCATACGACGCAGATGGAGAGCCAACTGCTAAGGCCAGGAGGTCCATCTTGAGTCGTCTTCAGAGCTTCCAGTGTTTTATCACTCTGGAAATGCTTGGTTCCATTCGACACTTTACTGTTGAACACGCACAGCAAACGGAGCATGTGGACTGGTGCATGGGGGGGCTGACCAAGGTTCCATCACTGCATGACAGCTGGTCAGCAAACCTGGGAAACCCCCAGATCATTGCAACTATGTCCCAAAATCGCTTCCAAGACATCATGCGACACCTACGCTTTGATGACAAGGACACCCGCAGTGAGCGAGCAAAGACAGATAAGTTTGCTGCAATTTCCGGTGTGTGGGGATCGTTTGTCACCAACTGCATCACATCCTACAACCCTGGTCGACACATCACCATTGATGAACAGCTTTTCCCGTCAAAGACTCGCTGCTGTTTCCTGCAATACATTGCAACGAAACCTGACAAGTTTGGGATCAAGTTTTGGGTGGCTTTTGACTTGAAATCCAAATACATCTGCAATGTCCTCCCATATCTTGGCAAGGACCCCAGTCGTCCCAGTGGGGAGAGACTGTCCGAGAATGTAGTTATGAGGCTGATGGCACCATTCCTGGACAAAGGCAGAAATGTTACCACGGACAATTTCTTTACATCGCTGTCACTTGCACAACGACTGCTTAGCCGGAAAACCACCATCCTCGGCACAGTCAACAGGATTCGGCGAGAAATTCCACAATCAACAAGACAGAGGGACCGCGATGAATTCACCACTCAGGCATTTTCAACCACTGGTGCCACGCTGACGGTGTATGCGCTTAAACGGAAGAAGACAGTCTACATTCTCAGCAGCATGCACAGCGTGGTTCAGACTGAGAATACCACCAAAAGGAAGCCAAACACTGTCATCCTTTACAACACCACAAAGTGCGGCGTTGATGTGATGGACCAGATGGTGCGGGAGTACACTGTCCGCACAGGAACACAGCGCTGGCCAGTCGCTGTGTTCTACAACATGATTGATATGGCAGCACTGAATGCATATGTGCTCTATCAAGCATGCACCGGGAGGCAGGAGAGACGGGTGGACTTCCTGGTGGAGCTTGCAAGAGAGTTGGCTCACTCAACAACCTTCAACACCTAGCCCTGGGAAAAGAGCAATGTGTCAGGTTAAAATTCAGTGTAAAAGCAATCATGCCACTGTGCGATGTATTGACTGCTACAAATACACATGTGGCAAATGCAGAAAGGAGACGGCTTGGCAGTGCCAGGATTGTGAGTGATTATTGAAATGTACTCACCTCACTCACTGTTACTTACTGTTTAGTTTTCTCTGTGTGCTTGAAAACTCAAATTTCCCTGAGGGAGTCACCCCAAAGGGATCAATAAAGTTTTAAGGCTAAGTTCTAAGTCTCACTCACTTCCACTCTCTAACACTGTATCCTGATAATACTTTTTTTAATTATTATTATTTGTAAATATCATGAAGGCACAGTTGGGATAACCACAGATTTTGGGTGCTTTTTTTGATGTGGTTCTGTTCCTTTACTTTTCCTATGTGTCTGGTGGGGATGTTGGAAGCCCAGTGTTGTAGGGTCCTGATAACTTCTTCATCCTTCTACATATATTACATATATTACATTTTGATTCAGCTCATATGTTCTGCCCAGGCTGCCACCTTGGGAAACTGGTGAAAGACAGACAGCCAGTTAGCAGCTCGGACAGAGCAATCCTGCTCCTATTTGATTCTCCCCCCTCCCCCATTTTATGTCAAGGTGTTTTGAGTAAAGTGGCTCAGCATTTCCCCTCCTGTGGTGCCCCAGTGATTGCCTCGTTTACATAACCAAAGGAGGGTTCACAGGTGGCCTTCCAGCCGATTGGCTGAGCTGTGGGTTTTATAGGTAGAAAAGCCAAATGGCTGCTCTCTGGGAGTTCTAGTGTTAAATGTGTGTTTCTCTGTCTTATAATTCATTAGACTATTATCTACACAAGAAGTGATAATGTAGGCATCTTCATAAATGCAGAACAGAAGGAGCTGCTTCAGAAAGCAGGGCAGGATTAAAATCACTGACTAATGAATGACTGATTTAACATTTTGACCGATGATTGTCTGGGAGGAAACAAATCAGAGTATAATGCTAGAATAAACTAGGCAACAGCACTGATTAAATCAACAGTTTTACTTTTGTTCTGAGTGCAAAGACTGCTGTTTGACTGGGACTGAGCTGCCTTGGTAGAGGTCTGCGCTCTCCGAGTGCTTTTCTAGTTAAAACTATATAATTGAGCCAATTTTTCCCCAAAAAAGGACACTTGAATGCTAATTGTGTTGCATAGTTCATTTCCTTTTATGATCACCTTTTGATAACATCTATTAAGATAAAAGAAGTCTGATGTTATACTTGGTTTACAGATGACCTAGCCAGGACAGAGAATGAAGAAAAGAGCAGCAGACACAGAGGTCCACCATGCAACCTCACACAGAACTAACTTCTGTGCTTGTCAGGAAAAGAAAAAAATGAAATAATTGTTACCTTTTGACTAATTTTATCATCCTGTCTCATCTAATATTATTACTGATTTTAGAGATCTTCTTTACATTGTTACATTTAAGTTTGAAAATAAATACATTTTGAAGTACATATTGCTGTATTTGGCTTTAAACAAGGTGCCACAATGCTCACGAAAGCTTTAATAAAAAATTTTTTTTACTGCGTAGGTTCCCCCTGATTCCTGTAAGAAGGTTTGGGCTCTGCCCCCATCGTTTCCAGGTCCACGAAATGCCCCTGGGGATATGTATAACTCAGGGGCGACTGTAGCTCAGGAGTGAGGAGTTTGTCTTGTAAGCAGAAGGTTGCCGGTTCAAGCCTCTGCTCCGTCTGTCTCACACGTGTCCTTGGGCAAGACCCTTCTGCCCGCTGGTGGTGACGCCAGTGTTCGGCAGCCTCACTGTGGCTACAATGGGGCTTGCCATCACCAGTGTGTGAATGACTGAATGTAGTGTGAAGTGTTTTGGGGTCCTCAAGGACTAAATAAAGAGCTGCACATTTTTTTAACTGTGTCTCATCGAAAGTGAAAGTTAACCCCATGTCCATGTCTTCTGATGATACTGCCAAGAAAGAGCGTATAAAAAAGCACTAGGCCTAAAATTGAACCATGGTGCACACCACATGTAATTTTGTGGAACTTAGAGGAGGAGGTATCTAAACTTAACATAAATGTATGTGAGATAGGATGTGAATCTTTTGTGAACAGCACCTGAGAGGCCAATCTGTTTTGAACAGGTTAAAAGAATAGTGTGGTCCACTGTATCAAAGGCAGCGCTTAAATCCAGGAGAACAAACACAATCACTCTCTGTGCATCAGTTTTTTATCTGAAATAATTAAAAATCTTCTTAAGGGCCATCCCGGTGTTGTGGTTCACCCTAAAACCAGACTGAAATTTCTCTTGGACATTATGTACATTAATGAAATCATTAAGTTAATTGTGATGTAATGTTAAAAAACACACCATATTGGTCAGAGACAGCCAGGTCAACAAGAGGGGACACACCGGTGGACAGGCCATACGTGATGACCAAGTCCAGGATGTGTTGTCTGTCGTGAGGTGGCTGCAGGACATGTTGACTAAAATCGATATTACTCAGGAGATTTAAAAAATCTGTTGAAAAAGGATCTAAAAGGTTATGTAGATGTATGTAGATGTAGATTAAAATCACCAGCTAAAATTATCTTTTCATAGTAGTTGTGCAGGATTGACAAAAATTAAACATTCTTGAATAAAAGCTGTGCTCTTTTTAGGAGGCCTATAAACTGTGATGCATAAAATCTGAGGAGTGCTAAAAACAATTGCGGTATATTCAAAAGTGCTTTAATTATCAAATAAAACAGATTTTGCAGAAAGTGTTGATGAACTTATGAAAGCAGTACCGCCTCCCCTTTTGCTACTTCTTGTGGAATAAGTGAAGTAAAGATTTGGTGGGGAGGCCTCTGTAATAACAACAGGGGCATCTGCACTTGCCATGTTTCGTTTAAAAATAAACAATCAAGATTTTGGTCTAAAATCAGATAATTGATAAAAGTTTTATTCAGCAGAGAGCAAACATTTAAAAGTGTCATATTAACTGTATGATTTTTGGGACTTTTGGTGACTATTTGAGATTATTGGGGTCGCATTTGTTGGTTTTACAATTTTTAATCCACTCTCTGCCCATTATGACCGATATGAATGAGATAGGCCAAGGTCCAAGTCCAATATGTGAATTACTGGTAAAATCAGAGCTGAGTTCATAGGACCAACTGGACATCAAGATGTGGCACAGGGGGCAGAGAGAGCAGGGGCTGCTGGGGCCTGTGTAGTAGACAGGGTGGGGACATGAATATGCCAGACTTATTGCCAGCATGTGGGTGCCCTGTCTGTTGAGGTCAAGCCCATCCGCCCCAAACAGGTGCCTCCTGCCCAAAAAAATGTTAAAGTTGTCTATAAAATCAATGTTGTGCATCACGGTGGCAGAGGAAAGCCAAGTGTTCAGAGATAAAAGTCTGCTAAAACACCAATTCCTCTGCCAATGGTGGGAGTGGGGCCAGAAATAAAAACAGAGATGTAAGTTTTATTTAAGATTAAAAAGGTGGACAATGATGAGCGTGGTGTACGCTGTTGACTCTGGCCAGATGTTCGTTCACCGTCTCGTGTATGACGTCCTTTTACATGTAGTCACTTTGAAGTGCTCTGCCCAGAGGGCTGCATCAAGAGTGTCTCTACCCATATGATGGGTCTAAACAGCTAGTCCAGAGCTAAATTATGTAATGACTGATCTCACAGTCAACAGCTGTTCTGTGTCGCAGCGAGTCCTGATGACTGTCAGGTGGGAAGGTGCTGTCCAGGGTCTTTGAACTTTGAGATGATATACGCATCTTTTTGAAGAAAGAGTGCAGCGATGGTGCCCACAGATTTTTGTGTAACAAGTTTTTTATTAAGCTTGCATACAGTGATTTTGTTTTTCCTGAAACCAATGTTCAATTAATCATATTCCTTGATGCAGGGCACAAATACACTCCTCCACCCGGCAGATAAAGTGACATCACAGCAGGCTCACACCAGGTACTGAAAAGTATGATAATTAAAGGCCTCAGTTTTGCAAAACAACCTTTACATTAGTTATTTCTTTCTTCTTTCTTTGTCTTGGAGGTCTTTATGTTTTTAAAATACTTGTGCACAGATATTATAACAAAATTTAAAAAATGAAACGCAATAAAAGCAATGTGGACACAGATGCTCAGTAACAAAAAGAAGGTATACTTAAAATACTACACTGGTATATTGCACTGTAAGGTATGATGGGGGGGGAGCATCAGCCGATTTAGACTTGGGACTACATTACAACAAAGCACTGCTGCAAGGTGCAAGGACATGTCGCAGCGGTCGCAAAGGCCACCTAAACACAAATGCACGAGCTGCAAAGAGTTGTTATTACCGTAGTTTGTGTAGTTACAAGTCTAATCTAATAAAATGGTTGTTATTTGTGTAGAAAAGGGTTGTGAAAAAAAGCTGAAGACAGAGCAACTGGATGTTTCACAGACTTGTGTTTGTTTACAGAAGCAGGTGGCTTTTGCGACCACTGCGTCATGTCCTTGCGCTCTGCAGCGGCGGCTTACACAGGTGGCTTACAGAGGTGTTTAGTCGTAATGTAGTCCCAAGTCTAAACCGGCTCCTGCAATTCCTTTGTGTTATTTCTTACTTTTCATTTGCAGCCGATATGATTATTGAGTTCAACAGGAATAATTAGGATCATTATTGAGTAATTTTAATCACTTTTGCACACAATATGCTAGTTGCTCCCATTCAATTACATTGTTTATTCTAAGCTAAAGCAAACGGACTGCTCCGAGATAAGGAAAATGACTGGGCTGGTTACAAAATGCTTTTCTATCACTTGTCTAACTCTTCGGAATATGGCAACAGACAACATTTTACTTAGGGGTGGAATTAAATTAAATTAATTAATCAATTAATTAATTAAAACCTAACCCTACCCTAAACCTCTTCAAAACTTTATTCATGAACTATCTGGTGTGTTCCTTGTTGTTAATTATGCTGTTTATTCATTAATGTTATCCTATAAAGATCTGTGGCTATCACAGAACCATATTGTTTTATTAATTAGGGAACTTCTAACATTTGGCAGCGCTGATTAAAGTGGGGACTAAACACACTTTTCAGATTTTTATTTGCTAAAAATCTTGCCATGTATCTTTTCTTCTTCAGAATCACACACTACTTTGCGTTGGTCTATCATGTAAAATCTTACTGAAATACATCTAGGCTTGTAATTGTAATGTCACAAATTGGGAAGAATACCTTTTGAACTTCTTCAAGCAATGAATGCAGTACATTTTGCAAGTTACTTCATGCATAGCTCGTGATCTTACTGTACCTGCATCCGTGTAAAGTCTGTAAGCATAACATTCCCAGGACACAGCATGATTAGGATTTTCTTTTTACCTTACATAGCCAACCATGTCAAGCTGCAGATGCTGAATTTGTTCAGCTCATCATTCATGGCCTACGCTAACAAACAAATGAACAATACCTAGAGGGTTTGATAAAACTCAGCGGTGAACAAATATATACAAAAAACAAACTCCTCTCCAACTTTTGTGCTTGTAATGATATAACAATTAGAGAAAAACAAATGAGGCAGTTTTGATTGTGTTGAAGATAACACTCTTCTTCCTATTCTGCATGCAGCTGAAAAACTTTTTTAAATATTACCAAAACATATCTACCAGATTTTATTCTCCACAGACTGTGCATCTAAGGCAGAACTACTGTAGTTCTTTATTAACAGGAAGTCCACTAACTGCAATTAAAAGCCTTCAGTTGATCCAAAATGTGGCAGCAATAGTTCTGATGAATATTCAAAAGAGAGATCACATTTCTCCTGTTTTAGCTTCCCTCCATTGGTTTCCTGTTAAATCCAGATGAGAATGTAAGATCCTCCTTCTTGCATATACTGTAAAACCCTTAATAATCAAGCTTTATCATACATCAGTGATCTGATTGTTCCATATGTTCCAGAGCAATCGCTGCAGGTGTACTTGTAGTTCCTAGGATTTCCAAAAGTAGTTTAGTTATCAGGCTCCTGATAGAGTGGAACCAGCTCCCAGTTTTAGTACGTGAGGCAGACACTCTGTCTACATTTAAAGGAGTCATAACCTAGTATTATCTTGGATACCCACGCTCTATTATATTCTTTCAGGCCCTTCTAAAAAAAAAAAGTGAAAAAAATAAACACAGAGCTCCTCTGACCCTTATTTCTGAAGGCATTATTGTCTCGCGAGATCTGATGCGATACTTTGGCTGCCGTGGACGGTCATTGTAATAATGCAAATGAGGGGCGTGTTGATTGGTGGCAGGAAGGAGGGGGGTTGACACCGCAGGTAACGCTTAACCCATATCTACTACTCCCGCTAGCATACAATAGCCACATTAGTAATTAGCTGCTGTTTGTTACACACAGCAGAGCAATAAAAACACAGCCTTACCGTTTCAATTGCAGGCAAGTCTCTGATTGTTGGAATTGCCCCTTTTTCCAAACGGAGTTTCGATGCCAACTTCGCCTGATATTGTCCCAAATTTGTAAAGGATTCCGGCGTAAAAAAAAAAAAGAAAAAATATTTCCATGTTGATTCTGGCAGTCAACAACAGAGCAACTCAGGTGTGCACTACGTTTCTGGTAGAAATGGTTTTAGCTGATTTAGCTGATTAAAATAAAAGGCTGACACGAATATGTCTTCTTAATGCATCACTGCGTGAAGAAACTTTCTGCATCTTTCACGGTGGAGTTCGTACTTCAAATCAGTGATGTGTCGGTCGCGAATGAACCGGCTCTAAGAGCTAACTCTTTGAAGTGAACGATTGGAGTTGGCTCGTCATTGGGAGCCGTTTTTTTAATTTTTTCATTCCCCCCCCGCTTGTTTTGGTACATTTGGTAGACATCGTTTTGCATTAATTTTGGTAATAAACACACTTTAAGCGACAGAAAGTCTGAGGAGCCGAAAGAGCTGGCTCTTTATGGTGAGCCAAGCCAAAAGAACTGGCTCTCCAAAAAGAGCTGGAATTCCCATCACTAGAATTCAGTAATGGCGGCGCTCGACTGAATATGAGGGGGAGAGGAGCGAGGGGGAGAAGGGAGAGGAGCAGGGCGGGCTTCCTGCAGCATAGGTAGGTCTGCGATGTCTATACATGGTATATCCTGTGCCGACTTGACGTCAAGTCGGCCAGAAATTAAAACCACGTATTTGAGCGCGTGCATGTGGGCCGGGTGTACGAACCCAGGGGTAAACAAATGCTTCACTTTTAAATATCGGCTTCCCGGGCAGTGTATAATCGTTAGGCAATCATTACATACATTTTTTGTCATGGAAAAATTACAGGTCATGACTCCTTTAAGACCAGACTCAAAACTTTCCTTTTTGATAAAGCTTACAGTTAGAGTGACTTAGGTCATCCTGACCTATCTCTGTAGTTATGCTGCAATAGGCTTAGACAGCTGGAGGATAGACAGACCACTTTTCTTAACTCTGCTACTTTTCTCTTCTACTACTTTCCAGTTGTATTATTTGCTGTTATTTCGACTGTTAACTTTGTTTTTTCTCAGTGTTTTTCTCTACATAGAAGCTACACCTGGTCGGGTATCCTGTTCGCTACAATGCCTTGTTGGACGGGGGTCATCACAGTAACTGAAATAATTTCTTTAATGAAGAAAGTACTCTTAAATCAGTTATTTTTGTTCTTTCTGTGTTTCTCTGCTCGGCCTTCTTGAACCCCAGAGGGTCGTGGCAGATGGCCGCTTACACTGATCCAGGTTCTGCTGGTGGTTTCTTCCTGTTAAAGGGGAGTTTTTCCTCTCCACTGTCGCTACATGTTTGCTCAGTATGAGAGATTGCTGTGGTTGGAGTCTGCATGAACAGGGCACAACCTCAAGTCAACGATTGATGTGATCTGCTGGGATTCCTTAAACAGAAAACTAACTAAAACTGAAAACTGATTGAAATGTCTGTATGATTGTATTTTACTTTTTGTATTTATATTACTTTTCTTGTTGTGCCTTGAGATGACATCTGTTGTGAATTGGCGCTATATAAATAAACTGAATGGAATTATATTGAATGTGTGACATACAGTATGTTTGGCCATAAATGCGCTTTAATATGAAACACCTATAGGGTTTTAATTATCCCACATGTTTTTTTTTAGAAACTGTTGAAAGCAAACAAAAAATTGAAAAGAAATTGAAAACACTCAAATCTTTATTTGACTAAGCAATTTAACCACATCTCATAAAGTGTTCCATTTAATGAAATTTCCAAACTAAGTCCATATTACCATATTATTAACAGCAAGGCAGAGTAAAAAAAGGAGAATTGGGAAACATTACAGAAAAAGTGCTTGTGGATGGCACATTTTCAACACATTATTAGTTTCATTAGAAAAGGGAAGAAAACAGAAAACTTCCTGTCATTATTGTCAGATTTGGATCTTGCAGAATGGCTGCCCATTTACGAAGGAAACACGTGTTTTTGAACCACCAGATGCAGCCACACGTTGCTTTCAGAGTCTGTAATTTCTGACTGAATAATCACTAATGACGGAGGACGAATAGCTCCCCTAAGCATCATCTCCATCTCTCCTGTGACTGACTAATTGCAGCCAGACACTCTAACCTCCTTGTGGCCCATGTCCTGGCTGTAACCTTCGCACTTTTATTTCTGAAATTTGGCCTTTCGCTCTTCTTTTCTTCTGCTTTATCAGACTTTTCTAAATTGGCCACTTCTCCTCCCCGCTTGACTTCAGTTAACTGAGCTCAGCTACTACGACATATGGGAAACTTTTTCAGACTGATTACTTCAATCTGATTAGGGGAAGTTATGTATTGGCCATTTAAGGCTGCTGTTGTGAATGTGGGGCAGTGACGTGGAGGCTCTCACTTGAATCATGTTTTCTCCCGCTGCCTCTTTTCAGTCTAAACTCATCCATTAGATTCTGCTCACACTCCTCAAGTTGTTCCAACTGCCAAGACCGCTCTGTGAATAAAAGCGTTTCGCTTTATAATTGGACAGTTCAAAAACAATACCTTGCTTGGTTAAAGCTCAAGAGATTTGAGGTTAGTTGGTTGATTTTAAAAACAAAGAAAAATAGTAGGGTTGCGAAAAAGTGAAAAAGTGGGGGGAATTTTCCCTCTGAACTGCGATTTTGCATTAAATTATTGCACTTGGTTTTGGTTCAACAAAAGGGAGAATTGGCCTGAGGAGCTGATCAGAGAGGGTTATTAGACTGTTTAGCCATCTCCAGACACAGGAGAGAAATGAGGCTTGTGGCTTTTGTGTTATCTAATCTCGTTTGCATTTCCTTTCAGCATCATGAAAGAGAAACCTAATAGAGCAATGATTGTGTTTGTTTGGTGAAATTCTCATTTAGGACTGCTGTAGCTAGGTGCCTGCACAAATAATTCTCTCCTGCTTGTGTTTTTGTGTGTTTGCTATCCACACAGTGCTGTGTGTATTTATGAGATGATATTAAAAAAAACACAACCAGCAGCCTTAAGACTACATGTTCCGTAATCCTAAAAGTGAAGGTGAATTCGTGCAACATCGCTACATTCTTTCTTTGACATCTTGGAAGCTCCGTTCATGTCTGTGATTGATTGACTTGCGGAAGGAAAGCATGGGCCGGATGACAAAAGAGTTTGGAAATGGACATGGAGTGGATCTGACATGAGGAGTGCCAATGCTCCCATTGATCACCACCATTGACATCCCTTCCAGAAATGTAGGTGGGTTTACAGAAGGCAGACAGCTGAAGGTTACGGCTCGCTGTCACAGCACTGTCCAATCACATTACACATCACAGTGTTTGAAAAACTGCCTGCCTTCCTCGCATGATGGACACATGACAATCATCTTTCCTCTATTGCATCTCTCCGACTCCAACTCTGTGTGTGCTTGGTATAATGTTTACGGCTTTATCTAAAGAATGTGTCAAACGGAAGCACTCTTGAGAAGGTCAAGCCATCTCTCTCTCTCCCTCTCTCTCTCTCCTTCCCTCTCTCTCTCTCTCTCTCTCTCTCTCTCTCTGTATATATAGTCACTGTCTGATGTTAAACCTCTCTTGCGAGGTTACAATAATGTCAGATTTATTTATTAATGTCTTCAAAATCATATTTGGTCAACTGTTTTAAGTTTCCTTCTACAACCTTCTAACCTCAGTTTGCTGGAATTCTGGTCCATTCTTCCTGACAGAACTGACTCAGGTCTGTAGACCGCCTCGTAGATACCTTTTGAAATCTACCCGGAAATTCTCTATAGAACTGTCTATATCTATGACTATGCCACAAAAACATTGACATTTTTTCTCCATATGCCACTTTTTAGCCACTTTGACTGCATGATTAGGGTCATGGTCTATTTGGAAGACCCATTTGCACCAGAGTTTTTACTTCCTGGCTGATGTCTTTAGATGTTGCTTTAATATTTCCAGAGAGAGTTCTTTTTGCAGCAAAACAGCCCCACAACATGATGATACCACCCCCATACCCCAAATGTTTTTTCCTTCATTTGGCTCAGACACTGATTCAAAACAAGTTGAAGATCCGCACCTAATTATGGTAGGTAAACATTTAGAAGGATCGTGTAAAAATGGTGGTTATTATTTTCTGTGGACATCAGCAGATGTTGGACACATGACAGGTAAAAAAAAAAACACTTCCTGACCTGATGAACTTAATCATGAAAAAACCCCATGGTGACCTTGGTTGTCTGGTTGTTGACTCTGTCACAGCCATTGTATGAACTGTTTGCTATTCTTCCCCCTCAACTTTGGGTCTTGCCTTCGCTGTAATCCGAGAATCCAATCTAAGATCCTGGGGAGAGAAAGTGTTTCCAAGATAGAGTGTTATTGATGGGTGAGGCAACAATTTAGATTCTTTGGTTCTATTGGCAGTAAGTGGTTAAACATGTTTTAGACATATTTCCTTAAAGATGTGGGGGGGGGGGGGGGGGGGGGGGATTGTCAGAAACAAATGTGTTTGTTATCGTAAACATTAACTAGTGATTCAATAAGTGCATACCTAGTACTGAAGGTGTGACACAAAAACAGTTTTAGCGTCAGAAAAGTGTACTTTTTCAAATTTCTGATCAGTTTTGAAAAATAATGCTAAGGCCAATTGTAGTTTATTTATTTTTCATACTTTGCCTTTAATGATGATTAATGATGTTTTCAGTTTTTTTTTTTCCTTGACAAATTTTCTCATTTTGGGCACCGGAATTGCACATGGCTGCTGACTTTTTGCTTCAGGTCAGGCAAGGAAGGTGTTGGTGCTGGTAGCCAATAGACTCCTTGTGTTTATGATGAGGGGAAATGATGGAAAGGTGATTTAAGTAGACAGCAGGTCTGCTTCTCTTCAGTGCAAGCCTCCAGTCGACGGGCCATTAACTGGGGTGACAGGAAAAAGCAGCGGCAAGCTCTTTGATTCTGATTTACACCACCCCTGAAAAACCCAAACAAATTAGAGGAGCCAAATAATACACAGCAAGAAATAAATCACATTAATGATTGGGCTTTGAACGACAGTCAGACTTGAAAGGGAGTGGCGGCGAGGGCATCTGGAGGAGAAGACGGAAGATTATGAGATGATATTAGGAGCCGTCTTCAGAGAGAAAGCTGAGAACAATCAAGCACAAGCAGTAACGAGGAAAAGGGATCTTTGTTCTTTTTTTCTCCTCAGTAACATGTTGTTATTCAAGTCAACAGCCACTAGAATCTTGTTAGCAGGCCGAGCAGCTTACTGCTCATTAGCTGACACAATGCTGAAATTCATTGTCAAGAAATGAATCTTATTGAGCTTTTTTTTCCCAGAACACGAAGAACAAGATAATTTGGAATTATGTCCAAATCACACCAAACAAGGGATAAAAGAAGTAAAGCTCAGACAACAGTTTTACCATTAACAATGTTTTGCAGTTGGAATTTTTTTTACAGAATTTAGCATCTGCTTTAACAAAAATACAAAAACAGTTGATCTCTGTGATATGCTAAAACTCATGATAAGATGCCTTAACATAACAAATATGAAAACTTTTGTCTGTGTGTAGGTATGAACTACTATGAACTGTTTTTTATTGCCATGATCACATTGGGGACAGGATTCTTTGTAAATAAACCAATCTCCTGCTAGTAATCTAAGTTCACTTCAAACTCATTTAGTAGTGGATGAGGGGAGGTCACTTTGGAGACTGACCCCCAATTTATGCCAGGTGCGTGAGCTGGGTATTTTTGGATGTCGCGATCTCCACAGCTAATAGAAGCAGTCTTAGTTGGTGGTTTGGTTTACACTGGACGTGTCGCAGTGCGTGTCAAACCCGTCCCAGAAGCTACGCTAAAGACACAATTGAGTGCTCCACAGTTAACACAGAGCTAAACAGGAAATCCCATACGGTATCATTGTAAAGTATCAGTTAAGCTTAAAAATAAAAGACAAATGCAGCTTTGCGATTGCTTAACTGTGTAAACATTACATCATTACCAGTGACCAAAGGGCTCATTTGCTCCCTGCATCTTTTGAGGTGAGCTTTGTTGTATTTTTCAGCATGGACAATGAGGCTTTTATCCTGGCAGTGGAGAATCACAACATTATACATGAGACCCCACCTCCTTTTTACAAAGACAACACCAAAAACAAGAAGGCACAGAACATCAAATCAACAATTATGGGACTGAATGGTAAGTTTAAACACATTATCACATAAAAGGGTGTTATTTTAAAGTATAAAACGTCATGTAAGCTATCAGTAAACTAAAGAGTCTTGTGGCATCAGCTGGCGTGCGTCTGACATACTACATGTGGGGATTGACACGCTGCGGAGGTCGCAACGTTGCTGCCGTGATGCGATGCTTACGCACCCAGTGTAGATTGGGGATGAGGTTGGACAGAAGCATGCTGGACAATCATAATCTGTCTCAATTAATCTCATCTTCAGATAAAAGGGGTTCGAAATATGGATAAAGAACATGAAAGCATAAATTCACTCTGTATAAACCATGTACCTTCTATGAACTGTTCAGGCTCCTGGTGATGTAATGTCATGAGGGATATTTTATTGCAACAACTATGGACCCTTTAGTACCAAATGAGAATTGTTTAAATACCAAAGCCTACATGAATATTGTTGCAGACCTTGTTCATCTCTCAATGACAGCTATGTACCAACCTTCTGATAGCTACTTTCAGCAGGATAATTCATCATGTCAAAACGCTTAAATCATCTTAAATTGATGTCCTAAACTTGACGGTAACCAGGGTTCGAATTACACCAAACTTTTGGGGGAGCCATATTTTTCATCGCGCACTGCGATTTCCAAATTCACCTGCACACACGTGTGTATTTTATGGCACAACAGTCAATAACATAAAAAAAAACTATTTTGGTAGGTTAATAGGTTCTGAACAAAAGAAAAGAAACAAGGGATCCATCCACACGCAGTCCAATATTTTCTGCCTTATCAAACCCTTTCAAAAACAATAAGTCATGGAGCAACTTAGATCAGAAACAAAATCATCATGATCATGATGATCATCATCACCACCATCAAAACCAAAAAAATTGCTAAACCAAGAACTAATATCAGTCCAGTATATTATCTTAGTTTAGATGAGTAGGGACCACAGATGCCACAAGACTGACTCGTGGCCTAATATTTTCAATATTGTTAACCAGCCTAGCTCTCTTCTTAAAGCCATTTTTTTCTTTTGTCACCATATAGACTGTTCTGAAAGACTTATTTGTTGCATTAAATCAGCAATAATTTTCTCTTCTCTCTAAAATTTCACCTGCTCTTTTGTGAGCCAAAAATGTTTTAGGTTATTCTGTGATTCACTGCTGAGTTCTCCAGTAATCCATTCTTCAGACAGATGCACCCCAGTTCTGATTTTGGCAAGCAGCAGACTTTTTGAATTGATACATACTGTACACCCTAACTTGTGATTTCTAGTAAAGAGCCATGAATTCCTACCTTTCCACTCGCTCCACTGTTTTTGTGTCCAGTTAAAAGGAAGGGCTGGATGCCCTGATTCAGACCTCAGAGCACTGTGGGTACCCACTGACAGCAAAGTTACAGCTGATCCCGCCATTCTGCATCCGCTGCTGATGAGCTCTAACCGCAAGCAAGACTTACACGTGAAACGCGAAAAATTAGAATATCGTACAAAAGTTCATTTATTTCAGTAGTTCCACTAAAAAGTTTAAACTAATATATGATATAGACTCAATACATGCAAAGCGAGATATTTCAAATAAATTAAAATGTATTTTTAATGAACTTTTGCACAATATTCAATTTGAGTTTCAATTGCATTACCTGTTGGTCTGGGTGCACTCATCCTCTTCACTGCTCACTTTTTTGGCATACAAAATTGAAATGCTCCAGTTTACGTTTAGACACGATGTCCAAAACTTGATTAAAACTTTGCCCAATGTATTCCCAGACAGTGTCCACAACGTTCCAAATGTGCTTGACTTGCAAGAACCCAAACATAGATTAGCATTAGCATGCTTGATGTAGCCTATGTTAATCAACACAGCGCCACCAAAGATGTATGGTAACAGAAGGAATTAAGTAAAAGTTATTTCCAGGAGAAGTCAGTGTTTGGAAAATTTAATTTCGAGAAATTTAACACACAAAGCAGACACACTATGATTTTATCCTAATCTAAAACACAGAATTCTTTTAAAAAAAGATAAAAAAGAATGCAAACTAACTGGAAACTGGACTATTTTATAGCTCCCGCTTGATGTGTCAGTTGAAGGTTCTCAGGGGAGCCCATCTCCTTTTAAGGGGAGCCGAGCTCCCCATAGTTCCCCCGTAATTCGAACCCTGACTGTAACCCTATTGTCCTCCAATGACTTTAACAATTATCAAATCTCAATCCAATAGTACACCATTGGGTTTCAGTAGCACACAGGCTTCACATCATGGTTGTGCAGCTGACAAATCCACAGCATCTGGATCTAAAATCTTTTTTAAAGTACCACAAAGAATTAGGGCAGTTCTGAAAATGAAAAATAGACTCCAACCTGTTATTAACAACGTCTACCTATTAACGTGTGGTCATAATGTTAGTTGTCTAAGGTAAGTTTTCATCAAAGGGTGTCTGAGCTCACTGTTAGAGTAAGAGAAGGGAATTTGGTCATCGGAGAGTTGCTGAAAAAGTGTTTCTTAACCTCAGGGTGGAAAAAAGCTAGTTGAGGTGGTAAGGATGCCTCTCACAGGAGGAGTTTTTTTAGATTTAATACCAGGAGGAGGCCTAGAGGCAGACTTTGCTGGAAAACTTATATCATTTAGCTGGCTTCAGTGCTCCCTTGGAATTGCTGGAGGAGATGTCTGGGGATCTTGGATGAAAATACTGCATCTTCAGCATAGCCCTGGATAAATTCCAGAGGATGGATGGATGGATGGGTGGATGGATGGATTTGAGGTAATTTGAAGTTTAACATTTTTGAAAACAACCTGAAAACAGAAAACTACAACAATCAGTTAAATAAATCCATAAAGCTTGGAAATATCACTGAAGGGATAAGGAATTCTCTTTATATACAAATCAAAATTTTTCAATTCAATGAAATTGTCTTTTCCCACCACAAGCTTAGGGACAGAAGGTGTCTCTGAGATCAGCTGCTTACCTTTTGACATTTGGTTACCAGGCTATTGACGATCAAAGCAGCATGTAGCAGATACAGAAAATATGAAAAGGTTTAATGACATCAAATATGTAATGGTAATATTATTGGATTACTGAATATGAACAGAAAAAGTATCAATAATACTGTAATAAAAGCTTCTGTACAATTGACCTGCTTATAAAGTGCTGATGCCGAGATTGCTGTGTGCTGTTAAGTGAGCTGAGCAGTCCACTGCAGTGTGGATCCGCTGTGAATTCCAGAGGACAGCACAAATAGATGATCGCATGATGCAATCATTTTTATCCCTGCTTCCTTGTTCAGCAAATGGGAGATAATCCTAACTCAGGGCTCTGACTCTGACAGCTTCATGATACACACATGCAAAAGTCATTGTGCAATGCACCGTTTCCAGAAACTGGGGTAGAACTATGGTAATTACCTAAATTCAGGTCATTTAATAAAAGGAACCACCCTCCCAAATAATCTTCTTACATTAAACATAGTTCAGAAGGTAAATGTATTGTGTTACCATTTACTGTACATAAATCTACTAAACAGAAAATCTTGCAAAACCATGCACATATGATGAATCAGAATCATATATAGTGCCTGGTAACACCCCAGGTTTTAGGGAAAATCCTTTTGAATTCCCCTTCTTGTCAAATTTTTATAATGAATCCAGTCACAACTAGGGCGCAAATTGTGTTATGGCATGTACTTTTAATGTCAACTGTTTTATCTAACATCTAAATTATGCTAATGGTTTACATTTTTATTTCATGTCTGGAGGTTGTTCCAGTCTGATTTTTTTTGACAATGGCTAAAATGAAGCCAAGTCTTTGTTAAAAAGGTAATGTAGTGGTAGAGAACTGCTTAAAGGGATGGTTCAGATTTTTTAAAGTGAGGTTTTGCAAAAATTATTTACAGTTATTGTTTCCTTCTGAATAGAAAGATTTAATATCACTGTGTTTGTAAAAATGTCAATAAATCCTCAGGACGATAAAATGCTAATAGCTAGTCAAGGTGGTGTCCCCATTGCATCTTTTTTTAGGAGCTTAAAACAACTCCAACTGGAAATGTTTAAATCCATTGCATATAATTCGATGTTAACAGATGTTGATCATTTTCTCTCTCAGACGAAAGTAAATGTACTTTTGTATATGAGTTACGTGGTTCACCTGTATGGAATGCTATTTTGGATTTAATACATGCGCTTTCCAGTTTAATTTGGCATCTGCAGGTAGAGTGCCACCTAGCACTTGTTTGGTGACACTACAAACAGCAGCCGATGTTTAACAAGCGCCACCTGGCGTTCAACAAGTATAATGCTACCAAACATTAACACCTGGAGACCCCTTTAAAAGGCCCTGGGTGCATGCAAGTAGTAATTTTGAAATCCAGTAGTTTATCAAAGCTCGTATCCAATACTTAAGAAGTATGTACTAGTAGTACTAGGCCTGACCCTCCATATAATGCACTGATCTTCACTTTGGAAAAACAGTTACACATATTCAGAAAATCAATATATATACCTGCCACAACATTTGACAGTATACTCAGGATGACTATAGCAGTACTGCGCAAATGTTTCAAACCAACCTGTATTCTTTCTGAGGAAAAAACAGGCAAAGACTGAAAAAAATCAAAAACCCTGGAGAATTATTGGTAAAGACCGCTTTAAAATAATATAATAAAGCCTAGTAAATCTGAAAAAAAATATAAATAAATGAAGCCGAATGCAAGAATTCTGTACCAAGGAATAAAAGCAATAAAATAATAATCAAGAACAATATTTTCAAACAATCTTTGAACGAACCAAGTCGACATGATCTGGCTCGCTTTCACGAGCTGAAAATAAAAGTTATAAGCTGTTTAGAAATGATTCTTGCATGATGGTTAATAGATGTTAATATCCACAAATATAATGTGTAAAGTGTTATCAGCTAAAATGGGAGTTCCCACATGACCAGCACTGTGGATTTCTCTATTTCTACAAACCACCATGACGCCTGTCTACAATGGGTAAGGGAACTATTGCTGGTTATAATTTATAACTTCACATTAAAAAAATCTTAACAATCCCTTTAAATCAGGATGTAGCTGGAAAACACCTATGTTCGCATACACACCTCCTGTTCAAACTACATTAAGCTACATTGTGTAGATACACCTGGAAGGATTTAGGAATTTCTGTCTGGATTATTTAGGAAACAGGAGATGTTAATCCACAGTCTAACTGGCATTTATGATTGTCGTCCTGTTCAAACATCTAATCTATCGGTAGCTCGGCTCGGCCTTCCCTCTGGGGACCTGGGTAACTGAATCCTGGGCTTATACACATATCCACTCAAAAAAGACCAGCGTGCGCTGGCAGGTGGTTCCTCCATGGATGTGTGTTTTCTATTGGGAGGGAGAGGATGAAAGAAAGACTGCTCATTTACGGGCCTGGTTCGCCTCTGAAGAGGGACGATGCCTCCCATGGGTATAATACAAGGAGGTGGGGCTCAGAATGAGGCAGTGAACTGGAGACGTGCTGATCTGTTTATGTCTTTGTTAATGCACCACCGTATTAGCCTCCTGTATTCACAGCAACATGCACATGTGTTTGTGCGATCAATTACTCTGGCGGGCTAAAAACTATTTTGCCTTTTTAATTAGGTCAAATTCATCAATTGGGTGTCCAGCGGTCACTGGGCAAGCGGGAGGGTAGAACCAGCTGGTCGCCTGCCCATCAGAGGGCAACAGAGACAAACAGAACAGACAACAATGCACACATACACACTGACCTCTAAGGGTATTTTAGAAAGATCAGTTAACCTAACACTCACAGCATCTGGGTCAGATGCTAACCAAGGGGCAAACTCCGCCGCTCAGAATTGAGGCCAACCCGGAAGTAACAAAAAATGCAGTTCACCCCTCATCCGCTGGGGGCTGGCTCCAGAAAGGAGCAATTTCCCATTGACTCCCATGTTAAAAAGGCCAACTTCACAGCAGAAATAAACCTGTTTACAGCCTGGTTCAAAAACCATTTTAGGTTTAATAGGTCAGGTTTACAGTCATGACAACTCTGAGGGGGTGAATTTTTTTCTAACTCATCCGTTTAGACATAATTTAATCTTGAAATTCTGAATAATTAGGGGTGTGTCCTTTTGATTGACAGGTCTCGTCAGCGCTAAGCCTGGTGGCTAATGGTGGCTAGCAGCTTGCCTCCATAGACTGCTTACCCCCCTGCTTGCTCCAGGGAAGGTCTTCAGCCTGGGACTCACGTTAAGACTTTGGGCATTTACTTTCTCTGAACTTGGACATCAGTTGTATCCACAAACTGTATTAGTGTTTAGATATAAATTGTGTACTTATTGGACACACTATGGCTTGCTGATTGCACTAAAAGACCGTCTAAGAAGTCTCTGCTACATTCTTTTCGGTAAGTAAAATAATATTTCTGTACGATATTTTGTAGATGAAGCTCCTGCTAGCTGAACTCCTAACAAAGTAGCTAGTTAATCACGCTGGGAAACTACAAACTGAACAGGTTAAGATGTTGTCCATTTAAGATAAGGCTGCTTGGTCGAACATGGGTTGAAATGATCACATTTCTTATTCACTTTACATGTTGATTTATTCAAACTTCACATAGTTTTAGTAAAAGCTATGGACAAACGGGGCTTCATGATTTTATTTGACAAAATTATTGAGTTGTGCATATATATATATATATATATATATATATATATGTGTGTGTGTGTGTGTGTACCAGCACGTTATATTGACGGTTTTAACATGTAAGGTAGATAAGAAATGTGATCATTTCAAACCGTTGTCGACCAAGCAGCCTTATCTTAGAGGCACATTTGTTTAAAAAAGAAATCCTTCTTTTCCCAAATAACTCCAGATATATTTCATATTTTGTTGTGGGAGTTTTTTTACTTTTTTAAAATTAATAAGAGTTGTCAGTTAAACCATTAACCATTTCTGATATGCTGTCATATGGGATTCACCTTCATTGTTGTACTTTTATACATACACCCATAAGTGTTATGTCTGTGTGCTCATTTGTTTACAGCACGTTTGTCTTATTGTGGTGAGTTGGTTTCCAACTAAGACAGGCAATGTTGACATTTTTTTAATATACATTGTTTTTTCCTTACAGATCATATCAATCGCCTAAAACTACAGGAAGATCATAAGGAGAAGTACTTAACAATATGTGCATCACCTTTAATGCCACTTCTTTCACATCGTTAAGTGCTGTCCGTTTTTTGTTTTTGATTAAATAAACAACAAATGAATGAAGTTTCTGTTTTTCTTTCACTTAGATATTGTTTCCATTTCAGGAAAAAAAATCATAATTTTGTAGCCGCATAAGAAGTATGATTTGGCTTTGTAATATTGCAGACGCCAAGGTTTATTTTAATATTGAGATGTTGAAGGAATTTATCAAATTCAAAAATGCAGTTGGCTGATTAATTACTTGGTTGACATCTTATTTCTTCCCTTGTTATATACTGTTGAAAGAATTTTCAGTTATTATAGAGAATAAAACATTTATTTGTTTTAAACACAAGATTCTATAAAAGAAAGGGACACAGATAAAAAAAACAAAGAGGGAACAGAAAGCAAAAGAGACTTATGTACCGTAAAATGGGGTTGGGGGGGGGGGCAGAGTTGTCAACAGTGTTATGGCAACAGATATAATTGGTGAAATAAAAAAACTACACCAACAACACATTAGACATAACAATCAGGGCTATAGTTATACTTTTTGCTTTAACATCAATTGTTCAAAAGGACTGTCATGTCTAATGTGAGGATGCGTAAAGATGGCAGGATTTAAACTAGTAATAAAAGAACCCATAACACTGTTGACAAACTTCCTGGCCTTTTCTATTTTTGCTTGGTTTACACCTGCCCTCTATCAACGCCTTTGGGTGATGGAGGAGAAGATGATGGACATCTGAGGGTGGAGAAGGTAAAGCTGCTGCAGGTCCTCCATCATGTTCACCAACTGGACACTGCTGACCGCCCCCATGTCATCTCCACCACAGCTGATGATGAGGACATCTAGAGCTGCTCTTCCTCCTTTCCACCTCAGCCCCCCCAGCCAAACCAGGAGATACGGACGTCTGGGAGGCCGAGGTTTCCTCCGATGGTTTATTCAGCTCTCTCAGAACTATGTATGACATAATTGTATCCAATGATCCAAATGGCTATGGAGAAAAAAACTAGCATAATGAATGGCAGTTGCACAGGTGTGGCTTATCGGTTGAAAGTATAATACTATTAAAATTCTACATGAAGTGATGGAGACAGGTACTTACATTTTCTGCTTTGTTTGGCAGTTGTGGAGGACAGGCATGCAGCCATTGTGACCTGGTAAACAAAATCTATAAAAAGAAACACAAGTGTCTTACTAAAAGTGCAACTTATCCCTTCTCAGACCTCAATAAATGCTTAGTAAAATTCATACATTGCAGAATTGACTAGGATCGAAATTATTTATATTAGCTGTTGCTAATCTACAATAGCTGTGGGAACAATTTTTTTAACTGGGAGATCCTACATGGCAGTACAATCACTAACAATTAGGGTAAATACAAACAAATAATACAAATATGTGAACTATCCTAACTAACTTAGCTTCATCATGTATCTCATGCATAGACTAAATAGATCTCATACACTATTAATAACTAAGTTAAAAATATTATTGAAAACTTGCATTAAGTTAATGATCATTTCATTTGAATAAATTATTTCAATTTAAATGTTAATTTACCGATTTAATATTGCATTTACAGCCTGGATGGAGGAGGGTAGCAGAGTTGCTCTACTGCGGCTTTCAGGCTAAAGGCGCCCGCTAACCTCCGTTAGCTTCAGTTAGCTCCAGGACTAGCTCCGGGCTACATCGGCTCAGAGTGTCAATAATCCGCCCCCGCCCTCACAGCGCCACTCTCAGCTCCACCCCTTTGCCCATTTTTGTATTCTCTGGGAGTGACGAAACGCGTGACGCAGCCAAGATGGCGGCGGTGGGAACAGCCCATTTGGCTTCATTTTTGCTCTTCAGAAACCAATGGGTGACGTCACCGAGGCTTCGTCCAGTAATTATACAGTCTATGATGCTAACTGATAATGAATGAGCACTCCAAGAAAATTTTTAATAGATGCATAAAAAGTAACTTATTGACAAGTATATTAGATTTGATATAATAATTGATAAACAATTCAAAAGAATATTCTAAACCTTGTCTCCAGTTGCGTTTTGGAAGCATTTGGGTCTTAGTGTTTCACTGTCTTTTCTTTTCTTTTCTTGCCCAGCCTTGTAGAGGATAGAGTTGTTGCATGGCTTTTCTGTATGACTTTTGCATGTTCTGTCCATAGATGTTCAGGTTTCTCCAGGTACTCCAGTTGCCCTACCCACAGTTCACAGACACACATTTTAAGTTATTTGGGGACTGTAAATTGCCCTAATTTGAAAACTTATGTCTCTGTGTTTCCCTAACTTGGATTGATGACCTATCCAGGTTGTATCCCATATTAGAGTGCATTTTGTGTCAAGGAAATTCACAAGACAAACAGATCCAGTTCATATCTATCAGTGTATAATTAAATCAATCTAATACATTCTAGTCATACAAAGAGAATAAAACGAAATGTTTCTTCCTGAGCAAACATGTGAAAAGAAAGGATTCCTTTAACAAGAAGAAACCTTGAAAAGAACCTGACCAAAACCTCATTTTGTGACACTTTTCCAATTTGTGATCATATTTAAATACATGTAGTAATTGAAGAGACCTGGTCAATGATGAGTCATGACATAGCCAAACACTGCTGTAATACTATACTGAGAAGTATTTTAGAATCAAGTGATTGAAGTTAAAGTTTATGCTGTAGCTTAAAATCAGTTCAGTGTAATGGAGGTTAATCAAAAGCTTTGATGCTGCATTTTCTTCTGAACTACAAAGATGAGGGTTTTTTAATTAAACTCATTGAATTTAAATGAGGAAAAAATCATGTTAAATAACACCGCACACTTATTTAAACTAGAACATGTTGAGGGTGGATAAACAATAGCAGAAGTAGCTGGAAGATTTCTCATCTTTTAAATCTGTTATGGCATTTAGCTGTTTGATTGAGTCCTATTTCTCACTGTAACCTCGTCAGACTATTTTTCAATCATTTCACCCATCCCGCTGTTTAAACACAATCATCTTTCACTCCAGCGAGCCCTGACGGCGGGATTTGCTTATTTTACTCAGAGGTGACTTCCAAGATACACAAATAACACACAGGCACATTTACGGTATTTGTACAATCCATGAAGTGAAAATTATGGTCTATTTAGATGAAAGGCAATTAGACAATTACAGCTAATGAGGCCAATCCTTTTCTTTCACCCTAGCGAGTCCACAGACTAATTATCAAATTAAAGAATGCTTCTTTTCTCCCTCTGACCCCGCGATGGCGCAAAGGGAGGGTGCCTGTGAAAAGGCAAACATTGGTCTGCTCTGTGCAGGCTGAGGCTGGAGAACAGGTAGGCAGCATTTAGAGGCTGATGGGTGTATTAATCACCGCTTAAGTTAAGACAGCTTTACGGTCTGCAGGACAGGAACGCACACACAAATGTAGGGGCGCATTCACGCACTCCAGCAGTCAAACAGGAAGCACGCCTGTACCCACAGGAAGTTTCCCATATGACTAGCAGAATCCCGTGGGAAAAAAACTTCCATCTCTGCAGAGTGCAAAGGTCTCAGGAAAATCCACCTGACATCCACCAAGACCGTACGCCCGCACTCTATTGTATGTTTACTCATGAGCTAAATAAGCACGTCCGTGACAATAGTGGAAACGATAATGCTTGATAAAAGCATGGACAGGCCAGCGTCCAGGAGTAAGGATTTGTTCATCACTGCGAGCGAACATCTGTTGAAGCCTTACTCGGACCTATCAAACAGTGTCTGTTTTCTCTCTCAGTAGTTTCAAATCTGATGAGGCTCACAGGGATCTAGGAAAAATGTTTCCCAGTGTCCCTCACAAGGTTTCTGCGTTGAGTGCTCGGGTTCCTTGTGGTACAGGAGGTTTAACTCCATGATTAGGCTCCACAATTTTTCATGGTCTGTTAAAATCATCCCACAATTAACTCCAACTTCACGCTGACCATAGATCATCATCACATATCCTCCTACTTTCCTCATCTGGTGTTTTGCAGACAGCAGCTGCACCTACTGGCTACTGTGAGGTGCGTTTTGAGGGCCGCCCCACTTTTTGATTTTTCTTGCTTTTCAATTCCCCTTGAAATTTCTCACATTTTGCCAAAATAAAACAAAAGTATGAATTGTAGTATATTGTAGTATATTTTATTGGGCATTTTAAGCAAACCAACACAGTGTCATTTTAATTTGAATTATAATCAAAATTATTCATGGTTTTTACCATGTTTTTCAAATGAAATTGGAAAAGTGTAGAATGCATTTGTGTTCATCCTCCTTTTCTGTGCTACCTCTAAGAAATTCCCGTTCAAATATTTGTCTTCAGAATGCAGTTTATTAGTAAATAGAGTCTCTCTATTTAATTTAATCTCAGAAGGAATCTAGCTGTCCTTGGAAGGCATCAGAGAGTACAATAATGAACAAAAAGCATCATGAAGACCAAAGAGATCAGACAATTCGGGGGTATCGTTTTAAAGAAGTTTAAACCAGTGTTAGGTTACATTCACATTTTGGAGCACTTTTCAATCCATCATCTACAAATGGAAAGAGTACAGTACAGCTGCAATCCTACCACAACAACTGAGCTGTCTAGCTGACATGCAAAATATTATCACACCATCCCCACAGTGAAACTTAGAAGTGGCAGCATCATGCTATGGGGATGCTCTTCTTAATTAGAGACATGGAACTAATAAAAAAAATCGATGGGATGTAACACAGGTGACCTAGGAAGAAAATGTGCTGGAGGCTAAAACATAACGGAGACTGGAGCAGAGGTTAATCTTCCAGCAGGACAACAACCCTAAATGTAAAGCCACAATAAATATAATATATCTCTATATAATCTAACTAAGATGGAGTTTTTTCGAGAGGAATGGGCAAAAATGTCACTTTTTAGATGTCCAAATATAGTAGAAAAGTGGTATGAAGTCCCAAAATCCTTTATAATTTGGCAGATTGAGATCGAAAGTAATATGTCAATATTACTAAGGTTTTTCTTCTGACTGGAAGTAATATCAAAAACTTGGCATGGCCCAGGCAGAGTCCTGAGTTTTGTCTGATAGAGAAAGTTTAGAGGGAGCTAAAGATCAAGGTGATGGCAAGGAGGCCTTCCGACTTTTAAATCTTGTAACTCATCACCAAATGATCAAACCACCAGTGAAGACATCCAAAAACCTGGTCGGTAATTATAAGAATGGTTTGAGGGCTGTAATGCCACGGAAGACTTCTCTAGTTACAGAAAAGGGTACAAATATTTTTGACTTCCCCATTATTCATATTATTTATAAATATAAATAAGATTTTCTTTTTTTCAAAATTGATACTCCTTTCATCATTGTTGCAAAAGTTTGTATCAAAACCTTCCCCATCTATTGTTTCATTATCCTGAGAGGCTCTTAAAACAACACTTAGGATACAAATAAAACTGGAGCCAGGACCTTTATGACATGGAAAGCTTTCAGTGCCACAAAGCTATCACATTTCAGTCAACGCAGCTAACAAGCATCAGCTTAACTGCTTTTTCCCACTCTGATTTCTTTCTTCATCAAACTTCTTCTGTCATCCATTTTACACTCTCAGCCAGGGTCAGGGTCATGGGTTAAAGGTTGAAGTGAAGTTCTTTTCACACTCCCATGACCTTTGCTTTTCTTTCTCCACAGAGCAACACTACAGGTGCAAGGTTTCTCAGAAATTACTTCATTGCGTTTGGTCCCAGAGGAGGGGAAAAAAATCCTAATTGAACCCTCCTCAGCGTTAATGACTGGTCAAACCATTTTTTTATTTGTTTTAAACGTGTTTTCTCAAGTCATGGCTCCAGACAAAGGGGTTATGGGTTCAACACAGCTTCTCTAAGACAATAACTCCTCCTGTCACCTGCTTTCATACGGCAGGGGTGCCGGTGTGGTGAGAGGCTCTCACTGACACTCTTGACATGGCTGGACTTAATGAGGACTGATGGGAGCCTGTCAGCAGAGTGATGCTTTAAGCAGATTTGTCACAAATCAGCCGCAGAGTTTTATGCAAAACCATCATTCTATTCAGAGATGACCTTTCAGTCTTCACAGGAAGTCTTGCAGGTGCGATGCAGGGATGAGTTAAGTTTTTCAAAATCAACATGCTAAAAACCTTCGAGTTTAGACACACGCACACACACATGCACATGCACGCACACATACTTCATCTGAATTTCACCCCAAACAGCTCAACAGTAGGATGTAGCATAGGGTTTTTAAGATGCAAGAAGCCATTAAAGTTTAGACCGATAAAGCTTACACTGCTTTACAAATCCCTCCTGTGAATAAAAGGCATAAAGTTCGTTGCAGTAAGCAGAAACTATTTGGTTTGCATGAGTTAAAACATTGCCAACACACTCGTTGGCCTTTCTGGGACAGAGGGAGTTGGAACAATAGGGAAATTTGAAAGAATCGACATAAGAGGGAGAAAGAAAAACTGGATTTTGCATCTGTCAGTTTACTACATGCTTTGTGTATTTGCATAAGTTGTTTCTTTTACAAAGCAACTTTTTAACAGATGAAAATAAATCTATAATTTGGTGTAGTAGTTCATCTGTCTACCAGAGGGTTCAATTTATAAATGAGGTCTAACAAAACTGCAAATGATATAAAAATTTGTTATTAATACTTCCAGCAATCACAGGCTTCTAACACATTTGTGGCATTGCTACACACATAAATTCAGTTTTGTATTTCCTCCTCAACCGAATCATTTTTACAAGTCACTCTATTTAAACTAGCTACAGCTCCCTGAAAAGGTCATTTATTACCGTCAAGACTAACATGGAGTTATTTGCTCATTTGTCTGAATTGTAGGAATAATTTGTGCGAATGTGCTTTTATACCTCCCCAGTGGTCCATAAATCACAAACAGCTCTTTGCAAGCCTGCAGCTAGATGTCTTTTCTTTTTTATTATTTTACTTAAAGCACTCAAACAATGATACACGGGGAGGTATATCTGGTTCTAAAATGTTGTCAGACAACACATATTATTTCTTTTAAATCATCTTTAACATTTGAATTTTTCGATTTTGTTTTTATTTCTCTCTCAAAGAGCTCTATCATTTATCTATTCTTACTTGTTCAAGAATGGCAGTGCACAATTTGGCAGTAGCCACTCTTGCTCCAGGAAAGGTACATTTACTTTTGGCTCTATGTGCTATGATATTTTTTCAGTTGTCATTGGAGATTAGGATAAGCTTTGAATATGTATGGCAAGCAATAAATAATGCTTTTGGAAAGTTATTAACTGATGCAGAGACTAGAGTAAGTGACAGTGTAGAGAAGTGGTGTGTTTGGAGATGGTGGTTGGGCAGCAGAACTACAGCTGAAAATTAGAATATCATGCAAAAGTTAATTTATTTCAGTTATTCAACTTAAAAGGTGAAACTAATAAATGAGATAGACTCATTACATGCAAAGCGAGATATTCCAAACCTTTATTTGTTAGAATTTTGATGATTATGGCTTACAGCTTATGAAAACCCCAAATTCAAAATCTCAGAAAATTAGAATATTGTGAAAAGGAATTTTAGGCTCAAAGTTTTATGCACTAATCAGATAATTAATCCAAAAAACATACAAAGGGATCATGTCCCTTTAAATGGTCTCTCAGTCTGGTTCAGTAGGAATCACAATCATGGGGAATACTGCTGACTTGACAGTTGTGCAGAAAACCATCATTGGCACCCTCCATAGAGGAAAGTCTCTAAAGGTAATTGCAAAAGGCAAGGCAGGGCAATTTTATTTGTATGGGACACTTTCAACAACAAGGTAATTCAAGGTGCTTTACACGATTAAGGGGTAAAATAAAATGGCAGTAAAACACAGACAAAGCATATAAAGTAAAAACAGCAATAAAGCAAGAGACATACAGAGATACATACACAGAGTTTTTCCTCTCCACCGTCGCTACATGCTTGCTCAGTATGAGGGATTGCTGAAGGATTGCTGTGGTTGGAAAGTCTGCATCAACGGGGCCCAACCTCACGCCAATGACTGACGCAATCTGCTGGGATTCCTTAAATAGGAAACTTTTTAACTGATTGGAATGTTTGTATAAATGTATTGAAATGACTTCTTGTTAAGTGCCTTGAGATGACATCTGTTGTGAATTGGCGCTATATAAATAAACTGAATTGAATACATCAAAGCATTACAAAGCATATAATGTAAAAACAGCAGTGAAGCAAGAAGCATACACAAAACATGATTCATCAAAACATTACTCAAAGGCAGCTCTAAACAGATACTTTTTTAGTTGGGATTTAAAAGAAATCAGTGTTTCAGCAGCTTTGCAGTTGTCTGGACGTTTGTTCCAGATTAGAGGAGCATAAAAACTGAAAGGTGCTTCTCCATATTTGGTTCTAATTCTAGGGAGTAGACTGGAATTAGAGGACCTGAGTGGTCTAGGGGGTTGATGTAGTAACAGTAGATCTTTAACATACTTTGGTGCTAAGCCATTCAATGATTTACAAACTAATAAAAGTATTTTGAAGTCTATTCTCTGAGCTACAAGGAGCCAGTGTAAGGACTTTAGAACTGCCTTGATGTGCTCTACTTTCCTGGTTCTAGTGAGGACACAAGCAGCAGCGTTCTGGATCAGCTGCAGCTTGACTTTTTATGCAGACCTGTGGAGACGCTGTTGCAGTAATCAATACCACTAAAGATAAACACATGGATGAGTTTTCCAAGGTCCTGTTGCGACATCAGTCCTTTTATCCTAGAAATGTTCTTCAGGTGATAGAAGGCTGACTTTGTTATTGCCTTTATGTGACCCTGGAGGTTCAGGTCTGAGTCCATAACTACACCTAGATTTCAGGCCTGATAAGTAGTTTCTAGCTGTGTTAACTGGAGCTGTGTGCTGACTATTGCTCTTTCCTCTTTAGGTCCAAAAGTAATTACTTCTGTTTTGTTTCTGTTCAGCTGGAGAAAGTTATGACACATCCATCCATTGATTTGTAGGGTTTGGATGGGCCAAAGAAGCTGGATGTTCCCAAAGTGCTGTATCAAAGCACATTAATAGAAAGTTATGTGGAAGGGGAAGGTGTGGAAGAAAAAGGCCTGGAGAGGATTGTCAGAAAAAGGCCATTCAAAATGATGGGGACCTTCACAAGGAGTGAACTAAGGCTGGAGTTGGTGCATCAAGAGCGTCCACACACAGAAGGATCCTGGAAATGGGCTTCAAATGTTGTAATCCTCTTGTCAAGCCACTCCTGAAAAACAAACAACATGAAAAGCATTTTACCTGGGCTAAAGAAAAAAACAACTGCTAATTTTGCATCTCATTTCGAAACCAATGTCCCAGTGTCTGGAGGAAGAATGGAGAGGCCCACAATCTAAGATGCTTAAAGTCCAGTGGGAATTTACCACAGACTGTGTTGATTTGGGGAGCCATGTTATCTGCTGGTGTTGCTCCACTGTGGTTTATTGAGTCCAGAGTCAACAAAGCCATCTACCAGGACATGCACTTCATGATTTCTTCCGCGGATGAGCTTTATGGAAATGCTGACTTCATTTTCTGGCAGGACTTGGCACCTGTCCACACTGCCAAAAGTACCAAAACCTGGTTCAATGACCATGGCATTACTGTGTTTGATTGGCCAGCAATGAACCCTTAACCACTCTGCCCCCTCCACCACATCTTGGTGTCCAGCTGGTCCCTTCTCATATGAACTCAGCTCTGATTTTAACAGTAACTCACATATTGACCTGTCATTTTCAGCAAAGAGTGGACCAAAAATCATAAACCCAACAAATATATCCCCAATAATCTCAAAAAGTGACCAAAAGTCCAACTGTCCCTAAATCATACAGTCACTCCATGTCCACTATTAATATGGCACTTTTAAATGTTCGCTCTCTGCTGAACAAAACTTTTGTTATCAACAATCAGATTTTAGACCAAAATCTTGATTGTTTATTCTTAATGGAAACATGGCTGAGTGCAGAGGCTCCTGTTGTTCTTACAGAGGCATCCCCACCAAATTTTACCTTCACTTATTCCACAAGGAGTAGTAAAAGGGGAGGCGGTACTGCTTTTATAAGTTCATCAACGCTTTCTGCTAAATCTGTTTTATTTGATAATTATAGCACTTTTGAACATAATGCAACTGTTTTTAGCACTCCTCAGATTTTATGCATCAAAGTTTATAGGCCTTTTAAAAAGAATACACCTTTTAAAGTTTTTATCAAACCTGCTCAACTCCTTTGAAAAAATTATTTTAGCTGGTGATTTTGATCTACATGTGGATGACCTTTTAGATCCTTTATCAACAGCTTTTTTTAAATGTTCTGAATTATATGGATTTTAGTCAACATGTCATGAAGCCGACTCACAACAGAGGACACACTCTGGACTTTGTCATCACATATGGTCTGTCCACCAGTGTGTCCTCTGTTGTTGACTTGGCTGTCTCAGACAATTAGTGTGTGTTTTTTAACATCACCACTTTTATCCAGCAGGAGACCTCTGTGAGAGCTGTCAGGAAAAGTCCTCTAACCCCTGAAGTGGCTGCAGGTTTTGGAAAAGATTTAGAAAAGATAGCTCCTTTTGTTTACCCTCACCCCTGTGATTTTATCGTCAGCGATTCTAACAGTAGGCTTTAGTCCGCTCTCGACCCGCTTGCTCCTCTAAAAGTTAAAAGTGCACACTCAAAACTTGCGTCACTGTGGAGAAATGAAGACCTCAAAAGTAACAAAAGATAAATTGCAGAGTGGCAGAGAGAAATTGGAGGAAAAATAAAATCACGATAAACCATCAAATGAACACAGAATTTCTCAAATCATTCAATAATGGAGTAAGAAATTCAAGAAATGCGTACTTTTCAAAAATCATTTCAGATAATAAAAATAACCACAAAATTATTCTTTTCCACCATTAACAAAATATATAACCATGCTTCTAATGCATTTCAGAAAACCCCCTCAAACGCTCTCTGTGAGGAGTTTGCAGACCATTTCAGAAGGAAGGTAGACACCATCAGATGTAATATATAATATTCTCAAAGTAACATGGTTTAAGACAAATATGAGCGTGTGTCTTTACCAGAAGAAAGTCTGTACAGTTTTGTCCCGGTAGAAACGGAGAGTTTTCTCCTCAGTGAGGCCAACCACATGTCTTTTGGACCCAATGTTCACTTGATTTTTATGCCATTTTATGTCTTTTAGAGATTAGATTTTAACCTCGATGAATTGCCCCCTTCAGATGGGGGTCTTTCCTGCCACCTTTAAAGGGGTGGTGGTGAGGTCCCTGCTGAAGAACAGCAACTTAGATTTGATTGATTTGAACAACTTTTGACCGGTATCTAACTTAACGTTTTAAGCTAAATTTTAGAAATGCTTTTTAAAATTCAACGTAATGATTTTTAAGGATGTAAGAAAATATTGATACACTGTTATATCGCGATATTTTATTTCCCGATATTGTATCAATATCCAAAACAAAAATATCTATTTTTTTTTAAGGATTTGAATGGAACCATTAATGATGACAGTAATTTTTGTTGTAAAATTAAAAGTATAACTGGTAGTTTGTGGCTGTTTTCACCTTCTTCATTCCAGGGGATCAACTAGATCTAGTAATAAAACTGAATGTGTTAAAGGATGAAACAGGTTGGAGTGTTTAGAATGCTGTGACAGTTTTCCTACTGTTAAATTGAGTTTTAAAATTCACAATATATAGTCTTACTCATAGTATCGCAATATATCGAGATATATTGTATCATCTCCCATGTATCACGATACATGTCGTATCGCCAGATTTTTGCCAATACACATCCCTAATGATTTTATTAACCTTATTGTGTTGATGATTTCAGATTAAACTATGATGCACAGAGGGTGACAGTGTTGGTTCTACTGGATCTAAGTGCTGCCTTTGATACAGTGGACCATACTATTCTTTTAACCTGTTTAAAACAGATTGGCTTCTCTGGTGTTCACAAATTGTTCACATCCTATTTCACAGACATAACTTTTATGGTAAGTTTAGATACCTGCTCCCTTAAGGTCCACAAAATTACATATAGAATGCCCCAGGGTTCAATTTTAGGCCCAGTGCTTTTTAACCTTTATATGTTCCCTATTGGCAGTGTCATCAGAAGACATGGAGTTGACTTTCACAGTTATGCTGATGATAAACAGTTATACATATCTGTGTCTCTCAATGATACACGGCCAATGGATGCACTTTATAACTGCATTTTAGACATCAAATCCTGGTTGACTAAAAACTTTCTCCAGCTCAACCAGGACAAAACTGTCACAAGTCTTCCTGTCTGATCATGCTGTTGCCCTTCACCCTCACTGGCCACGCCCACTTCCCCATTGCTGGCTCTGATTGCTTACATCAGCCAGGTCTCTATTTAAGTGCCTCTCACCCTCAGAGCCAGTGCAAGATCGTCTGTTACGATCTGAGGATGAGTTGCTGCTTCCCCAGAGAGCTGGAACCTGGAACCAGAGAGACGTTTTGTTCAAAGATTCATGTGTTTTTCCCTTATTAATAAAAGTGTAAACCTTCCTCTGCCTCATTGGTTGTGTACTGGGTTCAGGTTGTACAGTAACCTGACACAAAACAAAGTTTTAGTCATTGGTCCTGAGGCTCAGAGAGAGAAACTTTTACCAAAACTACAATCAGTGTCATTTAATCCTTCCTTACAAGTGAAGAATCTGGGCGTGATTTTTGATTCTGAGCTGACCTCACTAAAACATTCCTAAAAAGTTTTTATCATCTAAAGAATATTACCAGAGGCCACCCCATTCTCTCTCGGGCCAACACAGAGACACTGATGCATATATATATATGCATTGTATCACCAGGAGAGTTGATTACTCTAACGCCCTGCTTTATGGTCTTCCCAAAAAGAATTAAAGTCTGTTTAATTTCTCTGCATGTTTTACTTGCTTACAATTTATCAGTGTTTTACTACTTAGTCTTATCATATTTATCCACTGTTTATTTTTTTTAAATTAATTTCAATCTTCCTTCCAGTGTTTCCTCTCTGGGAGCCCTCTGCAGCTGTGGCTGCCTGGGTGTTCTCCAGGTAGAGCTTGGGTGGCGGTCTCGGCCTTGCCTCCTCTGGGCGCCCTGCGTCAGTGCCTTGGCTGCTGCTATTGACGTGCTGCCACCAGTGCAGATGGCTCCTTTGATGGCATTTCCTTGTCTTACCTGGCTCATCTGTACTCAGCCCAATGTAATTTTGTTGTTGCTATTGAGTGTGTGTGCATGGGAGTTGGGTGGGAAGGAGGGGTGTATAATTATGCTCATGCTTTTAAATCTGTGGGAGAGGGATGGGAATGTGGTTTATGTGGGGTCATTTTAATCTGCGAAGCACTTTGAGTTGCAGTGTTTGTATGAAAGGCACTTAAATAGTTTGAGTGATTCCATAACACCTCAGCAGTGCCACAGGCTGATGGCATCCATGCCACACTACATTAATGCAGTAATTGATGCAAAAGGGGCCTAAACCAAGTACTGAGTACAAATGCATAATCACACTTTTCAGAGGTCTGACAGTTGAATTACTGAAATAAAGTAACTTTTGCATGATAGTCTTCAAGTTTCACCTGTATTTGTCATGGCTAGAGCTGACCTGCATGAAATAACTACCAACTCCGAGTACACAAGGACAAATGTAGCATATACAGTGAGTACGAGACCAGCATTGAGGTGACAAAGTGTTTGGTCTGCTATGAAACCTATATCCTGATGCTCTTGTAAAATATCTGAGCAAATAGATTATAGCAATAATAGAAGTTGTGTGGACTGCTTCTACCTATCATCCAGTGCAGTCATTGGTTACCAAGGACTTTGTACGAAGGTTGGTGGAGAAACACTGGTGACCGATTCTCTCAGGTTTCTTTAGAAAGTTAATTAAGACATGTTACAAATATTCAAATTTTCCCAAACTGTCTGATAGCTTATTTCTGAAGGAAGGGATGCTTCTTTGACATCTGAACAAAAAAAATACATTTTGTTTCTTTCACCATTTAGTTTTACAGAGATGACACGACTGGATGCACAACATACTGTATAAACAAGTAAAAAGGAACCTCTAGTTCTATAGAAAGAACTTGGTTTATAGTATTCATTTAGACTTCCCCCCATCATACATCTAATTAGGCAGGAAAAACTACAATATGAATTTCAATAACACTGCAGCAAGTTAAGCATAAAAGGAATATGTCAGGATGAAATGTCAAAACATGTGCTTCGTGCTTCAAGTAAACCTGTGCGCTCCAGCACTTCTAAATGTCTTTTCTTGGGGTAAGTGTTTTCTTGGCTACCTTCATATCTTATAAACTGGTCGATATGAACTATCGCTGTCACCAAGTGTGAACTATTGCAGATGAAAGTAACTAGTATCATTCATTAGGGACAATGATTGTCTTAAAGTTACACCAAGGAAGATAATCTGAGGCATGCCTGGACGTGTTGTATGACAAGAGTCTCAAAGCTTTTTCAATTAAATGCCATTTTCTGTGTCGCTATAGGTTGTTACGAAGCATTAGCCATATCTCTCATGTAAATCATTATTAGGTCAACAAGGCTGGCCCACAGCCAAAAAGAAAATGGCCACAGGCTGCAAGACAGATTGCAGTCATGATTGGTTGTCAATCCAAACCTACGCTGTCACTTGGTGTGATGGGTATGGTAACAAGGATCCAGTAATGGAAGGAGAGAACTGTGCATGTGGCCCAAATATGAATTTTTGAGAGATTTTTCCCAAACATTAAACTTATTGAACAGACAGTTTTTGAACAGAAAACAAAACAAGATATCATTTTTTTTACGCTGTTATATCACAGAGAACCATTCCATTGCAACTGTCCAACTGCCATCTTTTCTCCCAAGTATCCAAGTAGCCCTGGCATCACAACTTCACCAATCAGAGGAAGAAAAATATTTGGTGAGTAACTTTCTTCTTTGGTATGGAGCATAGAGTATGTTCACCCCCACCCCCAAACAACAAGACTGGTGGAAAGAAGGCTGCTACTAAAAATATATATATATTTTTTTATATAAATTGAAAATTAGGTTGTTTCTAAATATTTCATCATTCTTGTTTTAATGTTTTTTGCAAATGCTGCGAAACTGTTACACGTTTATCACACCATAAGAACATCATACTAAGTCTACTCTACTATGTTATCATAAAAAATTCATTTTTGAAATTATATATATATATATATATATATATATATATGTATGTATATAAAATTTGAATTTGACAATGGACTGAAGGAACATAGGAGCAGATATAATGGCTTGAAAAAAGCGCAGAGAATAAGCTTAAAGTGTAACTCACCCCCAAATCAACTTTTTTTTGCTGATAAACTATATAAATAAGTGTCTAATAGTGCTATCTACATGTCTGGTAATTATTTTTGGTATTTTAGTACAGTTTAGTAAAAATATTAATTTTCTACCAAAAACCGTCAGTGTTGCGCCCTCTTCAGGTTAAAACTTTACTCTGCACTTAAATTTGAATCGGGCTTCGCTACTGCCTCAGCTTGGATTACTGACGTCAGCCTTCCCTCCGATGTGGAATATACAGTGGCTTGCAAAAGTATTCGGCCCCCTTGAACTTTTCCACATTTTGTCACATTACAGCCACAAACATGAATCGGTTTTATTGGAATTCCACGTGAAAGACCAATACAAAGTGGTGTACACGTGAGAAGTGGAACGAAAATCATAAATGATTCCAAACATTTTTTACAAATAAATAACTAAAAAGTGGGGTGTGCGTAATTATTCAGCCCCCTGAGTCAATACTTTGTAGAACCACCGTCTGCTGCAATTACAGCTTCCAGTCTTTTAGGGTATGTCTCTACCAGCTTTGCACATCTAGAGACTGATATTCTTGCCCATTCTTCTTTGCAAAACAGCTCCAGCTCAGTCAGATTAGATGGACAGCGTTTGTGAAAAGCAGCTTTCAGATCTTGCCACAGATTTTCGATTGGATTTAGATCTGGACTTTGACTGGGCCATTCTAACACATATATATGTTTTGTTTTAAACCATTCCATTGTTGCCCTGGCTTTATGTTTAGGGTAGTTGTCCTGCTGGAAGGTGAACCTTTGCCCCAGCCTCAAGCCTTTTGCAGACTCCAAGAGGTTTTCTTCCAAGATTGCCCTGTATTTGGCTCCATCCATCTTCCTATCAACTCTGACCAGCTTCCCTGTCCCTGCTGAAGAGAAGCACCCCCAGACCATGATGCTGCCACCACCATATTTGATAGTGGGGATGGTGTGTTCAGAGTGATGTGCAGTGTTAGTTTTCCGCCACACATAGCGTTTTGCATTTTGGCCAGAAAGTTCCATTTTGGTCTCATCTGACCAGAGCACCTTCTTCCACATGTTTGCTGTGTCCCCCACATGGCTTGTGGCAAACTGCAAACGGGACTTCTTATGGTTTTCTTTTAACAATGGCTTTCTTCTTGCCACTCTTCCATAAAGGCCAACTTTGTGCAGTGCACGACTAATAGTTGTCCTATGGACAGATTCCCCCACCTGAGCTGTAGATCTCTGAAGCTCATCCAGAGTCACCACGGGCCTCTTGGCTGCATTTCTGATCGGGGCTCTCCTTGTTCGGCCTGTGAGTTTAGGTGGACGGCTTTGTCTTGGTAGGTTTACAGTTGTGCCATACTCCTTCCATTTCTGAATGATCGCTTGAACAGTGCTCCGTGGGATGTTCAAGGCTTGGGAAATCTTTTTGTAGCCTAAGCCTGCTTTAAAATGATCAATAACTTTATCCCTGACCGGTCTGGTGTGTTCTTTGGACTTCATGGTGTTGTTGCTCCCAACATTCTCTTTGACAACCTCTGAGGCCGTCACAGGGCAGCTGTATTTGTACTGACATTAGATTACACACAGGTGCACTCTATTTAGTCATTAGCACTCATCAGACAATGTCTATGGGCAACTGACTGCACTCAGACCAAAGGGGGCTGAATAATTACGCACACCCCACTTTTCAGTTATTTATTTGTAAAAAATGTTTGGAATCATGTATGATTTTCGTTCCACTTCTCACGTGTACACCACTTTGTATTGGTCTTTCGCGTGGAATTCCAATAAAATTGATTAATGTTTGTGGCTGTAATGTGACAAAATGTGGAAAAGTTCAAGGGGGCCGAATACTTTTGAAAGCCACTGTAAAATAAGCCCAGCCTCGGCCATGCCTGCGTAGGGATTTCGATTCGGAATAGCAAGGTAGTGTTGACGCAGCGCAGCATGAGGGATGCATCTTTATTTATAGAAGATATTTGTGAGCGGTATTGTTGCTGCACAACTTCGCTGATCTCTACCGTCAATTAGCCAGCAGATCAACCACTCATGTGGTAGCCCCTAATTTCAACTGCATGCGCTCCGCTCCCCCACGCACTCTGCAGCCATTCATTCCCATCCCTGATTTCCACTGCATGCGCTGTACATCCGATCCGCTCCGGTCCTAGAGGTGCTCAAAGAAGCATGTGTGGGAATTACGAGATCTCGCAATAAAAGCCAGTAATAAATGGGGAACTCATACCAAAACCATTCATTCCGTGGAAGACGGACAGGAAACAACAGTTTAATCTACTTTTCTTTGTCATTATGTCAAGATATCTTTTGATTATATTACGTGTGTAAATTATGTATAAACATGCACCATTATTTAGAACATAAATGACAACATATATGTATAAATATACCCATGATTATAATAATATAGCTATTCAAACAAAAAAAATCTAGTCTGTCTTTACTGATTTATTTTGAAAAAACAGATGTTGTGCTTGTTCTGTATCCTGTTGGTGCTGTGGGATTTGTGTAGATTGACTGCGAACTTGCTCAGGCGTCTAGCAAAAATAGAATCGATCCTATTTTTGCCGGATGGCGAAAGGGCTGCTGCTGTTCCGCGGTGGCAGTGGAAAAGCTCTCATTGACTACAAAGGGAGCGTTTTTTGTTGCGGCGTGCGTGGCAGAGCGGAGCGGAGCTGAGCGCATGCAGTGGAAATATGGGGTAAATCTTTCAGTAGTATTTGGACTCGCCCTTTTTTTTGGCAGGTGGATTAAAAGATTTTCATGCAAGGCAATAATTTGTGGAAAGTGATTACATTTCAGCTTAACTTAACATGCTGAATATAACATTACAATGAATTATTTCCATTTCATTTCACTGGAATGTTTCTACTCGCTGCTGCCATTTATTTGATCCAGAGATTGATGTACAAAAACAAGATATGGTCCACAGTCCTTGGGTTAAGATATTTTTTCTTTCTTCAATCACCAAATCAGCGCAGAAAAGTCTCTCTCCCTGGCCGCGCTCGATTCTACAAAGTTTGGGAAATATTCTGGATTGTTGTTATCTTGCAACCAGTGGTGGGTAGAGTACCCAAAATTGTACTCATGTAAGGGTAGCAGTACTTCAACATATTTTACTCAAGTAAAAATATAAAGCAGCCATCCAAGAAGTTACTCAAGAGGAAAAATACATAAAAAGGCTACAGAAGTACTGAGTAACTGATCATAACATCAAATCAGTTCTATTGGCAATAATTATTTAAAAATGATTTTAGACAGATACAAATATAAAGTTATCTGCAAATTCTGCTATTTTAAAAAGTAAAAAAAAAAAATACAAATAAAAATTTTCAACATCAAATTTATTAGATTAATTCTTACAATAGGTATTATAGGCTATATATGTTAGAACATGCTAAACTGCTTCCAGTAACAATGTATAATATTTACTGTATATTCAATTGATCTCCAAATGACTCGGCAGCTAGAAAATAACATTAGAACAAAGCTTATGTACAAACAAGAGGTCTCACTTTAACATAAACTGTAGGTCTGTGTCCTTGTCTGGTGCATTTTTGGTTAAAACATGTTTGTTTTGATTCAGTTAAGTCACTTACAGTAGGTAGAGGATGCAGAAACTCTACTCAAGAAAGAATAACAATACTTCATAATAATATTACTCAAGTAAAAGTTAAAAGTATGGTGCAGTAAACCTACTTCTAAAAGTAATTTTCCCCCCAAAAAACTAATCAAGCAAATGTAATTGAGTAAATGTAAGATATCCACCTCTGGTCGTGATGGGATAACACATTATTAGCCTATTGTTATCTTAAACGCGTAATTGCTATTATTGGAAGTATAACAACATCTTTATGTTGTTATACTAACAATAAAGGTATTTTTTGGTTAAAATTATGGTTCCACTTGCATCCTTTGAACGATCATATAAAAGACCTCTCCGACCCAAGCTCCCGGGCTGAATTTCAACACCAGCCCACCCCTGAACGCGATTAATTTTTTAACACATCAACGCATGCACAGAATGACCCACCCTGTTTATCCCACAATTCACCCCGTGCTGTTTTCAGTGTTCACTCGTCACATAAACAGCATGGCAGACCAGAACTGCATCCACGGTTCCATGGGAATGTCTCTTCTCAGTAGTGGACCATAGGGGATTATTGGTCTGCGTCATTCCCTGATTTGCAGAAAGAGACGTGATTATGTCTTGTGCTGTTGGCACAAGACATACAGGGAGGAACATAAGTATTTGAACACCCTGCAATTTTGCAATTTCTTCCACTCAGAAATTATGGAGGGGTCAGAAATTCACATTGTAGGTGCATTTCCACTGTGAGAGACAGCATTTGTTTTTAAAATTCAGGAAATCACATTGTCTGATTTTTAAAGAATTTATTTCTATTTTATTGCTACACATAAGTATTTGAACACCTGGCAATCAGCAAGAATTCCGGCTCTCAAAGACCTGTTACTCTGCCTTTATAAAGTCCACCTCTACTCCACTTATTAATCTAAATTAGTAGCACCTGTCTGAGCTCGTTAAAGACACCTGTCCACCCCACAGTCAGTCAGACTCCAACTACTACCATGGGCAAGACTAAAGAGCTGTCAAAAGACACCAGAGACAAAATTATAAACCTCCACAAGGCTGGAAAGGGCTACGAGACAATTGCCAAGCAGCTTGGTGAAAATAGATCAACTGTTGGAGCAATTGTTAGAAAATTGCAGAGGCTAAAGATGTCAGTCTCCCTCAGACTGCAGCTCCATGCGAGATCTCACCTTGTGGGGTATCACTGATGATAAGAAAGGTGAAGAATCAGCCCAGAACTACACGGGAGGAGCTGGTCAATGACATGAAGTGAGCTGGGAGCACAGTTTCAAAGGTTACTGTTGGTAGAACACTACGCCGTCATGGTTTAAAATCATGCATCGCACGGAAGGTTCCCCTGCTCAAGTCATCACATGTCCAGTCCCGTTTGAAGTTTGCCAATGACGATCTAGATCAGGGGTGGGTGATTAATTTTTACAGGGGCCACATGAGAAACCCTGAGTTGTGTCAGAGGGCCACAGCAACAAAAACTTGAACCTAAGTCTGCTCAACTTTCTTCCATGGTAAAATAAATTAAATTATATATTACGAATAGCTGGGATCTGTGTTTGGATTTGTTGAACTTCATCACAGAAAATGTCTGTTCACATACATAAGTAGATCCAAAGAGGATTAGAATCCTCTGAGGATGACTCCTCAGGTGTGGAAAGTTCACTTCTTTGAGGGAGGAATAAAAGTCCAGCAGTGAGACTGAACTGAAGTGATCTCCCAGAAGTGTGTCAGACTGCAGGTCAATGAGTTTCATCTGAACATCACTTGAAGCATTATCCACACTGCTCATTTTCAAGAGCTTTGAAATCTTGAAATCACCTTGAAAATTCTGCATGCAGTGCTTCCAACATGGCTGAGTACTTGCAGAGGTGATTGGCTAATCGTGTGGCCTTCTTTAGTGTTGGCAAGTGGGTCAGAAGGTTGTCCTTCACTTAGCTTGAGATAAGCTGCAACTTCCTCTTGAAAGCCTTTACTGCACTGTACATCTCATGCAGAAAAAGGCCCTTGCACTGCAGTTTGACATTTACTTGGTTCATTAGTGCAGTTACATCCACAGCGAATCCGAGGTCCGCCACTAAATCTTCATCTGAAAGCTCTGGGACGTCATGTCCTTTCTACACACAGAAATCCTGAATCTGTTCTCTCAGATCCCAGACACTTTTCAGTACCTTGCTTAGGCTGAGCTACCTGACAGAGCAGTGATAGCTTATGTCACCATGTTTCATCTCGTTTTTCTCCAAAAGAGCAACAAATTGTCAGTGATTTAATGCTCTTGCGCTGATGAAGTTAACTGTTTTAGTTACAACATCAACAACGTGGTTCCTCTTTAACACAGTCTTACACAACACTTCCTGATGTATGATACAATGCAAAAATGTCAATTTCTGCACAGTATTAATTTCTTGGGTGGAGGTGGGGGTCTCAGCCTTCCCTCCACTGGGCGCCCTGGGCCGGTGCCTCGGCTGTTGCTGTCGATCTGCTGCTACCAATGCAGATGTCTCCCCTGATGGCGTTTCCTTACCTGGCTCATCTGTTCTCAATCGAATGTCCTTGTTTACTGTTGCTTTTAGGTGTGTGCGTGCATGGGAGATGGGTTGGGAGGAGGGAGGGTATAACCGTCATCATCTTTTTGTTCTGGGGGAGGGGGTTATGTGGGGTCATTTTAATCTGTAAAGCACTTTGAGATGCTATTTTGTTTGAAAAGCGCTTTATAAATAAAGTTTGATTTGATTTGAAAAAAGCAACAATTAGCAGCGATCACTTCACATCAGATAGGCCTTGGTTAACAAACATTGAGAAGATGCAAAGTTCCATGCATCTCTCCTGTATTTCCTTTAAAAAAAAAGAAGCAACGGCTTCCTGTTTTGTCCTTTATTTACATTGAGCATTGTACTTTTTTTATCTTTTTTTTGGGAATGTTAATTAATCGTAATTAATAGTGATTTATTCACAGCTGTCCTGTGACTAATTAGATTAAAATGTTTAATCGTTTTCAAGCTATTTAAAATTTTAATCTAATTAATTAGTTAAGTTAAATATATCTATCTATCTATCTATCTATCTATCTATCTATCTATCTATCTATCTATCTATCTATATATATATATATATATATATATATATATATATATATATATATATGCCAAATATAATCAGATTACTGTACTTCACAATCATTTTTGATTGTAGGTTTGCTCCCTATACGTTAAAATAAGACCTACTTTGTGCTTACTGACATCACACTGACCCGAGCATCTGGTGTTCTGAGGTGAACAGAGAGCAACTCAGGCAAGTTGAAATCCATCATCTTGCTGAAAATGTGCACATGTGCGGCCACGTTTGTGTTTTTGTCAATGTGTGCACAAGACATAAAAAGAGAGCGCTATTCCGTTTGAGAACCAGGAGTGGGAAAACAATTGTTCCTGACTGATTTTCCCTTAACCCCCTAATGAAGCCCATGTGTATGACTGGCCTTTAAACAAGCTGCAAATCTGTGCGCGGCCCACTCTCCACTTGATTAAAGCAACAGCTCCTCACCTGCTCCTCATTAGCCCGGGCAGGGAACAGACCCGGTTTAATAAGTTAGCACCTGTACGTCCCAATTCTGCATGCCTTCTACAAGTATGTAATATTTCTGTGCATCATGCTGACAGCCATATAAATGATTGGTTGGATTAAGCCCTGGTGATGCTAGCTGTTGCTATGTGTGTTGTGACTGTGAGAGAGATGGATGTGTTCAAGAACATGTGGAGAAATAACAGGAACATGTTCTGTGTTTTGAGATTGATGAGGGACTTACCTTGGAAATGCTCGTCACCCATAATCAGGGTCCCTAAAGGAGAGCAGATGGTGGCAGGGACCAAGGAAAATAAGAATTCGCTCATTGTATGTATGTATGTATATATATAAACATATATATATATATATATATATATATATATATATATATATATATATATATATATATATGTGTGTGTGTGTGTGTGTGTGTGTGTGTGTGTGTGTGAGTGTGTCTTATATATATATATATATATATATATATATATATATATATATATGTGTGTGTGTGTGTGTGTGTGTGTGCGTGTGTGCGTGCGTGCGTGCGTGCGTGTCTCATACAAGGAAACTCAGAAAATGACCCAAAGACACAGAACCTCGTCATCAAAAGCAATATCACACCCATTCGTGAATGTGTATGAGTAAACAATACGTGGTTAGAGCAGTGTGGATGTATGCGGTGGTAAATCTGCTCAGACGTGCTGGTCATTACAGAATAGGCCTACAGGGCACTGTGAGGGATCATCAGAGCGCTGTTGTGTTTCTGTCTGGCTCTCACTAACCAGTGTCTCCTCTGACCTCTCTCTGCTCTGAATAGAAGCATATTAACACTCCAGGCTCTCAGCAACATTTAACCAATTTGCTAAATTATCTCTGAGGCCACTTTTATAAGGCTTTCCTATTTTCCAGAAAGAAGGAGGGTTCGGAGACTTGGTGGAGGGACATGGGCATGAAGAATCCTGCTCCCATTTACATACATTAAAGTCTTGCTTTTTTTCCCCCAGAGTCACACAGAGGAAGCACCTGTTAGTCTTTCAAAATCTTTTGCCTTGGCCCCTCTCTCTGCCGTTCTTTCATCCTGCTGTGACTGTAGCTTCTTACTCTCAATCCCCCCTCAGAATCGCCCAACTAGCAGGTGTTCACTGTCAAACAACCGATTGCCCTCAGCTGAGAAAGGAAACCCAACGAGAACAAGCCGACCGGGAGGCCAAACTGGGCCAGCGAATAGGAAGCGGGGAGAACTTAGCAGTCTTATGTTAGGGGGCCCCCTCAAGCGGTGGTAAAGCTGAACCTTGCCCAGTCCAGGTGTTCAATACCATCACTTCTTATTTACCACGTGCGGACATCCAGTTGTTCCTCAGGCCTCGACTCAAAACAAATTGCTTGAGTGGAGGTTTTGTAAAAGAGATGTCTGTTCTGTCGGCGTAGGGGTTAAAGTTAATTTGATCGGGCGTGTGTACTCTGGGCAAGAAGCAGAGAACATCTGCATTCAGTGGCATGGACCCATTTGTTGCAATTTTGGGTCTCATTTCCATTTGCAAGAGAGATAACTGCTCACATATGGAAGCAATGGATAGAAGAGGTCAATGCAATTTCTTTTCACTGAGCGACAAGGCAGGAAGAAATACCCTTACGCTGTGATCTAAGTTGGCATGAGAAGAATCAAAACTTCAGAGTTCTTTTACCGACCAGTAGCTGTCCCATAGCCAAAGTCACTCCATTCACAGTCACTTGCTTCAGTAGCTGAGGAGATATGGTAACGTTATGTTGCAAGCCCTCATTGCACTGAGCAATGAATTAAAAAATCTATATACACGTATATTTATATATCACTATGTTCTGGTTGAAACTGCGCAAATCCTTGTGAATCAAAGCTAATCAAGAGAATTTCAGATTATAACACTGGATTTTGTATTTTGTGCATTTTGGCATCCCCTTACTCTTTTAATTTTTATGTAAACATATTTCATTTGAAATATTTCTAGCTTTATTTAAGAGCAATTAAAAATTTTTTTTTACAGTATGTGGAAAATACAAAGAAAACTGAACAAGAGAAAAATAATAAGAATAAAGTATATAAAACAACATAAAAAGGAATATATAAAATCTTTAAGACAGTTCTAATTCAAAAAAACACATTGATTATAATCTATTGTAAAGCAGCTTGTTTCCACTCTGTTGTGAAAAAATGCCTTTAAAAGATTTGTTTCTATTATGGTAATTACTGTACACAACAAGTTAATGAAGTGATATTTTTGTGAAATATTTCGTATTTAAAGATTTATATTTAATCCCAACCTAACCACTTGACAATCTGTGATCATTTAAAAGAAATGGTGCAAGTCTAGATTTGCTTCCATAACCCAAACTGAGCTGATTATCCAAATGTATAGCTGTGATCTGATTGTGTAATTGTTGTTGCGTGTAGTAATTGTTGTTATTGATGTTACATACTTTTGATTACAAAAGTGTGTATGGCATTATACTTAAACATTTTTACACAAAAAATATATGTTTTGCTATGTGTAAAAAAATAATTTAAAATGTAAAAATAAAAAAATGTTCAATTAGGAAATAAAGGTGATGTATTTACTTGTAAAATCAATAAAAACTCCAGTTTATTAGATGTGATATGCACCTTTACCATCACATAAATTTTTCTGCCGGCTTCTGAAGATTTGCTGTTACCATAGAAAACATCCCAGCTGATGGAAGACAACAGGCACACACTGCCAACATGATCATGTTAGGCTATAACTTCACAACATGTCACACAATGATGAAAATAAAGACAAATATAATCTCTGTATTCTATATATGTTTGAATCGTGTCAGTCTAAACTCAATATAATAAATCCATGTTGCTCTGAAAACATCTTAATAAGGCAAGTTAAACCCTGAGCTTGCAACTGGCATGAAGTCACAAGAGAGCAATTATGCTTTAGCTTGAAAGTTAGCAAAGGACCAGAGGAATTTCATTTTTTTTTACCCCTATAAAGCCAGGACTTTGGAGACTAATCTAATTGAGTGTCTCTTTTTGTGCGTTTTCATTCATGATTAAAAAGTGTTAGCGGAAAATCTGGAGGAAATATCCAAAAACGTGGAGTGTTTGATGCGAATCATTGTCGCTCTGCTCTTCCTGATTAATTAGGTCCGAACGTTTAATGTCTGCTTATGCGCAAAGACAAAAACCCCTGAAACTCTTTAAATGTTCTTTGAAATTAAATTGCTCTTGGAGAACTGAGTAATGAGTATTTCTAGCTGTAAATGATCTGCTTCATGTTGGGTTCCGACTGAGGGGTTCAATTGCAAGAATTATATTTCTTCTGCAACTTTTCTAAATAGAGATCCACTGATAGATGTGTTGGATTGTTTTTTGTTTTTTTCTTCACATCTACTCCAGTTGTGCAGTGTTGGTAACCTTCCACATGACTGAATTTCATGTGTCCTTACCTGTGCCCCTAGAAGTCCTCATTTCCTGTTCGTAGCTGGTGGAATTGGATAAAGGAGCCCCTTGAGGCCCAGATTAGGGCCTGCTAAAACAGAGAGCCAGTTTGGACATATGTTCAACCAACACAACAGTTAGGAGAAAGACTTTCCTTGTAGCAAAAATAAGTTCTTTTTACTATTAGAAATGGCAAAAATACATCTGCAGCAAAGGCATGGTGGCTTTTTTTGTTGTGTTTTTCTGTTAAACATTTTCGACTGTTCACTGGGGACTTATCAGTTGATGATGATACCTCCATGATGCTTTGGGTTTCAGGATTGTGAGTCTCAGGGTAAAACTGGTTCCAGCATCAGAGAGAGGTGACTGTTCATGGTAAAAAAAAAGGGCTCATTAAGAGCACCCATGTGTGTTTAACTGATACCAAAGTCGCACCTTCCTCCAGTACCAACATAATCAATTGCAGATTGAATGTTTGAAGGATTTAGACTAGTTGCAGTCATGAATCATGATACACATCAGTCTTCTATTATTAATCACATCCCAAACAACAAACTGACCCAAACAGAACCAGAAGTAATGAAGTAAGAGTGGGAATGTGTTTTTTTGTTTTGTTTTGTTTGTTTGTTGTTTTTTTTTTGTAGTTTAAAGATCTCTAAAATGGTGTTCAGGAGCGTGTAAAGCTAATTTCTCACGAGGCTAGAAGAAGCTGTTCTTGATTTGGTATTTACATGTAATTCATTTGCTTTTTAGTTATTAAATATGCAGCAGACATTTTGACAAAAACATGGATGTTTCACTAATTGAGGTGAGGTATAACTGCTTTATTTGCTTGCAAAGAAAACAAAACATATTTGCTTAACTGTTTAAGCTTAGACAGAATAGGTGCAGTTTTGTTGTTTATTGTATATGCAAAATTCACTCTAAAAATAACAAAACAAACTTGCTAATTTATTGATTATGTGATTTGAAATTGTGCAAAATTTCACAGAAAAAGTAGTAATTTCCCAGCAGGTTTTTGATGTGGGCGATGTGGCTCTTCACCTAGGGTAACTTGTTGTCTATAAGCTGCACAAGCACTCAAACATACCAGTTTGTTTATATATATATATATATATAATCTGCTGGGAATGACATACTCACCTATCCCCCAGGTTTACAGACAATCATCTAAAAGTAGATAATATCCTGTTAGCAGCTGCTGTTGATGAAAATACCTTGTTGATGTCAGAGATAGTGGGAGGTTTTGAAATAAAGAAAAAGCAACAGTGGCTCAAATACCCAAGATATGTTGCATAATTAAAGTCAATGCACAAGGCTTCAGATCTTCAAGCAGTTGGGCCTCAGTGTTGCAGAAGACCACTCTCTGCAGCTCTTGTCTGTCAAGAACGGGAAACTGAGGCTACAGTTCACGCAGGCTCACCATAATTCAGAATAGATATGTAAGTGAATTAGAGTGCATGGGAGATTTTCTTTAAACACTCTGAAAACACTTTAGTATATATGTTGAGCAAAGACCAAATGTATTCATATCCCTGGTAGGTTTTGGTTTAAAGTAATCGTTTAATGTTACCAACATATTTCTTCTGACTGAAAACAATAATAATGTTTCAGAGTGGCCGTGCCAGAGTCTGGACTTTAATATAGCAAAGAATCTGCGGGAGCAGATAATGATTAAGGTGATTGGAAGAAGACTCTCCAACCTCGAGGACTTCAACTTTATCACCCAAAAGATAAACCATCAAAATACCTGCTAAAACAAGAAAACCCCTGTTCAACAACTATAAGATTGGATTAATTCGCTGTTATTCAAAAATAATAATTTTCCACTGGTTACTGAAAAATGTATAAATGATATTCTATAGGCCAGTGTTCAATAAGACTTAAGTAAAACAGATGCCAAAGCACATTTCAGCAGCACACAACAACAAAAGTCTAATTATGAATGGGTGAATGTGGGATATGAAGGATCAGATGAGCTGTGTAACCGTGCAAAAATGAAGCAGGGGAAAAGAGACAGGAAGAGAATGGGTTGAGAGTAATCAGTTATCACTTGCTGTGATTTATGACCTGTTTTCACATTAAACATGTTATGTGTACAATGACAACACCCCAGTTTATTGCAAAAATACCTGCCTGCTTACAATAAAGAAGTGTTCCATTTTCCCTCCACCGGTCTGCAGCAGGGAAGGAAATGTAATTACAGAACAATAATAACATCTAAATGTAAATAGGAGGACAAATGTGCGTTGTTGAAGGCGGATGAGGTGGTTAATGGGTAGCCAAGCCTGATTTTCCTGTCTTGGAGATTCAATGTTCAATCGATTCCAGAACTGTATGAATCATCTCAGAACTTAACTTCTGCTCATTTCTTACTAGAGTTGTTTTACAGAACATTGGACAAGAAAAGAAGATTAGATTTAACAGCTTGTTAAGTCAAAGCACAACCTCACTAGATTACACAGCTTCTTTAAGAATGTAAATTTGAAACACATGCTTTTATGGTTTTGATTCTTTTGTACAGTATATTAGTGTGTTTCTAATTCTTTCTGCATTTGCACAATCCTGGGAGGCTTTCATTCTCCATTAAGATGTTGACATGACTGAAAACAACACGTGGATAACTACAATCGGGTCCTTTAAAATAACAAGGAAAGACAATGATCATTGTGATGTGATGGTTTATTGAATGCTTTGAAAACTTATCCTGGGATCTTTAATAGGTAGGTAAATGTCAGCATCAGTCTGATCAGACTCCTTAAAACAGTTTTTCTTAGATGCATGACTTTTTAGCTACCTGCAGTTAAAAACGCTTTATATCATGTAAACATTTTTGGATTTTGTTACAATCCAGTCATTAAATGTAATGAATTTTTGGAGATGTTATATGATAAACCAACAGACCATTTTAAAAGAGATTTTTTTGTTTGTTTGTTTTTTGCAAAAAAGGAAGGTTATTTCAAATTAAAAGCATGCCAATAGATCCAGATAAAACACAAATGTATTACAACAACACGGTTTCACCCTGTCACAGTGATAACAGGTAGATGAAACATGAGCAAGAACCAATGATCTTTTGTAATAGTATTTATTTAAAAATTCAATTATACAATGGAATAGATTGGGCCGAAAAACATTGTTCCTTCCAGTGTCTTTAATTCAGCTAAATTAATAATAACCATATCAGGTGCTCCATAAAATTGGGCCCCAGTATAGATAGTAGAAACAGGGATCTGGAGAACAACTGCAAACAACTGATTGGCTGATAACTGCTGAGGAGGCGATCAGTGACATGGGAACCAGGTGAGTCGAATCAACTGAATGCACTGCAGCTGTGAGGGAACACGGACTGAAGAGCTGAAGGGAAAAAAATGACGTAAACCAGTTCAAAGAGAAGCGAGCACAAATAGGAACCAAAAATCTCTAAACAAAAGAGTAAAACACATACAGATCAAAATCATGTACTGGTAGCATGAAAATAGAAAATATGTAGACATTTTTAAACCATACTTTTTAAACAAACAGTTCGTTTGAGCACTGATAAAATATCTATCTTTATCTTTTTACTCTCTTTAACACAGAAAGTACTGCTACATCAGTTCTCCTTTTCTTCCTGTGTCTCTGCTCTGTCTTCTCAAACCCCCGGTCGATCGTGGCAGATGGCCGCTCGTACTGAGCCAGGTTCTACTGGAGGTTCCTTCCTGTTGAAGGGGAGTTTTTCCTCTCCACTGTTGCTACATGCATGCTCAGTATGAGGGATTGCTGTAGAGTTAACGACACAGCAGGCGACTGTCTACTGTTGCCACACGTTCATCAAGGAGTGAATGCTGCAAATCAGTGACTAGATGCAATCTGCTGGGTTTCCTAAGACAGAAAACTGAATTGAAATGACTTTTTTTGTAAAGTGCCTTGAGAGGATGTGTTGTAAATTGGCGCTATCTAATAAACTGAGTTGAATTGAATTTTTAGTACAAAGTAGAAATGAACCACTCCACGTTTGACTTTTACACTTGGCATATTTAAATATATTCATAATTTTATATTAGATTATATTTATTTTTATATATTTTTTAACCTAACTCTGCCATCTTGAGAGTTTAAATGAAGGCAACTGGACTTTTCTTGTTGTCTTGAATAAGTTTTCGTCTCTCATCCAAGAGCCTTCTTTAGTTCTGAAAACTGGATTGAGAGACGAAACGTATTCAAGACAACAAGACGTTCTCTATGGCTTCCTTCCTGACCTGTCTGGTAGGTTTCATGGTGCTGGTTGTTCGCTTACGTTCTGTAACAAATTTCTGAAGCCTTCACAGAACAACTGTATCAATATTGTGATTAATTTACACACTAATGGACAATATTTATACATTAAGTTACTACTGAATGTATTTCTTAGCATTTGACTTTATTTAGGGGTCTCAGAGTTAAGGGGGCTGAATACTGTTAAATGAATTTAAAATCATGTGTCCTTTTCCTTCCATTTGGCAATCAGGCCCTAAATTAAGCCCTTAACCTTGAAGTTTATGGTTGTGACTAAATTAAATTTGGAAAAGTGCAAGGAGTGTGAATACTTTGGTACCTGGCAGAAGCATTACCAAATGACAAAATGAAACCATGACTACGCATAAATGAACATTTGTGTAAAAAACAAACAAATAAACAAAATGAAACATGAATCTCAGATCTCGGTAGGTAAGGTGTGATCAATTTAAAAATTACTGGACTCAGGATTAGCTGAAATTTTTTTTTATCTGAATGTGCCATGGCAATCTTAAAAGGAACATAAGAGGCCAAAACACCACTTGTATATAAATGTGAAGAAGTTAGTCAATATGTTTGACAACTTAGCAGGAAAATAAGTATAGTTACTTGGAAGCAAATAAAAAGAATTGTTGCTATGTATGTCCAGCGTCCACTGGCTTCAGTTTTATTCTGGCTGTGCACAGTCATTTTATTTTGCCCTCAGGCCACGAGGCTCTCAAATCCAGAGAACACTGTCGCTCATGTGACTGAGTGACTGCAGCACAGTGGCACAACAGGGATGGACTGGAAAAAATAATCTCTATCATGTGAAAGCAGTGTATAAAACTCTTTCATCATAAGTGGGACTGATTATGTGATTTAAGTGTAATGTAAATGACACCTGTTTTAGATACTCCCTGGTAGTTAAATTGTGGAAATCGTGCAGTTGATTTTGCTCAAAGTGGCAGCATGGTCACAAGCAATAAGTGAACATTGATCTGGGCCTCTTGAGGATGGATTTATTTTAATTCACTAATCCTGTAATGGTGGAGCCATGTGGACCCCTGGCTCTTGAGTTTCCGTACCGAAGGACTGACATAAGCAACGTCCAGCCCCTTGCAAGTGTTTTCTGATCTCACTGAGCTAATAACCAGTATTTGACTTCTTAAGCTCCATAAGGATGGTAAGGAGTGACAAGTGTGGGGTGGAGGGATAGAAGAAATATGCAAGGCTGTTGCTGGTCTGTAGTTTGGCAGTGTTGAATTCATCACCGTGAACGTTGGGGGTGTGGCATTTCGGGGACCGAACAGACGAGACATTCACTCAAAGGGAACGTCGCCTGAACTAATGGGGAAATTATTTATGAACTATTTGCAGTGCACCTGAAAATACCTCCAGTGAAATTATGTTTGGCAACCTGAACTGCTTTGAAGTCAATGGAGTGGCAATAAAAATTAGGCCTTCATTAGAGAGCTGGGCCTTTCAAACTGAGCTGGCCCAGTCTTGGCGGGTCAGGGGCAGTTAGGCAGCGCTCCACTTCCTCTAACTGTGGCAGCCAGTAACACATGGAAGCAATTTACCTGATTCTCTGCTGCTTTGTATCATTTTCCCCTTTAATTTTTTTTTCTCCCACCACAGCACTGGGCTTTTTTATGTTGCATTCAGGAAATTAACACTAACCGACAAATTACTTTGTAAATAAAAAAAGTAGAACTTAAAAATGTTGTAACCAGGAGTAGCCCAAGGGCCAGTGTTCCTCGAGCGACAAAGAAATCCTTGATAGCTGCTTAGAAGTATCATCCAAGAGCCCGACCTTATTTTGTCAAGTGTACATAATTTTTAAATTGGAATAAATGTAAGGCATAAATGTCCCTCTTGTGCCATACTTGTGCTGATGTCCACTTGGGAAATAGCGCACTTAAGACAGAGAAAAAAATACAACTTGAAGGGATTTGAGGGTCATTTGCAAAGTGTTTTTTGGTTTGGTCAAGCACAAATCTCATTCACAACCCCCTCCCCCCTCCCCCCTCCCCCCCAAAAAAACAGAAAAAAAAAAACAAAGGCAGCCAACTGAAGTAAAACCGTGTAATCTTTAGAAAACCAGACAGACCAAAGTCCAAGGGACTGTAATCTTCAGAGATGTGAGCTAATTACTTAATCACTTACATCTGTAAATCTTATTATTATAAAAAGAAATTACTGCAGTGATTTAATTACTGATATTTATCTCCTAATAGTGCTGATTAGAAGGGGATGCTAATCTGTCATTCTGAAAGGGCCGATATTACGGGCATCAATCTAGGAAAACAATAAACAGTTAATATGAAAGAGATGTTTTGTGCACCAAGGGAAACAGATGGCCCGCTTTCGTCTGGAATGTGCACGATTTGGGCCTGCTTAGCCACACTCTTAATGATTTTAACCACAAACTGTTGACTTATTTAATTGTGTTGTTTTGCCCCATTAACCTGTTGTCTGACACAGAAGACATGTACGTTTGGAAAGGTAATGAAAAAGTGTCATATGTTTATATGTGTCAGGCATAAAACCTTGCCATTCGTCTAGCATAAAAACCTTGTTTGACTTGAGTGGTAGTGTTGATATCCTAATTTAGACTGCACTGTATTACTTTACTAAATCTGCCTCATTATCTCATAAACCCCTAAAATATGAGGTATATGCTTGCATTGAGTTCACAATTGCACTGAAAGAAAGGACAGATTTCTATATCTTCTCTGGACTAATTTTTATAAAAGGGGGAAAGGTTATATGGGAAATTAAGACTTTAAATACATTTCAAAAAGTAAAAAAGTATGTCCAAAATGAGCCAAGAATCAGGAATCGAGTCTAATATCAATCATCAAATTTCTACTCCCTCTACTCACTTCTTAAGTAAGGAAAATAAAACAAAACAAAGCTATATAACTAATAAACAAACTAATTGAGAGTGCTTTGCTGTTTATTTTCTCCCAACCAGTTTGCTTTTTCTTTTTTTTTCCTTTTTTGTGAGAGATGTGGTTTTCCTGCTTCAACAGCAGTCCAGTCAATCCGGTATGGCAACCGATACTAGTCTGATTTGGCAAGTGCTTATGGATGTGCAAAGAACCCCACTTACGATTCAGAACTGGTTTATGAGCTTGGAAAGCATTACTGAGGGCTCAAACAGAGCTTATATCTGAGACGTGAAAAACAAAACCTGAGTCTTCATTTAAAAATAAACAACTTATCATTGTGTATAATGCAAACAAACAAGGACTGGGGCTTTAAAGCATTAGTTAAGATTAACAAATACAGAACAATAAAATCAAATTCCCCACACCTTATTCAGTTCTCTAATTTCTCCACACCTGGTAACAATGACGCACACATTCCTGCTCAGTAGGTGGCAGTAATACCTCTAAAGTTTGTTTGGCAGCTGTAAACAAAGGGTGTATGGGAACCATAATGCTTCAAACTTGGACACCAGAGCCACCATTTGCTACAACAGTAGTAGTACAGGTTCAAAGCAACTCTAAGTAAGATTGTGTCTGACATGATTGCATAAGTTCGTGTAAATGTTTGTTTCTTTAATTAAGTCATCACCCCGAATTTCTTTGTATCAAAAAACCTGTTGGTACTGTGTGAAATATTGCTATTTGATAAAAATCTGATTAATCCAGATTAAATGACAAAGCCTCAGATTAATTGGATTAAACATTCTCAGTTTTGTGTCCTGACAGTAAAACAAACATTTAAAGTCGACATAATATACAAATGTCACTTTTTTCATCCTTTCGTGTTGCCATTTGGGTCTTTGCTGCCTCTAGAAAAACTCCAAAAATGAATAAAAACCATCCATCCATGTTTTTGAACATTTTAGCTGTCAGAAATCTTGTGCTTCTACAAGCCGTGTAAAAAAAGCATCACAATAAGAGGAATTTGTATATAACAAGATGGGTGGGCGTTGTCTGCAACCAATTAATTTGCATAAAAGTGACAGAGCCCTCTGAATATGCTCATTTTGAAAGGGACTGAAATTGTCACAAATTGAGCTGGTGAAATCGCTTTATGTGAGAGAAAAAAAAATTAAAGCATTAACATGTTTTCTACAAACCATAGTCCTGTTATAACTTATTTTTAAAAGAGGCATAATATCCCCCCTTAAATACAACTGCAGTCCACAGGGCCCGGCCAATGAGAAGTGGACTTTGGTGTACGCGCTCAAGATGCCAATGGAAGAAGCTTTGTATTCCCAAATGTAGCCATTATTCTTATCTAAGAGGTAAGTAGTTTTTGCAACTCCCAGGTATCAGCAGCGACTTGAATCACAGACATGTATAAGAATGCAATGATCTCAACAGTGTGGAAGGTCAGGAAAACATTATTTTGAGAAACCAATTTCTTGCTTTGAGTGAACCCCTTCAATGGAGAAACCAAGCTTTCATTTTGACCAAATCGCTGAAGCAGCCAACTGAAGTGGGCAGGAGAGCAAAGAATCTCTGTAAGTCTCAGGTCAAAATTCAAGGTGTGTTTGTCAATACAGTGGGCTTAACATACCTGAATAAATGCATTGCTTGAAAAGCCTTTCCTTAACATACAAGGTTTTTTTCCTCATTGCCCTAATTCTTGCATATTTTCTGCATCTTTTCTGAATGCTTTGAAAATGTTCAAACTCTGGGGTTGTGTGAAATAATTCTCTCCAGTGCTTGTTTCAAAGGCGCAAAAAAAGTGTCCATAAATTATGCATCAGGAATATGTATAAATATTGACTTTAATAAGTGCAATTTTCAACACCAGCGTTTGTACCTGTGGTAGAATCACTAGGGTGCTTCCAAACACGAGACACACTTGTTCTCTTACTAATGCGCTCCTCCGATGACTTTCAGCAGGGAAAAGTGAAACAAAAAGAGCATAATTAAAATAATAAAAGCATCTCCTTTTGTTTTGTTTTGTTTTTGTCTCCATATTTGGATGGGGCACTACTGTTAGAGAAAATTGAAAGAACTGTCAATGCGTGTTACTGTAAGCATTTTTGGATTGCAGCACCAAATAAAGCCAGCACTGCTTTCAACTTTATTTTACCGCTAATTTCTTTTCTTGCCTTTTAGTGAGGCTCCATTGAATGTTGCTTGATGATTCATTAGCACACTGACTGATGTCTGGGATCTGGTGTTCGCATAAAGAGGAAATTCTAAGCAGAGTTAATTTCCTTTATTTTCTCTCGCTCCCAGTCATCCACCTCTCAGCTTGTCAGTTCCTGGCCCTAAATGAGGTTTACTGCACTGTGCACGTCATTTGTCAATATTTTCTAGTTTTCGACCAATTGGCCTCTGGTGCCTTGAGCCTATGAATGCTAACATGTCTTACCTTGCCCTGGGCAAGAAAGAAGAGTATACTTGGTGTTTGGCCATTCTGCTCCCCTAGTCTCTCTGGAAAGCTCTGACAAACATATTCATAAACTTGCACAAACACATGGACACGCACACACTGACAGTCAGGCCGAGGTCTCCCTGGCACCAGTTGTCAAAACAGAATAACTGCTTGTCCTTTCTGCGCTGTGTGCTGGCCATGCTATGCCCTTCTTGGTGAGAAGCAGGCTAAAATGTCTGTTGACACAAGAAGACAGCAAACTCGCTGCTCTGACTCGGACTCTCAGTCCCTCATGCCATTATACCACACAATCAACATTCCACATGCCAGAGTAGAAGAGAAGAGGGGTCGATAAGCAGTCTGAACTGTGAAAACCACGAAGAACATGTCATCAAAGAAAAATGCTTAGGTACATATGCTGAAAGATGGATGCTAAATAGAGGGTAAGGCGTTGTTCAGATGACATCGGGGACAACCTCTCAACAGCTGCATGGGAGTGCCGCCTGTTTGGAGGATGGAAAATGGAGGGCAACACAAGGGAACACTGATAGGCTAACAGCAACAAGGAGAGGGGAGTCATCACCAGTCTAAGCATGTGCTGATTGAGCCTGGCTCTTTTTAACCAGCAGGCCTTTGGAGACCTGCTAGTTGGCAGAGGGAGGTCACAGGAGTACCAGAGGAGATACGGCGCTTCAAAAGGCTCCCCGTACTTTATCGAGCAACTGCGCGTTGCGTGGTATGCGTTGTGCTGAGACTCACTTAGTCGTGGTGGGACTTGCTTTGATTGAGTTAACAGCTGGGATATGACATCATCCAGAGTGTTGGCCATGTTTTCACTCACTGGAGCAATTCTGCTCTTAAAAGGCTCCATCAGTACCACTCTGGTGAGTTGCGGAGTTGCTTTTCATCTCTTTGGCTGTGCAATCCACCAGCTGGTCAAAGTGGGATAGAGACGCCAGAGGGTTGCACTCATGAGTGCCCCATTGTCCTTAAATGCAAAGAAGTGCACAAGTTGCATGCGACCAGTTGGATACATTAAAACACATGCACACAAACATATGCTACACAGCACCTTGCAGAAGTATTTGTACCCCATTTTTCATGTTCAACTAAAAAATGCCAATATACTTTATGGGATTTTATGTAACAGAGCAAAAATAGAAGCACATAATTTGGAAAGTGGAAGGAAATTATATCTGGTTCTCTGGTCTTTTTTTACAACTGCAAGTCTGAAAATTGTAGTGTGCAACATTTAACTCCCTGCCCCCCAACATTGCACATCTCTCAACAACATGTGTGTTTTGGAGTGGCTCCTTCACTCTGTCATCCCTAAATAAAATTGCCATTAGAAGTCCTCTAATGTGCTAATGGAGTCCACCTCTTTTGTAATTTATTCTCAGTATAAGGCTTTTCTATGAAAAGCACTTTTCCGTTCCTCATCTAAAAATGAAGAATGGGACAACTGCAAACCTATTGCTGTCCATCCCAAACTGTCAGGTATGGTAAGGTTAACATTGATCAGAGAAGCAACAAATAAATCCTATGGTAACTCTAGGGGAGGTACAGAGATCCTCGGGTTAGGTAAAACATCTCCAATAAATCTAGCCTTATGAAAGAGGGGTAAGAATAAAGTAGTTGCTGAAAGAAAACCATAACAAATCCTATTTGAAGTCTGTCACAAGCCATGCAGGAGAAATAGCAAACAGGTGGAGGAAAGGGTTCTGATCAGATGAGATCAAATTTCAATACTTTGTGTTTTAGAAACTAACACTGCACATCACCCTTTACACACTTTACCTATGATAAAACATGGTGGTGGAAGATTCATGCTATGGTATGCTTTTCTTCAGCAGGAACAGGGGAACTGTTGCGTTGAAGGGAAGATAGAGGGAGCTAAATATGAGAAAATAATGGGAGGAAATCCATTAAAAAAACTATGCATCCTTTTCCCTTGACTGCACAATTAAGCACTATTTTGTGTTGCTCTTTTGCATGATATCCAAAAAAGCACACTGAAGTTTGTGTTTATAACATAACGCAATGTACAAAAGCACAAGTAGAAGGCATACTTTTACAAGGCACTGTAAGTGAATATAAAAACTTCTCAAGACAGCTATTTTTCCATTTGTCCCTGCCCTGTGTAACTAAAACCAAATGGCATCAGTCTCATGAATGAAAAAATGGCTTTCATGTGTTTTGGCAATATGTACCCAAACTTTGGTTTGACCTCTGCACAGGTACTTGAGGATGAATTTTCATGAGCAGGGTTTCGCTGGATTTCTTTGGATTCAGCCTCCAGTCACAGCTTCCAACAGGGGCCTCTTTAAACTACTAAACTCAACCTCCTCAGAGCACACACTGTGATTTAGTACTTGAATATTTGCAACAAAAAAAGTCATTTTTCACCCCATCTTCTGGCCAAGTATCTTTCCACTGTCACACCAAGGGACCAATTGAGATAGAAAGCTATTTGCGCTGCTCTGTGGCGTGTGTAAGACTGCGTTCCACAAAAAGCACACATTGCCTGGAGTGAGTAAATCACTAGGGTGGAAGAAAAGAATAGGAGACAAAAAAACAGGCAAAACGAAGCTACAAAGCAGCTTATCACATTTAGCATGAGCTTATTAGGACTCGTGCCTCTGCGTCGGCTGCTGAGGGATTGAGCTGAGCTATTTGAACTGGTTCAGACTGATGGTGAGTCTGGGGTATTCTGATGAAATGCAGTGACACAGTCATACTCGCAAGGAGGGTCTGCTGCTTGTTTGTTTGCTGTGCATATAAAAAAAAAACACAACCACCTCCAGAAAATCTTCAGATACACAGCTTTGTGCAGATCAGACTTCAACAGCTTTTACAGAAGCTGCAGATCAGATTCACACCCACACTCCCTGGGTCCAAATTTTTAATGTTACTCTACGGCAACTTTCATGTGCAGGAAGGGAGTCCTGTTTCTAACCTCTCAATCTAGAACTATGACTCTAACAGACACTGAGGAAGGCGCCAACATCTAAAGCGTTGTAAGCATTGACAGGTCTGCTTTTTATAAATACTTACTTTCTCTCTTTTTGGTCATTGACAAATATTTATTTAAAGAGGCTATATGCAACTTTTTCCCCAAAGTAAACGTAACAATAGCCTTTTTATTTGGCCATTTATGACTCAAACATCTCCTGACGAGCATACTGACACCTTGTCAGCTCACAGTGGGTGCACCTATAAGGCTGTATCCAGTTTTTTCTATTTTCTGTCGGGTCCGATTTTCCCGCGCTGTCTGCGGATGTGACGTCAAGCGCTTTCATGTTGAATGTTTCAGATCACTCTGCCACTACCGCTAGTCAGCACTCGCAAGCAGTTAAATGGATTGTGCAAATACACAGAAGAGACCAAGGACAACTTTGACACCAACAGTAACTCCACATAAGACTAAGAAAGTTAAACCCCTGACAAGTGCCCGAAAAAGATAGAAGATTGAGAGCGACCGGCGCACGAGCGCGCGCTGCGAGAGCGAGCAGAAAGGTTTTAAGGTTTAGTTGCTAGTTGATTTACATATACTTATCTCTATATTTCTTTAAACTATTGATAGATTATTTTATCAACTCATTCAAACAACCTCTAGTAACTAACACAGCCACGCTGGACATAAACCTTTTTTTACTTAAAGATAAGATAGGGTGCCAAGCTACTATAGAATATTCTAATCATTTAAACAGAAAATATCTAACTTTTCCACAATAAATTTAATGGTTTAGTGAGGATCAGTGTCATGAGGCTTAGCCTAGGCCCTTTCAGAACGGCAATATTTTTGATCAGATTTAACTATGTACTATGACATACTACTACTATGTAGAGACAGAATATGTGGAATCAGCTTCTATCAGTCAACCTATGCAGTGATTAATAATATTTAGATGGGCCTTTCCACTTTTCTGGCCTGGGGCTGGGTTTTAACATGTCTTATGTCTGGTTTACTCTGGGTTTTTCTAGTCCAGTTGTCTTGCTACCCATCTTTCTGGGTCTCTCACCACCTGAGGATGGGGGGGACCATGGCTCAGGTGGTAGGAATTTGCCCCGTAATCAGTGGGTTGGCGGTTCAGATCCCTGCTCCGTCTGTCTCTGTCGTTGTGTCACCCAGCCCTCTGTCAGTGTGCCTCAGGGAAGCTGTGGCTACAATGTAGTAGCTTGCCACCATTAGCTCATGGTCGTGAATGACTGAATGTAGTGTAAAGTGCTTGGTGGTTCTCTGACTGAAAAAGCACTATACAAGTGCAGGCCAATTACCATTTTACCAAACCAAACCATAGTCCACACCTGAATACACACCTCTAAACATTTCCATCCAAATGTGTACTTATGTAGTGGCTTGTTTCACAAGGTTTATCATCATTTTGTACATAGGGGATGGGTGTTTATTGTTCTTATATGATATATGTTGTATGAAAACAAAACACCTGATAGATTGATGGTATATATATCAGGGTGTCTACAATTGCTCAACTCCTTGACCATATGTTCTCTTCAATAGACAAAGAAAATGGGCCTTCAAATACCATTTTGGCATCACAGCAATGCCTGCCATCACTGTCTTCTTCTTGGTGGCTGCTGAGAATATCCTGCCAGAGGTAAGAAAAAGAAGAGTAAAAAAATTAACATTTTCCACATAGCAACCCTATTGGCTGGCTTTTGCAAAGCAGCCAATCCAGGAGCGGCATTTATTTTTGTTAAAACTGATTGGCTATACCCTAAAGAGTGGAAATAAGGAACACGTTATTACCTATGCGATAGTGCTGAAATTGGGTTTCACTGAGTGTAATGCACACCAAGGAATATGTGGTTTGTGAACTATTAAAACAGGGAGTTTTTAGAAGGCGTCTCTAGTATTCACAGATCTTAAGTATTTGCAGGCTATGGATATTTAACCACTCTTCTTTGCAGAAACGGTATAGGTAAATTTTATGGTTTTCTGGTATAGACCTAGTTTTGAAGCATAGCCCATATGTTTTCAGTAGGGTTGAGGTTGAACACATTTATAAAGCTTTAGTGTTAACCTGGTTTATTCGTTATGAAATTAGTCTTGATGTTTGCTGGAGACTATTGTTCTATTAGCTCCCTCAACTGTGTTCAGGTTGTAGTTATTCTATCCAAAGTGATGGAAGGAATTTGGAACCACCAAGGCTGGAAAACCAATGTCACTGTCCACATCTAAGTGAGTTTAATAGCAACATAGAATAAGAAACGGCTGACAAAGAAAGAAGTACCAGCTCTTAAATCAACACAATGAAGCTGGAAGAAAATTTCCAGTTGCCCACATTGGACAAGCCAAATGGTCAGAAGAGACTAACTTTAGTTACTTTGTCAACATCACAAGAAGTATGTTTCAAACAAGAAAAATTAGGCTTCAACCCTAAGAAAACTGCAGCAACTCTTTAGCATGATCGCGGCAGGTGCCAGCATTATGCTGAGGGTCTGTTTTGATGCCAGTGACAACTACTTCCTATGTGGACCGAGATCCCAAACACACGTCAAAAACAACTCTTGGAACAGATAAAATATGCCCACTGTAAACATCTATAAGGCGGTTAAATATGCATCCAGAATTATGCCAGAAGCTAGTTGTCGCCTGTGCCAACTTGTGTTAGAACATTTATCTAAATTAAGACAGGGAATTTTTAAATGTTAATTAATAAATTAATTCAGTTTAATCAATTAATTAATTACCTACTTACAGAAAAAAAGGGCATACAAAATTACACATTTAAATGCAAGAAAGGCCAGGCCAGCGTGGTGTCCCTGCCAAAGTTGTTTCAACATTTAAAAAATAACTTTTCGAAAAAATAATAAAAAGAGGCAAATTATTATGAGATTTATGAGTGTATGTCAACTTGTGATCGGTAAGGGGGCTGTTACAACTGCTCTGTAGAGGTACTAACACTTAGAGTGGGGCGAAAAAGTATTTGGCAGCCACCAATTGTGGAAGTTGTCCCACTTACAAAGATTAGGTCTGTAATTTTCATCATAGGTACACTTCAACTGTGAGAGGCAGAATGTAAAAAAAATCACATTGTCTGATTTCTAAAGAATTTATTTGTTTAATGGCACAGAAAATAAGTATTATGTCAATAACAAACGTTCACCTCAATATAACCTTGGTCTGCAATGACAGAGTTCAAACGTTTTCAGTAGGTCTTCACCAGGTTTTCACGCGTTGTAGCTCAGAGGTCCTCAACCTTTATTTTGCCAAAGACCTGTTTCATATCTGACAATATTCACACGGATTTCAGATTAAAAACAACAAAATAAAAGGATTCGACCGGCATAAATATATTTTTTAATTATAATAACAAATGCAGATCCAGTGGGTGCTGGCAAATTTATTTGCATTTCCGTAACATCGCGCCAACAACATAAAGTGAATAACATCCTGTCTGCCCCTCACATCCTCTATTTCTTATGGCAATGTTTTAACATGCATTTAAAATAAGATTTACCACAAAAACAAAGTGCATATAAAAAAACAACTCTTAACAATGCTGAATCAGCGGGACCCCGGTGTCTATGGTGAAAATTACAGACTTTTTAAGTAAGACAGCTTGCACAATTGGTAGCTGCCAAATACTGTTTTGCCCCACTGTACAACCCTTGGAACTACTTCACATGTTATTCATGTTAGCCTTAATCCTCTCACTTCCCCATCATCTACAACACACCTTTAAACACACTTAAAAAAACAGAATACTAAAAGGAACCTAACAAGCTTTAATACTTTTGCACATAATCTAATTTTCTAAGTGGTTTTGCTGTTAACCTTTTCAGCCTGATGTCCAGCTGGTCCCTGCTCCTATGAACTCAGCTCTGATATTGTACTTGGACCTTGCCCTACCTCATTCATATCTCAAACAGTTACTAAAAGTCCCACATTCACTATATCATACATCTGTCCATTATCTGTACCTGTCCATCCTATGCTGGGTTGCAGGGGTGAGAGGCAGGGTATACCCACCAGTCCATCGCAGGGTAACACAGAGACAACAGGACAAACAACCATGCATGCACACAGTCATACCTAAGGGCAATTAACCTAACAGTCATGTTAAGATTAATTGCTGTCGGATGAAGCTGGACTGTCGGAGGAACTGGAGTAGCTGAAGAGAACCCACTGTGCCACTGTGTAGCCCCTATATTAGTCCCTCCATATCCACTCACTATTAATATGGCAGTTTTAAATGTTTGCTCTCTGCTGAACAAAACTTATATTATGGCTGAGCGCAGATGCCCCTGTTGTTCTTACAGAGGCCTCCCCACCAAGTTTTTACTTCACTTACTCGACAAGGAGTACTAAAAGGGGAGGCAGTACTGCTTTTGTAAGTTCATCAATGCTTTCTGCCAAACCAGTTTTATTTGATAATTATAGCACATTTTAATGTAATGCAACTGTTTTAGCACTCCTCAGATTTCATGTGTCACAGTTCATAGTCCGCCAAGAAAGAGCACAGCTTTTATTCAAGAACTTTAAGAGTTTTTATCAATCCTGCACAACTCCTTTGAAATAATCATTTTAGCTGGTGACTTAAATCTACATGTGGATAAACTTTTAGATCCTTCATTAATTGATTTTTTAAATGTCCTGAATTATATGGATTTTAGTCAACATGTCATGTCGCTGGACGTGGTCAACATGTATGGCCTGTTCACCGGTGTGTCCACTGTGTGTTTTTAACATCACCAGTTTTATCCAGACCTCTGTGAGTACTGTCAGGAAATGTCATCTAACACTTGAAGTGGCTGCAGGTTTTCTTGAAATTTTTGAAAAGACTCCTCCTATTGTTTTACCTGCCCCCTGTGATTTTATCATCAATGATTTTAACAGTAGGCTTCAGTCCGCTCTCGACCTGCCAAAAAACAAAAGAGAAATTGCAGAGTGGCAGAGGGAAATGGAGGAAAAAATAAAATCACGATAAACCATCAAATATACACAGAATTTCTCAAATTATACAATAATTGAGTAAGAAATTCAAGAAATGCATACTTTTCAAAAATCATTTCAGATAATAAAAATAATTACAAAATTCTTTTTTCCACCATTGACAAAATTTTAACTGTGTTTCTAATGCATTTCAGAAAACCCCCTCAAACGCTCTTTGTGAGGAGTTTGCAGACCACTTCAGAAGGAAGCTAGACACCATCAGATGTAATATTATATCTTCTCAAAGTAACATGGTTTTAGACAAATCTGAGCGTGTCTTTACCAAAGGAAACGCTGGAGAGTTTTGTCCTGGTAGAAGCTAAGATTCTTGATAAAGTTTTCTCCTCAGTGAGGCCCACCACATATCTTTTGGACCCGATTCCCAATTAATTTTTTTTAAGACATTTATGGATTTTGTTAGAGATGAGATTTTAACCTTAATGAATTGCTCCCTTCAGACGGGGGTCTTTTTTGCCGCCTTTAAAGGGGCATTGGTGAGGTCACTGTTAATGAAAAGGGATTTAGATTTTAATGATTTCAACAACTTTCAACCCGTATCTAACTTACCATTTTTAAGCGAAATTTTAGAAAAGCTTGTTTTAATTCAACTTAATGATTTTATTAATGTACATAATGTTCTAGAGAAATTTCAGTCTGGTTTTAGTGAACCACAGCACCGTGACGGCCCTTTTGAAGATTTTAAATGATTTCAGATTAAACTATGATGCACAGAGGGTAACAGTATTGGTTCTCCTGGATGTAAGTGCTGCCTTTGATACGGTGAACCACACTATTCTTTTAGCCCATTTAAAACAGATTGGCCTCTCTGGTGCTGTTCACAAATGGTTCACATCTTATCTCACAGACAGGACTGTTTAGATACCTACTCTTCTAAGGTCCACAAGATTACACGTGGTGTGCCCCAGGATTAAATTTTAGGCCCAGTGCTATTTAAGCTTTATATGCTCCCTCTTGGCAGTTTCATCAGAAGACATGGATTTAACTTTCACATTTATGCTGATGATACAAAGTTATACATCTCCATGTGTCCCGATGACACACGACCAATGGATGCACTTTTTAACTGCATTTTAGACATCAAGTTCAGGATGGCAGAAAACTTTCTCCAGCTCAGCCAGGACAAAACTGAAGTTTTAGTCATCGGTCCTGAGGCTCAGAGAGAGAAACTTTTACCAAAACTACAATCACTATATCTGAATCTTTCTTTACAAGTGAAGAACCTGGGCGTGATTTTTGATTCTGAGCTGACATATGTTTTAATGACTTTTAAGTGTCTTAATGGTCTTAGGCCTTCTTAACTTTCAGAACTGCTTTTACCGTATGAAACTTTGCGGTCTCTGCGCTCCTCTGGCAGCCATCTCCTTGTAATCCCTAAAGTCAGGACACACACTCACGGCGAGTTGTCTTTCCAGTGCTATGGCACTCATCTCTGATTATTATTTATTATAGTCTGTTTAATTGCTCTGCATGTTTTACCTGCTTATATTTTATCAGTGTTTTACTACTTTGTCTTATCATATTTATCCACTATATATTTTTATTTTAGATTGTAACCTATTATTTTAATCTTCTTTCCAGAGTTTCCTCTCTGGGATCCCTCTGCCTCGAGAGCGGTGGTGCCTGGGCCTTGCCTCCTCTGGGCGCCCTGTGTCAGTGCCTTGGCTGCTGCTGTTGATGTGCTGCTGCCGGTGCAGATGGCTCCTTTGATGCCGTTTCCTTACCCTACCTGGCTCATCTGTATTCGGCTTGATGTCCTTTTTAATGTTACTCTTGAGCATGTGTGCGCACGGGAGTTGGGTTGGGGGGAGGGGGTATAAATGTGGTCATGCTATAAAATTTGTGGGAAGGGATTGGAATGTGTTTTATGAGGGATCCTTTTTAATCAGTAAAGCACTTTGAGTTATAATCTTTTGTATGAAAAGCGCTTTATAAATGAAGTTCAATTGATTGATTGAACTCTATCGGCAAATAATTATAGTTCATCTAACAGCTTCACTAAACATGCAGTCATAGAATAACACTATTAGAAAATGTTTTTTTTTTAGCTTTTTTGCCTCATTTCAAGACTTATGCTTTTCCTCAATGATTCCTGACCTTTTTTTCAACCCCAGGTTGTGTTGCGAACAGACCTAAAAGAGTGGAAAATGCTCCATATATGACTTGCTTGTTCTCCCCTTTGATCTGGATAAAGTTTAGTAAATTCTCAGCACGGAGAGCAGCCCTCAGCTTGATGAACCCACCTACACCCACCACCCTCTCACCAACAGCCTCCATCATCACCCCCCCCCCCCCCCCTCGGGTTCATTAGTCAACCTTTAGCCATCAAACAACAATTAGGCGTGTCGTCCGCTTGCTGACTTCACTCTGCCGACTGTGCGGGGAGGAATAGTCCCCAACTAATGATTGGCTAAAGAGACCTGACAGCATGTTCCTGCCACAGCTGTAATTGAATACAAGCTCTAACAAGCCTTTGAACAGAACGGAAGAAATATTTCAGAAGCTTGATGCAATTTGGCGGGTGCATGTAATGAAAATAATGATTGCAAAGCCCTCATATTTTTAACTGATATATGAAGGTTTTTTGGGAAGCAGAGAAAAATAACAAAATAGATTCAGATGGACACAGGCAGTGAAGAATCTGATTCATTTTTTATTCTTGTGGAAAGATAAATGTTTTTGCATTTTGTAGCTGTTTACAGACCAATTTGTTCTGTTTTTTGCATTTATAACAAGCCTGATGTTTCACAAGCCGGTTTGCAAGCAATTTTTTCATGGACAGTTTGCATTCCAGTTTTTAGGCAACATAGATGCATCAGAGACCCCGAACTGCTTAGAGTTTCTCCTGACTGCCCAAGCTTGCATAGTTTGAGTTATTTAAGCCGTTCCCAAAACATTCACTAATCAGAGCACGCCAAAGCCAAACGTTTTGATTATTTAGCAGTGCCCTTATCATAATTTTCTATATAATATGCAAGTAATTTTGCTAAGTTGTTTGCAGACCACGGCAAACAAGCTCTGTGCAAAATTTGAAATGGAGTAAAAGGAGTGATTTATGCACTAACTGCAACCAAAACTGGGACAAGAACAAGGAATCGGACATCAAAGGCAAACACAATATTAGAGTCCAGTAATCAGTGCATCCACATCAGATAAATGTCACCAAATGAAAGGCTCATGTGATGAATTAGACCAAATTACATAGGAAAAAAAACAATCAAATATTAAAAGAGGGCACACAACTCTTCCACTCAGACATCAAGGGTGCAGAACGAGTAATCACACAAACGAAATGTTCATCATTGCCTCCATTTAGTGTGAGGGTAATAAAAGACATGTCAGAGCCGAGAGAAGAATCCCAGCCTGGCCTCTCATTAGCCGCAGGGGACAGAGAGACTTTTGGGCCTAATAGGGACATGATTTAGGCAAATCAGGTCGTTATGATAATGGGATTGCAGATAATAAGGCAGTTTTGCTGATGTTTGTTTTCTTATATTGTGGCATATTCAACCCAACGCCACCAAGAAAAATAAGGTTTCTTTTATTTTTAATCTCTCTGAGTTGTTCACCCTTGATGTGTGCTTTGAATTCACCATGGGTAAATCAAGACACAGTTTAAATTATTAAACACAGTCCAGTTTGCTGCTTTTTTTCTCTTTCTCTTCTGTGAGGGTCATCTGTGGAAGTAATAACCCGATATATAATAGTGCATAAAACTTGAAGGGATTCTGCAAAAGTGTAGTTCATGCCATACTTATTTGTCTTTGAAGTAAAAACTAAGCCTGGGCACACTTCCATTCATCATGCTCTCAACCATTTGTTTCGTTTTGGTCATATTTGTCCACTTTCAAATGTTTGGAAGTAGTTTTTAGTAACTGTATTTAAATAAAATCTCATCTATTTAATGCAACAAGGATGGTATGGTAATATGGGATCAAAAACCATGATTATTTCTGCAAATACTGTATATACATAACCTATTAATGGGATACTCTCGATTGCTTTGAGGATGTTTAGGTCAATTTGTGGACTTTTAAATTATATTAACAGCAAATAGCAGCATTACAGTCTACAGATGTGGTAGAGTGATTTCTTTACTATTTTTTTATATGACTGGTTGACAACAAGGTTCCTATCCATTGACAATTCATTGACATAGTCAATTGCTCTGTTGGGAAAAAAGAATTATGTAAAAAAAAAAAAAATTCTGAGAACTCTAAAGTTTTTAAAGCTTCAGTGGATCTTTAACCTTTTTACGGTTGTACAACATTTCCAAAGACTGAAAGAAGGAGACAAAGCCAAAATAACATACAACCACTGCAGCCACTGTGCCATAAAGACAAAGGCAGATGAATTAATTTGACAGTGAATAAGTGACAGTCGTTCCCGTCCTTTAGTGCTGCGCTTTCTTCTCCTCTTCTATAGCATCCCAAATCAGACTTCCCTCTAATTGCACAGTGGACACCTCTGCGCACGTTGGGGAATTTCTGCCTCGATCTGGCACAGATTAACAGTCCCTGTCTGCTTTGTTGCTGCTTTATTTGCATGGTAATTAGTTGGTGGCAGCATGTATTCTAATTTATTTATTATTTCACAAATATAGGTACACATGGAGACGGCGGGAGTTAGTTGGAGAAAAAGGGGAGAGGAAAGAGAACAATGTGCATTAATTAAAATGATTAAAGGACTGACTGAACTTTGCCTTGATGTGTTTATTCAATTAATAAGCAAAGTGGCAGATGACTGTCTGACTTTTATAGCAATTAATTTTACAGTTTTTGTTCATTTAGATTCAGTCATCTTACACCTGCTTCCTTTGAACACTGTTTTCTGAAGACCATCTAATTCACTGAGTCCAATGAGGTGCAACAATTTTTGTCTTCTCAGAAGTAAAACCGAAAAAGAGGTAAGTGCATAAGTAATAATCTGGAACTCCATAAACCTTCATCACATTGTGAAAGAAATAATTGTTTGACATTGTTTGGAAAATCAAACAGTATGTATCCAAAAGCATGTTAAAAAAAACGAAATAGTACATCCATATTACACAGGCAGTGGAAGCCTGGGTACAGCTTATCACTCCATGTGTCCATCAAACTTATGGACACTCGCAATGCTCTCCTTTGGTTTCAGTTGTCCTAATCACTATTATCTTGTTTCCCTCATCTTGGCACCATAAGGCAATGCTTAGGCCTTTTCTTACATTCTGAAGGGCACTCAGTTGAGAAGAGTTCAGAGTTTCCAAAATCAAAACACTTCTTTATCCCCTGCCTTTGTTTCCACCTTACATTGTCCAGGAGAACAAAGGGAACTATCCATTTTTCTGACAGAAGCCAATGGCTGGTAAGAGGTCTGATTTGAGTGTTGAGGATGCTATTTGCCTAGGGAAAGCCTGAGGATGAGGGCTGATCGGGCTGGCAACAGAATCGGGCTGTCAGCTGGCATCTAGCAGTAATTGCTTCCCATGGCAGGACCCCGGCGGCCGAGGGAAGGGAGAGCACAGAGTGGAGAGTCAACGCGGGAATCCATTTCACCACAGCCCAGTTATAATTGTTCAGTGAGCATGAGAAGACTTGTTGCCAATCTGCACAAGGGCCAAAGCTCTGATTGACACTCATTGACCAGAGAGGCCAGGGGATAGGGGAGATAGAGGAGGAGGAGAGGGGGGTTTGGAAGGCCTTGACAATCCCAACAATTGTCACTCAAAGAGGAAAGGAGTGGAGGATAAGGTGAGAGAGGGAAAAAAACAGAGGAGAAAAATGTTCCTTTGTAATTAGAGATGGACCAATCATAATTTGTTCTGAGTTGTTGATACCAATTTTAACTGATTCTGGTTTCTTTTAATGAACTATATTATAAGAAGATGTTACAGATTGTTTGCTTGCTTGCTCGGAATGACGGATTGCTGAAAGTGAACCACTTGATCCAACTGGCAAGGCTATCAATCTGCTTTGTGCGATAAAGCAGTTGCTGTAACACAGGGTTTTATTAGTATAAAAAACAAAGAAATTTATTATCTATTTTGGTAATTAGTATGATTAGCATCATTATTAAATTTCAGCCCCACCCTCTTTCACCTCAGAATTTGTTTAATATAACTCACTGCATAAAAGTCACTTCGTCTCAATGTAATCTCTTCTGTCAGACAATTTACAGCATTCGAGAGCAATGGTACAATGCACAGAATCTCAGGTGGCTTTTTAATCATTATAACCTAGCTGAATCTTTGTCACTCGTGTTAAATTAGAAAAAAAATACATTATAAACTTTTCACAAAACTTTGAAGTTGTAGACCAGAGCTGACTAAGACTTATAACTAATCTGCAAAAGAACTTCCTGCAGCAGCAAAATGCAAACACAGAAAAAGGTGAATAATAGAAACAGCACCTGAGGGACTGTTTTCAAATTAAACTGTAAGCTGTAAACTTGTTAGATGGCCATATGAATCAATTATGACCAAAACAGAAAATGTTCTTCATATCTCCATCACAACAGAAGGGTGTCTTAAAACTCCTGTAACACTAGTCCCATGTCTTGGATTTGTTGCCAGGTCTATCTTGATATCTTGCTACTGCCATATTTTCATAGGGTTTTGAAGTTTGCTGTTTACATCAGACAGAGTGTTGTATTCATTTTATTTGGGGTAACTGTGACTCAACGGATAGAGTAGTTGTCCTGCAATTGGAAGGTTGTTGGTTTGATTCCATCTTCAACCTGTTACATGTCAATGTGCCCTTGGGCAAGGCACTTAACCCCAGGTTACCTACTGATCTGTATGTTGATGTATACCTGAGGGTGGATCCAGTGTAAATTGCTTTGAATGGTCAGTATGACTTGTGTACTTTTAGAAAATGTAGACTCTTAACAATGACATTTCCAAAACATTGCCAACATTTCAAAATTATTATTAACATTATTCTTTTATTTAACCAGGTGAAAAACTCATTGAGATCCCAAATCTAATTTCCAAGAGATGATGGAACATTTTCAATGTAAGACAGTGGTTGACTGTATTCAGCCTTCCTTTTACCTGCAGAACGTTTCACTCTCTCTCACCCTGTTGCAGACAGAATGTCTTAATATTCAAAGAAAATAGTTTCCTTTTGAATTTTTTTACATCTATTCTGACTTAATTTTTCCACACGACACTACATTAAAAATGACTGTAGTTTAGTCTTAGTCTAGTTCACTTTGTAAAAACCTCCATACTGAAGTGAGTTTGTGACAGTGCATCATAGTTGCTCTTAGATATTTTATGGTGCATTTATGATCTGAAATTTTTTTTTAAACATTTTGTTTATGACTGGCCAGCGGTCAAATAGAGCTACAGTATAAAGTGGACAATTCTCTTAATCAGTTCTGCCTCTCTAATAGTAATAAAGTGTTGATTTCCTAGTCTATTTCCTTTCAATTTTAAGGCATGTTCTATTCCATTATTTATATGCTCAAAGTCCAATCTCCTCCCTAGAGCATGATCATTTACACAAGTCAATAACGTAGAAACCCTGAAACCAAAAGCAAAGCTAAATATATTGACATTCTTAGCTCTCTACTCTACTAGGGCAAATGTATAGCTTTGGAATTTCAAGTTCCAAGAAAACTATTGATCAGGGTTTGATACGATCATTTCTTTAAATAAACACAAATGGCTGTTCACTCGGCTCAGTTTGCTATTTTGAACCTGGAAAGCGTTTGCCTCCAGAGCTGTGTAAAAAGAACTTAGTTCTATTTGCCGTATGCACCGAGATAACTTATCACTCACCTGTCCAAAGCTAATTCTCCACAGTGTCAAGCACAGAATTGGATTTCAGAACAGGAAAGTTACGTGGGTCCATCTGCTGTCAGGAGGTCCCAGTGTCCCTCTCGTGTGTCACTTCGGCACAGAGGGAACATGTTAAATTCCTAACAGAGTAAAACACCATCACAGAGTTGTCCGTGGCCCTGGGCAAATCTCTGATGACATTTTCTATTCCCCATATACCCCACTACTTTTGGGCCAGGATTCTTGAGTTCCTTTGAAAATGAGGCAATGTAGTATTGGATATACTTACAGTGGCAGTGGCAGCTTCTTTGCTGGTGTACAGAAGAGGAACTTTATGAAAAAACAGTTGGCATAAGGTGATATGTTTAGACAAACTTTTCACAAAAGCAGCTTATACATCTAAACAAGCAGATAGTTAGTCTCCGTACAGTCAGTTTGGGCATTTCATCTCTCCAAAAGCTGTGGTTACATCCATGCAACGAGAGTAATTGCAGGTTTTTCGGAGACTGGCCAAGGTCAAGGGTGAGACGACATCCTGAAATATTTCTTGCCTGAGTCGTCAGCTGTGGCCTGCTCACTTTTTAGCCTTTAGGCATTCAAATTGACAGGTCTCATTATGTGAGAACCTCCCCCCCTTTTCGCATACCAGAGCCTGTCAGTCTCCACCTGCCTGTCCATCTCACAGTTACATCGCATCAGCTCCCAAGCACTGACAACCAGTGTCTCTTCTCCAGGATTTTAGGCTTAGAATTAGTTGAAGAAGAGGATGTCTGTGTGTGCGTGTGTGTGTCTGTCTGTGTGTGTGTGTGTGTGTGTGTGTGTGTGTGTGTGTGTGTGTGTGTGTGTGTGTGTGTGTGTGTGTAGGTGGGCGTGTGTGTGTGTGTGTGTGTGTGCGTGTGTGTGTGTGTGTGTGTGTGTGTGTGTGTGTGTGCGTGTGTGTGTGTGTGTGTGTGTGTGTGTGTGCGCGTGCGTGTGTGTGGAGGTGCAGGCAGTGCCAGGCTTTATATGAAGGGCCCTGCTTTCTAATGACAGCCTGACAGGGGTCCTCATGTAAACAAACCACAACATCTAGTGTGATCTAAACAAAAGCGCCTTGCTGCAAATTAGTAGAGTGCTCAATCCTCCTGCAGTGACACAAGCACCTGCACAGAAATATATGTCAGTACTTACATATAGAACCACACGTGCGGGCATGACGGCACCTTTGCAGAATCTTAAGTACCTTATGCAAACTGTATGTTTGTTGGGGAGGCACAGGCAGAGTACTGATGAGTGGCTCATTATGGCAACACCAGCGCTCCACACTGGGTATCGCATAATCAAAGCCTGGGGGTACGTATTAATTATCCTTTTGAATAGTGATGAAATTTTAAAAAGCTTCTCCTTAAGGCTCACATCACGGATAGATGAAACAAAGCACGGCGCAGCTTGCGCGCCGAGGCTCACATGTGTTTTTACATCTGTTCAGGATATTTCAATTTGATGCTCAACAAGCTGAGAGAGAGATTAAAGGATAATAATGTGTCATCCTCCGCACAAGCAACTCTTCCAGAGCAAAGTAATAGCACATCAGCAGCCAGGCAGGCAGGCAGGCAGGCTCAGCTTCTGGAGAGGAGCTAGCTAACAGCCGTCACAGGCAAAGTCGATCCAGACGCGCGTGTGTCTCCTGCTTGTCTCTAGTCAAGGTTGGTGAGGCACCGTTGCTCTCTTTCCCCTCAAACATTCTAGTTGATTGGGAAAAGAGAATACCCTGTTAGAGCAGATAGGGAAGGAGGTGGGAGAGATGTGTTTAGATTTGCTTAAAAGAAATATTTATGAGCTCTCTTTTTTTCATGGAAGAGTTGTCTTTAATGAACATGTTTAAAGGTTGTTTTCCCCATCTATAATTTATATGGCAGGGCTCTGTCAAGGAAAAAGGGCTAGTTTTAGGTTGTACGTGTGAATACCTGATCAAGATGGTAAAAGGGCATTCCAAACATCTGCTTTACTGGAGAAGTGTGACTGTTTCACACCGCTGCGGTGTGTGGAAGGACTCCAGAGACGTGGAGGCGTTGTGAGAATGTTCATATTTGTTGATAATTTGTGTGGGGAATCGCTGATTGACATTCAGTGGACTGAGAGAACAGGAGATGGAGGAAAAGAGGTTTGGAAAGGCCTTGAATATGAGTAATACTGTCACTCATAACCAAAATGGAAGAGTGTGAGGGTACTAAAATAGGGGCACATGTTTACTATAGAGTAATCTTCTTTAAAATGTGCCTTTGGTCAATCAATCAATCACGCTTTATTTATGAAGCACTTTTCATACAAAGATTGCAACTCAAAGTGCCTTACAGATTAAAAATGACCCCACATAAGCCGCATTCCCATCCTTCCCCAACAGATTTAAAAACATGATCACATTTATTCATTTATACCCCCTCCCCCTAACCCAACCTCCATGCACGCACACACTCAAGTACAACGTTAAAAAGGACATTGGGCCGAGTACAGATGAGCCAGGTAAGGTAGGTAAGCCACAACTGACCAATGCTCCCAAGGGAGAGGGCTCCTACAGAGAAAACACTGGAAGGAAGATTAAAATAACAGGTTAAATAAAATAAAAAAATGTAAATAAACTTCTGAAACTTGTAGTTGCATATTTTTAGGGAATTATTAGCGGTTTCTTTATTCAATACAGCCTTATTCAACTCTGACTGTTGTTTTTTTTTACTGCAGGATACCATATTGAAGATTCTATGGACTTCCTGTAACATGTGTATCTTTGGTCTGTATCCGATACAATACATATCTCAATACATTGCCAATGATCCAATTCATTTTAGACACAGATCTGGAAACAAACAATACAAACCCATAAAATTCAACCATCTATAATAATGAAGCTTGTTTCACTGATTTTAGGGTAAACAAAGTGTGATTCAATGCAGTGCAATTCAACTCATGCAACAAGACAAAGCAAAGAAATTATGCTATGCAACTGAGAAAGACTAATTAGTTAATAAAATAATTACTTTTCACAAACAGATCTTGTCCAACAATTATGGTACAGTTTCTGAAAACCTGACTTAGAACTGACAAAAACAACGAGGCTTAGTGCAAAATTAAATATTTAGCTACTAAATGATTAAAAGATAGAACAAATTGTTTTTTCCATATTATAAACAAAATAACAAAATAAAATTTTAACGACTTCTTTTAATAACTTTGAAGCATCATAAATAACCAAAGCTGATGTAAACTAACACCAGTATTGCCTATGAAATTAACTGCAATGGCAGTGAGAAACTTCAACTGTGTAGAAGACATGAGAAATGTATTGAAAGCCTGGTTCTCCGTATCCGTGTTAGCAAATAAAGAATAGGATGACAGTTTCACAGACTCTACTGTATTTGGCTTATTCTTGTTAATGTTTGTGAGGCACATACAGTTGTGTTCCTGCCACTAATTGTTGTCTGCTTTCCAACAGAGTGTACATCAACAAAAGCAATAACCCACAAAATCAAATAATTGTGAGAACCTCATTATTAAATGGATTGAATTTTACTGATGCAAAACCGTGAAATCGATGCATCAACATTTAATCTCCAAAATTGCATCTTTTCACAGCCGCTCAACTGCTGCACTTGCATCCTCCATGTTCCAAGTTCGTGTATCGGTGCAAATCAGTTTATCTTATCATCCATAGTTTGTAGAGTGGCTCATCTTACACTGTAACAAACATTGCTATAATACAGAAGCCAAGGACAGTTGTTCCTGACATAAATATTCTTAAATGACTTTCTCAACATACTAAACCTTACTTAAGATAATTTTCTTGTTACCATAATAAAATAGTTTTCTCGTGACGCCAATATAATATCCTATTGAAAGAATGCTTCACTTATAAGCTCACAAGATGAATATGGTTTTAAAATGAACAGTTTTTGTCTTCTATTTACTTTAAAGCTCAGTATCTGATGCATGTGTATTTGATGCGTTTAAGCAGTCAAGTAAGTTACAGAATTCATGTTAAATTGGCTATAAACAAATAACCTCTCATTATTGTCAGGAAACTTTAAGTGCAGTCTTGCACAGCTCCTACAAAGTGGTACTACTTGTGATTTCTTTTAGTCTGTTTTCAGTGTTATTGAAACTAGCTAACATTCACATTTTGGTTTGTTTTAGGATAGAGAAAAGAAATCGAGTAGAAAGTATTTTTTATGTTGCCCTCCCATTGCGATTAAAGTTAAAGGACAAGTAAAAGTTAAAATGGGGAGAAAATTATCAAAAAACACATCAACTATAATGCTGAATGGTTAAAAATAATGTTGCTAGAATTAAAACATAAAACCATTAAACCAAACCAACACAGGCTCAAAGACCTGTGACAGCCAAAGCCACTGTAAATGAGCCAGTAACATTGTACTTTTAAACAGGATTTAATAACAAAGATATTTGTCTTTCAGCATATGAACATCCTTTGGATAAAGAAAATTAAGGACAAGAGATACGCCACAAGAACAGAGAAAGTTGTTTTTTTACTTGAGGCTGCAACAAAACGTTCTTGATGGTCAGGCCATTTCATACTTCACAAGAAGTAAAGTGCAGAACTCCCAGGGAATCATAATAGGTCTCTCCCTCTGCAGCACATCCTCCTCATATTTCTCCAACATCATGCAAGAAAAAAAGTTCTGTTTAGGTTACGTGTCAAGGACAAGGTGCAGGAACTTCCAAACCACGGCTGCAAGAACAGAATGATGTGATTTTGTTCCTGCAGCCCTGAGAGAGAGAACAAATGTCTATGTTATTGTGGCGTATTCATTAACCTTTAGCCAGACATAAGCTATCCTAAAAGACATGTTTGGACAGAACCCAACAGTGTCACCACTCCCTTTTCATTTAATATATTATATCTATAATTATATTTATTCTCAATATTTTGGCTTTATCATGAAACAGAAGTTAAACTTTCTCAAAAAAATGTTCATATTTTCGAAAGATTTTAAGCAACTTTATTCTGTAATGGAGCGGGAAAAAATCCACCAAAGAAAACATGCAACATTTTTGTATTTTCTTAGTTACCCTAATACTCCTTTGTAGTGTTTGACCCAAGACTAGGTTAGCAATAAAATCCAGGTTAGGTTGTTTTTATGTTCATTTGGATGAACAGCTGCTTTCCCTTTATTTCCAAGGGATAGCAGTTTGTTATATGGACAATATTGCTCTTTACTCAGATTGGTGTTTTATCAGAGCATGAATGTTTAAGAAAAAGTCAGTGTTACCCTAAGCAAGTGTTAGATTCACTATTACAATGTCCAGTTAGTTCTAGGTTAGTGGCCACCCACTGCTATGAGCAGTACAACACAGATGGTCTCTGAAATAAGTTTCGGAATCACCACCAGCTTACAGAGCCATTTTACAGTTTTATAAAAGGGCCGAACTGAGTTTGATCATTAGCAGCTTCAACTGTAGCCGTGAAAAGAGCTTTATTAAGAATTCAGTAAATCTTGTTTTGTTTTTTTGATTTTAGAAAACACACACAAACAATGGTTCTTCTTTTTTTTAGCATCAAAAAACCTCGTCTGAAAGCAAGCAACAAAACAGCAATATACAATTATATTTAATAAATTAGAATAGAAATAGAATAGAAATATTTGAAATAAAACATTTTTAGCTATTGTTAAACACTTTTTTAACTCACAGTGCTGTTTGAAAAATCTTTTTTTATTGGGCTGATGTAGTATTTAACATAAAAGTGTCTTCATTGGGTGTAAACTGAAGATCAGTCAAATAAATAGATACAAAGGCTTAATAACATCAGTCTGTGTGTAATTTAATATTATAATGTGTTTTAATTAGTGAATTGAGTTACTAAAATGAATGAACTTTTCAATAATATTCAAATTCATTGCATATGGTTAAACAGGTCAAACTGAATTACTCTACACTTATCACAGACTATTTAAAGCATCATGTGGGGTTGTAAAACCTATGGAGAAACACATCTGTCAAAGAAAATAATAATCAAGTCTCTTGGAGGAGGGGTGGCTTTTATGCAAGCATGATGCCAAAACGCCTTTCAAATCCATGGCCCTTTTTCCTCCATCTACACTACAGAAACAGATGAGATGCCCCACCCATTAGGTAGAGAGGGCAATTTGAGTTTGAGCCTCTGACTTGAGTTGCATTCATGTCGCAAAACTTAGTCAGACTTGACTTTGACTGGAGCCCTAAAAATTTGAGACTTGATTTGGACTCCTGGTCTGAGACTTGAGTCTTAGTAACAGTTTCTATCTCATGTAATGAAGAGTGAAACAGAGCCAATATTTGAGCAACAGACAGAAGCTACTGGGCATGTTTTGCTGCGAAAGAATGAGGTTGATTATTAGCCCATGACATTAGTGGACTGAGGTGTTATTGGCTCATAACACTCTGTTCATGTTGAAATATTTTTCTCATTCAGTATTAGGCATCATTCCCTTGCTGCATCCTAGCCTATTGAATCACAATAAAATGAATTCTTTTCCATCGCAATGTTGAACTAGAACCTGCTTCAGAGTTGAACCGGGCCATATTGAATCACTGCCTGCTGTTCATCTTAAAAATATCACATTATTGGTCTTGTATGGAGATATCTACATGTCAGTTATAAAGCAGGGATACCCAACCCTACAATCCATTGAAACCCTTAGAACATGTTAAGTAAAGTGTTCAAACTTGGGTGAAACAGCATGTGCAATGGAGCAAAACCCCCAGAAATCCTAAATGGCCTTGTTGCATAATAAGGAATACTATTCTGTATGCTATGGATGCTGATTAACAAGAAGAAAAAAACTGTCAATGCATGAAGAATACAGGGTTTTTTGTGCAAAATTTAATACAGTTTTTGTACAGAAGGATTATGACAACCATGAGAGAACTGTAAATCAAGATCAGGCGCTAATGATATGATACATTAAAATAAAAAATATATATAAGTACCTTAAGATAATGGCTTTATAGCATTATGTAAATTATATTGAAGCCCCAATGCTACAATAATGCAGGAATAATTAATATTGATGTAGTGTACTTCCTTTAAATCTGATATAATTTTTAAGGTCGCAGTTTGCAATTGTTTTCAAACATGTCTCCAGATTGTTTGGTAAGGGATGGGGGTCTTGATAACCGAATATTTTCCATATTAGAATGTTGTTGTTTTTTAACAGTGGCGGAAAAATCTGAAGGCCATCAGTAACTGAATTAATCAAAAAAAGATTCCCATGAGAGCATCTGAGCATCATCTCAGACCTGGACACACCACTCAATGCAGCTTGTTATCCAGGACAGACATCACATTGAAGAGTCAGTGCCTCTGTGACTGCACTGAACACAGACTGATGGTGACATATCGCTGTAGTTTTAGCGCTGCTGAAAAAAATCCAAAACACATTGTGCAGGATTTCTTCCCGTTGAAGCGATCAGGGAAACCCTCTTTCAGACAGTCTTACCGAATACTGATCACTTCAGTTGGAGAAATGTTCCCTGATTTTAAAACTTTGTTTGAGGTGACGTTTCTAATTCCAGTCTCCAGTGTGGCAACAGATTCAGCCTCCATTATATACGAGCGAGTGAGCATAATTAATACGTGTCGCCTATTCATCTGCTAGATGTGTGATGGCACGATGTGGATTCTCTGTTCAGTTTGTTTGGATTGAATAATAATTAAAATAAATGAAAATGAAATACTGTTGAGTATGTCATTATTATCATTTTAAAAATTGACGAGTAAAACTAGATTATGACCAAGGTTTATTTTTTACGCCGTCAGTCAAAATGACCGACAACAAAACAATTGTAGCTCGACCTCTGGCAAGGGATGACCAGATGGTGACCTCTGATAATGTTGCGGCAAACCAAAATCAACAGCTTTAACATCATTTCAAGAGTTTTTAAATATAGGAGTTGAAACACAAGAGAAACGCTTCATGGAAAACTAAAGCAATATAAATTCATCAACTGTCCATACCCAATTTTCCTTGCAGTGTTGCACTCATAGGGAACAGTCACTGTGTGACATGGAGAGACACGGGTCGAACAACTACGCACACCATTAACGCCATACATTACATGAACGGCTTGAAGTTTATTCCCTCCAGTCTTAAATTTAAAGTCAATAAAAGTATCATTCATATGTCCTATATGTTTTGCCATGTTGCACCAGCATATACTGTATGTAGGAATGGTCATTGAAGCACCACTAAAATAGAATCAGTTTATTTGAACAGACTGTAAACATTTGGGCATCAAATACATGACAGACAGCAATATCTACCATTTCGTATGAATAGTTAGTACAGTCATGGTTATGAAGATCACCTGTTTTTGCTACCAGGAACATCACTTCTGAGCCTTTTTTTCTTCAAGATGTACTTTTTTTTTCGCTTGGAAGATAAAATAGGAAACTGTTTCTTGCAGATGAACTGTACAAAAAGTCAAGAAGTCAGCCTTCATGACAACAAGCATCAGACTTCCTTTGGTTCAGCAGAGCAGCGTTTCGCTGGATGTCTCCTTGTATGACCACGGCGGATGATGATAGCCCGCTGCTGTAGATGCACGCTCTGTGATGGCAGCGCTGAGCTGAGCAGGTGAGGTCACAGCCAATTGTCGCTAATGGGAGCGAGATCAGCCGCAGCAACTAGCAACTGTGCAGAAACTCTAAGCTTATTATTTACAAAGCTGCACCTCGCTCCTCATCTGTCTCAAACAGAGGTTCGCCTTCGGTGCGTGCTGAGCAGATTATCACACTCCCCCCTCAAAAAATAGAGGGGGTAAACAAGCTATACTGTAGCTGTCAAAATTTCATCCTGTCTGATTTGCCTCCTTTGCTAGCGCCTCACTATATGTAAACACAAACACACACCCACATAAAGACACTACCTCTGAACACACAGCCACAAAAAAGTACTCCCCTACATGAACACACACACAAACACACACACTCTTGCAATTTTACCCGTCAAGAATGTTGGAAAACCTGTCAGACTCTCACAAAGAAAAGCAAATATATTTATTTATTTGACTTCAGAGTAATTACCGGCGTTACCGCAGTGCTCGGCTGTGACATCTCTTTATAAAATCAGGTGTCAGAGTGCGCCATGCAGGTAGAGACATGTCAGGGAGGAAATGTGACTCTTTTTCCCTTCTAAATCTTTAATCAAATTAAAGAGGTGAGCATTTTCTCCTGCTTACTCCTCATCTCTATCTCTCCTTTTTTCTTTCCTCCCTTGCCGTCATAAGAGATGGGTAGAATACTGAAACTGCCAAATGTACATCTAGATGCCATAAAAGATATTGCTTCTCTGCACTTCCACAATCTTTGGTTTGCCGAGGAGGTTTTCCACCATGACTGCACGAGTGCACATACATATACTGCAGCAGCTCATGGAAAACACCAGAGCCAGGAATTCAATTGAAGGTATTTGTTTCCATTTCCGGCTATTTGCCAAAGATGAGACTAGATAAATACGTTACTCGCTCCTGCCCGAACAGAAGCAGTGGGTTCTGAGGAAACACGTTACTCCTTCCTTTTTTTCTCTGACTCTAAATAATTGAACAGAGGGGGAAAAAGGGAAGGCCTCTGCAGGGTTCATATTGAGTTTTTACTTACTTTACCAGCATCTGTCTTCCTTTACACATGCTAGCACATATGCACAGATCAGATGGCAACACGGCTGTGTGAAACGCACGACTTTGAACTTTTTGAACAAAATAAGCGAGGAGAAAAATGAGTGCAGGTACAGTATGGTCAAACTCCGCTGGGTTTGCAGTTACGCACTCTCCTCCTCTTCGTCTTCGTCTTTCGCGCGAACACCACCGGGCTCCCCGGGGCCCTGACAGAAAAGATATGACATATTTAAAAAAAAAAAAAAAAAGAAGAAGAGAGGAAAAAAATAGAGGTGGGGAATGAAAACAACTTCCCTTTTAAAGAGAGAAAAAAAAATCTCTTGTGTTTTACATCTCTCTCAACAACGACAGCTTCAGGGACAGTTTATGTGCGAGAGACAAAGACACTTTGACACTGTCAGCTTCTGTCACTGAAGCTAGCGCTGGTTGGCGGCGAGAGGCAAAGTCGGAGCAAAGCAGCCCGCTCGACTCTCGTCGACAATCGCAAGACGGCGCGGTCTTTTGTGTGCGACTCGATGTCTAGAGGCCTTTATGGTAATGAACATGAGGTCTTCCCCTTGCTAAAACATATCAATAAATAAAACATAGGAGCTCCTCCATTGTGGTTGATTCACAGGCACTGTCACTTTAAGGGAGTTTAGCTTAGTTGTGATACAAACACACCATCATAAACACTTAAGATGAACAATCCACCTGAGACTGAGCAAGCAGCCCTTTCATCCACAGAGAGGGAGAGAGATACATAATTAAGAGAGGAAAGTGTAAAGATGTAATTGCTACGTTGTTGATAATCTTGATTACCATTATTAAGTAGTTTTAAAAGAGACATGACTCTGAGCCATATTTAGAGGATCTGACTTATTAATCAGGCAGCTGTTTGGAGTGGCGCTTTAGAGAATTACAGAGGAGGTACAGTAATAACTTAGTGTGAGCTTGTGAGTCTGTGTGGAGAAATTGTCCCTAATGTGAAGCTAAAGGAATTTCATTGGACATTGAAAATAGGAAAACATTCACGAGGTCGTAAAGATCTCTGCAGTAAGACAATGAGCTGATACAAAACCATTAACACAATCAAATTCCTTTTAAATCCATGCCAAACGAGCTGCATTCAAGATTTTAGCACAAATGTTTGTTTCGTTGGTCATTTTTTCCCCCTCTCTTACAACAGAGGTTGCGCTATGGGGTCTTGCCCTCAGGTGTGAGGTTAGCTCGCAGATGCTGTGTGCTGTTTGGGGTTTAGCCCACCTCCCTCAAGCCATCTCTAGGCCCCAACTGAGCACTTTAAACACAATAAAAAAAGAATAAAACATAAGTGGGTGAAAAACAAGAAAGAATAAAATCTTGACTACTAACAGAACACAAGGTGAGGTTTAATTTCAAAGGAAAATAATTTAGAATGAAGTCTAAACAGACTGAATTCAGTGTGACATGGATTTCTTGAAAATAAATATTTTCAATTTTTAGCTAAAGATAAAATAGTAAAAGTTTTGTCTATTATTGTTGAAGCTTTAGTATCACTATTCCAATGTAAGAGTATCTTACCATAATCAAAAGCTGTTTCTCTGGTACATATCAATAAGTAGATCCCAATCCCAGTTGTGTATGTGTGTGTGTGCGTGCGTGCACGTGTGTGCATGTATTATGCAATAATATATATATATATATATATATATATATATATATATATATATATATATATATATATATATATATATATATATATATATATATATATATATATATATATATATATATATATATATACATTATTGTATAATACATGCAAAGTTTAAATAATAATAGTTAAATAAAAAAAAAAAATATATATATATATATATATATATATATATATATATATATATATATATATATATATATATATATATATATATATAACATATATATATATATATATATATACATTATTGTATAATACATGCAAAGTTTAAATAATAATAGTTAAATAAATAATATATATATATATATATTATTATATATATTATTATTATTATTATTATTATTATTATTATTATTATTATTATTATTATTATTATTATTAACATAAACAGCAATAAAGGCCAATACAATACAGAGACATACCATAGAGGAAGTGTGTGCATTGTTTTCTTTTTAATCAAGCAGAATATTTTCTATTCATCAGCCACAATCATGAAAAGGATCAAAACCTGTTAGAGTGTCACATCTGAATGGCAGAAGACACACAGTGTAATTCATAGATCATGTTCTTTATCTTCCCACAGCAGGATGTTGAACGGAACATTTTGGAGCTTTGGTCTTTGCGATCAGGCTTCCTCATCATAGTCACACTGCCCTCCATTGGTCAGTGATTATACTGCAGCAACTGCGCAGAAAGTAAAGCCAGTGCTGATACATAAATGTGGATTAGCAGTAATTCAGGTTGACTATATATATATATATATATATATATATATATATATATATATATATATATATATATATATATATATATATATATATATCGTTTTTTTTGGTTAATTAATGCAGACCTCTGAAGACTCCAGGTTTGTAAAGTGCAGATATTAACTTTCTAACATCTTGTTCCCAGTGGGAAATGAAGAGCAGCTCACGTTTGTCAGATGGAGGCACGGTAGGAGATTAGGTAGAAATACAGTCTGGCGTGGAATTACAGAATTATTTCTGTATTTCTGGCTCTTAAATTCGTCAGACAACTCTAATTTTCTTTTTTTATGTTGTAATGTGCATACAATTTTTTTTCTTTCAATATGTAGCACATTTCACAAAAGTTATTGCATGAGTAACTTTAGATTGCATAAACAGTAAATAGAAACTGAACTTTTTTTTTTACTTTTTTGATGCTTGCTTATCTTTGATACTAGTAAACATCCCAGTATCTGTTGAAAACATCAAAGATTTTCTTCTTCCTCTTCAAATCTGTAATTTTGACCCTATCAAAATCCATCAGATTTGTTAGATTTTCCCAAATAAAAATTATGAATAAAGCACATTAAACTAAGTCTACCCTAAACAGCAACAGGCCATCAAAATTGATCTTGCATGATATCACTTGAATCTTAGAGACCAATGTGCAATTTTTAGTTCCTAATCTTAACATAAATAAAATCTATTAAACCAGTAAATTGGGATCCTGGCAAAACTTTTGCTTAAAGTGTTTTTGTAAATACAGCAATGTTCTACGGACAATTTTATTCTAACATTTAAAAGCTATAAACGCCTCCTGGATTGTCTTTAATTCTGCTCCCTAATTTACAAACAGAAAAAAACTAAAGAAGGAATGGAAGAAAATACAATCTGTGACAACTATTTGCATTAAAGGTAAAGTGTAATCTTATATCTTCAAGTGGCTCCCAGTGCCATCCAACAACGGAAAACTTTGAAAGCAACAGAGGAAAATTAGTCAGTTTTTTCTCATTAAGCTGCAGTATTTACTAAAGCCAATTTGAAAATACATTTAAGTGCACATGGCCCGAAGGGTATTAGGAAAGCTACAATTTTTAATTCTTCCCCATCAGTGTCAGAATTTCTGCTCCCATTATGTTGCTCTTGGAGCCAGATGATGCTTGCTGAATGGATGATTCTTGTTTGCTTTTAAGGGAGTATGTTTGACTTCAGATAAGTGGCATAAAGACAGACCTGAGAAGAAAGTAGAACAAAAGATAAGTGCTTTAAAGATTAACACAACAGCAATGAATGTATGAATGGCTGAGTGAGCTTGAGTTTGACATCCACTTATTATCCTGTAAGCTTTACTGCACCTGTTTGCACAGAATCATCGCCATCAGCACAGATGATGGCTGAGTTCATGTAATTCTCAGAACAGCCGGTCCACCTATAACCTAACCAGATTAGTGGCCAGAGTGTGTGTAGAGGTTTAAAAGATCAGTCTGTTGGAAACTGGGAGCAAATCTGCTTCAAAAAGCCAAAAGGAAATGCTGAATATGTTTTTTTAAACGTTACTTTGAAAAAAAATACTTAGTGGAGTTAATTTTGTAAATCTCTGAAAGAGAAATGTTTGATATTCAAGCTTCTAACATGTGACGTCAGCCTTTCCACTGCAGTTAGGAGTGACATTTATAGGATGTGTGTTGCTGATTTAATAGCCTGTCTGGCATATGTGAGAAGAGATTTAGAATACTCAGGCTGTACAGTAGCAGTAATATGTTAACTGCTTTAATTTGAAACAACAGAACTGCTCTGATTTCAGATATAGTTAGTTGTGTGGAGTTTAAAGCCTGAAATGATGTTGCTTATAACTTATGAAAAGTCAATCTTCTGCTTCTGTTTGCATCTCTGATGTGCACATGTACTGATCATCCGTACATGTGTTTTGCAAAAGTATTCATACCATTTTAACGTTTTTAAAGTTTGTCGCATTGCAACATCGGGAGCCAACTCAGCGTACTTCATGAGGATTTGGGAGACAGAGCAACGTAGAGTAGCACATAATTAGAAGTGTAAGGAAAGTGAAGTATGATTTTCAAAATCTTTACAAATAAACATCTGAAAAGTGTGGCATGCATTTGCAACCCCCCACCACCTTTACTCATAAATAAAATCCAGTCCAACCTGTTGTCCACAGAAGTCGCCTAATTGTTAAATTGAGTTCACCTGTATATGTATGTAATTCAGTGTAAGTACAAATGCAGCTGCTGCATGAAGACCTTGACATTGTAACAAACTGCGTCATTTAAGATCACACTGGTTCTACAAAATGTCGATTCAAGGTGCCAAAAGAATCCTGCCATAATTTTTATTTAGAAATAGCAAAATAAAATAAATGTTTAATTAAATAATGTGACTTTTTTAATTCCTTTTCACAATTATGCTTCACTTTGTGTTAGCCTGTGACAAAGTCCTAATAAAATACAATCATACTCAGAAAATTAGTATTATTGAGTATTATGAAAAGTTCATTTGTTTTCGTAACTCAATTTGCTAATTGAAACACATTATATGAAACACACAGACCGAAGTTTTTAAGCCTTTATTTTTGTTAATTAGGATTTTTCAGGTACAGTTAATTTAAAAAAAACATTTAAGATTACACCTGATCAATAGAAAAAAAGATATGCACAAATGGGAGCTAAATGAAAAGTATGTTTAACATCTTCTTTAAGTTATTTTTACTGAGGGTACTTTTAATCTGACAAATGTGCCTTATCGGAACCAATATTCTAATTGATTGAATATGATTGTATATCGAAATCTGGGGGTTGTATCTTGACAAAGTTCAAACGGGTACTTTTGAAAGGCACTGCAAAGCATGGAAGCCATCCGCATTCAAATTCATGGTCATTGCTCTTATGGTTTCAGTAGCATGGTATGTTTTCTGCAATTTCAGCCAGACACGAGGAATAACTGAGCAATAAAGGCTGGAGGACAAATATCCCACATCACCTAACACATCTTCCTTTTCCAGCTTTGAATATTGCTCTTATTGACAGTGACAGACTTAACTAGTCCCAGACTTTTCCATCAAACACACTTATTTCTGCTGCTACACATGCACAGGATCCGGCAGCACATATATTTGAATTTACAGGCTGAAGTCTAAAAATGCGAGGGTGGTATTAGCTGACATAATGAAAGCAGAGTAACTTTCTGAAAGGTTATATTCATCTCTTGTTGTTCTTGTTGCCTGAGCTATATGAAGGACATCTTAAGGCTTCAACCAGAGCATGTGTTACGACTATTAAAATATCATATTAAGATTCTATGCAAACATATATCAATGTGAGCAACAAATCCGCCGATATAAAGTAAATTAGAGATCCAACGACACAATTTTGAGAGCTTAAAACAAAGCACATGGTAATTATGAAGTGAATAATAACAGATTTCAATGGTGAAAAAGCAAAAACTCTGTGTAGTTATCCCAGACGCCTGACTCGAATAATGAGTGCCCAATGTCTGGGAGGCAGATTGAGGCTAGGCTAATTTAAAAGAAAAAAACTGGTCATGTTTAGGATATTGTTCTGATCAAAACCAGATGGTGCTAAAAAAACATACTCATTTTCATTATTCATTACTAACTCATTGGGTAAAAGTCCTCCCAGTTTACGGCCGGACTCATTGGAAGGAGGTTTATGACCGTGTCAAGATGCCAACAATGAGTTTCTCAATGAAAACTCAAAGTGTGGAGTTTATGAGAAGCTTTGCAGCGCATCTAAAACTCCTTTAACAAACCTATAAAATCTAACAAGAATGTGCTAATTTAACTTGATTCTCCACGATACTTCGTCACGCTTTAGAACGCACTATTAAAAGTGTCTTAAATAACTGTCTGAAACCCAGTGCCCTCTGTTAACATGTAAGCCTTTACTCATACAGTGTCGTTCCCTCAGGAAGATGGTTTGGCAGGGGATCACGAGGAACAGGTCAACATGGGGAGTAGAGGGGAAAGAAGCAATCCAAGGCAGACAGAGGAGTCAAAAGCAGCCCGTCGAAGTCTTTGAATCCAGTGGAATTCCTCTCCTCCTCCGCGGCTCCTCTGGGAGGCGTCAGGAGCCTGTGGAGAGAGCGAGGTAAGACGGGGCCTGTCAGGAACAAAGCTCCAAATTCACATGATATGTTTAGCTAAAAGGGTGAAAGAGAAATGAATCAAAGCTTGGCGGGATCAAAGAAACGCAACAATAAAGTCGAGGCAGTTGCCATGGGACCAGCAGGAGATGCATATCATTTATAAGTTGTTCTCCGGCTCTGTCAGATGTGGAGGGAATTGACTGTTATTGTTTGGAGGGGTGAACTGCCGCTGGAGGGGGTTAGGAGCAGGGGTCATCATCACGCAGCGAGAGGAATATATCTCTTCGCTTGTTTTAAACAGCAGTTGCCTGTGATCTGTGTCAGAGGCCACACCAGATGCACCTTCAAGCTTGTGATAGCAGACAACAAGACAGACACAACAACAACTCCCCTCAACCCTGTAAATATATAATCACCACAAACCATTCAGGGGCTAAACATTTGTTTTGCATATTACATTGTCAATGCTTATGATCACTCTTTTTGTCTGAATGAAAAATCAAATAGATATTAAACAGAGACTTACGTTTTTTATTTACATTGTTTAAAATTATACCACAGGAGGTGAGAGTAAAACTCTATAAGCAGGGAGGGTCCTACATGACGTTTAACATAAATTAAAACAAGGATATGTGTAAACCTTTCATGCATGAAGCATCACTCAAGGAATGTTTACAGTTTTTCACAGGTCTACTCAGCTCAACTACACATGTTTAGACTTTGAAATACACATGTGACAAACAGACTCTCAATACAATACTACATATACAGTACAGTCATATCAATTCATTAGAATATGCATTTATTAAGATTAAAAGTAACTTTTGAAAATAACAACCTTTAAGCAGGTACTGAGCATATTTTGGATTAACCCCACATTTCTGTATTAAAATATGTTTGTTTTTTTGTTATCATAAAAAAGGATACATTTATAAAAGAAATCACATGTTGGTTTTATATTATCTGTAGGCAGAAAATTATCATCAAAAACATAAATGAAGAATTGAAAATATCAGCCTTAGTGAATTGAGTAAATAAATGGACATTTCAATAATATTCTATTCACTGAATATGACTATATATTGAGTGGCTGAACTGTGTATTTTAACACAGAACAATTTTACAAAGCCAACAAAATATTGTTCATGGCATGAAACACAGGAAATAAAAGCCACAGCTGTACTAAATGATGTAGGTTTAAACCTTTCCAAAAGTGTGTGGCATACAAGAAAAGAACACAGAAACAGGGCTTCCACTCTGAGACCTTTAGCTCTGTCAAGTAGCAAATCCCTAGCATCTCCAGCTGCTTCAGTATCTTCACTTCATTGTCACTACATCTACCGTAGTATAGTCTTCCTTTTCTGAGAGACAGCCTTCGGCCTCATGGAATACTACACTAGCTGATGCTCATACACTAACAAATCTGCAGAAAATATTGCTTTGGCTACAAAAAAATCTACATTTCTAATGACTAACAAAACAGTTAAGGCACCTTAAGTATTTTCAGGAACAGCATAGCAACAGTTATCAAATCAAACAAATCAAATCAAACTTTATTTATGAAGCGCTTTTCATACAAGAAGTTGCATCACAAAGTGCTTTACAGATTAAAATGACCCCACATAAAACCACCTTCCCTTCCCTCCCCCACAGATTTAATAGCATGGTCACAGTTATACCCCCCTCCCCCCAACCCATCTCCCATTATAGTCAAAATTTACATAAAATATACCCAGTGATGCATAATGTTCACTTTAGTGGACAGGTGATCAGTTACAATTTCCTCCCAAGATAAAATAAGAAAATCAACATTTTAATTTCAACGTTTAATTTTTAATGTTACCAAAAATCACTCACCTGTAGGAATCACATAGCTTCTATAGCTGGCCTCCAATGGGTCCAATGTACATGAGAGGGACATGTTCAGCCGTGGTGATATCTTACATTACATTTAATCCTCATGAATCCTAATTAAGGCATGTTGCAAATATTTACAAATGATCTGAATAATTTAGTACTTTTTATCAGTAGAACTACACCATATTAGATGATGAAATTAAGAAAATCCAGTTTTGACTAGCACATAATTTGCTTAACGTGTTTAACTTTCTGTTGTATCTAAATCTTTAACCATTATTACATAAGTGTTTGGAAACTGAGAAGACCAACTGCTGTGACTTTGAAAATAAAATATTTTCAGAGTTTTGCTTGGTTTGGGGCATCGTGTGTGTTTTTGCATGCCAGATGCATCAGATCTGGACAGAAGGCTGCATAAGTAGCACCTGGACCATTCACCCTCTGATCCAAGCTGTTGTACAATATGTTTTAGGTGTTGTCTTGCTAAAAGAGACAGCATATGTTGCTCAAAATCATGCATGCCTGGTTAGTAGTTTATTGATGTATTCATAGATGTGAAAGCTACCCATTTTTTCTGCATAAAAACCCACTCAAAATTATGGATGCTGACAAAAATCCAGATGCCCCGATTTTCGTCAAGGAGTTTCCAGCATCTTTAATTTCTATCCATCTATTTTGCGTGTCAATTAAATTAATTGATAAATTAATCAATTAATCCTGTTCAATGTTATGCAGCAGGTAGCATAAAATATTGAGAATTTTAACTTTGTTATCTTGTGGTCCATTCCTTATCGATTTTCTTCAAGGTTTTCTCTAATCTTTTGTGTATCACGGATCAAGTATGTTTTAAATTGTAAAAGATCTGTGTTATATTTCTACTTTTGTCCTTAGGTTGACAATTTCATTCGGTCCTCACATAATATCAGCAGTTTGACTTTGCATATGTTGGCAAAGGTAGGTGGGACCCACTGACAGGTTCATACTGGACCCTTGCCTTGAAAAACAAAAGTCTATACACTGAGCTCTTAACCTCTGAGCCTCAAGGCTGATTGAAGAATTAATGTTGCTTTGTGTAGCTGACAATACAATAGTTTGTGTATATAGATTGCTTCATGGTTTCATGGTACTGGCTGAACCATCAGTCTCTAACATACACCATTGTAATTCTGGTCTTCAAGTATTCACCTGTAAAAACTGAAAATGTATACCTGAAGTTTCAGAAAAACTGTATTACAATTAGTTCTTCAGTTCTTTGGAATAATGAAAAATAAAGCTTATCGTTTAGAGATAACAGTTTTCTGGATATTTTGTTTGCATTAATTATTCATTTAAAACTATTAGCAGCAATTCATTTGATGTTGCAAAATATGTTCATGTAACACGCAGTCTGTCATATATTGGATCAAATATATCCTCTTTACTGAAATATTTAAGCTCTAAATAACATATTATGTACACATTTCTTCAAAAAGTTAGTCAGTGCGATCGACGTGAGCATGAACATACTGTTATGTATTTTTTTTCTTTTTTTTGGTATGCAGGTGCCTATTGCACTTTTCTACATCGGTAGATGTGCACCCATGTAAAGATGGAACCCGTTCGTCTACTCTTTCAGACTGCACCCATGAGGAATCCTAAAATAACAACAAAGGGCTCTCAGTGGGTTTGATAAAAGCTCAGTCACCAACCATTTTGGCTCATAGAGTCTCCTCCCCTACTGTATCACTGAACAATAAGTCACACCTCACAAAGAGAGAGAAAGGAGTAAGAGGCTTCAACATCTGACCACAACATATATTTCTTTATCCTAATATAATCCTTGTTGATATTTTGCCAGAGATAGATGTGCCTTCATTTTGATTTGAAAGACAGCCTTTCTATGTCACTGCTGATTTTGACCATTATACATGGTTTAAATACATATTTTCTGTGTGGATAATGGGATATTTCAACATTACCCGTATGTGAAAAAGATTACAAATGTTACACTGTATTACTTTTAGAATTGCGCTGCTCTGGGTGGCTGCATGTTGGAGTGGCTCTGTTGGCTACATATTAAGTTTTGGTTTTTTTCTACATTGGTTCCTCTTATTTCTTAAAGAAGATTGCATTTTTTTCTATCTGTATACTTTCTAGTTTTTGGTGCTGTGAAGCTGGAAGGATTTTTGCTGTAAATCTTTCCCTTTTTGACAATTTGTTATGATGCGTAACTATGGCAACAATGTGGTTTCCAGTCGGGAGCAGCTGATTAACATCGCAAAAGCTGAAATAATACCTCAACTGAAACCACAAATCCCTGATGAGTTGATGAGGAGGAGACGTGGATGCAGAGCAGGAGAGGAAGTTCAAGCCATCTCTTCCATCGATCATAATGGGCAACGTAAGATCACTGGCTAACAAGATGGATGAACTCTAAGCCCTTACAAGGACTCAGCCAGAGTACCGTGAATGCAGTGTTATGTGTTTTACGGAGACGTGGCTGCTGGATCATATCCCCGACTCCAATGTCTGTCTGCCAGGCTTCCTGACTGTACGAGCAGACAGAGATCTGAAGACGAGCAGAAAAAGGAAAGATGGTGGAGTAGCAGTGCTTGTCAACAACAGATGGTGTCATCCAGGACATGTTACTGTGAAGTGTCGTCTCTGCAGCCCAGATGTCGAACTCTTGGCAGTGAGTTTTCGTCCATATTATTTACCAAGAGAGTTCACCAGTGTAATTTTGGCAGTTGTTCACCTTCAGCCGTTGCCGACAATGCATGTGATGTCATCAGTTCCATTGTTGCTAAGCTACAGACACAGCACCCCAATGCATTTGTGGCAATATCTGGTGATTTTAATCATGCCTCGCTCTCTACTACACTTCCAACATTTCAACAGTTTGTCAGCTGCTCTACAAGAGAAAACAGGACCTTGGATTTGTTTTATGCAAATGTAAAGGATTCATTCACGTCCAAACCAAGACCTCCTCTGGGACAATCAGATCACAATCTTGTTTTTCTCTGTTCAGAATATAAACCCCTTGTTCAGAGGCAACCTGTGACAAAACGAACTGTGAGAAAATGGTCACAGGAAGCTGAAGAAGCCCTGCAGGGTTGTTTTGCAACCACAGACTGGATGCCTCTTTGCCAAGCACATGGAGAGGACATCAATGCCATGAGTGTGTGACTGACTATATAAACTTCTGTGTGGACAACATCATCCCCACCAGAACAGTGAGATGCTTCCCCAATAACAAACCCTGGATCACCAGTGACCTGAAGGAACTGCTAAACAAGAAAAAAAGAGCCTTCAGGGAGGGAGACAGGGAATTACTGAGGAGTATACAGAAGCAACTTAAGGTTAAGATCAGAGACAGCAAGGAGGCATACAGGAAGAAGCTGGAGAACAAACTACAGAGGAACAATATCCGAGATGTCTGGTCAGGAATGAGAAAGATCACAGGTTTTTAGGACAAGAAGGATTGGATAGATGGAAGTCTGGACAGAGCCAATGAACTGAACATATTCTTCAACTGGTTCAGTTCAGGAACTAGCTCAGCATCCCCCTCTCCTGTTCCCAGCCAAAGAGACATCCAACTATCCTCTGATCAACAGCTTTCCTGTTACACCTCGGATGTTTTATCCTTCACCTCAGCCATGGACTCTTCTAATTCCACAAGTTTGACTTCAACCAAGTCAGGAAATGCTGCTACCCCCTTTGCCTCCCCCTCCCACTTGTCTGTCTCCAAAAGTCAGGTGAAGAGGCAGCTGGAGAAACTGAACCGGAACAAGGCTGCAGGTCCAGATGGTGTCAGCCCCAGAGTCCTGAAGGCCTGTGCAGAGCAGCTCTGTGGGATTCTGCAGCACATCTTCAACCTTAGCCTAACTCAGGAGAAGGTTCCAGTGTTGTGGAAGACATCCTGCCTTGTTCCAGTACCCAAAAGAACTCACCCATCAGTCATCAATGACTATAGACCCGTTGCCCTGACATCCCACATCATGAAGGTCCTGGAGAGACTCCTGTTGGCAACCCTGAGTAAGCAAACAAAAACGTATCAGGACCCGCTGCAGTTTGCTTATCGCTGTGGAGTTGGAGTTGAAGATGCCATCATCCACCTACTTCAACCAACCCACTGTCACCTGGACAAACCAGGCAGCACTGTGAGGATCATGTTCTTCGATTTCTCTAGTGCATTTAACACAATTCAGCCTGATTTGCTTTGTCAGAAACTCCTGAAGACACAGGTGGAGCCCTCAAAAATCGCCTGGATCAATGACTACCTGACCAACAGACCACAATTTGTGAGACTGAAGAATTGTGTGTCAAACCAGGTGGTCAGCAGCACAGGAGCACCACAAGGGACCGTACTCTCACCATTCCTTTTCACTCTGTACACCTCAGACTTCCAGTACAAATCAGAGACCTGTCATCTGCAGAAATACTCAGATGACTCTGCAATTGTCGGGTGTATCAGAGATTAACTAGAAGCTGAATACAGAGAGCTGGTGGACCGCTTTGTGACATGGTGTGGTAACAATCGTCTCACCTTGAATGTGAACAAAACAAAGGAGATGATTGTAGATTTCAGAAGAAACAGGGATAAGTCAAACACTGTTTCCATCATGGGAGAAGAAGTGGAGGTGGTTGAGGAATATAAATACCTCGGAGTTCACCTTGACAACAGACTGGACAGGAGGCGCAACAGAGAAGCCGTCAACAAGAAGGGACAGAGCAGTCTGTACTTCTTGAGGAAGCTTAGGTCCTTCAAGGTTTGCAGCAAGATGCTGGAGATCTTCTACAAGTCTGTTGTGGAGAGTGTAATCTCTTCAGCCGTCATCTGTTGGGGTAGCAGCATCAGAGCCAGGGATTTAAAAAGGCTAAACAACCTGATAAAGAAGGCTGGTTCTGTTCTTGGGACAACTGCGGAAAATCTGGAGATGATAATGCAAAGCAGGATTCTTCATGAACTCAAAAAAATTATGGACAACCCTGAGCATCCTCTTCATGAGTCATACAACAACAGAGCGTCTTCAGTCGGAGGCTTCTTCAGTTTCGCTGCAATACAGACCGCTACAGGAAATCCTTCCTTCCCACAGCCATCATCATCTACAACAACTCCTTAAAGAATTAATTATATGAGCTACAACCAACACTTAATTTCCCTCTGGGATCAATAAAGTATTTTTGAATTTGAATTTGAATTTGAAGATTTTATGCTCTTGTCATAGACATGCCCCCATAGGATAGGCTGCTACTAAAGCTTCAAGGCTCAATCAACAGCTAGTTGTCTTTCAAATTTAAAGTTGGATACTTGGAAAGTTGTGCTTTTTGCAAAGAAATACATTCAAGCTTCTGTCAGCCTTCATCATCTCTTGGATATGTTTCTATGTCTGCTTTCTGTCTGGGTCCAAAGACAAAGAAATTAAGGACATTTTGTGAAACACCTCAGCCTCGAAATGTGTGTATCATTTACGAAGTACTCCTATTACATTTATCTAATGTGTAGCTACTGTCCACTATAGACAACATTTTTAACTGTACTACTATTGTAAAGCTAACTAATATTTTATCCTCTCAATCTAACATGGTTTGAGACAAAGTGTGTGTGTCTTTACCAGAGGAAACGCTGGACAGTTTTGTGCTGGTAGAAGCAAGGACTCTTGATACAGTTTTCTCCTCAGTGAGGCCCACCACAAGTGTTTTGGACACGATTCCCACCTTATTTTTTAAGCAATTTTATGGATCTTTTAGATATGAGGTTTTAACCATGGTGAATTGCTCCCTTCAGACGGGTTTTTTTCCTGCCGCCTTTAAAGAGGCGGTAGTGAGGCCCATGCTGTAGAAGAGCAATTTAGATTTATCTAACTTTCCGTTTTTAAGCAAAGTTTTAGAAAAGCTTGTTTTACGTCAACTTAATGATTTTATTAACGCTCATAATGTCCTAGAGAAATTTCAGTCTGGTTTCAGGGTGAACCACAGCACCGTGACGGCCCTTCTGAAGATTTTAAATGATTTTAGATTAAACTATGATGCCCAGAAGGTGACCATGTTGGTTCTACTTGATCTAAGTGCTGCCTTTGATACAATGGACCAAACTATTCTTTTAACCGTTTAAAACAGATTGGCTTCTCCGGTCCTGTTCACATATGGTTCACATCCTATCTCTCAGACAGGACTTTTATGGTAAATTTAGATACCTGCTCCTCTAAGGTACACAAGATCACATGTGGTGTGCCCCAGGGTTCAATTTTAGGCCCAGTGCTTTTTAATCTGTATAAGCTCCCTCTTGGCAGCATCATCAGAAGACATGTTAACTTTCACAGCTGTACATCTCCATGTCTCACGATGACACACGGCCAATGAATGCACTTTTTAACTGCATTTTAGACATCAAATCCTGGATAGCAGAAAACTTTCTCCAGCTCAAACAGGACAAAACTGAAGTTTTAGTCATCGGTCCTGAGGCTCAGGGACGATAAACTTTTACCAAAACTACAACCACTGTCTCTTAACCCTTCTTTACAAGTGAAAAACTGCGATTTTTGACTCTGAGCTGACTTTTTTGCCTCACATTAAAAACATGACTAAAATAGGTTTTTATCAACTAAAGAACATTGGCAGAGTCCACCCCATTCTCTCTCGGGCCAATACGAATACATTAATGCATGCTTTTATCACCAGCAGAATTGATTACTGTAATGCCCTGCTTTCTGGTCTTCCCAAAATGAGTACATCAGGTTTACAACTCCTACAAAATTAAGCAGCACATGTCCTGACGAAGACCAGGAGGCAGGAACACATTACACCAGTCTTAAAATCACTGCATTGGCTCCCCCGTATGTTTTAGGATCAATTTTAAGATTCTTTTAATGGTTTTTAAGTGTCTTAATGGTCTTGGGCCTTCTTATCTTTCAGAACTGCTTTTACTATATGAACCTTTGCAGTCTCTGGGTTCCTCTAGCAGCCGTCTCCTTGTCATCCCTAAAGTCAGGGGAGACACTCATGGTGAGGCGTCTTTCCAGTTTTATGGCATTCACTTCTGGAACAGGCTGCCGGAGGATCTCAGGGCCACCGAGAACATTCATGTTTTTAAGAGCAGGCTCAAGACTCACCCTTTTAGCCGAGCTTTTAATTGATTAGTTATTTATTAATATCTGCTTAATTGCTCTGCATGTTTTACTTGATTAAATTTTATCAATGTTTTACACTAAATAATTCTAAATTTGATCAGTGTTTTACTATTTAATCTCATATTTATCTACTCTTTATCTTAATATTTTAACCTGTTATTTTAATCTTCCTTCCAGTGTCTCCTCTGTGGGAGCCCTCTGGCTCAGGAGCGGTGGTTTGGCTGTGGCTGCCTGGGTGCTCTCCAGGTAGTGCTTGTGTGGAGGTGGAGGTGGGGCTCTCAGCTTTCCCTCCACTGGGCGCCCTGGGCCGGTACCTCGGCTGTTGCTGTCGATCTGCTGCTGCCAATGCAGATGGCTACCCGGATGGTGTTTCCTTACCTGGCTCTGCTATTCTCAACCCTATGTCCTTGTTTACTGTTGCTTTGAAGTGTGTGGGTGCATGGGAGATGCTTGGGGGGTTATGTGGGGTCATTTTAATCTGTAAAGCCCTTTGAGATGGTGTTTTGTGTAAAAAGCTCTTTATAAATAAAGTTTGTTTTGATTACTGGGATGAAGGATTAAAAAAAGTGTAGTGTGCTACTGTGTAAGTACAGAGCGACTAACGTTGCTGTGACTTGACCAACTCCTTTTGTTATTTTTCTTTTCTTATTGCTCTAGCAGAAGTGTATGAGTCTCCCCAAGTGGTCAAATAATTATTAGCTCAATTAATCAGATAAAAGTCAAGTCTACCGGCACCTCAGTCAATTCAAGCATTCACCATGCAGAGGTGAGTGAATCCTCCCCAGTGCAAACATAGTGCATGCATAGCATAGCATAGCATGAGATTGGGAATGCATCATTATCAGGTCATTGCTATGACATTTAGACAACAACCCCGCTATTTGCAGTAAAAAATAAAAAAAGGAAATAGTAGTTTCATGAAATTTCATGACTTAGCTGGGGATCACAACCCATATGCAACACTATCAGATGTGTAGAATTGCTGTTGTTTTATTATTTCCAAGCACTACTCCTTTATGAAACAGTAACTTTTCTTTCATATATCGTATTTCTTGATGTTTAGATTGATAAAAACTGACAAAACAATGTTTGATTGCATTTAAAAAAGCTTTGATTTAATTTCAATTTTCATCTTCAACAGGTAAATATGACAAATGTAATATTTGTTATTTTATAACCGCCCCCTAAACTCCCATTATTGCTATCCTATATGCCTAAATAAAGCTACTTAGATGAAGAGGATCCAGTTTATTTTACTCAGTCCTCACTACTAGTTAAATCCACAGTGAAAATCCCTCTGCTTTACCACTGATATCAGGCCAACAAGCAGCAGAGAAGGACTCCATTGTTATTTCTAACTGGTAGAAGCCCTCGGGTTATTTTTCCTCTGCCTTGAAACAAATCAATGAAGCACAACTCACTTTGAACAATTGCACATTTGCTGAAATCAGATGTGGGCCGAGGAGCCAGCCGTCATCACACTCATTCCTGTTTGTTGACAGAGGAGGACTTTGATAAACAAGCAGCCTCTTTGAAACAGGTGCCCAAGCATGAGTTCAGTTTTTAAAAGGCAATTCCAAAAAATGCACTGATTAGAGGATGTTTGTTATTCTGGATTCAAGCATTTCTATTCCACAGATCCTTGCTAAAGTAGCTAAAAGACTTTGGTGATAAACAAATCTTGTTTATTTTTCAACAAAGATGCAGCAAAAAAATTTGAGAGGGGTAATTTAAAAAATCAAGCAAAATTATCGAATCAAATTATTTGTTCTGTCCATTAAGAGAAGTCTCAGTAAAAAAAAAAGTAAATTTAGACAGTAGTTAGCGCTGAAATTATGCTTTTTTTAAGCTAACGTTGCCCTCAAGTGGTTTCTTTGCAAGCTGCATAAAATTTAAATTTGATGTCAAAAATAAACATAATAAATATAAAACCTTGCTCTTGGTACTATCTAAAAGGATTTCATCATATAATTCTTGATAAATGTAAAGTTTTCTTTCCTAACTGCGCTATTACTATAGACAGAATGTGTTATCACTGGCTGCTCCGCAACATGCACTCAAGCCAGTTCACAAACTCGGCTTATCCTCTCTATCAACATATGGAAGTGTTTTAAGGCCCGTATCTGCTAGCAGCAAATGGTCTTAAATCAGTCATTTTAATATCAAAGCACTTAACACTAGAATGATGATTGCTTGCAGGTGGATAGCCATGCCGCTTGTCAAGACTGCATTTGAAGAAAATGACTTAGCTCTTATCCGACACGTACAGTACAGCCAGTGTTCAATACGCAAGATCACATTACAGAAGATTACTTTGGAGTTTCAGCAATTTTCCCAAATTACACTGGCCTTTGGTCTCTGCTAAACTTGATTGACTTGAATGGTTTTCATTAGGACGCGTAGCAGAGTGTTTGCTGTTGATGTCGGAACACAAGAGGAGAGGGATTTGGAGGGTGAGCTGGTACCGCCGCTGGGACACTGAAAGTGGACAAATATGCAAATCACTTTCTTGGAAATGCTTCATCGTGTTTTTTTGGGTGGGGGTGGGGATCATGGAAACAGGCTTTGCTTTGATTTGTGATGCTCATCTGTATTTCAAAGGCCCGAAATCTTCCCACAACACTTAACCCATTTGCTCTCGTTTCGTTAGATGCCTTAAAAAGTGGGAAGCGATGCAACCTCTGAAGTTGTTCACTCCATCCAGGCTTTTCACGATGCAAGAAAAGCATTGCAAATATGTGATTTTGTAATGGTCCTGGTTGGCATTGTCAATAAAAAGTGTCTTGCGAATTACATTGGTGTCATGTTTGAACTTGAGTCCACCCTTCTCCTGTCACTCCTTATCCACACACTGAAACCTGAGAAATGGAAATCAGCTAGATGTCACAGAGAGCCTGAACACGAAATGACAAGAAAATAGCTGTGAATAACATTGACCACCCTTCTTACCCTCCTAGGAAAATACTTTTAAAAAGTGATCCAAAATGAAGAGTAGTCCGTGCACATTGTTTATCAAAGCCAGTGATCCTCACTACATTCCCTGTGGCTATTTGGCTGCTTTAACTGCTGCCTCCAAACTGAAATCCAAGAAGAGTCTCTGTTAGGAATTAAGGGATGGTGCCTTACCCTTTTACAGATTACGAGGTTTTGCTTCCAAACCAAATGCATACAACGCACATTAATATCCCAAACCTGGCAGCATCAACCTCCATTCTGATAGTTTTCTGTCACTCTGTATTAATTTGATCCCAGTAACAGATATGCAGACGTTGGAATAAATTAGTCTGTCAATAGGGATCTCCATGTGTTTCTCTGCTTTCTTCAGACAGATGTGTTGGTTTTTCAGCGCCATCTTGAGGAGATTACGTGACCCTGCAAAAAACTCACAGACCACACTTATGGAGTGCTCAACTGTTGCAAATTCAAGTCAATCACATATATTTGCCATGATATAGATTGCTGCTGCTTCAGAGATACAGTAAGTGCAAGAGGGTAATAATAAAGAAAAGGCCTGTATATGCAGCATTTAAATAGTAAGTTTTTTAAAAATGTTTTTGAAGATGTAGTCAGAGCTTGTGCAGAGAAGATATCCTGGTGCTCAAGGAGGAAAAAAACAGAAGGAGATGATCAATTCCTGGAGGTCATTACCCGAGTGCTAATCCTTCATCATCAGCCACCGTTCAATGGAGAAAGTGGACAGCATCAAGCTCCTCTGAGTGCAGATGGTGTCCCTTGGTAGAAGAACACCACTGGGATCATTTGGCGGGCCTAGCAAAGTCTCCACTTTCCAAGGAAACTGACAGAAGCATCACTCCCAACAAGCACATCTGTTGTTGAGTGTGTTGAAGTACTGCATATCAGAGTGGTGCTTCAGCTGCAATATGCCAAACAACAGGGCCCTGCAGAGGATAGTGAGGAGAGTTAAGAGTATACCTTCTGTCTAGGACTTGCTTCAGTGCCCCTGCAGAAACAGAGTCTGAACACTCCTCACATCCTCTTCTACATGAATTACCTGCTAACATCAAGTACAGGTGAAACTCGAAAAATTGGAATATTGTGCTAATGTTCATTTATTTCAGTAATTCAACTTAAAAGGTGAAACTAATACATGAGATAGACTCATTAGCCTACATGCAAAGCGAGATATTTCAAGCCTTTATTTGTTATAATTGTGATGATAATGGCTTACAGCTTATGAAAACCCCAAATTCAAAATTTCTGAAAATTAGAATATTACACAATCAATAAAACAAGGATTCCTTAAATAGGAAACTAACTAAAACTTTAAACTAATTGGAATGTGGGATTGTATTGAAATGACTTTTCTTGTTAAGTGCCTTGAGATGACATCTGTTGTGAATCTGCGCTATATAAATAAACTGAATTGAATTTTAAATAGAGAAAAGTTTGATCAGGCATATGTACTCAGTACTTGGTTTGGCCCCCTTTTGCATCAATTACTGCCTCTACGTGGTGTGTCAGTTTTTTACATCATTACATATCCCTCAGAATTGTTGGTATGGCTTCCTGCATATTGTTTAGTAAACAAACTTTAAATTAAAAGATTTGAATAGTCTTCCTTTTGTGTCCTTAAAAGGTATTTGTTGTCCTAAATGACACTCACTTTATCTAAATTAATAACATTTAATGTCAATTTATTTTTTCACCAACTCAATTATTACAAATATTAATTTCCTACTTAAAAGATAAAATAGAAGGAACTTAGGCGCTCTATCTCACAAGCCTTCATAATATCAATAAGAGGGCATCAGCTTTTTCCTACAGCTGGAATAGCAAAAATGCTGAATACATACTAGTATGCAAGGGTAGGGTCATGTACATTTTAAAATATGAAACAGAGTATCTTAAAATATATTCTAACTGCAACTAAACCCCATACGGAAGTCTAACTCTGCCCACACATCCTTTTTGAAAAACGCGCCAAAAAGGACCAAGTAGACAGCCCTATTAGACATTCATTTATAGTTTATCAGAAAAAAAAGTTGATTTGGGGTTAAGTTGCACTTTAAAAAAGGGGCTACACAGTGGAGAAGTTGGTAGCACTGTTACCTTGCAGCAGGAAGGTCTTGGGTTTGAATCCCAGCCGGAGGTCTTTCTGCATGGAGTTCGGAAGTTCTCCCTGTGCATGCGTTGGTTCTCTCTGGGTACTACGGCTTCCTCCCACAGTCCAAAAACATGACTGTTAGGTTAATTAGTCTCTCTAAATCTCCCTTTATTGTGAGTGAGTGTGTGCATGCATGGTTGTTTGTCCTGTGTGTCCCTGCGATGAACTGGTGACCTGTCCAGGGTGTACCCCACCTCTCACCAAATGACCACCAGCCTCGCCATGAGCCAGCAAGGATAGGCGGCTATAGACAATGGATGGATGGAGATTTGAAAAAATTGAATCTATTAAAGTTGTGTTGCAAAGGCGTTACAAATGTCTTTTAGGAACTAAAACTGAATCCGTTAACAGATCACTCCAATCCTTCCTCAATGGAAAAACCCTAAAGTATAAGAGAAAATTATTTTCGCATGCCCTAGTTTTTTAGATTTATATCCTGTTTTTTGTTTTTCTGCTATGTTTCTACATAAAGTGGTACCAATAACTGCCAACTGTTCTCCAAGGCAGGAAATTTCAGATTATAATTCAGTTGTTGCAATCCGAAGCATTGTCTTGTACTCTAGTACCGTGATGAGCAATGTTTATCGGTTTCACTAGACATGATAAAAACAGCTTTTCTTTTAACATCTTCCAACATTAACTGTATGCATTTAACATTTTTAAACATAAACAGAAGACGTTGTATTACCACCTTTGTTCTTAACTTTTTAAACCAACTTGACAAAATTAATGTGTGCCCTTTATTTCGCCTATATTATTCATGATTCTAATACTACACAATTGAAAATGTAAGCGAGTTGCTTTCATTTAACTTTGCTCTGAATACATTAAAATTCAATACAGTAATTCTACTGTTAAGCATTTCTAATAACAGAAGCATAATTTCTGAGATTATTGATGAACCAAAATAAAATAATATATTCCTTTATATTACTTACAGCAGATATAGTTATGGAAAGACCCGTTATGTAGAAGTAAACTGGATGAAAAACATACATGTTTGTAGCCTAGTTAAAGGACAGACATGTAGCTGTAAAAGGTCTCCATATTTAGAGTTTGAAGATATGTTTCCAAATGGTTCAACGCATGAGATTCATTAAGTTAAAACACCTGTAAAATCTTACACAGAAACAAAAAATGAAGACATCTTTCACTTGTTTTCATATTTAAAAAAAACTTTAGTGTTTAATATCGGCAGAGTTCAATGACAGCATAGAGTATAACCTACACTACAAAGCTTTAAATGTAGGTAAGGGTGCAGTAGGTTATGCTTTGATGCACAGCATTGCATCCAGGAGGTTGTTTGTGTGCTTCACTTGTGCCGTTATGAAACCGTGTTTCTTTAAAAGCAGGCTGTACTCCGCCGCACATCGCTGTGTCCCCTCGCTCATGCTGAGAGCCTGCAGCAGCCCCCGATTCGGACCGCTTCGGTTTTCATCCAGAAAAATCTCACTCAGCAGGAGGCCGCAGCCTGGCAGCAGAAATGCAAACACACAACTTTAGAGTATGAAAAGAAAGAATAAAACACTGTATAAGCAAGTAGGCGTTTCAGCTTGGTTGTCTCACAGAACCCTGCACTGATCAGCTATACTAACAAAGAAGCAGTCGATTTTTTATTCTAACAGCATGGGATGCTTCTAATCAGTTTTAACAGTCTAACAGTATTTTTTTTTTTTTTAAGTAACTTCAAGTTGCTTGTTGTAAACTACATTTGTTTTTGTACCTGGAGTGCATGAATCTGAAATTTTCCTCAGCAGAATATGAAGCTTCTCATCAGTCAGATCATGGAGAATTCTCACCAGGATGTACAAGTCTGCTTCGGGCAATTCGTCTTTTAAGAAGTCTCCTGTCCGAATGGTGGGAAAAAGAAAATGTTACACTCACAATGTTAAAGCTCTAATCAATTAAACATCTATTATTTAACAGACAATAAAGTCAATATTAACCAACCAGATTTAAAAGTAACTTTGTTGTCTGTGTGTTGCTGTTGAAAAGGTTCACTCATCTCCACAACAGCAGGCAAATCGAGCACAGTTACAGACATGTCAGGATGGACTTTAACCAACTCGTATGCAATGGCACCAGTGCATCCTGGAAAACAGATCATATGTAGAGGAATGTTTTATTGGAAAACAGTGAAGTTATTTGCATCTGTTCATTCCTTACCTCCCACGTCGCATGCCGTTTTGTAGCTAGAGAGGTCAAAGGCTGTCACCACTGCTCTAGCTGCAACTTTAGCAGAGCTGTGCATGGCGTTCATGAATCTCAGTTTGGCTTCTTCACTGTTGCAAAAAGAGTCCTTGAAAGGAAGACAAACAATTAATCGATGTGCTAGGCTTCTTGCAGAAGCTTTCATCTGCACCCCGTGAACCAGATTCGGAATTTTTAGACGTTCACCTGACACATCTCTTTAGACCTCTTGACCTTATCGCGCTGGCTGGTCCCCTCCTGCACGGCGCTTTCGAGGTGAGAGAAAAGAGGCCACAGCGTGTCGTTACAGTGCTGAATGTAGGCGTGCAGCGAAAAACCACCATCAGACCGCAGGAAATATGTAGCCAGGTCTGTGTTCTCAAATACAGGCTTTGGGCATCCCGCTTTAGGAAAAAAATAAACTAAAATAAAAACATACAAATGCATCTCAAAAGATAAGGCTATTATTGAAACATACATTTGTTTCAGTAATGAAATTCTAACAGTGAAACTTGCATATTAATTTAATGCAGAGCAATTTATTTTAATATGTTGTGGCCTTAAATAGGTCCATGTGTGCTTGCTCTTGGAAGTATTGACTACAGCCACAATCAATGCCTTCTAAATCTTCCACAAACCCATTGGACAGGCTTTGCTTCAAAAATTTCTAAAGGCAGGTGTTATCCCTTTATCTGATGCACCTTTTTAATACCACACTTTTTCAATCCTCTCAACTTTCCATTAATACACCTTCCATAAGACACTAAACAGCCAACTTCTTTAGCAACATTTGTGGATTACTCTCTGTGTGAAAGATGCCAAAGAAGTTTAATCTTTGATTTTATGTGGTAGTCTAGTTTTCTGAAAGCTGAATATTTGGGTTTTCATTAGCTGTGAGCATTAAATACATGTTGAATATAATCTAAGCTGGGGCAAGCCTACTGTGCCAGTGGTCACACATAACACAATAAAAAGCTTCAGCTATATCATTCATTGTTTAATGAATCTATATCTATCTATATATATATAAATAAAAGGGTTTTTAAACTAAATAACCTTTCTATGATATGCTAATTGAAATGCACTCAAATAGCAAATCTAAACCTAACTCATGAAGCTGTTTATGGAATAAAAAGAATGTCAGAAGAAGGACTAACTTGTGTCTTTGGTCTTCAACAGTCCCAGGGACACACAAGCTTCCAGCAGCGTCTCTGTCCCCTTCACAGAGGCTTTGATCTCCTGCGCCATCTGCTCTGCATCCAGCCCAGGCTTGTTGTGTAGTATGTCGAACAGGCAGAACTTGGATGCTGTAAACAGTGCCTGGGGCGTTTTTTGGGGGAAATACAGAAAACGATGCACAGATTACAATATAAGATATGACAATATTTGAAAAAGTGTGCTACAGTAGGCGGACAATACCAGAAAAGATCTACGGATAAATTAAGAAACGCATTAAAAAATACAGCAAAGATGGCAAAATTCCTTTTTAGTCCCCACCTCCACTACTTTAAAAATGATACCCAGCAAACTGATCCACAAAAAGACATTTAAGAAGACGCCAAAATATGGACAGGAACAGGGTGCCAGGAACAGGGACGCACTGAAGTTTACTCGACTCTCCTCAAGCAATAATATCTAGACACTTGCTTAAAAAAATGCAATCTATAAACAACATCTATACATCAGACACTGGTGTCTGAATCAGTTTAAAAAGACGTTTATTGGGTTGATTGTTTTTATAGGGTCTTGGTGAAAAAAAGTTGCAAATGAAAATAAGATGTTGGATCATGATATATAAACCGAGTCGGCAGATCAGACCTAAAGCAGAAGCGACAATCTGATCTAATTGATCAGGTCAGTTTTTAGTGCCAGGTGTGAATATTCATGCTTAACTCAGTCTTTTCTCTGCATTTCTCAGTACACAAAGTAAAAATAGGTGTGAAAGGGGCACTGGTACTAGTTGTGTCCTGCCTCTTTTCCAATTTTTAAGCTCAAGCTTGAGTTATAAAACACAATAATATCATAATTAACTTATGCACTAAACATATTTTAAAATTACCATAATTTTCAGACTATAAACTGCTACTTTTTTAAACACGCTTTGGACCCTGCGTCCTACAATGATGCGGCTAATTTATAGTTTTTACTGGCTAACGGCCTATGGGGGGCACTATAGCAGGAAGCGCAAAAGTGAGACAGAAATGTGGGGAAAGATTTTGTGCCGAAGAAGGCACTACCAATAGTTTTCATGCACATAACCCATCATGGAAAACGCACAAAGAAATGAATATGAAGCAGCTTTTAAGTTAAAGGCAATCGAGCGGGCCATCAAAGAAGGAAATAGAGCTACTGTACGTGAACTTGACATCAATGAATCGATGGTCAGACGTTGGAGGAGGCAGCGGGAAGAACTGAGTAATTGTAAAAAGACAAGAAAAGCTTTCAGAGGACATACAGACACTGAAGAAGATGACGACATTGGCTTTGATGAGGAAGAGGAAAATGAAAATAGCGACCAATGACTTTTCTGGCAGGCTAAATTATTTTTTATTTTCTAACCAGACACGTTACGGTCATGTTGTGTTGGTGTTGTACTGCCGATTTTGAGGCATTTGAAAAAAAAGTACGTCTTAAATTAAAACTAGAAAAGCACTCAGTCCTCCGCCAGGGGTACTCATCCCTCCCAATCATCATGTTATTAACTTTCCATACTTTTCCAATAAAATGCCTGTTATTGAGATGCATAGCTGCGCTCTTTCAGCAGAGATTCGGGGCTGCTGTGTGAGGGGAGCCGCTTCAGAGCTCTCTGACACGGGTGAGGAGAGGAGGTTAGCACCGGTAGTCCGTGGGTGGATACGCGCTTCATATCGGATCAACCTGAAAATGTAATCAGTTGTCCCTGGTCCCATTGCGGACATTTCCTGAAAATGCCACTGAAATCCTTTTATAACTCTTTGAGTTATGTTGCTAACAGACAGACAGATGGACACTAAAACATTACCTCCTGGCAGAGGTAATAAAAAAAAAATAAAAAATTATTAACTATTTCTGTGTAAACTATTAACTATTTCTGTGTAAATATCTCATGTTACAACATGAAAATGTGTGGTTTATATTCAGGTCAATAGTCTGAAAATTACGGTAGCTAATTACACAACTTAACTAGAAGTCTTAATAAACCTTTTCTAAAGTTTTTACCTGCTGTTTTTGTTTTAACTTCACAACAGAACAATGTAAAAACAAAAAGGAGTGATTTATTCTTCAACTGCAAGCTTCCAAAGAACTTATCAAGTTATAATAAGCCCACTAAGAGCTACAAGGCAAGTAAGACATTGTCTGATGTTGACTAATGTGATGCAGTCTAAAAAACAGGTTTTTCTCAAGTACCAGCTAACAGGAACTGAGATTTGGGAGACTCTGGGCACGAGCTGTTAAATCATGAAGCTGTGTTTTTAGAGCAGACAGGAAGCACAAAAATGACAGTTATGCCTGCCGAGGTGTTAAGTAAATTCTTAACCGACTTAAAGAGTGCAGCACTGACTGGGTGATGTACTTCTACAACAATACAACAATAATGACATAAAACACATTTTGGAAACGGTGTAAATTAAGCTATAACTTCTATGCTGAAATGTATCAAAATTGACATAAGTTTTTAAAAAAGCAGCGTTCAATGAAAGAAGTGAGTTGTGATCGATATAAAGTGCGAAATCATTGTGTGGGAACCAATATTACAGCAAGCACTTTTAAGAAAGCAAAAGAAGAAATTTTACGGAACTTTTTGAAAGATTGTGAAACATTTCACACGAATATGCCACAATATTTTTTTTTACACATCTCTGAAAAATAACACAAATATTTCACTTATTCATAAAAGACACACATATGAATCTCATTTGTGTTTAATCTCTACACTGGTGTTTTGGTGGGTACCCTGAAGTTGCCAGGAAACAAAAAAAAATGAAAACAAAAAAACCCAACAGGAAGGAGTGCAACTAAAAATAAGCAAAAGTGCAACTTGTAAGCCACACACTGCCAGCTGGCTCGACCTGTTCTCTAAAAACGACAACATTCAACTTAAAATAATCTCACACACACACATTCTCATTCTATAGACTCTCAATTACAGCTAAAAGGTAATATCTTACAGTAAAATTAATACAGGAAATACCTGTTACCTTTGAAGCTTTGAATCCATCCATTAGCTGATAAATCAGCTCCAAGTCTCCTTTTTTAGGATTGCCGTGATCCTGCATAGCCCCATCTTTACTGGTCATTATTGGCAATATGGTAGTTTCAGAGTTACAGAGCTTGGCCTCTCCATCATCCTGTTTAGACAAGCTACTGACCTTCGCCTCAATCTCTCTGCCTTTCTTTTTCACCTGCAAGAGATACAGTTTCTGTAGCAAAACAAATCAACAAAAGACCAACAGTATTTGAACACGTAGCGACATTCACAAACCTTATAGAGCGGGCTGTCGGACTGGCTGTTGGGTCTGGGGATGGATGAGGTGGTGTCGTTTTGCGGAATTAGAACAGGGGCGGAATGGCCATCGTTGCTGCTGATGTAGACGGACTCTGTTGTCTCAGGGGAAAAGAAAGAGCAGTGGTTGTAAATAATGTCTAATTGTTTGCAGAAGTGGTTGAGGGGGAACCCGACGACGTTTAAGAAGTCTCCTTGGACGTACTCCACCAGCATGCCCCCGAGAGCTTGAATGCCATAGCCACCAGCTTTGTCCCTAACACACACACACAAACACAGACAGAAACACATAGAAAACATCTTACTTCACTAATGTATAGGTAGAAGACAGTAATATATAACTGTGAACAGTACCTTGCAAAAGCTTCCATACCCAATTAACATTTTCCCATTACAACCACAAACATCAGATACCATCTAATTTCTTATTCCACCTAAGTATAATTTAATCTCTTAAAAATCCATCTGTTCATTGAAGGCCTCAGAAGTTTGCTAGAGAACATTAGGGAATGAACAGCATCATGAAGAACAGGGAACAGATCAGACTGGTTTAAAACAGGGACAGGTTTGAACATTTCATAGGACTCTGTTCCATCCATAATCCAAAAATAAAAAAAGAGTAAGCAATGTTGTAAATGCCTGAAGAAATATCCCGCCAAGGAGAGTTTTAGTCAGAGAAATGGCCAAGAGGCTCAATTGTAACTCTGGAGGAGCTGCAAATAACCACACCTTAGGAGGAAGAATCCTTTGAAAATGTAATTTTTGCTTGTACAAATCAACAAATCTGACTTTTACGGAATTGGGACAAGAAGAAAACCATTGTTGAAACATGACCACGAGAAGTCCCATTTGCTGTTTTCGAAAAGCCAAGTTGGGGACACGAACATGTTGAAGGAGGGGTTCTGGTCAGATCAGAAAAATGGTCACCATGTAAAACACTGTGCGTGGTGGAAACCTAACAATGCACATCACCCTGAACAGACCAGTTTCCTGGGTGAGGCATGGTGGTGGCAACATCAGGCTGTGGGGGTGTTTTCATTCAGTAAGAACATGGAAGCTAAAACTGAAGGAAACCCTGGACAGCAACCCTGAACACATAACCTGAGCTCCAATGCAATGTGGTAAAAGGCTGGTTCTACATGGTGGCTATTAAACAAACGCACACTGCCCGTCTCAGTCTCAAGTATAAAAATCCATGAAAACTATTTATTGTTTTCCTACACCTTACAGTGTGCAAATGAACAGTCTACCTGGACTGATTTGAACACTGTACCACAGACATACCGATGCTGATGTTAACTGAATGATTGCTGTGGCCTAACTGCAGAAACAAATAGCCAATAAATGGACAGACAGATTGGGGCTTCGTTTGTGCTGCTCCGGTCTGTTGTGGTGAAGAAGGAAACTGAGCACAAAGGCAAAGCTCTCGATTTACAAGTCTGACCCTCACCGATGTTCATGAGACATAAATCACAACTGAAAGAACGGGTCCTTGGATACAAATGGCAGAAATGTGCTTCCTCCAGAGGGTGGCGGGACTCAGCCTTAGAGATAAGGTGAGGAGTTCTCTCTGTTGAAGGAAGCTCAGAGTAGAGCCACTGCTTCTCCGCATCGAGGGGAGTCAGTTGAGGTGATTTGGGCATCTGATCAGGATGTCCCTTGGGCATCTCCCTGTGAAGGTTTTCCTGGTATGTCCCACTGGGAGGAGATCCCGGGGAAGACCCAGAACTCGCTAGAGGAATTATGCATCCCATCTATCCTGGGAATGCCTTGGGATCCCCCATAAGGAGCTGGATGATGTCGCTGGGGAGAGGGCTCTCTTGGATCTGTTGCCCCCACGTCCCGTTCTCAGATAAGCGGACGACAAAGAATGGTTGGCTGGATGGACAAACCATGCCAAATCAAGGTAAACATAGCCTTAACACATTTCAAAGTCCAGAAAGCAACAAGTTCATGCACCTCACAGTGAGTTAAAAAAAAAGAAAAACACTGATCAATGGACTGCTGCGTGACGTTACCACACAAAGAATAATCAATACACATATTTAATTCCAAAGTTCACATTTCTATACTCACATGGGCTCACCACTATTGATGTACTCCCATAGCATATCTTCTGACAGATCTGCAAACTTAACCTTTGTTTCTTCATAGAAATCTATCAACTGGTAGTCCACTTCATTATCTAAAAGGGGATCAGGGAAGATTAAAAATTAAATCTGAATGCAACATTACTTTTATCCTAAAAAAAAAGTCAATTAAACTATATTTTAGTGTTAAAGACTCTTGAAATAAATTTAAATAAAGACTCCTCAACTAGATTATTTATTTACCTAAAGAAGTTTTCAAAAATGTGCCGAAAGGAAGCCAAACCCTTATAATCTTAAAACCTACCGTCTTTTTCGTGACACAAGATGATGGCAACTCCAGTAAATACACTGTGCTCTTTACCACTCAAACTGAAAAAAAAAAAAAAAAATGGATTGTTTATATATATATATACATATATATACACACACACACACTTTTAAAACAGCATAAAGTCTATAAATTTTTAAAACAGCATAAAGTCTATACCTAGAGAGCATTCTGTACGCATCATGTTTGTCCACCGGCTTTTCCAGAATCATGCCATCAACAGTCTGCCGATGACAAACAGCAGCTAAAGAATGTAAACAGCTAGATCCCAAAAAAATTTAAGACCACGTCATGTGAGAAACTTATGTAAAATTTTCCTCCTCTTACCACAATTGTATCTGCTCCAATTACCATGTCAGGAGTCTTCAAGTGTTTCTGAAGCAAATTAGGTCAAAATATGGTCATGAGGCCGTTTGTTTGGACAATTTTGCATATTATAAGAAGAGCATAACCAAACTCACAACTGGCATTCTCCTGGCCACCTCCAGGGCCTTCTGCTTGGCCGTCTCGACAGCGTATTCATGAGGGGCTTTGAAAAGTCGCTTGTCAAGAGTTTCTTTAAACCAAGATGGAACCACTTCAAAACGTAAACCCTAACAATACAATTTACAGTGTGAATTACTCTGTCTAAATGAATAGGGGGGGGGGGGGGGGGGGGTCACCCATACCAAAATTAAATCAAAGCAAGAGTCTGGGTTGCTGTACTTCAGGTGAACTCGTAGAAACCACTTAATTGTTGGGATTATTTTTGGTTAATTTGGTCAATTTGGTAACAGTGAAATTGCTTTACTTAACAAAGTACACCTAAAAGCACATACCGCATTGCGGAGTATCTCCAGTCTTCTGGGAGAGGAACTGGCCAACACTACCAGTTTGCCCGAGAGTTTAGAAATGACTGGATTTAGCACCATGGCGGCCTTGGAGTTCATCTGACCAGATAGGTGGACAGAAAGAGTAAAACATTAGAGATGTGGCCTCGGCTCCGTCAGAGACACTAGGCACTTTAAATAATCGGCCAACATGACTTCACAGTTTGCAATCAGTTCATCGATGAAACTTTTGAAGCTTATCAGAGTAGCTGCTAGTGGAGATTCTCTGCTTCAATAAAACTTTGTTTATTCTATGTACGCTATTTATCAAAAACATTTACGGCTGCAAAAACAGCACTCTCAGCTTCAACTCGTGTCTTTTCAGCACTGACATAAATCCATTGGTCTACTCAATGTATATGTATAGTTCGGACTGATTTTTTTGTATGTCACAGGCAGCATCTTTATCAGACCCTGGGTAAACAGACTTTAAGATTTGCAGCCACCGAAACCGGCTAACTATAACCGATATAACTATAATGATACTTAGAACATTTTTTTTTTTTAAACTCATAAAGTTGTATGTTCGTGGTTCAAAACTCACTCACTCACACAGTACCTGCAACACTAGCTCATATCAGCCAAACTTAACTGAAACCCTTCCAAAAACAGAAAGATTTACGTCTACAACTCACTCGGTTTAGCAAACAACAATTCGTTTTAACAATTACGTTTCAAATAACTCAACAGTTGTTAGTTGGTCTCCTGTCCTACCTGCAGAAGCCAGGAAACATGGAAAGAGCAGCTTGCTAGGACAACCCTAATGACGGCTCCAACGCGATGACGTAGTCCATAGGAGGAGGATCAAATGCGAGTCTTTGGGTGCGCACCATTCTTCATCCCTCGTCGTGTGGCACAGATCCACCGGCGAAATCGGCAAACCCCCGCTTTGTGGCTGACGTAAACATGACTGAGTTGATCAGGTGCAAAGAATAAAATGTTGTCTAACATCATAAATAAATATATTCTACCTTACGTTTTTTGGGATGCTTGATCTGTAACACAGGAGAAAGTGCTTAACAACATAACTTTTTTGTTCATAAAGTATTCCTTCCCGTAAAAAAAATAAAATAAAAAAATTCTAAAAAATGCATAGATTATTGGGTGATATCATAATTCCTTGAAAACAAATTATGACTCATGTATGTCCATATCTATCCACTTCAAAGAATGTCACTCAAAGTATTTAAATATGGCATTGGTGCTGCGTCATATAATTGTTTTCCTTGTTTGGCATAATATTTGAGAATCTAAAACTTATCAAATACATCTGCTTGCTTGTTTTTAACATTTACTGCCCCAAGAAGTCGCATTGGCTGCCATTAAACGATACACATTTGCATTTGCTAGTATACAACTTCACCTTCCCATTCGCTCAAGTGGAAAACTCCTCCCTTTTCACTCTGCCACCATTTCCACTCAGCACGTCCCCCCGCTGACTGTAAAGGAACACACCCATACTATCTACTGTTTGCTAATGAAAAAAAAAGGTTAGATTGATAATTATGTTAATACTATTAACAAAAACAAAAGAAAAAAATATTTTTAAAGAAAATTGTGAAAACAGGAAAATATTTAATATGGTGTATAAAAACAAATGGACAATGTTGTACATGTTACACATATACTACACAGAACACTGACATTTTTATAAACATGTAAAAAAAAAACACCTTAATATAAAACATCAGTTTGTAAATTAGGTTAACATATACATTTTTACATAAGTTTCACAGTTTTTCATGCTACATATTTTGCAAACATAAAAGTCATGGAGTGATGTTAAGAAATCCATGAAAGCTAAATTTGTTTGTGTTTTAAACCTGGGAAAGCCAGTTGAAAAGTAATCCACAGATAGCTATGGCCTTGAGTTGTATATTTGTCAGGGACCATGCATAAGAGAAGGATAACAGAGATGCATTAAATTACACTGAACTTCAGGATAATTAGTCCCAGAACGCATAAATGAATCATGAAATACAAATATGTGTTAAAACAGTTTAACATAAATGCAGAGAAAAACAAAATGATTCCCTTAGTCATTTAACACACACAAAAATATCAGCACATATTGTAGGTCGTGTTTATAACGCTTTCATTTAGACAGCAGCAAATCCTTTTGGTTCACGTAATATGGAATGTTAAAAAATCTACCTTTGGTTGACTAATATGTAGCCCTATGCTATAACTATATTCGACACTCTCTGCAAACTTTCCGGAAGTCAATGTCTGCAAGTTGTTCAAAAACCTCCAGTAATTAATGCATAATGCGTTGAACTAATCTAAATACAAGCCATACTTCTGAGTTCAGATTTTGTGTGTAAAAAATCTGACATTTGATCATTTAGCAATAATAATAATAATACACCGATGAAAAGACCGATTCCATAAAGGCTTAATTATAGAATGATTTTATGGGTTTTAAAGTTGTTTACAGCAAGCAGGGCATGGAATGATAGATACAGGTAATACATTTCTGACATCTGAATTTATGTTTATGTTTCATCCTACAATTTTTAAAATTATTTTTTGACATCAATAGTTGTCAGGCCTACTTATATGTATAATACTAATATTTAGAAATGTTTAAAAAAAAATACATTCTGTTATTCTGAGGTGTGACAATTCAAGCCCGTCTTTAACTTTGCTTATTATATGCAACAATCTGAACAGCTACTCGTTCAACATCTTTATCATGTGTCTATATGACTGTAAAATCTGCATATTTCAGGTTACAATTTCAAATATCCATGGAAGACGATTGATGAACAAACTAAATAACTGTGGCTCCAGTATACAAGCTTGTGGCACTTACATTGCCCAATTGCTTGATTACATATCATAACATGGAGGAAACATACTAACTGAGCTGGGACAAAAACATCTTAGTCACTGTCAAGAAGATTAAACGGTAAAATATATTGTTCATTCTGTTTTTAACGGAAGAGATGTATGAAGAGTTTTGCAATGTGAACCAAGAACATATGTTGCAAGATCCCAAAACCTCTCCTTTCCCTTAGTCACTTGCTTTTCTTTCACAAGCCTTTCTTTAGATTTTGTTTTGACAGGGGGGTTGCAGCATCACAAAGGCACCTGAATATCTTTATTGACCTCATAAATCAGCTTATCCAGAGTACAAAGTCTCTTTGTTCTCCATCCTTATAGAGTCTGCACTATTCAGGCTCTGCAGATTCATTATCTCTCTCAACTTCTGCCTGAAATCTTTTGAAGCAAAGTAATATATGAAAGGATCAAGACAACTATTCAGACAGCTAAAACAGAGAGAAAGTTTGTAGGCCATGTACAAAGACTTGTCATAGAACAGTCTTAGAATACTATGAACCAACAAGAGGATGTTGTTGGGAGCAAAGCAGAGCACGAACACCAGAAGAACGACAACAGCCAGACGTATGGCTCTCCCTTTTTGGACAGTCTTGCAATCACTGGACAGCTTGTATATGACACTAATATAGCAGAACATTGTGACACAGAAGGGTACGAGAAAGAGAACGAACACCATGGTGAACAGGAAAGCCGCCCAGGCCGCCACAGACGGGAGCATGGTTCTCTTCAGCACGTCAAAGCATGTGATGATGCCAAGTTCCGGGACTTCATAGGTCAGGTCCGTGGTCATGAGAGGGTACAGGACGCCCAGTACCATACCCCACATCAGAAGGCAGCTGATGACAGCAACAGACTTTCTCCTCTTATTCTTCCTGAACCCTATGGGCTTCACAATGCCCAGGTAGCGGTCAATGCCGATGGCCATCATTGTCAGGATAGAACAATACATGTTGGTGTAGAAAACGAGGGTCAGGAAGCTGTGAGAGGATGCAAACAAGGAGAAGGCAGCGTTTGATTACAGGTTTCAAGGAAAGCAGGGAAAAGGTGTGACATTTTGGCTACAAAGAAAAATATCTAATCTGCTTTGGACTTAAATTAAGTTACTTCAGAGACGAAAAATGACTAACCCGCTGATTTTATATGAACACAAATGATGAAAACATCCATTTCAATATGGTAATAAAGTTCAACCATATTTTTTTCCAGTGGGAAAGAAATAGAAATTTTGTCTTGCAGCCTGAATACCTGCACATCTTGGACCCCAGACTCCAGTGGTATCCTTGGAGCTGGTAGGAGATCTGAAAGGGAAGGGCGGAGCCAAGAGCCAAGTCGGTGAGAGTTAGATTAATCATGAAGATGATGGAGGGAGTCTTTGGGGAGGTGCGAAACAGCAGGAGCCACATTGATAGGCCATTTCCCACCCAGTTGATGCCAGTGACCAGCATGTATATAACAGAAATGATGGTGCTGGTGTTCATGTTCTGAAACAGTGATATGGTGGCATTGTCGAGCTGCGATCTGCTGGAATTCCCCGTCATGATTGGATGGAAACGCCAACTTATCACCTGTGTAAAAGATCAACACAAGCGATTTTTTAGTCTTTGGTATTCATTTAAACCTTTCTGAAAGATATCATCAGAAATAAAGCGATGAGAAGCAAATGATCTTCCTTGCACAATTTATCTTTGTAAAATCAGAAAAGGCTGACAATCATTCCATATCTGAAACCACCAGAAGAAGAAAATACAGAGCTTCTCTGATGTGATGCACACAATGCATATCTTTTTTTCAGCTAAGGTGTGAAAATGAGATTCAGGTTCTATCAACCTGTGTTGTTTCCGTTCAAGAAAAAAGCACATGGTACGGGTGGAGTTTTCACACAGGAAAAGGGCATGCATGATTTGTGGTAATGTTAGCAAACTCTGGGTACCTTTAGTATGATTGCAAATGTTAAAATGTGGGGTGGAAAATAAAATCTGGCTGTGTTATATCTTTAGCTGAGAAACAGAAAATCATTTCTAGTCAGTCCCAATCAGTGGGTTAAACTCAGGATGTCAGCGTAGGTAAGGTGCACAAACACTTTCTTTCCCATGTGGTGGCAATGGTTTGGTGGTAATGGAGGCACCACAAGTTACACAATTGTCAATTAAAATTAAAACACATCTTTGTCATCTTTGTCTCTTTATAATTGATAACACCTATCTACTTAGTTGCCTTTACCATTTGCAGTCTACAGCGCCTTCAACTGAAAAAAATCAGGGACTATTTCATTTTTCCACTTTCAGGACACTGTCCAGAAACAAGACCCACCACACTGTTTGCCAAAGCTGCTAGGTCAGGGCAGACAGTAAAAACAGAAAAAAACCTCTCTGAGTCATCATCACTTTCAAGTAATGTCAAGGAATGGAAAGTACCCGATTACAAAAGACAATGACAACACTGCAAGGCTTTGTTTACTGAGAGAGTAGTTGTCTTTCTATGTACAATATTAGACAAGATATCTCTAGTTTTTACATACTTTGTCTACCAGTATGGCAGTCCAAAAGTGCCCCAGTTCAGTAAAAAAGAAGAGGAAAAAAAGATTCATTATTTAAATTTGGAAACGGATACATTTATTATTTCATTAAATCAATAATTTAATAAATTACATTAGTTTTTATATTTAGAAAAAGTAGTTTAATTATTTAATAGCCATGTGGTCAATCATTCTTAATCTTAGTTCATTTGAATATAGCTTATTTAATGGATATAAAATGTATGGTATGTTGCAAATTAGAGTCAATAGGCACAATTGCACATAAAGTATGTAAACTACTTTGTAAGTGCTGCTACTGCTAAACAGAGTTTTAAAACTGAATTATAACATATGCTTTGGGCATTCAGTTCTGGTCCATCATCCATATTTAATGTAAAACTTAATACTTTAAGAATGCAACCAGATATTGTTTATACTCTGACCAAGAAATGGTAGCAAAGTGCTTCAATGACTTAATCAATTATTGCAAATCGTTCGCATGTGTCCAATATGCATCCACAGGGATATCAGCTGTGAGAAGAGTGGTTGTTTGCATAAAGAGACAATATTTACATTGTGTTGTCATTGAGCGAAAACAATCTGTTATATCTCTGGCAATCTATTGATGAGCTATAAGGGAAGGGGGTAATTAATAATCAAATAAATTCTTAATTATCATTAACAATTATATGTAATTGCTTCAATTTATATTAGAAATTTTACATTTAAGTGTTTTTAATCATGTATGTGTAAGGTTTTGACACAAAAACAATTTGTGTAGAGCTACGCACCACCCCCCTCCCAACCTTGTCAGCATTAGGCAGCTGTAGACAAGGGATGCATGGAAAATTATTTATTTATTTATAAAAGTGTGGCATCCTTACTATGCCATGGTAGAGCCAGGCTTGTACTTTGTTGCTCAACTGTCCTGAGCAAACAAAACAGCAAAAACAAAAACAGCAAAAGCTTGAAGAAAACCCTTTGACGGACATTCAGAAAACATAGATCTAGATCACTCTAAGACAAAATCTGACATTTTCAAGGCAAAGTAGAAAAGAGAAATGACTCAAGACTTTAACACAGTGCTGTGTATAACATCCAGACAGTAACGTGTTTTTCTTATACTATCCAAACTAACAGACTTCGGTGATTTAGTTCTCATTACCACTGTGTCCAGTTTGTGTTTGTGGCTAACGATGTTATCAAAAAACACAATTTATTGCTATAGTTTTGCTTCTGTGCTGTTTCTTTGATATTGTATAACTCCGTACAAACAACTGAACATGTTGTCCAAATTGGATTCACAAAGTAGTTGCTCTTTATATGGATACAATAAAATAATTGAAATATGACCAAAACAAAGGATTGAAAACAAACAATAGGTGCCACTAAGTACACAATAAATAATAATAATACTCCGAATCATAAGTAACAACAAGGTTGGTACCGTCGCAATTTGTAGTTGAAAAAGTACCTTTGTAACCAACGAGGCAAATGAGGCAGGTGGGCACGTGTCAGTGGCAGTTGCAGATGGAGGCACTGATACTTTGACTGAGGAAGGCTGGTGAGGAAATAAGGTCTGTCCTTGATAGAGTGCCACTGAGAGGAAATGAACCATGTGACAACCGTCATCCTACCAACTGTAGTAACGGCCACATGTTTGATTCACACTTGGAATCGGAGCTCAAGGCACGATCATATCGAAGACTTCCTCCACGATAGTCCTGTTCATGTAGATCACTTACATTCACCAATTCGTCTTTGCATTGTTTCTCCCTCGGTGTTAATATTTTCCACTATGACAATCTCTTCAGTTTTCAGAACACACCGTATAAAAGTACAACACAGTGGACCACTATGGGGGAGTTTACGGTGAATCACAACGGAAATAAAAGCAACACAAATCTGTGTTCTTAGGGAAATACCAATATGTTATGGGCGATGATTTCATTTTCTATCATAAGCAGCTGTTTAATTTAATTACAATGTGAATTCATATAAGCTTTTCAACAATAGAATACAGATGCATGCAAATGGAAAAACACAACGATTATATTAGTGAAGTTATTTACCATCTAAGCTCTACAGTACACACTCATTCACAATATACAAATCCATAAGTGTGCTGTGAGAAAATGTCTTCTGTTAAATATATACTGATGCGAGAATGCAACACTTCAGCTTGTTCACGAGTTAATGCAATGTGTGTGCGCTTATGCAACTGGCTTCCTGTTGATTGTCATAGTTCTGCTTTATCTAGGTGAAAGTTTGTCAGACAGAGTTAATCTTTGCTTTTCTGAGAAGTGCAAACAATAACATTGAAAAAAATCATACATTTTTTAAAAAGGGCTGTTTTCTTCAGCACACCTGCTAGATTTAATCTAGATCATCTTCCTGGTTCACTCAGAGTGAGAGGGGAGGGTCTCAAAACTGCTAACTGTAAGTTACTCATAGCTGTCCTTTTGTGTGCAGAATAAGCAGTTTTGTAGCTAAAACAGAACTTACCCAAAAGAAACCAAAATAAATGAATCCCAACAAGATGTGTTAACAGAATACATTTATTGTCTCACAGTTCAACACAAAAACTGAAAACACAAAAACAACATTGATATACCACAAGTTGAAAATAAATTGGAAGGCTTTTTAAAATTAATCTATTGACAGTTTATTTGTTGACAAAAATTAAAATAAAAGCAAAAACTTAAAATGAAATTAATAATTCATGTCACTAGTTATTCACTAGTTATTCCAGAATTTTTAATTCTAATTTGGGCTGTTCTTCTCATCTGTTACAGTGCCACCAGAAAATATTCCCACCTGCTCACCTTTTCTACATGTTGTTCCATTACAAACTTATTTTAAAACCAATATGAATTTATTTCTCCTATTTTAATTTACATAAAAGTAGCCCATTGTCAGATACCAACAAAATTCTTCAGACATTTCGTATATTTGTAAAAATAAAATGTAACACAATAGGTACCCAAGCATAGCATAGCACTGTTTTTGGGGCATTTCCCCCCCTGTTCTTAATGCATATCCTCTCAGGCTCAGTCAGGTTGGATGAGTAGTGTTGGCAGACAATCATTTTCAAGTATCTCCAGAGATATTCAGTAGAATTCAACTCTGGGTTCCGTCTGGCCCACTCAAGCACATTCACACACTGCTCCTGAGGCCCCTTCCCTGTTATCTTGACTGTGTGCTTCGTGTTGTTGTTCTGTTCGAAGATTCATTTTTGTCTGCATTAGAGGTTCAGAGTATTCTTGAAAACTATATCTATATTTGACTGCTTTTATCTTGCCTTCAATGCAAGCTATATACCCAGTTCCCGATGCATCAAAAACATCCTCTCAGCATGATGCTGCTAGCTCCATGCTTCACAGCAGTGTTGATGTTAGCCAGATTTTTTTCTCTAGACATGATGGCAGACCAACACATTTTAATTCCCCTGGTCTGACAATCTCTAAGGTACATTTCTGCAAAATTCAATTGTGTTGTTTGTCCGTCTTGTCACTCCACCATGATAGCCTAACTTGTCTATCTAACTTGGAAACGCTGGAGCTCATTATAATGAACATTGGATTCTTGGTCAATTCTTTTGACCAAGGCCCTTCTTTCCTGATGATTCAGTTGGGTCAGACGTCCAGATCTCTGAAAGGCCCTGATGCTTCAAACCTACTTCCGTTGCTAAATAATGCAGGCCAAATTGCTTTTTCAGATGAGTAAATGCTTGCATGTTTTTGTGCTATGACAGAATCCAGTCCTGGAGGTCTAAAAAAATTAAGTCATTTGACTACTTGGCTTCTGCCCTGCTCTGCCAACTACAGGTAGGACCCTGTATAGACAAATGTGTTCGATTTACAATCATGATTAACCACAAAATTCATCACAAAGTTGCAGAAAGTTATTGCAAACAGATCAGATGTACCACATTAAAAGGAGTGAATACTTATACATCTATTATATTTAAATGTTTTAATTTTTTTTATTTTACAAAACTGTCAGAAAACCTGTTTGAAATTTATTTTTTAGAAAACTAATATAACTAAACTAAATATACTACAGAAAACTATAGTATCGGTTAAAAAAAAAATCTGGATGTTTTTACTTTCTGATGGCACTGTAGGTGATTATACACAAAGCATTATTCACCAAAAATAAGATGTGGCATTAAATTCTGATTTCGTAATAAATTTAGTCTGCTGGTTCCCCTGTACATACAGCATAACACCTTCTTTCTTTCCTTACTTTTTAAAACACCGATTGTCTGTCAGTTTTATCAACAATGTTTATATTAGTAAAAATATATAAGATAACTAAAAACACAAACAACAACATATACTAAATGGTGGAAAGAAGTTGTCAAACAGAAGGCAAGGTAATTGTCCTAAAAGTTTAGTATTTCCGAATGTTTTAATTTAGACACTTCTTTACCACACAAAGTGAGAGTAGTGTATATTAGACATTGACGAAGCTGAAAGCAAGCAGGAAGTAAGTTCAACAGATATAATTTCATTACAAAACCAACAGGAACAAAGAAACCAGTCACCCAATGAGAGCAGCTTCCCTTTAAAACTTTTTTTTTTTTTTTTTTTGCATCACTACTTTCCTCTTAAGATCCAGACTGTTTACTGTTCATCTTTGCTTTTCTCAAAACCCCTCTCCATCCCCGGTGTCATGGCAACAACCTCGTAACAATGCTCCGTCCTGCATTCGGGGGAATGGCCGACGGGGAGACAGTCGAAGCCTTTATTAGTTGTACTCATGCGCTTCCTGTTGCGCGCGCCCGGCTGATAGAGCTGCATGGCAGGACGGTCCTGCAGAGTGGGAAAAGAGAACAAGGTCAGGGGGAATAAGAACAGGCTGAACTCTTTCACATTTTGTCTTACCTGTGAGTTAAATGTGGAAATACATGTCAACACGCACATCAGTCCCACAAATATACAGTGAGTAAAAAAAAAAAACTTTCCTAAAATGTCTTGCAAAAGAATTAACACCCCTGAGCTTTCTCACAGTTTGTTGCGCTACAACCACAAACAGCAGTGTATTTCATTGGGGCTATATGTGACAGAGCTACAAAAAGAAGACTTTCAAGTTTTGCCGCAGACATTCAATTAGATTTACGCTTAAACACTGACCTCTGGCACATTTGATCTTTATTAGTGTGTTTGTCCCGGAAGGTAAACTTCTATCCAAGTCTTATGCACCTGACCTCTATCCATTTTCCCATCATTTTGAACCCTCTCTCTGCTGAAGAAAGGCAACCCAACAGCATGATGCTGTCACTGCCACTGCCAAGCTTTCTTTCAACAATGGACTTCTTCTCACCACTCGCCCATAAAGGTCAGGTTTGTTGAGTGCATGACGAATAGTCTGTTGTCCATTTATCCCATGTGCGCTGTGGATCCCTGGAGCTCCTCCAGAGTTACCTTTGCCCATTTGGTTGCTTCCCTGATATATGATCTCTTTCCCCAGGCTGACAGTTTAGATGGAAAGCCAGATCAATCACATTCAGTAAAAAACAATAAAGTTTATTATTGTAACGTGACAAAATATGAAAAGTTCTAGGGGTACAAACTTCACAGAAGTGTTATTCACAGTCTGCTTACAGGACCGTGGTGTGTGCCAGCATGCACTTCAACATTAGGTCACAGATGTAGGTCTGCCAAAACCAAAGAGAAAGGTTAATTTAAATAAATAGAGCTTTAATGTGCCTATCCTAGCTCCGGCGATCTTCTGCTGCAATGTGGGAAACAACTCTGCACCAAAGCCACAGATTTTATCATTAGAAACTTTCCGAAAACATGGGGCAGATTTATTGCATTAGTAAACCAAAGTCAAACACAAATATTTGTGAAGCTCAGCTGTACGGAGATTTTCACACAAGTGTTCATATCGCCCCCATTATACCACAGATGCAAGATGCTTTGCTCTTATTCAGTAAATTCAGGCAAGGTCAGCACATGTGTTTGCAGATTAATCAGGGGCTAACACTGCGCCTGACGAATAATAATGCCACATGATGCAACAATGTTTATGGAATATATTTGTCATGGCTAACATATATGTTATATACTAATGTGTGAATCTGAGTCCGTGATCAGCTTTACGAGAGACATCCGGATCCACCTTCCTTTTCAATCTCATGCTCACCTTCTCGCTCACCTTGTTTCGGAGGCGTTCCTTTCTATTGCTTAGGTCCTCCCTGTCCTCCTTCCCCATTTTATCTCCACTGTCAGGACAGTAAGAATAGCCATGATGATGGCCCTCTTTCTTGGCTCGGTCCTGGCAGTAGCCCTTCCCCCATTTGGTCTCATCTTTCCGGCGCATGAACTTGTCGAACTCGTAGTGGTGCCGTTGCCGTTTTCTCTCCTCATCCTTACCACGGTGATCCTTATCTCTCTGCCTGTGCCGGCTGTGCTGCTCTCTTTGCTCTTTGTCGCTCTCAGGCTGACCTCTGCTGGTCAAATGTATATTAAAGCACATATTAATGCGAAGCCACTGAAAACAGAGAGCTGATGCATGCTATATGAACATTTAAAGCCACTTAAATAAATAAATAAAATGCACAGATTCATGTTTCGATCAGTTCACTAAAGAGATCCATCAGATTCTGCACTTAAAGCTGCAGTCTGGAGAATATATTTATGTATCAAAGTTTCATAAATCTTTAAAATTATATTGGGGTTCAACACTATGATAAAATGCTAGTGCTCCACAACATTTGTTATTCTTTCTAAGTCCCACCTTCCTCCCATAGAACCATATGCATTTCACACTGATCACCCAATTTCTTTAGCCAACAGAATTTGAGATTCTGCCTTGTCGACTGTCAATCAACTTGCATGCGCATTGGGAGGATGGGGCCACGCACACAGGCCACTCCTGTTTACAGTCGCCATATTGAAAGAGAGCATCAGTCATGGAGAAGTCATTCACCTCTGAAATGTCCATAACAAAATACAATCAGGTGATCCTCGATGCTTGCTGCTTTTCTCTTTTGACTCGCTGTGACTACACAGGTGATGCACGTCCACAATTGTTGAGGTGGGGCTAGAGGGAGGGGGGAGGGATGTTTTGGGAGGGGCCTTGGTAGTGGGATTCAAAAAATCTCTCCCTCCCTCAAATACTCCGGACAGCAGCTTTAAACATGGGGTGATAATTGGATAGCCTTTAGCTAGTATTTATCGTCTTATAAAAAAAAATTTTCTCATTGTTTTCTTAGAATTGCTCAAAACAAATTTATTCATACAGCAGATATTTACTTTTGTGTATGTCCTCAACAGTCTTTTAGGAGTTTATTCAAACTTTAACAGAAGCTCTTTCATACAACTGCAATTTAGCCACATATGACAGACAGACAGACAGACAGACAGACAGACAGACAGACAGACAGACAGACAGACAGACAGACAGACAGACAGACAGACAGACAGACAGACAGACAGACAGACAGACAGACAGTATATGAATCCTTTACTGTTAATATTAGCAATACTTTTTATATGCAAGTCACTGATACCTTTGAAGGCCCTGCAAAACGCTTGGCTGGCTGTCTGGCCATCAGCTATGTTGATTTAAAGACGTTTTTTCCCCCCACTTAAATTAGCAAGTGGCAGAGTATGGAGTGACACACTCGAAGTGGCATATATGCAAATATAACATTAACACCAACACAAATAAAAGAAAACCCCTTTTTGAAAAGTTTTCCACTGTAGTGACAACTATGCAAGAAAGGGCTGAAGCTGGATTGCAATACGGCTTTCATTAAGAATAAAAATAAACTTTTGTAGATTACTAGTTTATTTCTTTGATTTGGTGTTTCTTACTTGTCTTTCGGTTCTTTTGACTTCATTTGTCCTCCAGTTTTCTCCCATTTGCCCACACCTGCATCACAAGGCTCGTTTTTTTCCATCATTCGGTCTGAATCAGCATCATCATCTCTGTCACTCTTCTTTAGAAGCTGTGAATGCAAATGACACAAAATATGTAATTTTGCCCCATTTAGCTGAAAGGGAAAGATAAAATTATGCCAAGAGGTATTTCCTTCAGAAATGAAGAGTAACCTTAATTTTAATGTCTTTATCAGAAAGTTTCTTCTGCTTCTCTGCCTCCTTTCGCTTGCGCCTCTCCTCCTCTCGTCGCTTCCGTTTCTCTTCCTCCCGTTGCCTTTTCTTTTCAAGCTCTCTTCTTCTTCTCTCTTCTCTCTTCTCCTCTCTTATCCTCTGGTGAAAGTGTGACACATAGAAAATGTGTGGTTTTTTATGTGTTTTTTTTATTTTTAGCCTTTGTGTTAACAACCCTGCTCCATCTCACCTGTTTTTCAATTTTCTTATTTTTGATGTACTCCAGGAGAGGTGTCGTTCTTTTGGCTAAAAGCAAACAAGAAAAAAGAATCAAAGTTCCAGTCAGTTTCTTAGACTAACATTAACTAAAAGTAAATTGCAAAGAAATGAAATTATTATTTTGGAAATATTGGACATGAGGTAACTTATAGTGTTTTGGATACAAAAGATAAAGAGGGAAAAGGTGAGTGCATTGCCCAGATGAACGTATATTCCTTTCTCTTTAGCCTTGTTGAAATAAGAAACATTTGACAAAGTTGTGAAAAAAGATTAAAATGATAACTCTAGTCACTCACATAGAATTGATGTGAATAGTAAAAAATATATCTGGATCTGTACTAAACCTTTTGACCTGTCTGGAGTAATACTTTTTAATTAATACTACGCAAAGTCATTCCAATGGGAAATCAGCGGATAAAAATCTGTCATATCAGTCTTTTTTCCCCAGCATTTTAGCATTGTTCATTGTACAAAAAACAACCAACACAGTTTATTTATCAGGAAATAAACAAATATAAAGTATATAGAGTAAATATAGTGAGATTTGATTGTCACTGTCTGTGTGACATATTTATTTCTAGTTTGACATTTACCTATATAACATATTATTGCTAGTATTTAGGTTATATACCATTTGTGAAAAGTGTAGCTGTAACAGGCTTATGCTTCTAGCTTTATTCTTCATGTTTTGTGTACTAGTCATTGATTTTTTTCTTCTTGTTTATGATCATATTACAAATGGTAATACTGGCAGAAAAGGGTTCAGATATAAATATTAGATGAAAAGATCATTTATTCATTTATTGTATTATTTTCTCTCTCTCTCTCTCTTTCTGTCATCCTGCAGGTGTAGAAACAGACTTCTACGGTGTTTTCTTGCACTTTTTTAAAATTCCTCTTCCTCTCTTCTATTGTTAATTCCCTCTATCCCTTTGAACTTTTTTTCCCACTTCTCTTGATCTTTTTTTCCCCCCTTTCTTTTCTACCTCTGTGTCCAAAGCATTCAAAATAAACTCAAAGCAACTTCTAGTAAAGATTTCTATTCAATCCAAACAAGCTGAACTACACATAGTAAATGAAATTAAATGAATGCACTTAAAATACTAACACACAGTCTCACAAGTTTCTCCTGTTCTACGTGAAACTGAAATGCGAACCAATTTGTGCATGATCAAATAGTGGGATTGCTGCAGAGGTTATTCACATGAGGTTTTAGATTTTTGCCTCAGACAGATGACTTTTCATGGGGGTTTAGATGTTGTTCTGAAGGCTGAATCCATACTCCAGTCTCCGCTGGAGACTGGAATTAAGCACCACTTCAGCCAAAGTTTTGAAATGAGGGAACATTTCTCCAATTGAAGCGATCAAAAGTCGAAAAGATTCTCTGAACGGACCATTTCCTGACCTGTTAACTATTGCTTCAGTGGGTGGAAAGCAAGCAGCATGCGCCAGTGTTTGGTACACATCAGGCTCTTTAGAGTGCGTCTAACAAGCCACACTGGCCACAGTCGCACTCCAAAGCTTCAATAACTTTTCAATCTGCAGTCAGCTCATGGTTAGCAAGATGCTTTGAATACGGTGTCTGGGTCTGCGATGATGCTCTCATGACAATCTTTTCTTTAGTTGATTTAGTTACCTGTACTCTGTGCGTAAAGTTATATATATATATATCAATCAAGTGGAGCATCATAGCAAAAGCCATAATGATCCACTTGTGAAAATAACTCTGTTGTGCTTCTCAAAGTTAAAGACAAAGGGTTAAAATATCAAAAATGTGTGAAATTGTACCGATGAGCTCTCTGGTCTTAGCTTCTATCTCTCCAAGAAGTGTCTCAGGATTGGCCATAGACTTCTCCTCATCACAGGAGTAGTTTTCCAAGAACCGCTTGTATTCAGGATCTAAGGGAAATGCAAAGAAAAAGTAATTTAAAAAAACAATCAAAGACAAATGTGTAAGTTACATTTTGTCTATACATTCTAAATTCAAGCAGGGATAATGTAAATGTCAGACAACATCATTTCATTCTGGTTTAATAAGATTATATCCCTTTTCCTGTATTTTAGTACCTTCTTCAATGCTTCCGGTTTTGGCATCTTTCTTCTTCAGCTTCTTTTTGGAAATCTTCTGGAAAGGGGCAAACTCTACCACAGCAGGATATTCCTGACCTTAATACATATTGAAATGCCAGTCAAATTAAACAGACCACCTGTCAAATGGTACAAATTGCAACAAATGCTACAATTCACCTACATAAAAGTGAACATTTAGCTCAGAAGCTTTTGTTTGCATTTCATATTGCTGAATAAATTATGCTGTGAGTCAACATTCAAGACCAGCGCTGTCAACGAAGTCAAAAGGTGTTTGGAAATAATTAAATTACCTTTGTTGTCAATAAAGACATAGCCATCAAATCGATCTCTGAACAGCAGGATATCTTCTGTGCTTTTAAAGTTAATATAAGCTCGGGAGAACAGGTGGGGATAGAGACTGTGAAGACAAACAAAAACAGGTCAATAAATGGAGATAAAAACAGGAGGAAATTAAACCATAATGTTTTAAGGCTCATCATACCTTTGATCTGCTGAGAAAAACTCAAAGTAGTCATAAGATGGAAGAGGACTGAGATGCTCTTCCAGTTGTTCCTTTGACAGGTTGGGTGGGAGCCTTCGAATAACCACCTAAAACAAAAGATCATAAAGATGTGTTTCTCGTGTTAAACAAGAAGTGCAGGAAATTACTTTTACGAATACTGTGATTCGGGTTTTGACCTCCACAGTTTAAACCTTGAAGGTCTATGTCACAAAGTAAATATGATCTATGCCACAAAAGTCTTTCTGATGACTTTCGTTGGAGCCAGCATGACTGGGAAGATTGTAACTGATTCAACAAGTCAGTAAACCCAAATTACTGATAGAAAGGGATGTGACTTAGCTACATTGTTATTTGGATGATATATATGTCTCTGCTGTTTGAAAGTCTGCTATTTAAAGTATTTACAGGGCTGGCTATATTTACTGGCTCCTGTGGTAAATATATGTAAAAAGCCTTAAAATAAATGAAGCTTTTATTGTTGAGAGATTGCGCAGAGAAGAATGATCAAAGACAAATCACTCAGTGAGATGAAACACTAAAAAAATGTCTGGAGCAAATAAAGTGCCTTATTGGCAAACGGTTGCACAAGATATTGGCAGCAGTGATGCCTTTCTGGATGGAGCATGTATCAAGGATGATGAAGTCCATTCAAGATTTTCTGCTATATTGTTTTCTTACAAGTTTAAGATTATTTTTTTCCACATACTGTAAATCTACCAATACTCATATCGGATGATGACTGAACTTTTTGATGTCTCAAAAATATGGAAACAATGATCAGAATCAGTGTTGGTGGTGCATTGTAACACAACATTTCTTGGGCAATCTTAGAAGAGTGTCTTTTTGTGTTTAATGGACACAGGTACAGCACAAAATGAAGAGACTCGCGGTGGTAAATGTAAGTAATACATTTCAATTCGCTTAAAAGCTTAGATTCTATAAAACCTGCCAATTCAAAAGAGCAGGTTTAAAATTTGGTTCAATATTGACACACAAACAACAGCAAAACGGGTTCTGATTAATATATTGAGTGAGTCTTCATGGGACCATGGGTTCCCCCTGCTGCTTAGTTTGCTTATACCTCGGCGGGCTCCGGACAGTGTAGTACGATATCGTTTGCGATTTTAACATCCTTGAAACAGTGGGCTAAGAACGAAATAAATAAGCCTATTATTCTTATGGTGTAAGAGGATATTCTGCTGTCAGTGTTCACAGGATTCCTTCGACTGTCACCATGTTTATGTCAGCTTCGTAGGAGAAACGTGCACAACCCTTATAGTATGAAAACAATTTAATAAAGAAAAGAATAAATCAACACAAGGAGAAATGAGTTTGTAGTTTCCCGACTGCTTCCAAAAAATCGCTGTAATCCCGCGCTTCCCGTCCCGTTGCTGTCCTTGGTGCTGAAACATCCTTTCTTCCCCCGCCGCGTCTCCATGTCTGCATTCCGCTCATCGTAAACAACAGCTCGGCTACGTACCTTCGTGAAAACCTCCTTCTTCTCTTCTTTCTGCTTGGCGCTGGCGGGAACGTTTTCTTGCTCCCTGGGGACGTCTTTTAATTGTATCTCGACGATGCTTTTCTCTTTACCCGCGGTCATTTGGTCCTTATCAGACCTCATTTCTTCCAATTTCCCTCAAATTCGCTTGGCGTCGAGCATTTAGTGTGCCCTCGCGAGAGTATAAGCGCCAAATATCGCGAGTCGTTAGACGATCGATTTTATTTTAAGTTTCTACACCTCTTTCTGGTCATTTAGCTATTTAGTGTAGGCCTATTCCTGAATTTAACCGTATGCTGCATTTTGTTCTCTATTTACACTCTTTATAAAGGACCAATACCCTAACATAAATCTGTAACAAAAGAGTGGAAACAAGTTTGACCTGAAAATTATATAAAGTCTGAGGTCATTCTGTATCAGCTGGCTGGAGAGTTGTGGTTCTGTTTGGCTCTTGGGTCGCACAGGAAGAGCAAGCGGCAGGAGAGCTGCAAGAGACGAGTTCTGCAGACTGGTTCACCGCCCGCCCGTGAGAATCTCGGCAGGGAACTGAAAAGAAATTCAAATACAGCAACACTGTCCCTTAAATGATTGCGTTTTACCAAAGGAAAAAGTCATGTTCTCTACCACCAACAATTTTTCCCTGTTCCAACCCAAGTAACCACAAACTCGCCATTGAGAAATGTATGGTTTCCGCTGCTGGTCTCCAAACGCAGCCGGGGTCCTTCAGGTGCGGGCACAAAGCTGGAACAGGTTTCCGGATCTTGGCAGATCCGATCGTGGGTGTAAGTACCGGTTGACTTAGACGGAGTACAGCCCATTTCTTCTCCAAATGACAGGCATGACCTTTATTACACTCCGTGCTGCTCTTACGCTGAGAATTTTATGCTTTGCACATTTAGGGAAGTTGTCACCAGGGGCGGTTTTGGTATGAATGGCTCGGCTGGCTCCCTGGGGGAGCCCCTCCTGTTGCCCCATGCACTACAGAGAACACGCCTTCTCACTGATTAACCCACCATTAAAATATTGATCTGACCTGGACAGATGGGTGGATGAATTGATGAAGAATCTGTTTGTTTGTTGTTATTTTTCCCAAATAGAGGTTTCATAAATCACAATCTGTTAAAAAATCTATAACCACTGTGCAAATATTTAATCCAGGATTGACCAGCTCGTATATATTGCGCTTCAAACCCAGTGGGGTGGGGAAAAAAAAGTGCCATTGTAATGTTTTTGAGTTCCTGTTAAAGCTTACGTTTTTGGTACATTTCTAGGCTGGATGGGAGGAGATTTTGAGGTGGAGGTAATTATAGCTGTAAATTTTTCTGTGGTTTCTTTCTTTTTTTAAAACAAAATTAGTTCAAATCAGATGTTAGAAAAGGTTTTACCCAGAGCAAAAATTCAACAGGAATTTTTGGCCCACTCCTCCACACAGATCTTCTCTAGATCTGTCAGGTTTCGGGGATGTCGCTGAGCAACACAGAGTTTCAGCTCCCTCCAAAGATTTTGGTCTGGAGACTGGCTAGGCCACACCAGGACCTTGAAATGCTTCTTATGAATCCACTCTGTTACCCAGGCGGTGTGTTTGGGTTCCCCAATTCATCACCTCCTTAATACAGGGCAGTCGTCCTGTCCCCTTTGCAGTGAAGCAACCCCAAAGCATGATCTTTCCACCCCCGTGCTTCACAGTATGTATGGTGTTCTTTGGATGCAACTCAGCATTCTTTTTTCCCCAAACACGACAAGTAGAGTTTTTACCAGAAAGTTCTATTTTGGTGTCATCTGACCATATGACATTCTCCCAATCCTCTTCTGGACCATCCAAATGCTCTCTAGCAAACTTCAGACAGGCCTGAACATGTACTGGCTTAAGCAGGGGGACACGTCTGGCACTGCAGGATTTGAGTCCCTGGCAGTGTAGTGTGTTACTGATGGCAGCCTTTGTTACTTTGGTCCCAGCTTCTGCAGGTCACTCACTAGTGACTGTCACGCGGCCCTATTCATGCCTCATTGTCTTCACCTGTCTGTCTCATCAACCACACCTGATCCTACTCACCTCCTGCCTTTAAGACCAATCACTTCCTTTCACTCCGGGCCGGATCATTAGTAATAGTCTCTATCTCCATGGTGTGTCGTCTTCCTGCTGTCTTCCGTTCCTGCCGTCTTCACCACCATCATCATCTCCTCCTGTAATAAACATCCTGCACCTTCCTTCAGCGAGTGCGTTTGGGTCCATACTCCACACACCTCCTGACACTAACTCTCTCATCTTTTTAAGCGGGAGAACTTGCACAATTGGTGGCTGACTAAATACTTTATGCCACTGTACATAGTAAAAAGAACTGGTCCAAGCACAGAACCCTGTGGTACTCCACAGGTAACCCTCAAGTGTGAAGATTTATCATTTACACGAACAAACTGGAATCTGTCTGACAACTATGATTTAAACCAGCCTAGTGCTGTTCCTTTGATCCCTACATGTTCAAGCCTTTCTAAGAGAATATTTTGATCATCTGTGTCAAAAGCAGCACTGAGATCTAACAAGACCAGAACAGTCACAAGCCCATTATCTCAGGCCATGAGAATATCATTAGTAACTTTCACCGGTGCTTTTCAATGCTATGAGCTCTAAAACCTGACTGAAACTCTTGAACAGGTCATTACAGTTTGATGCTCACATACTTGATTAGCAACTATTTTCTCAAGGATTTTGGATAAGAAAGGAAGGTTAGATATAGGTTTGTAATAAACTAAGTCATCTTGTTCGAGGGAAGGTTTCTTAAGTTGAGGTTAAATTACAGCAACCTTAAATTTCTGTGGTACCCATCCATTTACTAAGGATTGATTAATCATGTCTAAAATGGGGCCAGGAACCAAAGGGAACACTTCCCTAAATAATTTGGTTGGGATTGGGTCCAACATGCAAGTTGAAGGTTTAGATGAGGCTAATATTTCTGATTATTCTGAAAGCTCGACTGAATCAAAACAATCCAAACACAAATTAGGTTCTACAGTTCTCTCTGATGCTGCCTCACAGAGAGAAGTAATCATATAAAGCCCTTAATAATCAGGCTCCATCAAACATCAGAGATCGTACTGTTCTATATGTTCCTAGCAGAGCACTTCGCTCTCAGATTGCAGGTTTACGTGTAGGCTCCTCTCCTGTGGAACAAGCTACCAGTTTTCGTCCGTGAGGTAGACACCCTGCCTACTTTTATGGTCAGGCTTAAAACTTTCCTTTTTGATAAAGCTTATAGTTAGCGTTGCTAGGTCATCCTGAGATATCTCTGTAGTTATGCTGCTATGCGCTTGGATTGCTGGAGGACTAACTGCCAGTCAATGACTCGATGCAGTCTGCAGGGATTCCTTAAATGAAAAACTATTACTTTAAACTGATTGGAATGATTGTATTGAAATTACTTTTCTTTTCAACTGCCTTGAGAGGAAATCTGTTGTGAATCTGCGCTATATAAAGACTGAATTGAAAAAAATTGATAAACGTACACAAAGACAAAAACAAGGAATGCTAAAGTTTTAAGATAAATGCATGGTTTATTGTAGGAATAACCAAAATGTTAACTCATCAAATCTGATTATACTCGGCTGGCTCTTTCTTCGGAGTGAAAATCCACAGGTTAATCAGCAGGGAGGATCCTGCCTCAGGCATTAGCAAGTAACCTTAAATGTCCTTGTGTTGTGAGGTGCGTGGCTGTGTTTGTTCCTGTCAGACGGCCACATGTTCCCAGTGTTTTGAACCCGAGGTAAAACATATTCAACCCTTGAAACAAGGCATGTGTTCACTTCCCCCTCCTTTAAAGTGCATTCTTGTGAAATGTTGGTATACACCATATGCTGTATACAAATTCAGTCACTTTTGTTAAAAATGTTCACAAGAGCATTCTGATACAAAATAACACACAGCACGGGGAATCCACATGGTGGAGGACTTCTGCTCAAGTTTTTGACTGACTGTTGTCCTCAGGGCTTGGATATGTGTACCTATGACAACCAGTTACTACAACAGTTCCACCTCCTGACGGGATGAAATCACGTGCTGGTGTCTGATAAGGTGTCCAGCATCACGTCGCTCTCGTACATATCACAATCCAGAGTTAATGAGAGCCGAAGAGGCGTCTCCAGCATCATCTTTTCCTGATTGGACGCTGGCGTTTCCAACATCGACATGTTACTTTCCTCAGACCTTGGCGTAGCTTGAAGCTCATTCGACTCGGATGTGTTCAACATCTTTATCAGGGCTGGAGTGTTCAAGCTGCCTCGCACCTTGTCATTGATGTCGGTGCCTTTTTGAAAAAACAACAACCCAAATACAACATTTTTTAAAACATATGCAGAAATAACACAAGTACCATTGTAAAGATTTTACTACAGTGTATTGCCTTTCAAAGACGCTGAAACTATTGTACAACTCAAAATTCTGTTGCTACTTATGTTATTTGTTGATCTGATTACAGAACGAGATAAAGGGAAACTACCTTTAACAAATGGGCTAATCGAGTGACTCAAGTAATCTCCAGCTAAAATAAAAAATATTACATCCAAGACTTTACCCGAGGGCTACCTCATCTAGTCATGGGGCCGTATGAAATCTGTTTTTAATTTACCAAATCCATTTTTTTTCTTCCTGAATTTGAATCTCTTTTTTTCTGAAGTACATTTTTTCCATTTTAACCATATTTATTAACCCAAAAAGTGTGTAATTATGGAGAGAATGAAAAAAAAAAACACAGCAACAATCATATGGCCCCATCTAGTCACCATAATCAACTATAAAAATAAAACTTAGCCGTAGACAGCATTAAATACAAAATTTTCTTTTCTTTAAAATACTTAACTGTACTAAGTATAAGATAAATAAGATACTGAGTTATTTGCACTTCATTCAGGCTGCAGAAAAAGGAGACGTCTTAAGCAAGCAACACTGAAAAGAGTACAGCAAAGTTATTCTCTTTTATTTAGTGAGTTTCCAGCCTCTATCTGTGATTAGAAAAGATGAAGTTAGGAATGTTGGCACATTACATCTATATTTTATACTTTAATGTGGAAAGATTGTTCACATTTTATTTCGTTGAACAAAAAAAAACCTCTATAAACAAAGGAAATTCTGGTATCAAGATTGAATGAAATTGCACAATATAAAATATTAAAAGTGAATACAAAATTTTTTATGTTTCAATATAACACAAACCTATATATGCGTCTGTGTCCCCAATGTACATCTCAATACAATGGCCGAGCATAGTCACTGAGAAAGTGTCGTCCCTTTTCAACCCAAGTGCCTGACAGAGAACAAGAATAAAAAGACAAAGTCACTCAAAATAAAATAAAGAATCTAATTCAATCAAATCCCAAGCCATTATTATAGTCCTGTTCAATTCAAAAATACTCTGTTGATCCCAGAGGGAAATTAAGTTAAAACTGTAACCAAACACCAATACAACCATTTTTGATTGTTCTCTAATGTATTGTTCTTTATTTAAAGGTTTTGTTTCACAAGTTAAACCTGATTGGACACCAAATTACTGTAGATTCCTAGTTCAGAATAAAGTGCTGTGGTTTGTATCACTTTCTGAATCCTTCTTATACAGGTAAAAGAAAAACATCTTCTCTGGTTTAAACATCAATGAATTATCAACCATGATAAAACCTCACAGACGTAACACAGCTGAGAAATTGAAGCATTTTAACTTACTGTGTGAAAGTAGTCTATAGCACTTTCAAAGTCCCCCATGAGGCTGTGCACATATCCTATCGCAGAATAGGTAGAGGCATGCTGTGGGATCAACACCAGGGCTTGACGATGGTATTCCAGAGCCTGGTCGTACTTCCTACAATATTAAACACAATTCAGAAAGCTGTTGTATAGATCACATGACACAAAGCATGTCCTAAAAAGCCATGTAAGTATCACTGCTCACATTTAAGTTGTTTTAAGGATGCATTTTTGCACAGCTACAGAAACTTAGCAGCTAACAGCACATTAGGAAGAAACACAAAATTAAATATCACTTCAATTGAAAGCGTTTCCGTGTATGTTACCAGCAATCCTAATCCCCACAATATGTGCACACACCTTCTCATCAAATTTGGCATGATCAAACAAAGTGCTCCAAATAAAAATGACTGGGGACAAAAAGCTAATCCATATCATTCCTCAAGTATCTGTTCAGATAAAATGGGCCGAAAGCAAAGGTCAGGGAGATGGAATGGTTTGCTGTGAGGACAGGACATAAAAATCCAGCTAAAAAGAAACTATAGTGCAACTGGCGCCATACTTACTTTAGTTTTCGGCACACATGACCCAAGTTGTTCAACAAAGGCTCCCACTTGTCCACAGTAACCTTAAATTAAATCAAAAGATAAATTATGGTTAACTCTTGTACAGAACTTGTTTTTTTTTATCAAGCATTACCAGAATAAACTGTCACCTCATTCCCTATGGCTTTGATTTTCTCCATTGCATCCAGAAATAACCTTTCTGCCGTCTTCCAGCTGTACCAGTCGAGGAAAAACATGCAAATATTCTATAAAACAACATCTCAGTCTTGCATACTAGTAATATTGCAGAGCCTCATTTGATCATTTCATCAGCACGGGTAAGTTCAGCAAAAAGGATAATCAAAAAAATTGTACAAAGACTAAACTTTTAGCAAAAATTGCAATATCTATTAGCAGTACAGTTTCTGTTTGTTTAGAGCAATATACTCACTCTGCATTTTGAAAAGCAACCACTGCCACTTCATGTATGACAAATGGGTCTTCTGGGGCGATACTAAGTGCCTGGCTGAAAAAACGCTCCGCCAGCTTGGAGTTGTTAGTTAGACCGTACTCCAGCCCAATGTAGAGCATGGGCAAGTGGCATCTATGGAGATCAAACAGCAAGCAAAACAAAGAGAAATCGAGTTTATATCGTCTCATAGTAATGAGTTAAAGAAAAAAACATGCAGTTTTAAAGCAGAAAGTAAATAACAAGAAAATAAAAATAGGATCACAGCATAATAATAAACTTGTTTCCAAAAAGTTAGCAGAGGGATCCATCGTATTGGGCCTGCATCTGACATCATTATCCTGCTGACTTTAGGACTTATTTTCAAAATATGTCTGATTCCTCTGTATCCCAAATAAACCACAAAATGTAACATTTGAGGTATTTACATTTGTTTCATGTAGTACACTGTACAGTATATTATTTTTTTAATTCATTTTTTATATTCTCTCGTGTGAATCTGCATGCTTCCATTGCCCGTCACTTTGCTGCTATTACACCTGAATTTCCCCTCAGTGGGACAATAAAATATGTTCTTAAATATACACTCCTCCGCCATTTAATTAACTACATCTGGTCAATTGCTTGTTAACACAGAGAGCAAAACATCTGGCAGCTATTCAATACATTTAGGCATCCAGGTGTAGTGAAGAGGACTTGCTGAAAGTCAAACATACTATCAAAGCGGGGGCAAAAAACACAAGATGATTATCGGTACCAGATTGGCTGGTGCGAGTATCACATTAACGGCCTAAAAACACAGACAATATCCAGTCAGCACCAGTTGTTACCTACCCTTTCATCAGCTGAGCAGCAGTGAAGTATGCAGCCATGGCTTGGTCATGCTCACTTTCCACTGCAAACGAGTGACCATAGGCAATCCATGCGGGACCATAAGTTCTCTCTAGAGTGGTGGCTTTGCTACAGAAAGCATGCAATAACACATATGTTAAAATGAACCTAATTTAAAGAGGAACTAAGGGGGTGCATTTTCTTTCGACTGCAAATACCCACCTAAGGTATCGCCTTGCATGTTCATTTTTGTTGCCGACCATGAGATAGTAGCACCCAACCGCAAACCAGGATACCTGGAGACATTTTTATTTGGTTATAAACACACAAAAAACATGCTGGGAAATAAAGTTATGTTAACATAACAAAGTGGATCAAATACTTACTGGATTGTTGGGGTACAAGTCTACAAGCCTGTGAGAGAGGTAAAACAACTCTGCAGTGGAAAAAAGAAAAACTGATCAATCCTGATAAGTCAACTAAATGTTGTCTGTAAAAGAAGTTAAATTACCATTTGCTTTTCCAAGCTCTACCAACGTTCCTATGTGAACTGGTAAACAGTTGGCATGGAAAGGGTCTTTCACCATCACCCTGAAAAGCAAACATCATGTTTGAAAAAAAGATACACGTCTCAAATTCTTAATTGGATTTATAAAAGCCACTAGAAAACTTGGTTTCACAGGCCAAAGTGAGTCAAAGCCAGAGGTTATGAATATTTTAAACTTCCGGGTTTTTTGAATGAAGTGAAAAAACGTTGCACCTACTCCTTCATTGCTTTAGTCAATTCATTAACATCTGGTAAATGCAAATGCACAAAAATAAGAACTGGCTGCTAATCATCACAAATAAAAAAAAAGTTATTAACATTTTCAGTGGTGAACAAATTTACTAGGAAAATAATTAGACACCTACGTTGATGTGAGTTTGTAGCACATCTTGAAATCACAGTTATAATAATGCCTCTCAGCAAGAGACACAACTACATCCAAGTTGTCTTGGAGTCCATTGACCATCTCTGGTACCACCAGATCGCTGGGCTTGTTATACTGCAGAGGAACAAAGTATGTGAGAGGGTTCACGTCATGCAAGTACTATACGTGAAAACCACAAGTACAATTTATATCTTAAAAAGAGTGAAAACAGGAAAATGAGTGCTGATTAGGACCTGTAGAGATGTTTAACTATATCAAAACAAAAAGCAGGACCTTTATATGACTTCTTAGATCATATAGCAACATGTTGCAACCTCGACTGTGTACACTAAATTAGCAAATAGTCTGTTTTAGATTTCTCTTGAAGTGATGTAGATTAAATAATTACTATAAAGAATCAGGATCAATGACCGTTTTAAATCAAAATACTGAAGACTATTAGTAATACCTGGGTTTCCGGGAAGCACTTCCCTCAAAACAGACAATTTAAAAATGGAATTCAATGTATTAAACATGTTGTCACTGCATCTAAAAATCAAACAAACAATTGCATCAATCAGGGGTTAACAAGTCCAGTACTTGAGAGCTACTATCCCGCAACTTTTGAATGCATCCCTTCTCCAACACACCTGAATAAAATGACTGGCTTATTACCAGGCTCTGCAGAGCTAAATTACATGTTAATGAGAGAATTCAGCCATTTGATTCAGCCATTAGCTGAAGAAGAGATGCATCTAAGAGTTGCAAGATGGTAGCTCTGGAGGATTGGACTTTGGCACCCTTGATATTAATAAAATGTTAATTCCATTTCAAGAAAAGGGAAACATTATGCCAGAAAAAGTTTTCTACTTTCTCAGTTGAAAAAAGATAAATAAAAAATACAATTAATGCACCAATCAATAAACCAACCAAACAAAGACCAGAATCAGAAAACCTTGCCTAATTGGATCCAATAGGATATTGAGTGGCTGTACACCGAAAAATTTTTTTTTCCCGTTTCTATTCATTACACCAAAGCTAAGAATTTCCACCATTTGTAGTCTTCAAACAAGTCGCCCAATACCATGCACTTGGATGCACTTTTTTTGAGTTTAACGATATATTTTTTTTTTAATCAGATGATGGTAAGAATGTAAACCTTGATACATTAAAGGGGATGATCTTACAATTGTATTGTTTTCGGTCAGATTCAAAACTACTAAATATATTAAGAAACATGTTTGTCTTTTATCTGTTATAGTTGTTAAAAAGCAGCAACAACAATAACGGTGAAGATTGTTGCATCTTTACTAAATGGTAACCATTTAAAAAAAGAAATATTGAATTTCTTGCCTGCTTTTCATCTATTGTCAAAATATATACAGTACTGTGGTGCAAAGGTTTTAGACAGGTGTGAAAAAAATGCTGTAAACAAAGAATGTTTCCAGAAATATAAATAATGATTGTTCATTTTTATCTATTTACAAAATGCAAACTGAGCAAACAAAATAAAAATCTAAATCAAATCAAGATTTGGTGTTACTACCTTTTGCCTTCAAATCAGCATCACTTCTTCTAGGTACACTTGCACAAAGTCTGGGATTTTGTAGGATTAGAGTTAGGTGTATGATCAACCAATTATACCAAACAGGTGCTAATGATCATTAATGTCACATGTCATTAAATGAAACAGAAACAGCTGCATCGCAGGCTTAAAACTGGGTGAGGAACAGCCAAAGTCTGCTACCAATGTGAGGTTGTGGCTAGAAGTGATCTTCATGGAAGAGTTGCAACCAAAAGGCCATACCTCTGGCGTGGAAACAAGGCCAAGCGACTGAAGTATGCAAGAAAACATAGGAACTGCAGAACAATGGAAGCAGGGGCTTCGGACTGATGAGTTAAAATGAGAAACTATTGACTGTAGCAGAAAGCAGTTTGTGCGTCAAAGGACTGGAGAGCAGTACAATAATGAGTGTCTGCAGGCAACAGTGAAGCAAGGTGGAGGTTCCTTGAACATTTGGGGCTGCATTTCTGCAAATGGAGTTGGGGATTTGTTCAGGATTAATGGTGTTCTCAATGCTGAGAAATACAGGCAGATACTTATCCATTATGCAATACCATCAGGGAGGCGTATGATTGGACCCAAATTTATTCTGGGAACTGAGAACCCCCCGTGTTCTATTATCAACGTTTTACTTTCTTTAACATAGAAAGTACTCTTACATCAGTTCTTTTTGTTCTGTGTTTTTGCTCTGCTTTCCCAAAAACCCCCAGACGGTTGTGGCAGATGGCCGCTTGTACTGAGCCAGGTTCTGCTGGAGGTTTGTTCCTGGTAAAGGGGAGTTTTTCCTCTCCACTGTCGCTACATGCTAGCTCAGTATGAGGGATTGCTGTGGTTGGAGTCTGCATCAACGGGGCACAACTGCCAGTCAATGACTCGATGCAATCTGCTGGGATTCCTTAAATAGAAAACTAAAATTTTAAACTGATTGGAATGTTTGTATGATTGTATTGAAATGACTTTTTTTGTAAAGTGCCTTGAGATGACATCTGTTGTGAATCGGCACTTTATAAATGAACTGAATTGAACTCTGAACCCAGACAATGACCCCGAATATACAGCCAAAGTCATTAAAATTTATCTTCAGAGTAAAGAAGAACAAGAAGTCGTGGAAGTGATAGTATGACCCCCACAGAGCTCTGATCACCATCATGGCGTGTGTCTGGGATTACATGAAGACACAGAAGGATGTGAGGAAGCCTACATCCACAGAAGATCTGTGGTTAGTTCTCCAAGATGTTTGGGAAAAACCGACCAGCAGAGTTCGTTTCAAAAACTGTGTGCAAGTATATGTAGAAGAATTGATGCTGTTTTTAAGGCAATGGGTGATCACACCCAATATTAATTTGATTTAGATTTCTCTTTTGTTTATTCACTGCATTTCGTTGATGAAAATAGATGTAACACTTCCATTTTTGAAAGCATTCTTTGTTTACAATTTTTTTTCACATCTGCCTAGAACATTTGCACAGTGCTGTACATATTTTTATATTCAAAACCATACAACCTGTTAACGATTGCACTTTACAGTCCAATATATTTATGCAAAAGCAAGTCCATTTCTTTCTTTCACAAGGAAGCAAATGCAGAGCCCCCTACCTTCTTTAATTTGTTCTCAAAAAGGAAGTGTAACAGCTCCTCCTCTTCCTCAGTGCACTGCTGACTTAGAGGAAGAGAGTCCAGGAAGTCCTTTTCTATTACAAGAATGATGTTTTATGTGAGTGTAAAGTCATTATAGAACTAGCAAAAAATAAAAATAGGTGACATGTTCAGTTGGAGCGGGGGACAATGACGGTATCGTAACAGATTAACCTCACCTTCCTGCGCGGTCAACATGTGGTGGGACGTTAAAAGGTCAAAGGCTTCAAAGCAGTAGACATCTAGTTTCAAGGCCTCTTTGTAGCTGAAGGTGGCCAGGGGCCTGTTGTCCATGGCATCATAGATTTTACCCCGCAGGAGGCAGATGGAGCTACTGATCTATAATTTTTCAGAGGACAAAGAGGAACAGAGGGAAAACTAGATACATAGCTTTGTTTGGAAATTGAGTGTTTTTAAAAATACTTTAAAAAGAAATAATGACTTCTTAAAAAGAACAGTTTTGCCAATCACTTCAATAAAAATTAGGCTTAAAATAATTTTTTTACACTCAGCTGTCATTATAACTGCACATTTACAATTCTCCTCAATTATTTTGAAAAGGACAATCCAGCCAACCTTTTTTAGCTTAAATCCAATGACGTGTTAAATGCCAAAAATAATGAGATATTTAAGAAATGCTTTAGTACTTTTACAATCAGAAGTTTACATACACCAAGATTAATGTGTCTTTAAACACTTTCAGACAGTGCTGTTGATGATATCATGGCTTTTGGAAGCTCCTGATTAGTAGTGGGCGTATAAACAGTATGAGGTAGAAATTATATAAATTTAGCCAACAGTAGAGATTTTGACTATACTGCGATTTTTATGATGTCATCAACCTGTGCCTACGTGCTTCGTACCAGATATGCAAGGAGGATAAATACTGATGTTCATTGTTTGTATTTACACTAGATATTGCACGTTTAAAATGTATTGCTTTTATTTAACAGAAAAGAAAGCTGTTGAACTTGAAGCATTTTATTTCAAATATATAGAGCTTTATTTTTGTGCGACAGCAAATCTATAAATAAAGCAGAAAGAAATGTTATTTCCCTTTTTGCATTTTGTACTTCAGTTTAAACAATGTTAAACTTTGTGTTTTCATAACATTTAGCTTTTATTTTATTTAAAATATCTTCATCTTTATTTATGTTCTAAGAATTGTGCTGCATTTTTTGGAAAATGATATGAGCATTCTTTAAATGCATTTTGTACAATAAATGTTTTTAAAATGGTATTCTATACTTTTTGGAGTTGTTTATTCTGTTGCAATGCATCTGGAACGTGAGAATGTTCAAAAGTAGTCATTTTTTCATATATATACAGAAGAATATATCGTAATAAATATAGTTATCACACATGCTTCAGATTATATTGCAATATCTAATTTAACATCTAATTTAAGTAGCGGCACACATCTGAATATTTTTAAAGCTCATCTCAGACATACAGCTGCCTTGTGTGACATCATGGAAAAAATAAAAGGAGGCTAACTCCTAGCTCTAAACCCCAACTGCTCTGTGTTTGGACATGTTTTAAGTGGGGAATCAGGGGTATCTATGCCTGCAAACTCCACTTACTGCGCTGTTATGTAGGTTGACATGTAATAGATGTTATTGCTGTGGAATATTTTCAAATCAAATTTAACTTACAGAAGCAGGCGACATGCCCCATTCCTTTGCAGACTCTGTCCCGTTGTCATCCTTCTCACTTCTATCCAGTAATTTCTTGTTAACAGGCTCCTCTGCATCCAGGATATCCAAGGCCTGCTGGAACTCTTTGGCAGCATACTAAAAGAAGAGATGTATCTACAGTAATACACATGCATGAAACAGTTTACAATTTTAAACTTTTTAAATGTACTTACGTGACACCTGGCAGCAAGATACTGACATGCTCCGTACAACTATGTGAGAAAACAAAAACCTCAAATTACAACTCATTTTTGAGAGAAGTTTAGTTTATATTTAGAGTTATGTCGAAATCTTAATGCAGCCTACCTTGTCCAGTTTCCTTGAACGGAGGGCATGTGAGGCTCTGTGGTACTGTGAGGTTAAGTAAAGGCACTGAGCTAACCAGTAGATATCCTGGGGATCTTCTGCGTGTCAAACAAAGAAACAGAATCATTTTTTTCAATTTGTGTCAGATATGTTTTCCAACTGGTCTGTCCGTCCATTCATCCATCAATGAATTTGGGGAATACAAATGATTTTCTCTCCATCATTCTTTTTCTACACACAGCCAGACCAGGAACATGCTTAAATTCCATGTGTTTGATTACTTTTCTAGACTGTGTAGGAACCCTGTGATTTCTGCTACTACAACACTTGAAACTGCTGTGCGGACTGCTCAACAAACACCTGGGCGTCTCTGCTTAAAGGATGAACCATCATTTCAGTTGTGATTGTTCACATCAACACAAACATTCTTGAAAAACTACCTTTCCAACTTTCAATTATCTTATAGCTCCACAGTTCTTAAAAATGTAGTGTGTTAATAATGGCAGTAAATACACACACACACACATATATACACACACACACATACATATATACACACACACACATAGATACACACACACATAGATACACACACACATAGATACACACACACATAGATACACACACACATAGATACACACACACATAGATACACACACACACTTTTCCTCCACACATCTCAGGGCACTCTGGCTTCTCAATTAAGGTACTTTAAGCTGAAGTGATTACATTTTTTAAGATGTTTTGAAACTGCAATCTGAAAGTCTTTGTATACCTTGATACCAGAAAACAGCCTGTGGCTATTAGTGAATGAGTAACACTATCAACACCTCTGATCCCACATGTGTTACTTTAGGTTACATTTAACAGCTGGCTTCAAAACAACAAACAATGATATTTATATTTAGAAATAAATACATTTATTATTTTCATGGTGAGCAAGACAATGTAATAAGTGAGGGGTTTTAATTGACAGAGAACAGTACAAATCCGTAATGCACATAGACACAGAAATCTCTAAAGGGATGATAGGGATGGAGTCAGGGTGAGTGCCTTTCAATGTTAGTACTTAAGAAGTTTTTTTTTTTTTTTTACTTATTCATTGATTCCACTTATCTTTCTTTGATCAGACCCTGCTCTGGAGCAGGTAACATGTTGATAAAGCCCTGACAACAGGGACGATTTTGACAACATACTACGAAAAGTTATCTAAATGCTCCCCGAACCCGCAAGTTCATTCTGGATTTAACGTTCGACTGAGTGTTAAAGAGCAAAAGGTTCCGGTCGTTGTAGAAATTAGTTTAACATGAACCTACCGACTACTACTCACCATGAGAAAGGGATGCTATCTTGTCAGCCCAAAACAGCGCACTTTGATACTGTTGCTATAAATAAAAGCACAAGGAAACACGAGGCTACATTATATACACAGTTTTCATTTAGATTGCAGTCTTCGTTTAATTGCTAATATGGGAACTTTAAAGTTTTTTTGGCCAAGTATCCTGGGAGTTAGCATTTGCTAGCAACACAGAAACCAACAAGGGCTGCAGTTCTCTCACCTGGTCAATGTACTGCCGAACTCGTTTTCTGAGTCTTTCGAGGTTCATTTTGTTTTGTTTTTAGGTTGCCGTTGTGGTTTTCTTTAAAATACAGGCATTCCCGAAGGGGAGAAAGCTACACACCGCACAGTACGCGCTAGCTAGCTAATTAGCTAGCTTGGGAAAATCAAATCCGCGGCTTCTCCCTGCAGCGTGTGTCTGCCAAAAAGTATCGTAAAGAAATTCGAGTTAGACCAACAGTTCCGCCTCTTCTTCTTCTTCTTTTAGTTTATTGGCGGGTGGCAACCAACTTAAGGTGCATTTCCGCCACCTTCTGTGTGGGAGTGTAAGTCGTAGTAGGGAGAAAACTATATTCTATTTAAATTCTATTTATTAATTTACCATTTTTTAAAAATTCAATTATTAATTTATAAACATCTAATCCTCCAATTAATAGATTCCTTAAATTAAACTTTTCATTATCTTTCATCTTTAGTTTCCTTGATAATATTTTCCTATTCTTTATATATTTTTCACATTTATATACTACATGCTCTACCGTTTCTTTATCCTTTCCACAATCACACATTCCTGTATCATGTTTTCCTATCATAAAGAGTGTACTGTTTAAACCCGTATGCCCCATTATCATTCTTGAAATTATTACTTGATTCCTATTACACATTTAAATATTTTCCATTTTACCTACCTTTTCCTTAATATTATATAAATGTCTTCCTTTTTTCTCTCTTATCCAATTCCATTGCCATTCTTTCATAATCTTCTTCTTAATAATTTCTTTTATTTCTGCCATACTATATTATATTTCCATCATAGTATTAATTTTCGTAGCTTGTTTTGCGTAAAAATCCGCTATTTCATTACCCTCTATCCCTCTATGAGCTGGAACCCACATAAACCTAACTTCTGAATTAACCTTTATTAACCTAAACAAACATTCATATATTTTATATAAAACATCCATTCTTTTTCCGCTGACATTGTATTAATTGATTCTAAGGCTGACATTGAATCTGAACAAATAATACATTTCCTGATTCTGTTTTGCTCTATCCACTGTAAACTAAAAGAAATAGCTAACATCTCCACTGTATAGATTGACAGACTATTAGGTGTTCTACTTTTTTTATATATACCTAAATTTGGAATCCAAAAAGTGAATCCTGTTATATCTTTATTTAACTCCTTTGACCCATCTGTATATATCGGAATGAATGTTCTATATGTTTCATTTCATCTTTTTTCCACTAGATAATCCAAATTTCCTTGACCTTTTCTTTTAATGATTTCATTCTGAATATAAAAATCTACATTTACTTTTGGAAATAGCCAAACAGGTGTAACTGAATTTATTAATCATTTCTTTATTATTCAATTTTAATTCCTCCGCTAATTTACATGATTTCCATATCGTACTCTCATATTTCCTATTACCATAATTTCCTCCTATTATCATCTCTTCTTTTATCATATGTTCATCTCCTTTACTTCCCTGAACACTAGCCCAATAATTAAGTTTCAATAATTTAAATCTTAGATTTATAGGCATCTCTCCCATTTCAACTCGTAATGAAACTATTGGAGTATTTTTTATTGCTCCACAGCATAATCTTAAAGCCTGATTTTGTATTATTTCTATCTTTTTTAATAGTGTTTTACTCGCTGAACTATATACTATGCTACCATAATCAATAATCGATCTAATCATTACTATATATATTTTCCTTAATGCTTTAGAATTAGCTCCCCAATCCTTCCCTTTTAAACATCTCATTATATTAATCACTTTTTACACTTTTCTTCCATTTTATTTATATTTTCCTTCCAGATAAATTTTTCATCAAATATGACTCACAAATATTTAAAAAATGTACTTGCTCTAGTATATTTCCATACAATTTAAGTTCAATTTTGATATCCCTTTTCTTTGTAAAATCCATACTCTTAGATTTATCAACTGGAAATTTAAATCCCCAGTAAAACGACCAATTTTCTACCTTTATTATTGCTTCTTGTATTTTCTTCTGTACATATTTAATATTTCTTCCCCTTTTCCATATATTACCATCATCTGCAAATAAAGCTTTACCAATATCTAATCCTATATCATCAAACACATCATTAATCATAATAGAAAATAACACTGGACTAATTACACTCCCTTGAGGAGTAGCATTATCAACTTTATAACCTTTTGATATTTTGTCCCCTACTCTCACTTGAATGAATCTGTTAAACAGAAAATCCTTTATCCAATTGAATGTTTTCCCTACAATTCCTAATCTTTTAATTTAATCATTAATCCCTCCTTCCACACCATATCATATGCTTTCTCTATATCGAAAAAAAAACTACTATTAGACTCTCTTTATTATTCTGTGCTTTTCTAATTTCCCTTTCTAGACTCACTACTGGATCCATTGTTCCTCTACCTTTTCTGAAGCCATTTTGATACTTAGTTAACATTTTCTTACTTCCTAAATATTAATTTAATCTTTCTGTAATCAACCTCTCCATTATTTTTCCTTTATGCGATGTTAATGCTATTGGTCTATAATTATCTGGCCTACTTGGATTTTTTCCTGGTTTTAGTATTGGTATTATTAATGCCTCTTTCCAATTTTTTGGTAATTTCCCTTCATCCCATAATTTATTGTATAATTCCAATAGTTTATCTTTCATCTTATCCCCTAATTGTTTAAGCATTTCATAATTAATATTATCTTTTACTCATGCTGATATTTTACTTTTTCTGATTACGCTTTCTAATTCAAATAATGAAAATGGTGCCTCTATTGCTGTTGATTTTTGTTCTTCCTCTCCTTCAACAACATTATTCTTCCTAGTTTCTTCTCTTCTTCTTTGCCTATCTATTACTATTTATCCCCACAAATGTTTTTACTAACATTTCTGCTTTATCTTCATTTTTAATAACAATTTTTTCTCCTACATTAATTATTGGATATTTATACTCTTTATAGACTCCTTTCATCTTTCTTATCATACCCCATATTTCACTTATTAATGTTGTTCTTCCTATTTTATCACAGAATTTCCTCCAGTTTTCTCTTTTTGGTCCTTTAATTACTCTTCTTGCTTCTGCTTGTAACCTTTTATATTTTATTATATTTTCAAAATTATATGACCTTTTTAATATCTTCATACTTTTATTTCTCTCCTTAATTACTTTTCACATTTTTCATTCCACCACGGAACATTTTTCTTTTTCATGGTTCCTTTACTCTTAGGTATAGTTACTTCTGCTGCTTTAGTTATTATTATCCTAAATGTTTTTTCCACTATTTCTACATCTTCATTCATATTTATCCTCCCATATTCTTTTTCACATATTTCTCTAAATTTAATTCAATTTGCTTTTTTTAATATCCATCTCCCTTATTTTTTTCCCAACCTTTCTTCTTTATCCTCATAAATGTTTGTAAAAATAGTATAATGATCACTCCCTAAATTTCTTTCTTTAACATCCCAATTACATTTCCCTGCTAATTGATTTGATACTAATGTTAAGTCTATTGCAGAACTTTTACCTGTGTTTATATTTAATCTTGTTCCTCTCCCATCATTTAAACATACTAAATTCTTATCATCCATTAATTCTTCAATTACTTCCCCATTTTTATCTTCCTTATTTCCTCCCCATAATTTACTGTGTGAGTTAAAGTCTTCACATGTTATTAACTTTTTATACTTATCCTCAATAATTAGTTTAAGTTTATTAATATCTAATACTTTGCATGGATTATAATAATTTACTATATATATTTTTTCATTATTAATATACATTTCTATTCCTATATATTCTTCTTCTTTTCCTATTTTAATTATTCTATAATTAATGTTATTATTAATAAAAGTTGCACATCTCCATTTCCTTCTTCTCTATCACATCTGATTATTGTATATAGAAATAATTTAAATTCAAATTTTTTATTTAACCATGTTTCCTGAATGCAAATAATATCTGGTTTATCTATTAATTTATCTAAAAACTCTTGGCCATTAGCTATCAGGCTCCTTGCATTCCATTGTAGGATCACTACCATTCATTATCCTAATCCTTCTTGTCTTGAATGAGCACTTAAACTGTTCCTGATTTCCTCCCATAATAGCTCATTAATATCCAGATGATTTATCGCTGCTTTTACTATAATTTGAATTCTTTCTGTTTTTGATTCCATCGTAGCATTTATCACTCCTGCAATGAAGGTCACCAGTTTCTTAACATCTATCCATATTTTTCCTTCTTTCTCCACTCTTTGTGGTTCTTCTTGTACTCTATTCACATTTATTTTCTCTGGCACCTTCCCTACCCTTTTCACTGCTTCAGTATACGATATTTTGTTTTGAACTTTAGTTTGCTGCACCTCCATGTCTCTCCTCATTACTTGACATCCTGCATATGCTGCACTGTGTTCTCCCCCACAATTACAATATCTCGGTTTCATTTTATTTTTGCATTCCTCATAACTATGCTCTTCTCCACATCTTGGACATATTTTCTTTCCTTTGCACACATTTGCTGTATGTCCAAATCTCTGACATTTGTAGCACCTGATTGGTTTTGGTATGTACTCTCTCACAGTATATGACATGCATCCCAGAAAGACCCTATATGGAAGAATGTTTCCTTGGAACTCAATTAACACTGAGTCTTTTTCTTTCTTTTTCCCATCCCTAAATTCTGTAAATCTCTAAGCATTCTTCACTTTTGCCCCTTTTAGATTTGTCTTTATTTCCTCAATAGTTACATCCACAGGAATTCTCCATATTATTCCTTTTGGTCCTTGTCCACCCATTCCCACTTTGCTCACACTAGTTACTTTATGTTTTCCTACTTCTTTTATCTTGCAAGCTTTTTCTCTTTGTTCCTCAGTTTTACATATGATTAGCAGATTTCCATCCCTTAGGACTTTAGCTAGTTTAATGTCCCCAACTTGATTTTTCAGGATAGAGGTTAGTTTGACTGGACTCACTGTGTTCACTCCATCTCCCTCATTGAATTTCAGAATAATTTTAAACTCATTTTCTTCTTCATCATTAGAACTTTCATTTGCTTCAATCCTTCTCTGTTTCCTTGCTTCTTCTTCATCTGAATTATTGCCTCTTTTTCCTTTCACTGCATCCTGAACAAAAGTCATCTCCATGTTACTATCCTCACTTTCATACTCTTCTATTTCTCCCCATTCCTTCTCATTCACCACACAGTCGTGCCTACCCGCCCTTGACTTTCCTTCTTTCTTTTTCGGCATTTCATCCAACAGGATTCCTCTTCTTCTTTCCATCAAGATATTTCCAAGGCTTTTATCCTTTCCGTTAATTTTCAACATGTTTATCCCTATTTAACATTGCTCTGGAGCCCCTGGCCATAGGTATTAGGGAGCATCCACATATTACAGGTATCAAGCTGGGTGATATAGAGACCCGAGTTGCCCTTTATGGCGATGACCTTTTGGTTTGTCTGGCAGACCCAGCTACATCTATTCCCATTCTATTGCGATATATAGATCCCTTTGGGAAAATTTCTGGCTATGACATAAACTGGGGAAAAAGTGAATTTCTTCCCTTGGCTGGTCACTTCACAGAAGACTTCCTGGACAAATTGCCGTTTAGATTAGTAAGTGACAGCTTCACTTATTTGGGACTTAAGCTATCAAAAAATCCAAAACAACTTTTCAAATTGAACTTCACAGAGGCATTGGAAAAAACTTAAGTTGGACACTGAGTGCTGGAAGTCATTGCCCCTGTCTATGATTGGCAAGGTGAATGCTATCAAAATGATCAGCCTACCCAGATTCCTGTACTTATATCAAAACTTACCAACATATTTGAATACATCTTTTTTAAGAAAGTTGATTCAATAATTCTGTCATTTATATGGGGCTACAAACCTCACCGGATAGCTAAAGCTCATCTACAGAAACCCACCAAAGATGGTGGCTTGGGTCTGCCTGTCTTGAGACAATATTATTGGGCAGGGAATGCCAGGGCTCTTACCTACTGGAAATGCAGATCGGCTGAGATGGAGGAGAGCCCCTCATGGTTGCAGCTGGAAGCTGCCGCTGTAAAATAAATCCTCGCTTCCAGCTCTTTTGTTCTCAAATTCGGTTTCAATATTTAAGATACATCAACATAATTTCATTTGAAAGAACTCCGTACAGATTCTAAACCAGATAAAAACAGCTTATCAGGCTCCCAGTGTCTCAATACAGGCTCCCATTTGCCAAAACCATATATTCGCTCCTGGTCAACAAGATGCAACATTTACTGTCTGGAAGGAGAAAGGTATCAGATCTTTCTCTGATCTGTTTATCGATGGGCATTTTGCATCATTTACACAGCTAAGTTCCAAGTACAGCCTCCCCAACACACATTTCTTCCGTTACCTTCAAGTCAGACACTGTGTTAAGGAATGGTGCCCACATCTTGACCCCTCCTCCACCACACACATCCTTTTCGAAAATCTCTTGCTTCCCCCAGACTGCAGACGGATTGTGTCAAAATTTGTAAACTGTTTTACTGCCGTGGTTTCCTCGGACTCTGTCAGGGAAGCTTGGGCTGTAGACCTGATCTGTGAAGTGCCTGAGCCGCTCTGGGAAGAGGCACTGTCCCAAATTCACCGCTGCACCATCAACTCACGCCTCATGTTGATCCAGTTCAAGGTTCTACACAGACTGCATTACTCTAAAACAAAGTTGAACAAAATCTTTCCATCTGTGTCTAATAAGTGTTATAGTTGTCACATGGCAGAAGGCTCATTGGCGCATCTATTCTGGCTCTGTCCTTCACTACAAAGCTTCTGGTCTACAATTTTAAATGTTTTTCAGATGTATATGGTAGAGAGATTCAGCCCACCAGCATTCTGGCTATTTTTGGATGTTTTTCACAGGCTCCTCAACTGCCACAGCACATAAGAACTGCTTTACAGTTAGGAATGGTGGTGGCTAAAAAACTCATTCTTCGGAAACGGAAGTCCACAACCCCACCTTCCTTTGGACAATGGCTCACGGAGATGCTGTATGTCATTCAATTGGATCGGGTGCACCTCTGCAAACCGGGTTCTCAGAGCAAATTTGAGATGGTTTGGAGACCCTTTTTATCCCACCACAATATTACCTGACCTGTGCTGTACTTGGGATCAACAAGCTCCCTTGTGGAGAAGATCTGGTGCTGAAACAATGTTATTCAGGAACATAACTCTGTCTTTCTATCACCTGTACATGCTGTGTTTGATTGTAAACTTAAAAAAAAAAAAAGACTCATTTATATTGTGGTCTCGCAGCCCCCCCCCCCCCACACTTTTGTTTTTATTTTTATATTTTTTCCGTGAGTTACTCTTGTTGTTTGTTTTATAGTATTTTTTTTCGTGTTCTATTAAAATCTTGAAAAATAAAATATTATTTAAAAAATATATATATTAGTCTCTCATTCGCACTAGTATTACCCCACACATGTAAATGTAAGAGCTTGTGTGTGCATACTTTTTAGTACGTGTGAGTGAAATTTAGTATAGGCCTATGTGTAATATTTTTGATTTTGAGGATGTGAGAGAATGCTTAGTGGTGTGTCCATGTTTTTATTGGTGTGAGTGAGAGGGAAACATACAATATGTCCTACACGGCATCTTAAATGAAGACACTGTTTTACACAGATCAAAGATGAAAACAGATTAAACAAATTGGTGTTTATAAAAAATATTTTTCCATTTTCTTCAGACCATACAAACTGTCATATATGCCTGCAAATATAAACTTTTTAAAGTACTTTAATTCAGTTGGTGAAACTACAGACACTACAGTGAGCTGATAGCTAGACAGAACAACAGAAGAACAGCGTCACTCCTCCACAGTGTTATAAAACGACTTCTCTTCTCTTTTATGTTATGGAAAGTTGATTTGAATTACTGCTCATGTAAAAGCAAATATAAAAACATCTGACACTGTAGCACGCTCAGAGATAAAGGACATACTGTTGAATGAATCTCATTCCCGTGATACAATTTCATGAATGAACACCCATACAACACTGACCTCTGCTGTTCAAAGGCCGCTACAACAATACTTGGTGAAACAAAGACGATTTCTGGAAATAATTCAAATCCTATTATAGGGTGAACAACTGAAGCACCCACTTTACCAGGACATGCTTTCTACAGAAAAAAACTCACATAATTGTATCTACAGTCACCCGAGAACAACCCTACCGTATTTAAAGTATCGATCTGAAAAATGCCAAGATTTTCCAACCAAAGGACATTTAATGCTTGTTGGGGACCTGTTGTGTCTAAGGGTGAAATGGTTTCTCATAGAAGCTTTCAAGCTAAAATTAATTGCTCCTCATCTCCCAGCGCAGCCTTCTGTGTCATTGCACAGGAAGAGTAGCCTACTCATGAATGAATTATATACAGTGGGGTTAGGGTTATCTTTCTTATTTTTTAGGGGTTAGGGTTATCTTTCTTATTTTTTTATAATTTAACATAAATCGAAAGAAATTAATATCTGATTTTGACATATATAGGATGCTCCCAAGAATGACCATGACAGCAAAATTTGAGCCCCCATGTTGACTTTTTGTGTGTTTATTAAAGGCAGAAATGACGGAAGACAACCAGTTCCTTGATAAGAACAGCTGTTTCTGCTGAATCTGTTTATGTAAAAAAGGTTTTTATAAGATGTACTGTGTTTAACCTTTTGTTTTTTATCTGAATGTACATCTTTATTCATTGCAGAATCTTACAGTACAACGCATAAGGAACAGTTTTCTGCTCAAGACAAAAGTCTGCGATTTCAAAAGGTTTTTCAGAAAGGTTGCTGCTCTGCCAGAGAAAACAAAACATTAGATTTGTTATAAGCAAATGTCAAGGTTTCATACTTCTCTAAAGCAAGATCTCCTCTGGGAAAATCAGATCACAATCTTATTTTTATCTTCTCAGAATATAAACCCTTTGTTCAGGGGCTACCTGTAATGAAGATAACTATGGAGAAGTGGTCACAGGAAGCTGAAGGAGCCCTGCAAGGATGTTTTGAGGCTACAGACTGGGATGCACTGTCCCAACCACATGAAGAGGATATCAATATCATGACTGAGTGTGTGTGATTGACTAATTTCTGTGTGGACAGCACTTTCCCCATAAGAATCACAAACCCTGGATCATCAGTGACCTGAAGGAACTGTTAAACAAGAAAAACAAAGTCACAGCTCAAAAACAAAACAAAACAAACCATATTTGCAAAGGACACAACTAATAGTTGCAATGTCAACAGATTCTGTCACCTGAGCTGTGGTACTTTCCAGCTCCTCTGGAATTACCATGAACCTTTTTAGTGCCTCTCTAATTAATGCTCACCTTGCTTCGTTTGTCAGTTTAAGTGGATGGCCAAATCTTTGTGGGATTACCATTGGCCCATACTTTTTCCAATTTTAGATGATGGATTGAACAATGCTCAGTGAGATGTTCAATGCTTGGAAAATTCTTTTATAATCTAACCCTGTTTAACGCTTCTCCACAACATTATCCTTGATCTTTCTGGTGTGTTCCTTCCTTCATACTGAGATAAAATCAGACCCAGGTAGAGTGGATTATTATTATTTTTTATCTGAGTTACTCAGAGTAAAGGGAACTGATATACGAAGTCATGACACACTTCTCAGGCTAGCATTTGCAAAAAAATTTTTTTATCTATTTCCTTTCACTTCACACTACTGCTTCACACTACTGCTTCACATACACTGCTTGTGTGTTCGCCTAAACCAAAAATTCTCCTCAAAATACTTTTGGGTGGTGGGATGACACAATGTTAAAAAATTAACGGAGAATGAATAGTTTTGTACTGAAACATATCTAAACCCCGTATTGGGAAGTTTGGGACATGAAGCAAGAAAAATCAAGAAAAGTGTCCCAGAAGAAACCATGCAAAAACAAAGATCCTGAACCCTGACGGGTTAACAAAAACAGAGAAGTGGTGAGGTTGGAGGCTGGAGGATTTTAAGTCCTGAATTGAAATTTTGGGCCCCAAATTTAGAGGGTTGTGAAAATGTTGTAAAGTTTTGTTCAGCAGATATTCTCCAAGAGATTGAACCAGCTGTAACAACACAGTCCTGGTTTAGACACTTAAAAATGAATTACAAATAAATTCTAAACTACTGTTATAACATGATAATCTTATTTATTAATAATTATAAAAATTCTTCTGCACGCAAACGAATAGAAGCCTGAACTGCATTCGTTTAAAGTTCGATTCTGAATAGTTGACATGGTAATATATAAGGGTCATTCCATGAAATCGGTGCTTTTTGCGTCCCCAAGAAGTAATTACTCATAAAATTATAATGACAGCAAATTCATATGTAATTTAAAAATATAACACCATATCTTCTCTCCTTAATACAACATCAAATTAAAGTCAATTAAATATTATTTCAAATAATTAAAATCACTTTTATGCTTAATGAGGGTGAGGTTTTTGGCCTGCCCCTCACTGTTATTGTTGTTTGTATGCAGGACTTTTAATTTGTAAAATGTTGGCAAAATGTTAACATTTTCACATTTAGATATAGTTTTAGGTATGGTCTTATTGTAAAACAGTTTATTTGGTAATAATGTATATTAATCATTATAAATATTTACCAATTTATCGCCGAGCCCCCACTTTATGTCAACCCTTATACCCTAACGAAAAAACCCTAGAAAAATAATGGTGCATTGACAGGAGGTTGCATCATTTCTGAACTAGGATGCTAACAGCTCAGTGACAAATACATTTCTCTCTTTTCTGATGGACTATTTCTGATGTTTTTGCAAGGTTTAACCAGGGGGGGCGAGCATACAATTTCAATCCTGTTACCACTTTTTAACATAGAAACCTAAACAATTTTCGTTTTCTCAAAATATGATCAATATCTACAAGTAATTACCTTTCAAAGAGCATAGCTTGCACTTTAACTAGCATTTACTTCAGCTAGCCACAGGCAAATTAGCTTAAAATGGTCAACCCTATTACTGTCAACCCTGTTACCTTTCCACAGTAACAGGATTTGTCATGTGAGTAACAGGGATGACACAAAATAGTGTTTACCCTTGTACTATTTTTAAAGGTTAGCCTTTGCTTTTGCCTATCTGAAACCAGCTGGGGCCAGCAATTCTAGGCTGGCTAAGTCATCTTGAGCTTGTAAATTTATGTTAGGATAAGGCAAACTTTGTCAATAATGTATAAATAGAATGACAATGATGAAAAATATAGACCTCTTAGAAATATGTGCTTTACTAAGACAATAATGTCAATCAAATACAAAATAATCTTACCAACTACTACTTACTGACTTGGAAGATAAAACTTTATATAGTGTCTCGTAGACAAAAATGTGCAGTGTAGGCAGAAAAATGTGTGCCCTGTTACTATTACTTTGTCACCCCTGTTGCCATAATGTCAACCCTGTTGTTCTGATTAGTTTGATAAAAAAAAAAAGACAATTCAAATGGACTTTCAAGTCTTACCATTGCAATTTAAACTACATTATATTTTTGACTGGGCCATTTTTCCAACATTTCTCTTCAAGAAAATATCTTATGTATGTTTAAACATGTGATCACCATGCAAAATAAGGGTGCATTTGATATTCTGCATGACAAATATCTAATTGGAGAAAAAAATCCACAATTAAAAATAATCTAAATGGAAACAGAGACTAAATAACTGCTAATATGTGTACCATATATTGCATACTTATAATTAGAAATATTGTATTTTGTTAAGATTATGTCAGTAACAGGGTTGACAAGAATATGAAAACAGTGAGGGGTAAAACAGTGATAAAATATGAAATAACACAGCCAGAGATGGCACGATATAATTTCCTGTCATTTTAAACATTCTTTTATTCCTGGCTACTTAAAAAATAAAAATCAGATATAGTTTCAATTTTAAATTTTCAAAATTGAAAAGGCACTGATTCCATGGAATGTATATATATATATACATATATTGGCAGCACATGTTTTAATGGATTTCCAGTTGCTCATCAAACTCAGAAAACGTATTATATTAAACTTTGAGTGAATTAACAAGAAAAAAAAACTTTCCACCATAAACATAAATATTTGTAGGCTATGTAGGCACCTCATTAAATAAGCTTGTTTTCATGCCCAGTTCACTATGGCAGGGGACACTGCCAGTTCCAGGAAGTCTCACAGGCGGATCTTCCATTGCAGTCTTCTGGGAACAGGGGCAGAGAAACATTGGGCTCTTTGGGACTATGGAAGTACAGTAGGATCTTCTGCTTACCTAAACACTTCATAAAACAAATAAATGAATGTGTATTTGCATGAAAAACTACTATTAATAAGGTTAAATACTGACATATTTCAGAATGTGTTGGTTAAATAATCTAACCACTTTAAACATTAAATAAAAAATAAAGTAGTCTTATCAAATTTGTTTATCTTTTTCACACAAAGGCAGCATTGTGACTGACACTTCTTGTAGTTATTATATTTCTGCTGATCGAGGTCAAACAAATTTTTTAATTGTCACTCATATTCTTCCGACTCTCTATTTATCCCTGTTCTCCAATCAAGAAGAGGTTGTGCATCTCCCCAAGGTCAGGCTTTAATCTGTGTGATGGTTGTGACTATAGCAACAGGTCCCAGCGGAAGACTCTGTTTAGATGTGGCTGCGTCAGAGTGGCTCCAAGCCTGCTTGTTAGGATTACATCTTATGCATTCAAACATATCAAACATAGTTATTTTGTTATTGCACATCTGTAAAAAAACAACAAAAAACATAGTGTTTTTATACTTTTTATACTAAACCCCCCCCCCCAGAAATAAACAGATCACATTATTACCTGCTTTTTTAGGAGTTTAACCTATTCTAAAATGTTGCTGTTTCAGAAAAACCAAACGAAAAACCAAAATGCCATAGGTCACAGAGTGATGGAAGTACAAATGAGAAAGAGGGAAACATATACAGTAGGTCTGTCTTACAACTGCTATTATTTTCGGTATCGCTTACAGGCTCTTTCCTTGTTCATGATGGTAGCTCCAAATTTCAGATGAGCTTGAAGCTGTTACTTTTGGAGCAGGAGTTTCTTTCTTGGTCAGCACCCTCTCAGACTAAATAAGTGTTAAACTGGCCTCACTGGGGACAGTGGTGTTTCAAGGGTTTGCAACTTATAATCAGCTAGATCCTACTGAAAAATCGTAAACCATGCCCAAAAGCTAGGTCCGTGCTAGAATATCAACCATTTCGGATGAAAACAGAGCAATTATAAACAAAAAGCATTGATAGTCCATAATAAATATGACTTACATGCTCATAATGAGTCTTTGTAAACCTCTGACTGTATCTGTAGCTGCTATTGTCAATGTCAATGTCACATTTATTTATATAGCACATTTTTCAACAGCAACTGCTGACCAAAGTGTTTCACATGGTAAGAAAAACAGATTAAAGACAACAATAAACCAAATCAACAGAAAAAGACAAAATTTAGAACACTATAACAAAATGTTTAGTTAAAAGCCAGCTCATAAAAATGAATCTTTAAAAGCGTCTTAAAATTACTAAAAGTCTGAGCAGCCCTAATGTTTGCATGTAGACTATTCCATATAGTCTATAGCCTAGGACCCGCTACAGAAAAGGCCCTATCTCCCTGAGACTTCAGTATCGTTTAAGGGATCACAAGATGGTTCTTATGGCAAGAATGGATCTAGATCTGGATCTGGATCTCATGGATCTAGAAGGAGCATGAAGTGTCAAAACCTCAGACAAATAAGCTGGGGCAAGACCATTCAAGGACTTAGAAACAAACAACAATAACTTGATCTGGATCTTTTAAAAACAAAAACAAACATTTGTTAGTTGTTGTTCCTATTAATATCATTGTTGTTGTTATTATTGTTATTAATATTAATAAATATTTACTATCGATATTTAGTAAGGGAGTTAATACAGCAACACAGTAAGGACTTATGATAGAAAAAAGAAAAGAAAAACAACTCCAACTCCTGTATCGTTCCACTAAATAAATATCAACCAACAAAAGCATAAAATCCAGTCCACTTATAAAGATATTTTGAAGTAATACATGGTAGAAAAGGAAAGGCGCAACATTTTAAGCCCTGCTGTGCTATCAATGGTGCTGAGCCACAGTAAAATGGATGCTGTGACTGGAAAGTAGGCTTTAACTCTCTGAAAGTGCCACTTTTGATGGCAGTTTGAAACATTTTTGTTCTACTAAATGCAGGACCGTTCCTCCATTTTTTCATACACAATCCAGTGCAGGAGTATATCCCACATACATTTGTGTGCTGAAAGGGTATAAATAATGAAAGCTGCAGACTTCACATGTTAAAAAGTGCCCACAGCTCCGTTACATAATGGTGGAATGATTTATGAGAAATATAAATAATTACACACAGATGTGTTCAAGCCTTTTTTTAATTAATAATGCAAATTTTCTGATCACAGCTAATGAAAACCCAACATTTAAGATTAGAATTAGGGCTGACAAAATTAACGCGTTAATGCAGGTCTATTAATTTCAAGAATTAACGCAATTAATTTATTTTCCCGTAATTAACGCATGCACAGAATGACACGCCCTGTTTATCCCACAATTCAACCTACGTTGCTTTCAGTGCTAGCTCGTCATGTAATCAGCATGGCAGACCTGAACTGCATCTGTGGTTCCATGTGAACGTCTCTTCTCAGTTGCGGACCATATAGATCATCAATCTACGTCACTACCGCGTGTAGTCTGCAGAAAGAGACTTGTGCTGTTGGTCGCTTTGATTAAAACAACGAACGTGCATTCCATCGCTTCGCCCCTTACAAGGCAAACAAAAGACGTCTTTGGTTGCAAGAGATCAAAAGAAGCGACTGGAATGAGCAGATGAATAAAAATGCAATAATCTGCAGTGATAACTTCATATCAGCTAAGTCTTGGTTAACAAACAAGCTAACATAGCTAACCAACACTGCAACTGCAAGATAACTGCAAATAATAACAGTGGGAACCAGGGAGTAATGTAAAGGTTCTGTGTCAAACAATTTGCGCACGCATCACAGGTTGATTAACAACTAATCCCTTTATTATTTTTGAAAAATAAAATTCAAAAAATACTTTATTGATCCCAGAGAGAAATTAAGTGTTGTTGTTGCTCATACTATTTAATTATTTAGGAGTTGTTGTAGATCCTAATGGCTGTGGGCCGGAAGGATCTCCTTTAGTAGTCTGTGTTGCAGCAAAACTGAGAAGCCTCTGACTGAAGACACTCTGTTGTTGTAGGATAGTCCCATGAAGAGGATGGTCAGGGTTGTCCAAACCTAAAAATAAATGATCAGCTTTAAAAAAAAATGTAACGAGTTAGTTTGCCTTAGCAACTTGCCAATAGATGAAAAGGTTAGATAGTAATAGATTATTAAAAATAAAGTCATTGGCATACTCCCAAACATGATTACTTTTCTCTCAGTAAGTGAGGCAGCATCAGAGAGAACTGTAGAACCTCATTTGTGTTTGGACTGTTTTGATTCAGTAGAGCTTTCGGAAATATCAAAAATATTAGCCTCATCTAAACCTTCAAATTATATCTTGGACCCAATCCCAACCAAATTATTTAGGGAAGTGTTCCCTTTGGTTCCTGGCCCCATTTTAGACATGATGAATCTATCCTTTGTAAATGGATACGTACCACAGGAATTTAAGGTTGCAGTAATTAAACCTTTACTTAAGAAACCTTCCCTTAATCAAGATTACTTAGTTAATTACAGACCAATGTCAAACCTTCCTTTCTTATCCAAAATCCTTGAGAAAATAGTTGGTAGTCAAGTCTGTGAGCATCTAAACAGTAACAACCTGTTTGAAGAGTATCTGTCAGATTTTAGAGCTCATCATAGCACTGAAACAGCACTTGTGAAGGTTACAAATAATATTCTCATGGCCTCAGAAAATGGACTTGTGTCTGTTCTGGTCTTGTTAGATCTCAGTGCTGCTTTTGACAAAGTAGGTCATAATATTCTCTTAGAAAGGCTTGAACAAGTTGCAGGGCACTAGGCTGGTTTAAATCATATTTGTCCGACAGATTCCAGTTTGTTAATGTAAATGATAAATCCCCTTCATACTCAAGGGTTACTTGTAAAGTACCACACGGTTCTGTGCATGGAACAATTCTTTTCATTATATATATGCTTCCAATTGGTAAAATCATTAGACAGCATGGGATGAATTTCCACAGTTATGTCGATGATTCACAACTATATTTATCCATAAATCCTGATGAATCCAGTCAGTTAGGTAGAATACAGGCATGTTTGGAAGACATAAAAACATGGATGACACTAAACGTTTTCTCTTAAATTCTGACAGGACAGAAGTTGCCATATTTGTACCAGAAGCTCTAAAAAAGAAACTGCTTTGTCAATCACTTAATTGTATTAAATTGGCCTCCAGTAATAACTTTAGGAAACTCGGGTTTATTTTTGACCAAGATATCACATTAAAATCCCATTTTAAACAGGTTTCTAGGATTTCTTTCTTTCACCTCAAGAATATTGCTAAAATTAGAAACATCCTGTCCAGGAGTGATGCTGAGAAACTAGTCCATGTATTTGTTTCTTCAAGGCAGGACTACTGTAAGTCTTTACTATCAGGTAGTCCACAAAATGTAATCAAAATCCTCCAGTTGATCAAACATGCTGCAGGAAGAGTTTTGATGAATATTAAAAAGAGAGATCACATTTCTCCTGTTTTAGCTTCCCTTCATTGGCTCCCTGTTAAATCCAGAATATAATTTAAGATTCTCCTTCTTACATATAAAGCGCTTCATAATCAAGCTCCATCATACATCAGAGATCTAATTGTTTCATATGTTCCCAACAGAGCACTTTGTTCTCAGACTGCAGGTTTACTGGTGGTTCCTCTGATTTCTAAAAGTAGAATGGGAGGCGGATCTTTTAGTTATCAAGCTCCTCTCCAGTGGAACCAGCTCCCGGTTTTAGTCCGTGAGGCAGACACCCCGTCTACATTTAAGATCAAACTTAAAACTTTCCTTTTTGATAAAGCTGGGTGGCTTAGGTCATCCTGAGCTAACTCTAGTTATGCTGCTATAGGCTCAGACTGCTGGAGGACAGACTGACCACTTTTCTTCACTCTACTTTTCTCTTCTACTACTCTCCAGCTGCATTATTTGCTGTTATTTCGACTGTTAACTTTGTTTTTTCTCAGTGTTTTTCTCTCCATAGAAGCTACACCTGGTCTGATATCCTGCTAAGCTGGGATGCTTATTGGAGGGGGGCATGGGCTGGGATGATTCTCCTAGTAATTGAACGTTCTCCGTGTTCTGTTATCAACTTTTTGCATCAGTTATTTTGTTCTTTCTGTGTTTCTGCTCTGTCTTCTCGAACCCAAAGAAGGTCGTGGCAGATAGCCACTCGTACTAAGCCAGGTTCTGCTGGAGGTTTCTTCTTGTTAAGGGGGGTTCTTTCTCTCACATGCTTGCTCAGTATGAGGGATTGCTGAGGGATTGCTGTGGTTGGAGTCTGCATCAACGTCTTGCAACTGCCAGTCAATGACTTGATGCAATCTGCTGGGATTCCTTAAATAGAAAACTAGCTGAAATTTTAAACTGATTGGAATGTTTGTATAACTGTATTGAAATGACTTTTCTTGTAAGTGCCTAGAGAAGACATCTGTTGTGAATCTGTGCTATATTAGTAAACTGAATTTAATTGAATTAGAAGGGCCATGTGTAAATGTGATAGTGGAATTCCAAACAAAAGTTCCTTGCATGTCTCTTATATTTCCTTAAAAAAAGACCAACAGTTTACGCTTTTTTCCTTTTTTTACTCCGAAAACTGTACTTTTTCAGTCTTATTTAGGGATATCAATTAATCATGATTATTTCACAGCTACCCTGTGATTAATTATCTTTAAAATGTTTATTGTTTCACAGCCCTAATTAGAATAATACATCAGACCAATAAAAAAAAAAAATTAAACGGAAATTTGAGCTTTAAGAAAAGTACGTTTGATATCTGGTTAAATGTAATTTAAAATGTACTTTTACAACAGAAACTCCCTACTAGCATGGCTACACCATATGTTAGAGTAAACTTTGACTTTAATGTGTTTAACTATATTTGTAAACAGTGCTGATAGAGCTATATCAAGTCAATCAATGTAGAAATGAAAAACTCACTTTTTGTGCTTAAAAAATATAAATTGTATTATTGCTCAGGGAATGAATTTGTTCATAATGCCAATTCTTACTGAAGAGGAAACTCCCAGAGAGATGATCATAAAAGGCCACGAATTGAGTATGCACTTTATTTTAGGCCGTCTGCAACATTAAGACATGAGTATCCGTATCACTTCTAAAGGAACTTTAGATGAGGGTGTGTAGGGGATAAAGGCCAAAGGTGGGGCAGTTTCAGGGTCAAATAGTGCTTGGAATTAGGGTGACCACTGCAGCATTTGTCGCTCATTCCATATTCACTGGCTAACTTGACCCTTCTTCATGCTTGAGGGAGGGGAGGGGGCACACACAGTTGTTGTATATTTCACCTCTCCACAGACAGAAACAAAGATCCATCTTGTCATTTTCAGCCGGATGCCTTTATGACAGATGTTTCCAAATACGGACATCAAAATGAATTTTCTGAAATGCCTGTCCCAAAATAAAAAAGATAAATTAAGTTAGGCATGTCCCGAGCTGATACTAAAATTTCAAAAGGTCGAAGCACATGACAAACACGTGAAACCTAACAAAAAGATGGAAGAAAGAACGACCCAGCAGAGAACTGAATTAACACCTGCTTATTTAATTGATTAGAGGGAATTCTCAATAAATAACAATGACAGACTTTTCAGACCATCTGGCTTAATCCGAAGAAAGAAACGACAGTTGTTTGCAATAGTATTCACACCCCTGAAACTTTTACATTTTTCGTGTTACTCCTACTGGACTGAATGAATTTGATTGAGATTTGATGTGGTAGCTCAATAGAAGAGAGTACATAATTGGAAGGAGAAAAGAAAGAATATGTGCTTCTCATCTATGTTTAAAAATAATATTCCAATAACTGTGTTTTTAGACCATTGTTTAACACTAGAAACCCATTTATGTTTTCAGTTATGTCTCCAACAATTTTGCACAACTAGAGATTGCCATTTTTGCTCATTCTGATTTACATAATAGCTTAAGCTCGGTCAGGATTTAAAGTGTCTGTGAAAATTAATTTTCAAATCTTGTAGAAGATTCTTAATAGGATTTGTGTCTGGACTTTGACTGGGTAATTCTAACACAACACAACTGTTTAATTTAAACCATTATATCATAGCTCTGGGTGTGTGTTTATTGTAACTGTCTAGCTGAAAGGGGAACCTCCACCCCAATTTCAAGTATTTGGTAACCCAGCAGGTTCTCTTCCAGGATTTCCCTGTATGTAGCTCGATCCAACTTCCCATCGATGCAGACCATCTTATCTGTCCCTGCTCAGGAAAGACTTCTCCACATTAGGATGCTAATAGGTTCTGTGTTTCACGTTGGGATGGTAGTTTCAGGGAGACGTGCTGTGTTTGTGTTCTACAATACAACCTGAGCCAAAAAAACAAGAGAATGTTCCCCCATATGTTTGCTGTGTTCATTTTTACAAGAAAAATGTGGAAAAAGTGTCAGGGGTATGAATAGTTTTGCAAAGCAGATGCAGCCATGACACTGTGCCTTGGTGGCCATAAAGTGCTTGCATATGCATTATTGTTACCTCATCGAATGTGGGCTAGCCCGCCTATTCAGCAGAGTGTGCCTGAATCTTCACCAGGGCCAGTGTCGCCGCCCTCATCACTCTACAAAAATTATTGCACTTGGCAACAATAGATTTTAAAGAGGCACTAGTTATTATGTGTGTGGGATTACTCCATTTGCCCCATTGGTCTTTCACCTCCAGATTCATAATGTGGGTGCTCTTGAGAGGTTTTAGAGATGATGTCTAAACATTGCATATACTGTGTCACTTAGGCCACAACAATGTTACCAAAGCAAATAATGAAACATTTGCATATAGTAACTATAGTAAAATACAGTAACTGTTAGTAGGTCTTAATGACCGTACATATGTAGAACAGTAACAGTTACATGCATATAGGAAAGCAGAAAGTTGCATAACATGGTGCAAATAAGCAGTATGAACTCACTGAAGCACAAATAATAGTTCATGGCCCTTCAGTTCAGTGTAAGGATGGCAGCAATATTGTACAACTTGTTCCAGGGCATTCGCTGGACGAAACTCAGAGAATTAACAGACATTTGCAACTCTTAGTGTGTGTGTGTGTGTGTGTTTAAATAAAGTCTTTGGTAATGACTTACCTCTCACAACAGCTGTTCATCTCTTATGAATGTTTTCTCCAAGCACTGCCAAACACAGCTCAGCCTCCTTCTCTGATTGGCTGGGGGAATGAGAGAATGGGTTTGTAGCGGGTTTCAACACCAGTTCTCGACACAAGACATTACAGACACGAGTTTATATAATAAACTAAGAAGAACTGGGAGTAAAATTGAATGTTGTAAAGACCTTTGAAAACTTCTATGGGATTTACTTTCAGTAACTTAACTATTAAGTGTTGAATTCAACTGCTTTTGTTACTATTATATGTCTTTTTTGTTTACTCTTTTACTTACTTTTGTTTCTTTGTTCATAGTTTTTCTTTACTTATGTAAATAAGAGAGAATTCAAGAGAATGCAATAACCACATAAGCATTTAAATAATTAAGCTGATAAAAGACAAAACAATGCTTTTAATATAAAACACAGGACACCACAAGTAAGCTGAATATTAAAATCTGAATTCTTAAAAAGTAAAGTAAAAATTATCCCTTTTTTTAACGCTTATAGTCACCTCTAGGAGCTGTTTCTACATTCATGTTTAACCTTTATTTAACCAGGCAGGATGGATCAAAAGTCATTTTGTATTTACAACAATGGGAAAAGGCAGTGCAAAGAAAGACAAAAACTGAGAACAAATCATCATCACCATCATGATTTATTCAGACTAATCAGATGGTCTGCCACACATAAACAAATCTAACCAATACTTTGACATTTGGTACTGTCTTTAACTTTCAAGGGCTTCCATTTGTCTGACATCTAAACACACTCATATAGTGTTTCGTTTCATTTCATATCGTAAAAATAAAGCATGTTTTTTTTCCTACCACCACATGATTTGAGGATATCTGGGACAATGTGGAACCAAGTGTCTTGTACAAGGTTGTCCTGACACTAGAGGTGCTGGGGATCAAATTGCCAAACTGGAGGATATTGACACCTCCTGTTTAAGATCCCCAGCTGCCAGAAAATAGTGCAAACCTGTGGCAAACTCCTAATACATGGAATTATATAAACCACATAATTAAAACTGCATTTTTTTAGTTGTATAGTTTTTGCTAAATCTTAAATTCTGAAACCATTTGGATGAAATTTTTTGTGACTGGAATAATACAGCTGCATATGTCTGTTTGCAGTCTGTCTTCATCATTCGTATCTGTTACATGTAAGTTTTAGACAAAAATACAGTTTTTTTTATAGAAAATCTTCTCTATGTTTATCATAGAATCTACTTCTCTTATGTCACATCCAATAAAAGTATATGCATCAGAAAATGTTACATAATTATATTTCACACAAACCTCCAAATGATAACACTCAGTCACACCACCTTCACACCCCCCCATATTTGTGAACCTTTTCAGTGTGCACAATTAAACCACAGCAACTGTGTACTTCAGTGAGACAAGTCCATTTGTGTTTATGCATCTTCAATCTAGTTATTTTTTTATTTCCATCACAGGAAAACAGGCTTTTAAAAACACCCAGGGGAGCCACTTTCTGCAGACCGCAGGGCTACGCAATCAAAAAGTAGTATTCTAATGATCAATGGCAATATTGTCAGATAACGTCCTGCAGGATGCGATGATACTTTAGTGGTGGGGGGGGGGGATTGATAGGAAATATGACTGCAGAGAGAGAAAGAGTCAGAGCCTGCAGTGCGCAAGCCAGAGGCTTGTGCTGATTCCTCTGAGTCCACTTGACCCCATGAAAACGTAATTATACTTAGAATGATTGCATACACTTTATCTAAGGCAATACATATACTCTGCCCTTCAAAGGCATTCATGCCCCTTGACCCTTTTCACATTTTGCTTTATGTAGAGTAGACAACACAGATAGTTGTCAGTGTGTAGAGCTAGTGCTGCTCACAAAACTGAAATCATTATCTCCAATGTGAAACATGGTGGTGGCAGCCTCGTGCTGTGGGAATAATTTTCTTGGGTAAATAAATAAATGTAACAATTTCAAAACCTGGTTGAGGCTTCAGATTGAGATAGAGGTTCACCTTGCACTAACTAGTTTGGGATGGTCTATCTCATACAATCTTAATAAAAGTACATTGAAGCATATAGTTGTAATGTGACTAAATGTGAAAAGGTTCCAAGGTTATGGAAATTTTTTACAAGGAACTGTAAATGTGAGCAGCTGGTGTCTTGGAAATAATGGGGATAATGGGTAGTTGCTTTAAAGACATTATTAAGGCTTTGAAAGATGCATTTGTAGATAGAGCAAGGTCATTAAAGTGGGTACACAAAAAAGACACAACATAAACCCTTCAGTGAAGTCACCTGGTATATCAGGCTGCTGTAGTTCATACTCTTTATGAAAATGAAAAGTCTTTATGGAGTTATCTGTCTGAGGTAATTCCATCCATCTGAATTGCCTTGGTTTCTTATGAGATAATTATCAAACCATCCGACTGTTTGCTTACAAAAGCCATTGTCAGTGAAATGTTCAATTAAATCCAGTGATTAAAACATTAAATGTTTCACATGAACAAAAAAAAAAGATAAAAATACAGCGCTTGTTAGCATCAAGAGGTTTTGTCATATCATTGATGACATTACACTGGACAGAAACAGGTTTTTAAAACTCCACTATGGTGAGTTCACCTACAATGGCCTAGTCAGACGCAATAATGTTCTTATGAAGGTTTGGTGACATGTGTAGTAAAGATAAAACAATAAAGCTAAGCTTCAACAGTGAAGCCATCAGTTTTTGTCAGGTTCAAGAAATTACCTAAACTAAACCTCAAAAGCTATTAGTTAAACATAAACATAGCTAAAAAGGAGATAGCTTGTGAAAAAGTAAGTACAGGTGTGGCCAAAAGTTTTGAGAATTACATAAATATTTGAAATTGGAAAAGTTGCTGCTTAAGTTTTTATAAAAGCAATTTGCATATACTCCAGAATGTTATGAACAGTGATCAGATGAATTGCATAGTCCTTCTTTGCCATGACAATTCCACTGCATTTCATTGCTGTCATTAAAGGACCTGCTGAGATCATTTCAGTAATCGTCTTGTTAACTCAGGTGAGAATGTTGACGAGCACAAGGCTGGAGATCCTTATGTCAGGCTGATTGGGTTAGAATGGGAGACTTGACATGTTAAAAGGAGGGTGATGCTTGAAATCATTGTTCCTCCATTGTTAACCATGGTGAGCTGCAAAGAAACACGTGCAGCCATCATTGCATAAAAATGGCTTCACAGGCAAGGATATTGTGGCTACTAAAATTACACCTAAATCAACAATTTATAGGATTATCAAGAACTTCAAGGAAAGAGGTTCAATTCTTGTTAATAAGGCTTCAGGGCGTCCAAGAAAGTCCACCAAGTGCCAGGATCGTCTCCTAAAGAGCATTCAGCTGCGGGATCGGAGTGCCACCAGTGCAGAGCTTGCTCAGGAATGGCAGCAGGCAGGTGTGAGCGCATCTGCACGCACAGTGAGGCGAAGACTTTTGGAAGATGGCCTGGTGTCAAGAAGGGCAGCAAAGAAGCCACTTCTCTCCAAAAAAAACATCAGTGACAGATTGATCTTCTGCAGAAAGTATGGTGAATGGACTGCTGAGGACTGGGACAAAGTCGTATTCTCCCATGAAGCCTCTTTCCGATTGTTTGGGGCATCTGGAAAAAGGCCTGTCCGGAGAAGAAAAGGTGAGCGCTACCATCAGTCCTGTGTCATACAAACAGTAAAGCATCCTGAGACCATTCATGTGTGGGGTTGCTTCTCATCCAAGGGAGTGGGCTCACTTACAATTTTGCCCAAAAACACAGCCATGAATAAAGAATGGTACCAAAACACCCTCCAACAGCAACTTCTTCCAACAATCCAACAACAGTTTGGTGAAGAACAATGCATTTTCCAGCATGATGGAGCAGCGTGCCATAAGGCAAAAGTGATAACTAAGTGGCTCGGGGACCAAAACGTTGAAATTTTGGGTCCATGGCCTGGAAACTCCCCAGATCTTAATCCCATTGAGAACTTGTGGTCAGTCCTCAAGAGGCGGGTGGACAAACAAAAACCCACTAATTCTGACAAACTCCAAGAAGTGATTATGAAAGAATGGGTTGCTATCAGTCAGGATTTGGCCCAGAAGTTGATTGAGAGCATACCCAGTCGAATTGCAGAGGTCTTGAAAAAGAAGGGCCAACATTGCAAATACTGACTGTTTGCATAAATGTCATGTAATTGTCAATAAAAGCCTTTGAAACGTATAAAGTGCTTGTAATTATATTTCAGTACATCACAGAAACAACTGAAACAAAGATCTAAAAGTAGTTTTGCAGCAAACTTTGTGAAAACTAATATTTGTGTCATTCTCAAAACTTTTGGCCACAACTGTACACCTACTAAACCCTAGAAAAGTACAACATATGTAAAACTCAAAAATTTAAAGGGGCAGAGTAAAATATTTACTGTGATTGTATAAGATAAAATTGGAAAAGAATTAAACAAAACATTACATATCTTAAGGGGTATTTGGATGTATGAAATTTGAAAAACTGATTAAATTGGACAGAAAATCTCCTTATAAGGAATCAAGTTATGCTGTAAATGTATCTTTTTTATTTTATATTTTTCTCAGCATTTTTCTCCTTCTGGTTTAATTCTATAGTTGGGATATCTGAATGCTAAAATTTAGAACACATAGGTAAAAAAAAAAGAAACAGAAATAAGCAATCTGCTAAATTTTCTGATAACATTTTTGCAATTCACTTAATAAAGATGAGGATAAAGAACACATGCTGTACCCTAAGAACTATTTTTTTGTCTTTCTGTTTTTCCTTCTGCCAGCACGCTGAAAAGAACACGTCTCCTTCCTCTGTGGTGCTCATTTCTTTGTTTCTACTTCTGCCAAACACCTGTGGAAGAAAAGTCAGATGCAAAAACTGGTGGGAGTTATTCTGACTAAATTTATCGTAGGGCCATGGAGCACATTCTAAAGATGCAGCCAAGATGTTAAGGAATCCCTAACATTTTTAGGATCTCCCAGAAAAGAGATGCATTTTCTTGTTGATCAGGCTATGAATAGCTTAAAAGCACTCAACAAGTGCTGATTAAAATTGTATTTCTGTTCGTGACAGAATGACTGAGAGTCTGGTTCTAGAATTAGTCCATGTGACACAGCTGATTTAAAACGTATTACTGTGAGCTCAGTGGCCCCAAAACCACAAGCAGTCATATCCATACATTAAGATACAGGCACACTTTTGTTCATTGCTTATTGAGATCAGACATAACCAGTGGAAAACAGTCTCTTATGTTCTTTTCAACTGTGATGGAAAATCTTTAACTCCATAGAGAACAGTAATTAGATGGTTGTCACCATAAGCTACACCAATGGCTTCACTTTCCTATGGGAGGAAGCTACAAAACAAAGACAGTCGAAATGTTGTTTTGTTCTTATCAATGACAAATACTTTTATTAGTCCGTTTTGGCCAGCTTGTAGGTATGCAGTGGAAAGTTACACACTCTGTTGGACTGTTGGATTTGTGATGGGTTATCTTTAAAAAAATACAGTGCCGTGCAAAAACATTCAAAGCGTTTGAACTTTTTCACATTCTGTCATGTTACAAACAAGGATTTCAGAGTGCTTTATCAGGATTTCATGTGATAGACCAGCAAAAAAACTAGTGGATAATTGTGAAGTGGAAGGAAAATCATAAAGTTAATGGTTTTCTAACGTTTTCAATAAAAAGCTGAGTAGTGTACCATTCATTTGTATTCAGCCACCATACTCAGATAGTAACAATTGTTTATGCAATATACTCTAATTATAAATATAGCTGTTGTGTAAAAGCTTCACAGGTCTGTTGGAGAAAACTAATGAACAAAAAGCATCAAGTAGTCCAAAGAACACATCAGACAAGTCAGGGATAAAGTTGTGAAGAAGGTCAAAGCTGGGTTAGGTAACACAATATCTCGAGCTTTGAACTTCTCTTGGTCATAGAGCACTTCAATCCATCATTCGAAAATAGAAAGGGTATGGCACAACTGCAAGCCTACCAATATGTAACCATCCACCTAAACTGATAGCAAGGAGAACATTAATTTAAAGAAGCAGCTGGGGCTGCACCCTGGGGGAGCTGCAGATGGCTTTGATTGGAAGATAGATGGAGCTAAAAACAGAGCGACTGGCAGAGAACCTGTGTATTCATAAGTATCTTTATCTGAACATTTTAAACTAAATATGTATATTTCTAGGTACTCTCAATCCAATCTTAATATCAGTTATTTTGCTTTAAAAAATCCAGTCACAAGATTTGAAAAATTGATAGCGATATTCCGCCAAAAGACTTGCAGCAGGTCTTTTTGGAGGTATACCACCTTTGACAGACTTTGCAGAATCACCTTTTGCGGCTCTAACTGGGGCAAAAGGTGATTCAGCAAATTCAGGAGATGAAAACAAATGTATACAAACACTTTTATGATTTTTTATTTCCAGAAATGCTGAAAGCCAGTGATACCTTTCCCAATTAAGCCCTATCTTGCATTGGTCTGTCACATAAAGTCCAAACAATAAACACCTAAGAGTGTGATTGCATAAAATCAAAGCAGGTGGAGGAACTTCATGGTGTGTGAATACTTTAGCAAAGCCCTGAACATAAATCTTCCTCCATGCGTCACCAGAGGAATCCATTAGCACCTGTGACTTTGAAGATTAGGCTAGATAGGCTACATACAGGTGCAACAACCTGAGGAAGTAGAAGATTAGAGGCCGTGAAAGTTACACTCTTCTCCTTGTGAGACAAACATTATAGAGACATTTTATTCCCGAATTTAAGCAGAAACAGTAGGTTCCACATAGCCTATATATATATATATATATTTCTTTTTTCTGAGCATCACAGATATGACGGCCCAGAAACCACGTGTTTTACGTAATGGAAAGCCAAATCTTTCAATTCAACCCCTCCTCTCTTGTCTATTCCTAACAGAGGTAATTCATGCAAAAACGTCTCCTTCCGCGCGCGCCGCACTTTCGGGGGATGACAGCAGCGTGGTGATGAAAAGACTCGAGCAAATTAACCCACAGAGGGAAGAAAGGCACACTCCGGGAATGCACGGACACACACACATAAGAGCCCGAACCTGGCTTCCACAGAACCGCTGCGGCGCGGGACCTCATATGTGAGAGATTCAAAACTGAGGAGGCTGTTACTGTTACATGTCCTCGCCAAAGAATACGCTTCGTACTTAAGACGCGAATTGGACTTGATCCCGCCAGCTATGAGGCGTTCTGCTGGGGCTATCGTTGCAGCAGAGTGTGCATAGGATGCATCCTCCCCTGGCTTTTGATGCTGTGCAGATCCACCCTCCTCTCTCCTCAGAGTGATGAACTAATAGGCAATGATTTTCTCCTCGGAAATCCGCCGTGGTTTCATGTCTTCACGCTAGTTGTGTTTGTTTACTGACGACCCGGTGCGACACATGCAATTTATAGAGTATTTTTTCTATTGTAGACTAGTTGAGGAGGCATTCTCCACACGGCAGAAAGAAGAAAACACACCATTATTCCGAAGTCTTTACAGACACTGACTGTTTTGAATGAAAAGCGCCCGGGACTTGGATCTATAGCTCACTTAATTATTTCATTTTTTTCTATGTTCCAACTGGTAGCCTTATTCGGGAGAACTGATCCAATTGTGTTATTATGCAACCGCAAGGATCTCATCTGTATCTGGGTGTTTAAGCCACTGGATTGCTCTTCGCCCAAATCAATGTGGTTTCTTTGGAACATTTTCAGCAAAGGAACGCATATGCTGCAGTGTCTTTGTGGCAAGAGTCTTAAGAAAAACAAGAATCCAAGTGGTAAGCTCATCACCATATTATTGCATACTCTCCGTCTCTGTGTCAACTGACATGATGCTTGTGCGTGTGGGTTTGTGTGAAAGAGTCTGGGTTAAATTAGTGTGTTTATGTGTGTGTGTGTGTGTGTGCGTGTGTGTGTGTGTGTGTGTGTTGTGGATCTGCAATCATATTTATGCAGCCGGTGGATCATGCAGAGGGGGGAAGAAGAGAGGCAGAGGAAAGGGAGGGAGTGAGGAAGAGGGGGGGGGGGGGGGGGTACAACTTATTCTGTGCAGCTACTACGTATCAGAGAGCCCAGGCTTGTGGACGCAGCGCACAGACACGCATAAAGAAAGCCCCCCCCTCATCTCCCTGTATCACCTCAACGGTGTGATCTTCTAACTTTTTAAATTACCCTTGCTCACACTCGCTCCTTTCTTTCTCTCTCTCTCCCTCTTGCACACAGACATACACTCCAAACACTCTCTCGCACTGTACCTAGCTGTTCCTCTCAGAGGTTCAGATCTTCTTTTTTTTAACCCTCTGATTCCTGCTAACCAGATTATTCCACCATGGGGTTGACTGCAGCAGCATCTCCTCCCCCCCTCTTCTTTACCCTGGATCCCTTCTTTCCTAAATGAGCTCTACTTTCTGTGTTTCCTGCCAGTAGGAGACGGACCAGTCTTTCATGTCTGTCACTTTGATGCATGCAGGCCAATACTCATCATGCGGCTGATTTTTAGGCAAACACTTTGTGTCGATTTCATGTGGTATAGGCAGGTGGTTCAAAGGTGCGAACAAGGCACCATTATTAGGAAACACTACAGAGCTCCACCGCTGTTTCTAATCCATTGCTTGAACAGTGCATAATTTTTGGCCTCAGAGGTGTTCGTCCATCAGGGCCCCACAATTGTTGCTTATTCCAAGGTTTCATGGACCACAGGAGCCTCTGGTTTATCTCAACAGGCTGGTGAAAGCAGCAGGCAGACAGCAGCGTCAACCTTAATGCATCAGATGTGGAGATGTTGTGCTGAGCAGCAGTACAGTTCCTGAACACTGCAACTGCAGTACAGTAGATCAACAGCATCATCACAGTGTAGTAGGATTATATCTCGATGACACTACAGTGGTAAAACCTGTGACTCTGTACCCTTAAAACGTGCTGTGTTAAAGAGCACCTAAAAACTGTTACCTTTGCATCAAATCCTCGTCTTTAACTGTACATGAAGCTAATATAAAATCCAGATATACTGTAAAACCATACCTCTTTTGATTGTTTTCATTTTAAATGCCATTTAAATGTGTTATATGGGGATTTTTATGTGATTGAGCATCAAAAGCAGTGCATATTTGTAATGTGGAAGGAAAAAAAAGTTTAAAGTAGGGAAACGTTTTAAAAGATTACTTCCCAAACCATCAACAGAAAATGAAAATAGAACTGCACAACTGGACACCCGTTACAAACTGGACCATCTCGCTAAACTGACGGGGTGTTTAAAGGGAGCAGTGATCAGAGAATCAGCAAGGAGACCCATGGTTACTCTGGAGGAGCTGGAGAGAACCACAGCACTCTGCCAGTCAACAAAAACTTGTGGACAGATGTTTTTATAGGGAAATTTTATAGCACCTTTTAAAGTAAGAAAAAAGCGAATGGCAACAAGGGGAGTAAATGTGCTCCACTAGAAGTTTGGATTGTTCATCGACACTGACATCTAACAGATTATTAAGTATTGTACTATAAGTGTGGATAAAAGCTCAGATAAAGTGGGTACAACACCATGTATGAAACTTATTTCATGACTTCTTAAAGACTTTGTAGCCATGTTGGGTTTGCTGGTGAACTCTTTGAAATATGTTTTTAAATTTGAACTAGAATCAACCATGACCCTTTTCCAAAAAGTATTGCCAGGCATTACACAGTTTTGTAAATGCTAATCTGTCATCTTATTGGAAATGGAGACCTTAAAAACTATTCAAGTGTGCAAAAATTAAACAGGTTATGTAGTAAAAATACATATCATATCACCTCTTACAACATTAGATACTGGTCTTTCTCTGTCTTGACAGTGAGTTTAAGGGTAGTTTAGAAACAAGTTTAAATCCTAAAGGGGTAGTTCAGAGTATATGAAGTGAGGTTCCATATGGTCTTTATTAGTAATAGTTTTCTTATCTGTGTTAGAAAGATAAAAAGATAAATCCTCAGAGCTGGTCAAATAGGGTCATCATCTTGGCTGATTTTAGCAATTAAAAAACCGTAAATGGAAATGCTTAAATCCATAGGATACAGGGGCGTATTTGCATATATTATATGTCCACAGTTTTGCAAGAGATCATTGTTACCTTTGTAGCTATTTTCTCAGCCAAACAGCATTGATGTTGGACAGACCCGGCGCCAGGGCAATTTAGCTTGGGGGTGCCGTGGCTTTTTATTTTTTTGGGGGGTCTGGTAGCTAGCTGCTACCACACGTCAATAGCTCTGTTCTGCTTTGAAAGGAAGTCCGCTTAACCTGACGGTGCTTCCAAAGATAGGTCGCCTTGGCCCCAGAAAGTGTGAGATACCCATGAAAAGAAAAAGAAAATTGTGATCCAAGACCAACCCGAGGTAAAGAAACTTTCAAGCTCCCGGGCTGAATTTCAACACCATCCAATCCCTGCTTGTGATTCGAATGATGTATGTAAATCAATGATACCATCATAATTGTGGAAACAGTAAACGCTTTTGTCGAACCACTCAGAAAGCAAATAAATGACAACTTAGGCCCATGGTGCCGGGCCTGATGTTGCTATACAAGGTTCTTTTTATTGCTACTGGGTTGGTCAGGTACATAGAAACAGCCATCAGCCTCAACTATTATAACTTTGTATTGTAAGGTTTAAAAGAAAATACAAACTACCCTTTTAACAAATGCAACTATACCACTTATGCTTATTATTTAGGACAACTCTAATGACACATATACAAAATTCACAATTGCTTTAGGCAAGCATGAATGCTGCCCTGGGTGAGCCCCTGTCTCTGCATCCCCCGTCCACAGAAATAACACATATTCATAACCTATCTAAAATATTAAAAACTATGAAAATATCTGTCCCATTTTAGTGTTATTAAAAAGAACTTTCTAGATGGCCTAGATACACCTGTAAATAGTTTGGATTGTAAACAAAGAATGGTCAAATGTGTGCCAGACTCTAAAAAATTGGGTTGCTTAATGGATCGTGTTTAATAAAGAACCAACTTGCTTCCCATTGACTTGACACACACTTAAGCAAATGAAAACTTGCTTAAGGGCAACTTACATCATTTATTTGTAATGCAGATTCTTACCCCCCAGTCCATGCTGCCCCAGTCAGAGAGCCATATTGCCCATATCAATCACCACCACTGGCACCGGGCCAGGATAAGGTATCTGGTTGTGACTGACTGACTGACTGACTGAATGGTCTTTGGAAAAGCTGCACTAGGATGCTACTTCCTCTCCTTGGGCTCAATAGAATGTGGACAATCAATTAAAGCTTACACTAAAGTATCAGTAGACTGAAATCTGAAGCTGTCACTTTTAAAGTGAGAGTAACCAATATTTACTACATGGAGGATTTTTACTAAATTGTAAACTGATGGTGTGGACATCAAACCATTTGTACTGAAGCATCAGATGGAGCTTTTAGGTCATTATCTCCGCCAAGGTGGTTGTTTTTGCCAGGGTTTTTTTGTCAGTCTGTTAGTTAGCAACATAGCTCAAAAAGTTAGAGGTGGATTTTTATTATATTGTCAGGAAATATCTGCAATGGGACCAGGAACAAGTGATTAGAATTTAGGGGTGATCTGAAAACCTGGAGGGGGGACTGATTTGCCTTGGCAGAGGTCTGCGCTTTCTGAGTGCTTTTCTAGTTTCAAAATTATGTCGGCTAGAATACAGCCTTGTCAGTGGGGTGCTGTCCTGTTTCAAACAGCTTCAAAGCTCCCTACTTATTAAATCTGCACAGTCAGAGAAATTACATACAAAATTAGTTTCAGTTCCATGAAAGTAAAAAAAAAATCCCAACACCAGTTGGATAGATTCTTAATATTTATTTAATTTTTCATCCTTGGACAGTGAAGCCTCTTTGTGTCTAATATGCTGCTCACCATACTTGGGCTGCAAAGGCCCAGATAAGCGTATTTTAGTAACATAAAGCAATATAACGGTATGATACAGTCTACCAGATTGTATCAATATGACTTGTTGTTTATGATGCTAAACAGGAATTTTGGAACTTAGACATGATTATTTTTTAACTTTTCAGATGCTAAGGTTTAATGTTTGTACATCACTAGTTCTCGTAAATGTAAATAGGTGATAATATTTGATTTGTATCATAATGCAGTGCCATGTCCACATATATATTAGTCTTTTTAATACTCTGTTTAAAGCTTTCTAATATTTCGACTTTGCCTCACTTTTCAGCTGTGAAGTGTGCCTGCATCCTTTCAATTCCCCTGTCATTATGACATTACTTTGACCCTCATGCTCCAAACCATAGGACATGGTAATACATTTGTCTCAGCTGATTTATGTCTAGCTATTGTGCATATGCTAAAATCAGGTTACCTTCCTAAACTTTTCCACCTTTACCAACATTTGCCCAGTACTTTTGCTAATTTCTTAAAAGAGTCTTTCAGACAGCAAGGTCGTCTGTTGTCCACAGCCCATCTCAGGTGACCATACATATGTATTCTCGGTCTAAATCAGTTCTGGCTAGGTCATTCAAAAACCTTCTTGTGAAGCTACTCTTTTGTTAATTTGGATTCATGCTTAGACTGTAGGTGGAATACTGAATAGTAAAATTTGTCTTCATCTTTCTAGCAGAAACCTAAAGGTTTTGGTTGAGCTCTATGATTTCCATGATGCAGAAAACCGGACAGAATTGTGGAATTTAACAAACAAAATTACAAACTACAAATCGCAGAATCTGATAAAGTTTACCTATATTGGCGAGTAGGGACAAGTATGTAGTAGTTTCTGAAGAATATATATATATATATATATATATATATATATATATATATATATATATATATATATATATATATATATATTAGAACAACAAATCCCAATAGGGCTATAGGGCTGTTGTTTCCAATCTGCAGTGGTCCGAATCTGCTGAAAAGTGGTCGAAGAAGGAACAGTGATAAACTAGAAAAGCACTCGGAGAGCTCAGACCTCCACCAAGACAGCTCAGTCCCCACCCATCTTGAGATGGATGTTGAGTATCGGAAAGCATAGCGGCTGACCAATCAGGGGGACCACTGTTCCCCACTAAAAGCGCCAACCGTGGGCATGTGAGGATCAGAACTGGATCATGAGCAACAGGTGGAATCAATATGATGGTTTGGGAAATGATCTGACCACCTAGCTAACCTTTGTTGCAGATGATGTACTCCTTTTCATTGGAAACAGTATTACTTGTGGCCTCTATCAAGTTTTTGGACAAAACAAAGAATTTGGGGCGTTTATTTAATAAAACATCAGTGGGATGTGCTGCAAACAATTTTAATTCATGAAGGTCCCACCTCACAACTTACAGGACTGAAAAGATTTGTCGCTGACATCTTGGTGTTTCATACCACCGCACACCATTGTGGGTCTAGTGGAGTCCCTCCTTTGATGGGTCAAGGTAGTACTTTGCAGCAAAAGTGAGACCAACACACATAATGCACAGTGTTTTGCCTGATTGGTGTATCAAATAACACCAATGTACAACATGACAAATAGTTTATGGTAATCTGACACGATATACTACGTTATATATTCATGACATTTTGGGTCTAATCGCTATCATTTAATGGATTGGCATATGTTTCTGATTTGATATAAATTCACCAAGCTTCTTACTGTAGTTACTGATTTGTTGGTATTCTACAGCAATTTTGTAGTTTTCCATCAAGATTGTTGTTTCATTTTTCTTATCTTGTTCTTAAACTTCAGAGTCTAACCTACCCCTCATGTTAACTGTAGCATAACAATGTGAGTACATGTCTCAGAGTAGTTCATTAAGTCGATTAAGCAAAGAACCAGCTGAGGAGAAAATATGAAATTACAGTTTCACCCTGCAGCTTTTATAGCAGTGACAACTGTGCCAATGTCAGCACAGATGCCATTGTGAAACTTTGAGAATGTCAGAGAATAGCACACTCAGTGGTTATAAATGACGGTGATTTATTGAGAGGTTTTACTGCAAATGTCAAAGGAAAAAGTTAAGTCTGAAGTTCCATTGCAATAATGAGGCTGATCTTTGACTGGTACTCATTGACATAGCTCAGTTTGGGACACTGTAACACGTAGATGTTCAACAGACAGATTCTCCGAAGAGAAGCCTTGCACTGAACGTGTGAAATCAGTAGGTGGCTTCCTCAAACTTGCACAGCAGTGGCTCAATGACAGAGAAGTGACAGTACAGGTCACCAAACACTCAGGACTTCTTCTGATAATTGGTCATTGGATTCCAAATTAAACTCAATTTAGTATTGTGAGATCAAGAACGTCAACCAGTTCTTTGGCATTCTAAGTTGTTTGTTATAACCCGATTACTGTAAACTTGGCAAAGGACTAGGAGATGCGGACACACAGTATAATCATTTTCAGAAGAAATACCTCAGTTTCACAGTAGTTCTTTATTGAATCAAACACAGAAATGTAACAAGTCAAATGGGTACAACTGGAAAATACCTTCCGATAAGGCTTATTTGTCAGATTGAAAGTACCTTTTGAAAATAACCTTTAAGCAGGTATTAAACATACTTTTCAGTAAGCCCCTATTTCTGCTTTTAAAAGCTGCTTTTATTGATCTGATGTAATATTCTAATTTGCTAAGAAATTAAATGTGTTTTCATTAGGTTTAGGTGAAGAATCATCATAATTAACAGAAATAAGGGCTTGAAAACCTTGGAGAACTGTCCCTGCCAAAACTGACTGAATAAATAAATAAATAAATGTGGAAATAAATAAATAAATAAATGGGAAAATGCAATTGAAAATAAATAAATAAATGTTGGAATAAATAAAAAAATATTTATTTATTTGCACATTTATTTATTTTTTTCACATGTATTTAATTATTTATTTGCAGATTTATTTATTTTTTCCACATTTATTTAATTATTTATTTCCACATTTATTTATTTGTTTACTGAAGTTTATTCTAATAACATGGATGTTTCTAGCATTGGGCTAAAGCCTGATTGGTCAGCTCTGAGACTCCAGAAACATCAAGTAAAATACCTGATGATGCCAAACCAGGATAGGCGTTTGTGTCACTTTCAGGAATTTTTTTTCTCCAAAATGCTAAGAGGTGACAACAAACTCTGTAGATTTTGCTAAGAGGTCATCTATTCTGTAACCAGAATAAATATTTCTTGATTTAATTGTAAACTTTTTGGAGAACCTTGACATATTCTTTCTGTCATTCTTGTGTCATTTAGGAATTATTTTGGTAATTCTAATTAACCTAACCCAAGAGAAGTTAGTTCTGATTTAACTTCAGTGAGCAAAAAATGTGTATGTGTATTTTTAATTGGGTGTATATAAACTTCTTCAATTATATACAGTCAAACTTAAAAAAATCTTTGAATGATAACAAGCACATGTTCACATTTGTGTTTTTAGATACATTTTTCTATGTGACAGCTGCAGTCGGTGGTAACATTTGTAATGTCAGCAGATGAATCCAGTTGAGCTGACAGGTCTAAAAAGAAAATAGTGGGACTCCACATTGTGTCAATGTTAGCTTTATTTAGTTTTGTGTGATTATTTATAAGTGAAGAATTTGTTTCATTTATTCTGCCTTGTAAAACAATGTATACTTTTTTTTCCATTGAAAACTTTGTTAAATAATAATAATAAAAAAATATTTTTGTATAAACGATGCTAATGTTAATAACTGCACAAATTATGTTTTATCTTGCGAGTAAGCCTGGACATGAAATTGGTGTTTTAAGAAGCAACAGATGGAAAAAAAACTAAATGACCATTACCTGGATAATGATTATGATACACTACACCTGGGTCTATCTCCAAAAAGTTAAATTAGGGCTGGGCGATATGACCTCAAATCTATATTGCGATATGATCTAAAGCATGTGCGGTAACCCTATCTATTGCCATATATTATTTTCTTTTCTTTATATATGTCAAAATGATAGTTTATGAACATTATCACTTTCCAGATACATTGCAGCAGAAAAAGTTTAGAAGGCCATTTAAAGAACATTTATTGTGCAAAATACATTTAAAAAATATTCAAATTTTTTTTCCAAAAAATGCAAAAACAAAAATTATCACAACATAAAGATGAAGATATTTTAAATAAATTAAAAACCACATGTTATTTAAAAAAACACACAAAGTTCCAAATTGTCCACTTTCCTGGTTACTTATAAATTTAATATCGCACAAAAGTAAAGCTTCACATATTTGAATTAAAAATGCTTCAAGTTCAACAGTTTTTTTCTTCTGTTAAATGGAAAACAACAGATTTTTAAACTTGCAATATGTAGTGTAAAGACAAACATCGAACATTACTATTTATCCTCCTTGATGACATCAAAACGAGCAATCGCGATATGCCGGTATTGTCAAAATCTCTACCTTTGGCTAAATTTATTTCATTTCTACCTTATACCTTTTATATCGCCCACCCCTAAGTTAAATCAAGAAATATTTATTCTGGTTACAGTATAGATGACCCTTTAACATAATCTACAGAGAGTTTGTTGTCACTTCTTAGCAGTTTGGAGAAATAAATTCCTGAAAGTGACAGAAACGCCTATCCTGGATACGTCTGTCTATGTCGTGGAGTAGAGAGAAGTCATATTTCAGAATTGAAAAGGTTGGTATCATCTGCAAAAAGCATTAGAAATGTTGAAGTCGACACCATAGGGAAATCATTTTTATAAATGATAAATGTATATTCCAGTTACTAATCAAAGGGACCTCTAAACAAATTGGATTTAACCTTGATTTAAAGGAACTCAGTATTTCAGTAATTTTGCAGTTTTCTGGAACTTTATTCCTGATTAGAGGAGCATAAAAACTTAATGCTGTTTCTCCATGTTTGGCTCTGAGTCTGGGGATGCGAAGTAGACTTGAACCAGACGACCTGATTGGTCTGGAAGGTTGATACAGTGAGAGGGGGTGACAATTTGTTTTGGAGCAGAGGCCACTAGATTCTTATTCAAAATATTATTGTATTTTTAAAAAGCTGATGATGCCATGCACTTTATCAAGGACCTTATAGCTTTCAGAAGAGATTCAGGTTCACAGAATCACAGATCCTGCAGTATACTCAGGAGGGGTTACAACAGGAGTCATGCAATTTTTGCCCACTTTTGCCTTGGACTGAAGCTTTTTATTTTAAAAGTAGCTTACATTTTCAAAATAACTGAATAATAATACAAAAAAACCTAATACTTAAAACCATTGGTTTGGTTTAGTGGAGGAATTTCTGGCAGCACCTGATTATGAAGTAAACATCCTTTTAGCAATAAATTATATCTGACAGCTTTATGAATAGCCTATATCTGCTTTTTAAAGAACAAAAGCTCCCTTTGGCTCACTATAGCAAACAATGCGTTGTGATGGTGCACCTATCTTTATGCTTTTGCCTGTCATGTCAGATTTATACATTTACAAGTGAAATATAGTCATTTCACTGTGCTCTTTTGTTTGCTGAAAAACATTTTCCCTGTAAGAAAATCATGCGCCAGTGTCTCTTTATAGCTCTCATTTCAAAACATTATCTCCCAAATGCAGTTTTTTTTCTCCAGAATATTACCTGTATTTGAACACTGATTCCAAGTTTTTGTGGAAACAAAGAGATGGCAGTGTAATTAAAAGACGGGCACAATTAAAACAAGAACTCCTACAATTACAAAAAAAAGAGCAGGGCTGGCTAAAAATATGTTCCTCCAACCATCACTGCATTTTGCTAGATTTCATACATAAACATTGCAGGAAGTTTGGAAGTGGCTGATCTGTTGAAATTTTCACTCACATAAAATAAGTAAATTCTGACATTATAAGCCAAAGAATCCAAGTTAACATATTTTTTGAAGCACACTGTCACGCCCCCTTACAATAGGATTGAATACGAAGATACAAGATAATTGTCTGTCATTATTACAAAAGAAAAGTATTTTTAGTCTAAGGATAATTAGGGAACGTTTGACTTTTCATAGAAGAACAAAAACAGGGATTCGAGTTATGCTTCAGAGTAATTCAATGGGAGAGAAGTCATGTGTTGGTGCAGGGGATATGTTGTATGTCATCATGAGAGCCTGTTTCATTTTCATCTCTCTTGGCGTAGTAATGGCAGCGGCATGATCAGTTTCCACGGTGAATTAATTACGGCTACGTCTGTCCTGCTCTTGCAAAATATGTCCTGCTGGGATTTTAAGAATCAAGTTATTGGCTGCCATTCTACCCCTTCCGTGAGGCAATCAAGTTTACATACAAATCAGAAAAGAGAAGGGAAAATGCATGTACTATGTTTATGTATGTAAGGTTATAGATGTTCAAAAAAACCACAACAAAAAAGGAGCTCTTCAAAGTGAAATCATTCTGTGTGAAATATAATGTGGCATTGACAGACGTATAATGTGGAAAGTATTTTAGAGATGTTCTATCTTCCATACTTGTCTTTGGTCAGGAGAATGAGTTGTGGACTTGACTGAGAGATCCTGTCGAGGTACTGCAATATGTTTTGGAAAGGAAAAAAAAGAGATACAAGTGAATCGCAATAAACTGGAATATAATTTAGAAGTTGATTTTGTTTTTTGTTCAGATTCCTTTTAAGTGTTTATTTTGATTCTCATGACTGACAGCTAAAGTAAACCCCAAAATTATATTTAATGGAAAATTCAAATATTCCATTAGACCAATAAAAAATAAGAAAAGAAACTGTCATCCAATTGGAAAGCACGACCACATCCATTACAGTATATGCATGGTGCTGCAATTGCATAAATCACTGCATCAGTGCAGTACAGGAAGGAAGGTAAGCTTGCTTTAATAGTGGTCTTCAACTTGTGTGCATTGTTGAATCTGGTGTTTCTCATTTTCCTCTTGGCAATAGATTTTGTTGAGGGTTTAGGAGAGGGCAGTTTGCTGGACAATTAAGCAAGTGATGCTTTGGTCATGAAACCAGGTATTGGTAGTTTTGGCACTGTGCACAGATTTCAAGTCCTGCTGGAAAATAAAATCAGCAACCTTATAAACCTTGTTAGTAGAGAAAAGCGGAATGTCTCTAAACCTTCATGTTAAATAGCTGCTCTGACTTACACAAAACAAAGTGGACCAACACCAGCAGATCACACAGCTTTCCCAAATTGCTACTGACTGTGAGAACTTCACACATGACCTCAGATTTTCTCAATTAGCCACAGTATGGCAACACAAGAATAGCTGCTTGGCAATTAGAAGGGTGTTGCTTCAATCTCATTGTCCCTCTACTATAATGAAGTGTTCCAGGGCAAGATGTGTATGATGTAAAAAAAAAAAAAGTCCTAAGTCCACTTTCCACTTAGCCTGGACAATGGAGGCTTTAAATGCATTTTTAGTACAACATGTGCTTATCTTTTTTACAGTAAACCTCTCAAAGGGAAAAGTGACATACGTAATTTGACCAAAGTGTAGAACAACACGATGCTTTTTATGTGAGAAAATTCTATAAAGCATGTTTAATTGTTAAAGAACAAACTGCTAGGAGAATCTGAGTAAGCAGTGATGAGCAGCTGATTGCTCTGTGATTTGAGGGATACAGATTGCTAAAAGTACCTGTGGTGTTATGGCTTGCTCAGTGAAACATGTAGTAAAAAGATAACTGTGACTACTGTGAATGATTCTGATTTAACAAAATGGAATGCTAAAGAAGTACTGTTATATATATATATATATATATATATATATATATATATATATATATATATATATATATATATATATATATATATATATATATATATATATATATAATAATAAACTGGTCTGGCTAAGAAACCTAAACCTCATGTACCAGGAGCAGCAGAAACATATCCACAGCTTTCTCCATATTTGATGGCAGCTAAGTTCTGCAGTGCGTGTGAGTTGTATTTGGTACAGGGTGCTGAAATTGGCCATTCGTGGATGGGTGCTGACAAGGACTTGTCAGATGTGAGGTGGAAAAACTCAGCAAATGCAACACATTTTTCTCATTTGTCAGTTTTATGAACTTCACTGTCCCCAATCATTTTGAATCATTTGAGCACAGAATCATTTCACCTTCGGCGTTCAATAGTAGTGATTACCCTACTGGGGCTCTGTTAAACAATTTAAAAGTGAATCTGACCAGCCTCTGAGTGGGCTTATAGTGTTACTACAAACATTATATTGCATTTGCAATATATATTCATCGGGCAGGTAACCCTAAATATATTTAGTGTTTATCCCACAACATCCGTTTAACATTCATGGATGGATGGATGGATGAAAAAGGTGCATCTGAGAAGTGTGCAGTGATGCTGGATTAAAATATATACTCTAAATAATAAGTCATTAAAAAATCTTGAAAGTAGAGACTGACTAATCACACTGATGCTTACTTGTTCCTAAGCTGTGGAATTACTACAAACTGATATGTACTATCATGCATAACACAAGGCAGGCCCTGTTCAGTTTGTAGTGATTCCACAGCTTGGGAACAAGTAAGCATCAGTGTGATCAGTCAGTCTGTACTTTCAAGATTTTCTTTCTTGTGATTACATGTTTTTTCCCTGGGCTGACACCTTATCGCGGTGGAGGGGTTTGGGTGTCCCAATGATCCTAGGAGCTATGTTGTCAGGGGCTTTTGCTCCTGGTAGGGTCACCCATGGCAATTTGGTTCTAGGTGAGGGATCAGACAAAGTGCAGCCCAAAAGACCCCTATGATGAACAAGACAGATGGACTCAGTGTTCCTTCGCCCGGACGCGGGTCACCGGGGCCCCCCTCTTGAGCCAGGCCTGGAGTTGGGGCACGTTGGCAAGCGCCTGGTGGCCGGGCCTTTACCCATGGGGCCCGGTCGGACTTAGCCCGAAGAGGTAACATGGGCCCCCCTTCCCATGAGCTCACCACCTGTGGGAGGGGCCATAGGGGTCGGGTGCTGTGCAGAATGGGCGGCAGCCAAAGGCGGGGACCTTGGCGGTCCGATCCTCGGCTGCAGAAGCTGACTCTCGGGACGTGGAACGTCACCTCTCTGGTGGGGAAGGAGGCGGAGCTGGTGTGCGAGGTTGAGAGGTTCCGACTGGACATCGTCGGACTCACCTCGGCGCACGGCTCTGGCTCTGGAACCCATCTCCTCGAGAGGGGTTGGACTCTCTTCCACTCTGGAGTTGCCCCTGCTGAGAGGCGCCGAGCTGGAGTGAGCATACTTGTTGCCCCCCATCTCGGCGCCTGTACGTTGGGGTTTACCCCGGTGAACGAGAGGGTAGCCTCCCTCCGCCTTCGGGTGGGGGGACGGGTCCTGACTGTTGTTTGTGCGTACGCGCCAAAGAGCAGATTAGATTACCCACCCTTCTTGGAGTCTTTGGAGGGGTTGCTGGAGAGTGCTCCTCCTGGGGACTCCCTTGTTCTGCTGGGGTACTTCAACGCTCACGTGGGCAATGACAGTGAGACCTGGAGGGGTGTGGTTGGGCGGAATGGCCCCCCCGATCTGAACCCGAGTGGTGTCTTGTTATTGGACTTCTGTGCTCGTCATGGATTGTCCAGAACAAACACCATGTTCAAGCATAAAGGTGTCCATATGTGCACTTGGCACCAGGACACCTTAGGCCGCAGCTCAATGATCGACTTGGTTGTCGTCTCATCTGATCTGCGGCCGCATGTTTTGGACACTCGGGTGAAGAGAGGGGCTGAGCTGTCCACTGACCACTACCTGGTGGTGAGTCGGCTCTGATGGTGGGGGAGGACGCCGGACAGATCTGGAAGGCCCAAACGTGTTGTGAGGGTCTGCTGGGGACGTCTGGCGGAGTCTCCTGTCAGAAGGAGCTTTAACTCACACCTCCGGCAGAACTTTGAACACGTCCCGGGGGAGGCGGGGGACATTGAGTCCGAGTGGACCATGTTCCGGGCCTCCATTGCCGAGGCGGCTGACCGAAGCTGTGGCCGCAAGGTGGTCGGTGCCTGTCGCGGCGGCAACCCCCGAACCCCGGGATGCTGTCAGGCTGAAGGAGGAGTCCTACCGGGTCTTTTTGGCTTGTGGGACCCCTGAAGCAGCTGATAGGTACCGACAGGCCAAGCGGGATGCGGCTCGGATGGTTGCTGAGGCAAAAACTCGGGCGTGGGAGGAGTTTGGAGAGGCCATGGAAAACGACTTCCGTACGGCTTCGAAGCAATTCTGGTCCACCATCCGGCGTCTCAGGGGGGGAAAGCGGTCTGCCACCAACACTGTTTACAGTGGGGATGGTGTGCTGCTGACCTCGACGCGAGACGTTTTGGGTCGGTGGATGGAATACTTCGAAGACCTCCTCAATCCCGCCTTCCAATCTGGAAGCAGGGTTTGGGGACTTGGGGTCGGTCTCTCCAATCTCTGGTGCTGAGGTCACCGAGGTCTTTAAAAAGCTCCTCGGTGGCAGGGCTGGGGGGGTGGATGAGATTCGACCGGAGTTCCTCAAGGCTCTGGATGTTGTGGGGCTGTGTTGGTTAACGTGGCTCTGCAATATTGCGTGGACATCGGGGGCAGTTCCCTTGGATTGGCAGACCGGGGTGGTGGTCCCCCTGTTTAAAAAGGGGGACCACAGGGTGTGTTCCAACTACAGGGGGATCACACTTCTGAGCCTCCCTGTGATGGTCTATTCAGGGGTTCTGGAGAGGAGGGTCCGACGGATAGTCGAACCTTGGATCCAGGAGGAACAATGCGGTTTTCGTCCTGGCCGTGGAACACTGGACCAGCTCTACACCCTCAGCAGGGTCCTGGAGGGTGCGTGGGAGTTCGCCCAACCGGTCTACATGTGTTTTGTGGACTTGGAGAAGGCGTTCGACCGTATCCCTCGGGGGGCCCTGTGGGGGGTGCTCCGGGAGTATGGGGTACCGGGCCCCTTGATACGGGCTGTTAGGTCCCTGTACGACCGGTGCCAGAGTTTGGTTCGCATTGCCGGCAGTAAGTCGGGCTTGTTTCCAGTGAAAGTTGGACTCCGCCAAGGTTGCCCTTTGTCACCGATCCTATTCCTAACTTTTATGGACAGGATCTCTAGGCGCAGCCAAGGCGTTGAGGGGATCCGTTTTGGTGGCTTCAGGATCAGGTCTCTGCTTTTTGCAGATGACGTGGTCCTGTTGGCTTCATTGGAACGTGATCTTCAGCTTTCGCTGGAGCGTTTTGCAGCCGAGTGTTAAGCGGCTGGGATGAGAATCAGCACCTCCAAATCCGAGGCCATGGTCTTGAGCCGGAAAAGGGTGGGGTGCCTTCTCCGGGTCGGGGATGGGGTCCTTCCCCAAGTGGAGGAGTTTAAGTATCTGGGGGTCTTGTTCACGAATGAGGGAAAAATGGAGCGGGAGATCGATAGACGGATTGGTGGGGCATCTGCAGTTATGCGGGCGCTTTACCGGTCTGTCGTGGTGAAGAGAGAGCTGAGCCGAAAGGTGAAGCTCTCGATTTACCGGTCGATCTACGTTCCTACCGTCATCTATGGTCACGAACTCTGGGTGGTGACCGAAAGAACGAGATCACGGATACAAGCGGCTGAAATGAGTTTCCTCCGCAGAGTGTCTGGGCTCTCCCTTAGAGATAGGGTGAGAAGCTCAGTCATCCGGAGGGGGCTCAGAGTAGAGCCGCTGCTTCTCCACATCGAGAGGAGTCAGTTGAGGTTGCTCGGGCATCTGGTCAGGATGCCTCCTGGACGCCTCCCTGGTGAGGTGTTTCAGGCACGTTTCACCGGGAGGAGGCCCAGGGGAAGGCCCAGGACACGCTGGAGGGACTATGTTTCTCGGCTGGCCTGGGAGCGCCTTGGAGTTCCTCCCGAGGAGCTGAAACAAGTGGCTGGGGAGAGGGAAGTCTGGGTCTCTTTGCTTAGGCTGCTGCCCCCGCGACCCGACCCCGGATAAGCAGAAGAAAATGGATGGATGGATGGATGTTTTTTTTAAACCTCGCTATGAACTAGTGGTGTGTGATACTGCATATTTTGGTATCGATCCGATACCAAGTGAATACGGGCCAGTATTACCGATACCGATACTTTTCAATAAATAAGGTAGATGCGTCATTGAATTGCTACATCTCAATTAATTTTCATGACCTTAAGTGTTTTTTGTGATGTTTTCTTTTATTATTATTTAATAGTTAAAACCCAGGACAGAATTAGGACAAAGTTTATAGTTAAATAGAAAATGCTTTATTATCAAATTTTTTCAAACTTAAATAAAAAGTGCACACAGCATTGCATACAAGAGCGGAACTTAAATCGATCTGACTAGGCTAGTATCGATACTGCTACCAACTTGGTATCGATACTATCGATATTTGGATCGATCCGCCCACCACTACTATCAACTGAAAGGCCTCCACATGAAATGGGGGGCTGAAATTGACCAACCAATAATACGCCTTAATCCCCGACTGGAGGTAGTCATAAGCGCTTAACTACTCTGAACTGACACTACTTTCATGTTACAGAGTAAATCTATCATATCCACGTGATTGGAGTTACCACATGAATTTGTGCAAAGATACTATGAAGAATGTTGATTTTTAAGAAAAATGTATTCATATCCTGATCACTTTTCATTGTTTCCGCCCCAAAACCATGTGCTTTCAGTCAACATGCATGCACGACAATATTCCAAGTGATGTGTGAAGTTGTATGTTTCTTGCATATTTCTGTTACTGAAATATTTTTAAGACCATGGTTAGTTTTGTCGCTGCACAGAAAGACGTTTTCTGAAAATCTTAGCTTTGTTCAGCTTTTTGTGTGGCTTACTCCCACAGCCCCAAATTGCATCTGTTAGGTTAATTGGTAGTTCTGAATTGGCTTCAGAAGCGAGTGTGTATGGTGGCTTGTTTCTCTGTTGGCTCTAAGGACTGCTGGAATGATCTCCAGCCCACTTGTGACCCTAAAAATGGCACAAATGAGAGAGCAGAAAATGGATAAACAGCTACCTTCCACTCTACTCCTGTACTGTAATACTGTTTTTATTTCCTACGGTATAATTAATATATTTATCCAGAAACCTACATACATGTAGAACAACAGGGTAAATTATGGTTGCTGACAATAAGTCAAATTTGTCAAATTGTTTTTACATCTCAACTTCCATATTTTAATGTTGTTATAATCGGTGATAGTTACAAAATAAATAAGAAGTGTTACAGTTCATTTGACGCCCTTTAATTTCTATCACCTTGCCATCTTCCTTTATATCAGGTTTATTATTACGGGGGATATTTGACCAAAAATCATTATGCTTACCCAAATGTCATTTTGCCTGACTCTACTTAATTCAGCAAAAATAAACTGTAATGTAACTATATTAGACATTTGCATTGAAACCACTACATTAAAGCTTAGATTTTCTGCTTGGATTTGGCAAAGATAATTTCCCATGCAAACATAAACAGCAACATTTTCAGTATACCCTCTCATAAGAAACAACTGTAGACCAGATATATGTTCACTGAAGAGGAATGCAATAAAGTGTATTGTATATATTTCTATATATTTTTGCATTTCTCTAAACAATGAATACCTAAGAAATAATACAAATTTGTTTGGTTTTTCTCTTAAAATGGTAACTAGATTTCATTTAATTATTGCTTTTCTACTCATACTAGAGCACTAAAAACACAACTCAAGCCCCATTTTATCTCGAACGTACACATATTAATACACAGACACACAGATCAGTAGAAAACTTGGGGTTAAGTGCCTTGCCCAGAAGCAAGATGATATGGGGCAGAAGGAAGCTGGAATCGAACCCCCAACTTTCAGATTGCAAGATACTTTTCCCATTGAACCACAGTTTCCCTCAATGCAAATTGGAGTGGTGCTCCATTGATTAACTGATTATTTATCTATATGAACGAGATGTATATTTATCTTCAAAAATAGAAAACATTTTTTTCTGACAGAGTCATTGCTTTTCACGTTACTCTAACTCTGAAAGGAGGTGTGATGGCCTCACCTTCAGCCACACAAAGATTGGTATTCCCACGCACCAATACATTGTGTCTGTTTTTGAACACATTAGGTTGACAGTAACAGACACTTTTGTTTGCACATTATTTTCATTTGTCAAAGGTCAATCTAATTGTAGCGTGCACATTTGGTTAACTTTTGTATATTCAGTTCTGTCCTTTTTTGGTGATGGGGGATTCCTTGGACTGAGTCTTGGACCATGGAGTGTTGGAACCTTCAGCCTGCCTTCCAGTTTCTCATACAGGAAATGGTGATCGGGTCATGCCAACCTGAGCTCCACCATAGGGGAGGAAAAGAGAGTTATTCAAATTTTTGTATGAATTAAGCTAGACTCCTGGTTTGTTTATTTTCTAACTTTGTATTTAGTTATGAGTATTTTAGGTTAACTCTTACACCGTGTGTTTAGTTTCTTTGTTAGTTAATTGTATTTAAGCCCCCTTTATTTCATGTTTGTCCGGTCAGTCAGTTCGTTTAAACAGTCTGAGGTGTTATGTTAAAGGACATTTATTGTTTCAGTTTTCATTTGACCTCTTTTAAGGACCCTGTGTTAATTAAGTTTTGTATTTCTTTTGTAAACCAGCACTGTGTCCTCATATCTAACCATCTCGGTCCTTCACAGTAGGGTTGGAAAAAAGCAGCAGCAGCAAAAATTGCTGGCAAAAGAAACAGCTTGATTTTTGATGAGAAAAAGTTTTTTTGACACCGGTTGTTTTGACTGAGTCTGTGTCTACTGAATGGATGATTACATTGTTGTTGTTTTTTACAAAGCTTGACACCTGCAGACGTAAATAATCTTAATTAGTTATGTGCCTCTAGTTTTATTCTTTGTTGATGCAGATATTGAAGTGGCTCATCAGATCATTTTTTGGTGCTTGTTGTTCTTTTGAGTTCTTCTATATAACTTGAATACAGACTTTTCTTAAGACTGTAAACATAGTATCAAGATGTTACCAGTACTGTACTTTGCTATCCATAAGGAAGCTGTATTTCAAAAAAAACATTTTCAAGGAATCCTGTGATATTAGGATACATTTAAAAAATAGTATGCCCATAACGGTGGAACGTATAGCATATGCTTTACACATTTTGCTGCCTGTCCTGTGTCTTCGGGAAGCCTCATAAATCGTCTTGCAATTTAGTTCTTTCCCTTCACTTAACAGCAGGAGCTCTGTTACACACTCTATCCTATCCCACTTTTCTATGATGTCAGAGATGTTTGAGGTGTAATGCCAGGCTTCATAGCCTTCTATTTAAATGGTGTCAGAATGACCCTTCTTTCACACCTTCTGACATCAAATAGGAAGCAACTGTGTCAACCATTTGATGCAGCTTTTTATCAGAACAGTTTCCACAAGGACATGAGGAGTCTCTGGAGTGATTTATTATTTTAGGAGTTCATGGGTGGGAAGAAGGCATGGTGTGTTTTTGGGTTGTTTTTTTTTTGGTTTCCAGATACAGTAATAGCAATAAGGGAGCAAACCCACTTTGAAATCTGTGGTTTTACAAATGTTGTTCTTATCTAAAGTTTTTCGGGGTGCATGTAAAAGGCAAATTATATTTTTTACAACTTTTCCTTTTCTCTTGTGTTCAGGTGTGTAACTCACTGTGATTTAATTTAATAAAACAAAGCGTACTCGAACAATTAAAAACTGCTAGAAAACAAATAATAAATTTTTATTGAAAAACGTAATACTCGCAACACCTGGAGTTGCCTCAACAGTCTTGGCTGCTAATCACTTGGAGCTACTCTGTATGTTGTGTCCTCCGCAATAACTGTTGTATCTTCGTCTCTCAGCTTCGGTAGATTTTCAAGTTACTTTTCAAGTTACTGCTTTAAAAAACAATGAAAATGTTGATTATAATTTGATTATGTTTTATATTTTAAAGACTTTCAGAGTTTTCTTTTTGGGTCTATAATGTGATGAAATGGTCCCTTAAATTTTTCACAAACCTTTCCACGTTGTCTTTCACTTAATTTATAATTACACTGTGAAACCTTTAATTTGTGGATTTATGGTCTTGAGGTTAGGTTTGAATAATTTTTGAATCTGGTAAAGTGCAAATTATTTATAGGTTTAAAGACTAGAACTGACGGAGAGCATAATTTATAGTGCTGACTTTATGCCACACCTTTAAAAAGTAATGCTTTTAAAACTTCTATGGTTCTTTGACATGACGTCCCTGTAGTTTAGACGTTAAGATAGAAAGGATTTACTTTTATGATAGAAGGATGGAGTAAGGATCACTCTTTTCTTTGATGGCCAAAAAAGGGAAAGCTCCCGTTTTTTCTTTGACAAAATGGAGTTTGCTGTATTAAATATATTGAGACAGGATCATTACCTTTTTACCAGCTGAGAGCCACACATCATTATTTTTTAAGGATTTTTTAAAACCAACATCTAGCAAAATCTACTACTGATTTGTCAGTCAAGACAAAACCAGTTTGATGTAGTGGCTTGCATATTGGTGTAATTGGAAAACCTCAAGTCTAAACTTTTCAATTATTTTTGTGCGTTTTTCTTAAGTTAATTTGTCTCTTGTATATAGACAAGATATGATATTGGCCATACTAATTAAACAAAGCTCTAATTGTCTTGACAACACGCCGTTATTATACCAGTAGGTAAATAATGAAATGGAGTTGTTTGATGGGAGAAATTTGGATTGCACCATTATACCTAGCTTATTAGTGTAGTATATAGAGGGGAGAAGAAATGGAAGATCTGTGGATCTGCATATCAGTCAGTGCAACTTGTTAAATACTATTTATGAATAACCTATAAATGACAAGCTGTCTATTATTTATTTAAATTTTTTTATGAAAATATTGTCTATTAATATTATTGATAAATGTTATTGTACTACAATGCTTACAAACTATTCTCATTTTGACTGCTGTTTTTACCGTTCACTTTAATTAACAGTTTGTTTATAGATTTCTATTTTACACAGTCGAAACATGTTTATTGAATTTTATTAGCATTGGTGCCCTTGCTATTTTATTGATTTGTATTTTGATGAGTTCACTTTTATATATGTTTGCACTGGTAGTTTGCTCTGTATCGTAAAATAATTGCCCTCCAGGATTAATAAACTGTCAGTCCATCTATGTAGAAAGGGTGCTGATAATCACCACAATGTCAGTTGTTTTGTGGTTTTGCAGGAATTGTCTGTCCTTGTTTTACAGCTATTTAATTACTGGCGTGAGGGGACTTAAAGTAAGCCAAGGCAACTTTAATTGTGTAGCACACTTTCAAGGCAATTCAAGGTGCCTTGGGTGATTAGGGGATAAAATCATAGCAGCAATAAAACATCAATAATAGCATGAAACACAACATTAGAGACACAACAAATGATTCAAACATATGACATTCCAGCTATTATTAATCAGTTAATTAAAGGCAGTTTTAAACAAATGGGATTTTAGCCTTGATTTAAAGGAACTCAGTGTTTCAGCAGCTTTGCAGTCGTCTGGAAGTTTATTTCACATAAGCGGAGTATAGAAACAGAAGGCTGCTTCTCCATGTTTGGTTCTAATTCTAGGCGTGATTAGTAGACTAGAGTTAGAAGATCTGAGTGGTCTGGGGGGTTGATACAGTGACAAAAGCTCTTCCACATACTTTGGTGCTAAGCCATTCAATGATTTATAGACTAGTAAAAGTATTTTGAAGTCTATTCTCTGAGCTACAGAAAGTCATTGTTAGGACTTTAGAACTGAGGTATGTGCTCAACTTTCCTGGTTCTAGTTCCCTTCTGGATCAGCTGCAGATGTCGGATTGACTTTTTAGGGAGAGCTCTAAGGACACTGTTGCAGTAATCAATCCGACTAAATAAACACGTGGATTAATTTTTCAAGGTCCCATTGTGACATTAGTCCTTTAATCCTAAATATGTTCTTCAGGTGATAGAAGGCTGACCTTGTGATTGCCTTTATGTGACCCTGGAGGTTCAGGCCTGAGTCCATTACTACAACTAGATTTTGGGCCTGATCAGTAGTTTCTAGCTGCATTAACTGAAGCTGTTTGCTGACTCTTGATTGTTCCTCTTTAGGTCCAAAAATAATTACTTGAGTTTTGTTTCTATTCAGCTGGAGAAAATTATGGCACATCCATCTATTGATTTGCTCAATGCATTCACTTAGAGTTTGGATGGGTTCAAAGTCACCTGGTGACATTATAATGTAAAGCTGAGTGTCATCTGCATAGTTATGGTAACTAATCTTATTGGTTGTTATAATGCACGTAGATATTAAATAGGAGGGGTCCCAGAATGGAGCCCTGGGGTACCCCACATGTGATTTCTGTATGTTTTAATGAAAAGTTTGCTGTTGACACAAATATGTCCCTGTTCTTTAGGTAATATAGTAAGGACCATGCTTACCTAAAGTCAGACTTCAAGGAAACATTACTCTCCTCTCCTCAAGAGTTGCGCTGAAATTTTAATTGTTTTGCTTGCACATCACAGTAATTCTTTTTCACTTATGCATACCATTATGGAGATTTGACTCAGTTTTATACAGTATAATAAATTGAACTTTTACATACAGTATGTTGTGTCTTTTAGGTGAGCTTAGCCAAAAGATCTGGCACTTAGCCATAAGTACCGTCATTACAAGCTAAGGGAGTTATCATGTTTAACAGTATAATAAATTGCAGACTCTCTACAATACTGTTGAGCTATTCTTAAATTTTTCTGACAATATCTAAGTTCCTCCACGATTGTGGATTCCGCTGGCTTTGTGTGCTTTATTTTTCTTTAGCTGAGTTTATTTCAAGAATTGAACGATGGTCAACAAACTTTTTTCTCTGCTTATTTTAAACTCTACAATTTAAACCAAAGCAATGATGAAATAAATACTACAGTAGGACAAAAAAGTATTTGGCAGTCCCAAATCTTCCCACTTAAAAAGATGAGATAGGTCGGTAATTTTCAACATAGGTACACTTCAACTGTGAGAGACAGAATGTGAATTTTGATCAATGACAACGTAGTTACTGATAGTAACCTTTGTTACTGTTGTCCCTGCTCTTTTCTCTTGCATGGAGCCCCAGGTTGAGGGAGATTGTCAGTGATCTTATATTTATTAATTTTTCTAATAATTGCTCCAACAGTTGATCTCTTCTCACCAAGCTGCTTGCCTATTTTAGATTGGCTCATCCCAGTCTTGTGCAGGTGTACGATCTTGTGTCTGGTGTCCTTAGACAGCTCTCTGTTCTTGGCCATGGTTGAGGTTGGAGTCTGACTGTTTAAAGCTGTGGACTGGTGTCTTTTACAGTTCAAACAGGTGCTATTATTACAGGTATCAAGTGGAGGATAGAATAGCTTCTTAAAGAAGAAGTAACAGGTCTGTGAGGGCCAGAAATTTTACTTTTAAGTAGGTGCTAAATACTTATTTTATGCACCATTATACAAATAAATTCATAAGAATTCATACAATGTGATTTTCAGGATTTTTCTGTTACATTCTGTCCCTCAAGGTTGAAGTGTACCTATGATGAAAATTACAGACCTCTCATCTTTTTAAATTTGACAACTTGCACATAAGAGGATAATGATAATCACTTTTTAAGAAATAATTTTATGATAATTTGATTATATTTGTTCCGTTGTTTGCAACACATCTGATGATTCTCTGGAAAGATTAATTGTTGGGCAGAAACACAGAGCAGGGTTAGCAGGTCTGGTGATTCTCTGTGCTGAAAGAACCATTCAATTATTTGATTATGATAGATTGCTGATGTGATTTCATGACTCACCGCTGGTCTGTAGCTCATTTATTACTGTTGTCCATCATCTCTGCCCCCTTACCGATGGTATAAGCTGAGCAGGCTGTACTTTCTTACTCTCTCTCTCTCTTTATTGGCATGAATGAAAACATAATTAGACAATGCTGTCATGGGTTTTTTTACTAACCAAGTAAGACAAAAAAGTAATGGTAAATCCATCTGAAATTAATGTAATCAAAAATAATTTATGAGTTGTTTTCACTTCTTGGAATAAAGGTAATATATTTTTGACGTATCCTTTTAGGTATACCTTTTTAATTTGTTGATGTAATGTTATTGGACAGGCCTGTTGTGCAATATATGTTTAACTTGGGGTCTATATTGCTTTTATCAACAGCCAGGCTTTGGCCACCCAGTTTTATACTTGTACCATTTTGAGGTAGCAGCTTTCATGTTACTCTGTTGATGTAGGGTAAAAAATCTGGTCAAATTAATTGAAGACTCTCCTTTAATATAGTAAACTCCTAATTTAGCAGTTATTTTTTCCTAAAGCTAAGTGGATAGACAGACCTAAAGGAAAATAGGCGATTGTAAAAGGTCTGGTTCTGCAAAAAAGTAGCTGTTGACGTTTTTCATAGTTAAAATGCCCAACATGATATTCTTTTGGTTTGAAATAAGTTAACTCTATTTTCTCTATATCTAGCAGTCTCAACGGATGGCTTCTCACACCAAGCTAGATTCTGCTGGAGGTTTCTTCCTGTGAAAAAGGAGTCATTACTTTTCACTGTTGCTACATGTTTGCTCAATATAAAAACTTGCAAAGTCAGTGACTAGATGCATTCGGCGGGCTTACTTAGGAAACATTTTACCAACTACCATTATGAACGGAACTGGTCTACATTGTATTATAACTAATGCATTCAATTGAAATTGAATGATTGAAATTATTTGATTTTAGATTGCAGTATATAAAATAGATCTTTTTGTCCTGTAAAGCGTCATAAGTTTAAATTTATTATTTATTGGCACTGTATAGATACATTGAATGTAACAGAATTAATTTGAATTTCAGTTTAACATCTGTTTCACTGACATAATCAAGCCTAGGCTTAATTACTATTCTCTCAACCAAACATCCATCCATGCATCAATTATCTGTACCGTCTATCCTATGCAGGGTTGCAGGGGGGGGGCGCTATTGCCTATCTCCAGCAATCATCGGGTGTGAGGCAGGGTACACCCTGGACAGGTCGCCAGTCCACAACCAAACATGACATAAAAAATGTCCAGCAATGTCAGAAACTTTCTTTTTTTTGGTCCTCCTGTCCTTCTTTTCAGTCTAACTTATGATTAAAGCACTAGCAACTTGCTTTACTTACATTTTTAGACTAGTATCTCTGCTAGATACTAATTCTGCAAGGGAAACAAATCATAAACTCAGGGTAAACCAAGGTTTAAAATGTTATGGTTACAACATTTTTCATCTGTTCCTACAATTGAAAGTGTTTTCAACGAGTTGCCATAGAAAGAGTAAATTGAGCTTTTTGGGGGAGTATGGAGCAGTATGGAGTAAGCAAGCGATGCCCCTTTCGGCATGTTAATGTGCATTGCCAGTCAGCTTGTACACTTTTCCTTCCCTTACAAGAGGGACAATGTTAGCTCTTATTAAGATAACACAGTGTTAAAATTTCATCTGTATGTCACATTTTAATTAACCTTCCCACTGCCATCAAGATTTTAAAGTATTGAACTCACACAGTGTCCTGCCCTGTATGATTTTTGAAACTACCTCTTTGTTGAGATGCCGGACTGTGTGTTTCCTTGCCTGTGTTTAGATTTTTTTACTTTCATGGTTAAACTTTGTATAAATCTATCTGAAAACTACCAATCTGCTGATGTAATAAGGTTTGAAATGGTTGCAGGTTGTTCCTATGACCAAAGGGAGTTTAACCCAACTTATACCACTTCACAAAGCTGCCCTAAACATGCAGATAATATGCAAAAACACAACAAAATACAGCAGTTCCCTGTGTAATTCAATATTTCACTCTTTATTTTGTTTTGTAGTGTTTTGCCACCTGAGCCTCATAGTCGTGAATCTATCAGTGTTTCTCTTGGGTCACATTATTGTTATGACAGTGAAGCATCTCTCAGTGCTTTTAATGTCTAGTGCTTCTCCTCGCTTTAAGGAACTGACCCTCATGACCTAGCTGCTTGTTAGGGCTTTTTGCCATCTTCTTCCTTACAGAGATTAATTACCAGAAGGAAACTGCCAACGATGGTATTTGATCACTCCATTTTGAAGTTGATTTCAGGGCAGAAATCCTTGTTTGTTGCATTTCTTTGTACTCTGACAATGGTTTACAAATTGCAGTGTGCATTGTAAAGCTGCCTTTTATTCACGTTTTCTCAAACAGATGGAAAACTTGTTGGGCTTTGAATTTTGTGACTGATTTGTGTTGTTTATTGAGACTTTTAGACATGAGACTTTTTCTTTTATGTAATCTCATGTAGAGTTTGCCTTCATGTGCATATCACTCCCCTCTCTTTGTACAGGGGTCTGTTCTGTGCAGTGCTGGAGGTTGTGTTGTGGCTGTGGTTAGCTGTGTAGATTTTTGCTGCAGTGCAGCAGGGAGCATTGTGCTGCTGCCTCTGTCTCTCACTCTCTCTCTTTCTGTCTCTCTTTCTCTCTCTCTCTTTCTCTTTTATCTTTCAATATATGCATTCATTTTTGTGTACATTGTCTGACTCCAATTGAACACTTCCAGTTAGTTTTGCTGTTTAGAAAAGCAGTATCCCTTCAGCTTTCTTCTTTTTTATGACAACAATGAAGTGGGAGAAGCTCAACATGTTTTCCCATTTTTCTTCCTTCCCTGGACTGAATTATATTTGTCAATAATTTCACGGTGACCTTTTGAAAGTTCTTGTTTTTGGTCTCATTTTCTCCCCTTCTTCTCACAGTTTCAGGTTGGTGCCCCCTGGGGCTGTTGTCCTTTATTCAGACATAGAAACGGAGCAATGATGGCAGTGACTGAGTAGCCTGTTTGTTGTGGTGTTACCTTTGCTCTTTGCACCTAAAGGCCAGTTGTCTTTGCGTATATCTACTAGCCTAGATGTGGCAGCAACATTTTCCAGAACGAAACATGTTGCTAAGCAGCATGTAAGGGGATATTTCAGGATGTTTTAAATGGGGCTTTGCTAAATGGTTATAAGCAGCTAATGTCTTACCTCCAGAAAATAAGTAGAGTGCAAAAGTTAAACTTTTTCTTACTTTGCCAAACTATAACCTCAAACTCCAATGTATTATATTGAGATTATGTGATAAAAAGTATTGTACATGGTTTTCATTTTTTTCCGAATCAAAATCCGAAAAGTGTGTATTTTTATTCAACGGAAATGCCTCCCAACACCATGATGCTGCCTCCACTATTCTTCACTGTGGGTAGGGTGTGTTCAGGGTGATATGCAATGTTAGTTTCCCCCCCAAATAAAGTTTTTCATGTTGGCCAAAAAGATCTGAGCACCTTTATTTACATGTTTGCTGTACCTTAGATTGCTTGTGGTGAATGGAAAACTGGACTTATGACTTTTTTTTCAGCTGTAGGTTTGGTCTTGCCCCTCCGTAAAGACCTAGTTTGTAGAGTGCACAACTAATAATTGTAGTGTCAACAGACCTTTAACTGACAATTACCAGATCAAAAAGTAAAGTGGTGTAGGAAAAATATTACAAAGGTTTAAGTGAATGCCCTTTTATAAATATTTCACTGCCTCTTAGAAAATTACTCTGACTGGGAATATTTTATGTATTCCATTCTTTATATCCACCTATTTCCATTTCCCACCTACAGTATAGAATTAAAGGGTTCTCTTTAAATAACCACCCAAACTACCCAGGTCCAAATGAAAAATCTCCATGACATGGTAAGATGGCAGAAGTCTATTTGAGTCTTGGCTCTTCTTGGACTATCTGATACCTTTAACTTCTAGAACCAACTCATTTGGATTTATTTAAAAAACACACCAAGAGAGATAAGATATTAACTGGTTATAATGCTTAAACAGAACCCCACTTAGACAATTCTAAACTATCCCTTTAATATTTTCTTCAACATTTCTGCCTACAAACCTAACGCTGTTTACTTGCAGCTTATGATTTGACGTATCCCCAACACCTTTCAGCCGCAACATGACAAGGGCTCAACATTTCTGGCTGGTTACTTCCTGCCAGCTGAGGAAGTGGCAGTGATATCAGTGGGATATGGTTATCTGGTGGCAAGGTGTTGGCAGGTTCTTTACAAGTGGGTGACAGACATGGCCTGTGTGTGTGTGTGTGTAGGCATGAAAAAGGTGTGTGTTTATGTGGCTGGGTTTGCATCAAGCTCAGTGGTACACCGGCAAGAGGGTTAAATACTCAGCAGCAGTTTAAGTGACTATTAAAGATCCTATGAATACTATTGAAGTACATTTTCGGAAGTTTTAATGTAGTTGAGTTTTGCAGACATGGAGACTGCATCGTTTGCAAAGATTGTGGAGCATCATGTGCGAAAGGCGCTAAAAGCTGAAGGAGGACGAGGTGAGTGGTAGCTGGATGCTTGTGGACTACTGTAGTGTCTTGATCGGACATATTGTCACTGCACATATTTTAACGAGAAGACAATAAAACTCTGTAACAGATGACAAACTAAAGATTCACCAATCAGAGATGTTGTGTCCAATTGTTGAAGCAGTGCAATCTCCTCCATTTGTGCAGTTGTTTTGTTCTCTTTGCATCTGCTTTATTTCTGCACAAGATTCACAAGATTAATTAATCTAATTAATCTATTTTTTAATCACACCTAATAATTTCTGAGAAAAGTCCTCATCTTGAGGTATTTTCACTGTAAATTCATTACATTGTTGTGGCAGAACAAAAATATAAGAAAAAAAGTTTTTAACAGACTTGAACAGATGCAGTTCCAGCCATTTACATTTCTCTGTTTTTGAGACGAGTCCCAGTGCTGACTGCAACTTTGGCTTCGAGCATGTGTGATTCGTTAGCGTTCTGGACTCAGTGTGGTAAATATCTGCTCTGAGTGAGTCCAGCTCGACCTGGACGGACAGGGATATCCGTCACTCACGTAAAACACACGGAGTAGAGCCCAATATTTCAACTGTTCGTGTAAAGCAATTCTCCGCTAGGACAACAGGGGATGCAAATCTTTTCTGGCAGGTCTGCCTACCATTGCAGTGATGTTTCTGGCTGATGAAAGTTTATTTACTCCATCTTGTAAACACCTATCCACTCAAGGAGCAATGGCCAACACAGAGCGAGTTTTGATTAAGCTGGAAAGGTTTTTTCTAGGTGCAGCTCATAGAATACTCTAAAAATGCATGTTAACAAACACAGTGGTCTGTTTTGTTGTTCTCTACACCTCCTGGTGTTCAAAATCGCCAAAAGACAATATTAGATAAACTGGCCTTGCAGTGTAAAACATTTGGTGCCAAAAAGCTACATTGACTACTAATTACATCGACTATAGAGCACCGTTCTGGTGAAATGATCTGGGGCTGATGTTGGGATGACCAATCACAGACTTGAGCTCTCTGTTGCGTTCAACGGAAATTGGGCTCTTCTCCGTGCGTCCTTGCATGAGTGATGCATAAAAGCGCTGCGTGTCCGCAGATGGAGAAGTATAAACTAGGCTTAACAAAGATACGTGCTTCACCCAATAGTCTCCAATAACCCCTGTTGGAAACACAGTCATGGTTATCGGACCAAAACACAGACCTCCCGCCGGTAGGAGTGCTGAGTGCACAATCCACTCCCAGCTTTAACAGGAAAAGGAGGATTTCATGGGACATCATCACCCCTATTTAAGGACAGGGCTCCGCTCTGTTCTTCCTCTTTGTCCATGGGCAATCACAAAGGAGAGGTGCAAGCTTTAAACCTCCTTCGCTGGCGAGGGGGGAGCCGAGTTTCTGGAAGAAACTCTTTGGATTTGAAAGACTGCCGATTGATCAGGTGAACTGTATTCGGCTGATGAAATAAATCTTGAATGACTTGTTGGAAACTGCAGAAAGAATCTTCAGAGAGAGCCTCGCTTTGCTGATGCTCCGCCAGCCTGCTGCCGTGCGGCTGACTTGCTTGCTTACAGGAGCTGGGAGCAGAACTAGCCGAGAGCTGCTGAGAGGATTGCTGCCTGTGAAACGGGAGCAGTCCGTGGGGGAAGGACGTTGCTAGCAGTCGCATCCGAAGCCTCACATAGTGCCCCACGCAGCTACTGCTAACTTACCAGCTATAACAGCTGGTTTCTCTGCTTAATGCTGGTCTTTTCAGATAACGGAGCCACCCTTCCCTGGACATGTAAGACATTTTTACATAAGGCTGTGTCTGGGCAGAGATAAATTAGCTTAAAATAAACAAATTAAGGTTCATTTTGAAGTTGTTTGTTTGAACAGTATTTTTGAAGGAATATGACTGACTGATAAGAGTCGTTTAAATCATAAGACAGGAGTTACTCCATCTGACCGGATTTCTTTTTTTTGTTTTTTATTCTTCGGTGCTAAGCTAAAACTCGAGTGGCTATGAACTCCATTAGTTCCTCACGTTTTATCTGATCAGGGCCGCCTGCTGTTGCATACTGCCAGTGCTTGATAAACAATAAAGATTGTTACCTACAGTATTCAAAATACCAATACAGTTTATACACCAAAAACTAATCCTGTAAGTCGTTTTTGAAACCGCCTTCTTGGGATGAGAACAATCCCTTCGGTGACCATCCATAAAATAGAATAAATTCTCCAAAAGGTTAATGATTTCTAATTCAGCAAACGGTTTAATGAATCATTATCTTCTCAGAAGAATGAGTTGGTGGTTTGACAACAAACCAAAAGGTACAAATTAGTCTTAAACTAATCACAATTAGTTCAAGACTACTTTGGCTTTACTCCCAAAACTCTTCAATACTAGCCTATGTTTTTAAGAATACATATTCATACTGAACTGTGACATCACAATCAAGTTATTGGTTATTGTTTCTACTTCTTTGCATATTTGTCCATTTTACGGTTTTACTTTTGGTAGTTAGTTTTGTTATTCATTCTTCCTTTTTCTTAGTAGTTTAGTTGGGTGTTTGTTAAGCATTTTACCTGTAGGTTGAACTCTTTTTGAAATAAACTCTTGTATTTTGGAAAGTCATTTGTTATTGTTCCACATACATGTGTTGTAACTTGCTGTTCAAAGAACACCAATAAGTTATTCCTTCTTCTATTGTTTAATGATCTCAGCCTTATCCGGCAGGTAAGCTTGAACATTAACTGAGACTGAACTATTTGGCTATTTATTATTCTTGGATCCCAGTTGGTGCCCCAAACTTCGCCATTTTTACATAAAATTATTATAATAATTATTATTAATAATTACTCATAGCCAAAACTTACCTATCTGTCTCACAACACCCCAGAAAGTGTTGCTAGATTTGTCGCTTTTTTGGAAAAGAATCTCTAGAGGGGTAAAAACTCACTAAATACAGCAACAAAGTCGCTAACTTGGCAACACTGTCTGCAACTCACTGCTCCTCCTCACTCCCCTTGGCCTCTCCACTAAAACAGAAGCATTAGCTCATGATAAGCAGGCCTAAAGACAGCCAATCGATGTCCAGTTCAGCGTATGGTTAACCTCCAACTCAAGCACAAGAAGCCGAAAGCATAAAAACGTATTTTCTTTAAAGACAACTCGCATGCAGAAACAGTAAAATTAAAGATTAAAAATTAGATTAACGTTATCGCATTAAATATGGCTTTTCTTAATTAATCACAATTAACATGATAATTTGACACCCCTAATATTAATAAGGAAAATTTTATAACAACTAGATATTTGTTCATGAAAATTAGCCTCAGACATCACACTGCACTGCATTCTGGGAATTTGGTAGCTATGAAGGTACTGTAATACTGTAATAATTGGTGGAATCAGCAGTAAATCTTGCAAAATATATAAATTTAACATGTGCATTTGAAACAAAACGCTGAAGCTTTTGAAATGAATGTGGCTTCATTGTGACAAAACCGTTTACTTTATAGAAATGAATGTGGGACCTAAGTAAAACTTAATAGATAGGGTTACCAAAGAAAATTCAGTATATTAATGTTGAATTTTTTTTTCTTCAACAGAAAGAGAGATAAGGCAGCTATGAGGTTTTTAAGTTTGCTATAAGGTTCAAACCCTTTTCTGTTCAGTGTCAATATGGTCACATTTTGATAACAGCTATCACAAAATGTAACCCTCTGTTGCAGGGGACATTCACATGTTAGTGTTTAAAGTATAGTTTTTATAAATGTCAGAAAGTTAGTTCTAATTAATAAGATTTTATATCCAGTGTGATCACTGTGTATCCAGTGTAAACGCAGCACGCGGGGGGGGGGGGTATTTCAGGCAGACAGCATTTTGCATCCCCTGCGGTCATAGATTCTGTTGGTCACAAATTGTTTTCCAAAACCGCGTCGGCCATAGTTGTAGCAACAAGTAATCTTTCTAGTTTAAACTGTGTTCATGTTTCTACATTCTAGCCTGCTTGCACTATTTCTTGTCGTATGTGATGATAAATATGAAAGTAATAAGGGGGGAAAACACGATAAATATCAGTGCCTATATGCTACAATGCTACCTGTGGCTACCAATCGAGGACTTTCAACAGGATGCAAATTAGTGTGAAGCCACGAAGTTGTTTCCTTTCAATGACAGATCATTGTAATATCATGGAAAACATAGTTATTACCTGATCATTTATTTTAGTTCCAACTTTCAACCTTCCGATGTGCTCACCTTCCCATGGCAGTACAACGGCGATGCTCGAGCATCTTAAAAGGAAGCCCGTTGTGGTCGATGACAAAGAGGTACAGTCGTCTCTGTAAGCTAATTAGCTCTTTAGGTGCTAACATTAGCATCAACAGTAGGTTGTTGTCCTTTACATGTCGGCTTTTCACCTTCTGTCTGGGGCATCCTGGGGGCAATCATAGATTGATGAAAATGTCCGGTTCTTTACTGTTTTTCAGGGGTCTGATTTCAATTCAATTCAATTCAGTTTATTTATATAGCGCCAATTCACAACAGATGTCATCTCAAGGCACTTAACAAGAAGTCATTTCAATACATTTATACAAACATTCCAATCAGTTAAAAAGTTTTCTATTTAAGGAATCCCAGCAGATTACGTCAGTCATTGGGGTGAGGTTGGGCCCCGTTGATGCAGACTTTCAGTTACTGGGAGCACCATCCCAGTCAATGCCCCCCGTCCAACAGGGCATTGCAGCCAAGCAGGATACCAGACCAGGTATATCTTCTATAGAGAGAAAAACACTGAGAGAAAACAAAGTTAACAGTCGAAATAACAGAATGTACTGTAATACAACTGGAGAGTAGTAGGAGAAAAAGAAGTAGCAGAGTGAAGAAAATTGGTAAGTCTGTCCTCCAGCATTCTAAGCCTATAGCAGCATAACTACAGAGATAGCTCAGGATGACCTTAGCCACTCTAACTATAAGCTTTATCAAAAAGGAAAGTTTTAAGCCTGGCCTTAAAAGTAAACAGAGTGTCTGCCTCACGGACTAAAGCTGGGAGCTGGTTCCACAGGAGAGGAGCCTGATAACTAAAAGATCTGCCTCCCATTCTACTTTTAGAAATCCTAGTAACTACAAGTAAACCTGGAGTCTGAGAGCGAAGGGCTCTGTTAGGAACATATGGAACAATTAGATCTCTGATGTATGATGGAGCTTGATTATTAAGGGCTTTGTATGTAAGAAGAAGGATCTTAAATTCTATTCTGGATTTAACAGGGAGCCAATGAAGGGAAGCTAAAACAGGAGATATGTGATCTCTCTTTTTAATATTCATCAGAACTCTTGCTGCCGCATTTTGGATCAACTGAAGGCTTTTAATGGCATTTTGTGGACTACCTGATAGTAAAGAATTACAGTAGTCCAGCCTTGAGATAACAAATGCATGGACTAGTTTCTCTGCATCACTCCTGGACAGGATGTTTCTAATTTTAGCAATATTCCGGAGGTGAAAGAAAGTAATTTCCATACTTAAATTGACTGAATGCGATGCATACAATATGACAGCCTTTCTCTCATGTGAATAATCGGTGATTAGTTGATTATCAAAATAATTGTTTGTAGCAGCTAGGGTTGAGCGATGTCCCCCAAATTGGCAGTTGACGATGTTGACAGTAAAATATCGCAGTACATCAAAATATATATATATGTATATATATATATATATATATATATATATATATATATATATATATATATATATATATATATATATTTTTTTTTTTTACTATACCTCTTTACATAGGCCTACATTTTTTATTTTATTTATAAAGTAGGAAAAACCTAATTTCGTAAACTGTATTTTTGTCATTTTACTACACTAATACATTATAAGTTGTAATACCTTGTATGTTTCAACTTGTAATACATTTCACGCAGCTGCGTCAATCACTGAAAGAAATAATGAAGTGGCCACTTAAATGGGACCCACTGTACTCACCCGGACTTTTTAACACGTGGCACTCGGTTGCACTTAAGGGGAAAAAAAGAGACTGATGAACTGAGCTGTAAAGCACAACAATGTATTTTCGTGGTGGACCAGTCGCTGATGCCAAAAAGTTAAAAAAGAAATTAAACTTGACGTCCGGATTCTATCCTCAGTCACCCAAAAGGAAGGCGGTCTTTGTATCAGGATCCACCTACTACTCCAGGTTGTTCTCCTCCCAGGTAACAGCCTGTGCGGCGATCCTTGCTCGCTTCTCAAAACAGAGGTGAAACAGTACTCACAGGCGCGGCAGATCTGCCTCACGCTGCCTGTCTGCCGCTCGCAGTTTTGCTAGAGACGTGTGCGCAAGTCATCGCTCGAGGTGTTCCGGCCAGTGGGTTTTGCTGTCCTGCATGAACTCCTTTCATGTGGAGCCTAACAAGTTTTTGCGCACAAGTTTTTGCGGACAAGTTTTTGCGCACCTGTTACCAAGCAGCTGATTGTTGTGCTCCTCCTCCTGACTCATCCAGATAAGTTCAGTTTTTCTCTCGGAGCTTCACAGAGGGAAAACAAATGCGAACAAAACACACCAAATCCGCTCAAACAAACCATGCAAAATAAATACAAAAATGGTAAAAAAAATTGTAAATGGCCTGTACTTGTATAGCACTTGTATAGGTCCGTGAGGACCCCAAAGCGCTTCACACTACATTCAGTCATTCACGCACACATTCACACACTGGTGATGGCAAGCTACATTGTAGCCACAGCTGCCCTGGGGCACACTGACAGAAGCGAGGCTGCCAGACACTGGCGTCACCGGGCCCTCTGACCACCACCAGTGGGCAGAAGGGTGAAGTGTCTTGCCCAAGGACACAACGACTGAGACAGACAGAGCGGGGACTCGAACCGGCAACCCTCTGGTTACAAAACGAACTCCTCACTCCTGAGCCACAGTCGCCCCAAAATATGCAAATATTTCCCACTCTGTAGCACATACACATTAGTTAGCCTATATTCTCACTGTTTACAGAGCAGTCCCTGCAAATATTTTAGTTAAACTATAGAAGTGTGTCTGACAGGGTGGGGTCGTGGCATCACGATGGTGGCTCTCCATCGTGATGTTGGTCAGCCATCACGAGGCACAACCCTAGTAGCAGCCCTATTCCCTTTTCAGAAATGAACACAATAGGCATAGAGGTTTTTAAGCAATCTTTTACTTCATGATTATTATTTTAACTAACCCTTCTGGGTCCCTTGACTTTTTTTGGTGTATTTATTTTATTTTATTTTTTTTATTAACGTGTCCTGTCTAGCAGTGTGGCATTCAGAATTGGTGTCTAAGTACCAAGTACAAGCCCAACAGTTTTACTTTCTCAAGCATAGCATTACAGCGTTTGCTATAGTATTCCACTTGATATATATGTGTAAAAAATCTTTATTAGAGATTGCTGTGGGTTTAATTACCTATAGTTATGGACACGGAAATGGAAAAAAAACAAGAGAGAAGAAAGACAGAAGATGAAGAAGAGAGCCAGGAGAGGTAGGAGTGTGAGTTGACGATAAAAGAGAGGAAGGGGAACAAAAAGAACACAAGAAAAAGAACCCAGTCCTCCACATCCGCAAGATGGCAGAGAGATGGAAAGAAAACAACCAAAAAAAGGAGCAACATTGACATAACACACCAAATAATATGAACTAAGAACTACACATCCACAACACACAAAAATTTATATATAAATACAACAACAATGTCCCTGAAAAGCTCTTGACACCAATTATTCAAGATCTATTTATGATAACCTCAGCCCAAGAATATATCTGTAGACACCGATGTCCCCACACCTATGTGTGTGTGTGTGTGTGAGCGTGCTAGTGCATATAAGGTTTCCCCATATAAGTGTTTGATAGCTGGTGTGAGGAGCCGTCAATCCGCCCTACAGGAATCGACAGAGATATGAAGGAGATTGGGACACAGACGTCCAGAGGGCACTAGAGCCTAGGAGCGCAGGGCCGAACGCACCAAGAGAGATACAGAGGGAAGCCCCAGGGGAACATCCAGCAACTACAATGCAGGGGCCCGGGAGGCCGCAGGGACGAGCCAATGTGCTTCGCCGGCAACCGGCTACACCAGGGTGGACCCGGTCCAGGACCCAGGGACCCCGAAGAGCAGGGAAGCCCCACCCCCCAGCAGGGCCCTGACCAGGGACCGGCCGAGAGGGGTGCCCCGCCGCCGCCACAAGGTCGGGAGACAGCAACCCCAGAGAATTCCTCGGTTTTCAAGAACAGGAAGATTTGTGCTCTCTGTGATTTATATGAATACACGTATTATCTGCTTGCATAATTCATTGTCTAGTTTCAGAATTAGAAACACTTGCAAATAAACACTTTGCAAACATTAAGCAGCCTCAAATGATCATTTTCTCCAAGTAATGTCCACAATGTTGTTGTCAGTGTGCACTGTTTCCACTCATGGTGAGATATGATACAAAGAAGATCTTTAGTGATATGCTTGTAGATCTAATATAAAATAGGCCAATGTCATTCACTGACCAGTTTCTACATAAATCTCTACATTTCATTCTGGTGAAGTGAAATTTGTCTCAGCAGAGTGGAATAACTTATCAATACAGCCTCCTTCAACATAAAAAAAACCAAATCACTGCATTGTAGATGGTCGTAGTTGAGGGTCACATCTTTGTGTGTATGTAGATACATGATTGTATGCTTATGTGTACATTGTGTGTTTCTAAGAATGTCAAGTCGGAGATTATTTCATTTTCTTTGTTCTGCTTCTAAAGATAATTTTGTGTTACGTCCTGATTAATCAGACAATTTTATGATGACAAATGAGTAAGTTAGGCTAACACATGTTTGTGGATGTATAATAATCTTTTCTCTTCTGTTCTCAAAAGAAAATACACAAAACCACTCAAACACTCAAAAACACGTTGTGTGCCTGTGTCCTAATGTTATCCAGACTTGTAAATAAGAATATGCATGAAGGAAACTTAGTAAACTGATATCCTTGGCTTGTAGTTGGCACTGTAACAACCCCTTTACTAACATGTGATCAAGTAAACACTTTCTGAAATGACTACTAAAGAGGTTGCTCTGATGGACCTGGTTTTAAGCCAACAGAGTCAGGATCAGGAAGTTTAAAGGCTAAACAACATGACAGACTTTTGTGCTGCGGTCAATAGTCACTTCTCCAGAGCTGTCTCATGGTGTTTACTTCTATAGTGTCATGCTGGGGTTTCTGCTTCCCTTTTGTCTGTCTTGCAGTTTTTACACAAATATGTCACAGGTTTTGGTGTCCAATGAACTTCCTAAAAGGATCTGAGTTTTAAAAGATGACTGTACTGGCTTGAAATATACACAAAACAAACATGGTATCTCAATTTAGAAACAAACTGGAGTAATAGTGTCAAAAATATTTTGTAACTGTTCATATTAAGGCAAGATGCTGGAGATCTTCTACAAGTCTGTTGTGGAGAGTGTAATCTCTTCAGCCGTCATCTGTTGGGGTAGCAGCATCAGAGCCAGGGTCTTAAAAAGCCTCAACAACCACAGCCATCATCATCTATAACAACTCCTTAAAGAATTAATTATATGAGCTACAACAACACTTAATTTCCCTCTGGGATCAATAAAGTATGTTTGAATTTTGAATTGAATTTGAAATATTGGGTCCTATTTTGAATCCGTATGGTAAGCATGACTACAGAGAATCATAAAAGATGGATTTTTGTCAATGACTGTCCTGTTAGGGATAGAGTGTGAACAAGTTGTGTGAAAAAGTTTCCCTAGCCTGTGTGCTGTTGAAAAGCTGTTCATAATGAAGTGGTAAGTCCTCTGAATCACCGACATAAAACAGTGATGGATACACTGTGAATGGAAGCAATCACTTGTAAAATGTCATTGAAAATGAACTCCTTTGCACCTAAATTAAAGTTGTCACGGCATGGTTGGTTGAAGTTCTCTGCAATGACAAATGCACTGTTCTCCACATAGTAATTCACAGCACAGCATGATCATAGATCTCTCATTTCACGCTGCCTCTGTTGTCCCATATTTTAATCCTACATCAGTGTTTACAGGCTTAAGTCTAAATAAGGTGTTTATGTGTGTGGCCTCCAGACTTCCTGCTACTGTATTATTTTGAGCTAACTAATTGTAGGTGAAATCACTGCTGCCATTTTCTTTTAATGACCTACACAATGGAGTAATTTTGTCAGAGCTTTTTGATGTTAGAAAAATCAGTTCGTCAGAGCATATCAGCATGTTGAAATGTGTGTTCTAGTATCATGTTGACATCACATTTTTGACTAAAAGTTTAAAAACATAAAAATACAAGTAGCAAAATCTCTTCATATTCTAATGTGTATATATATGAACTGTTATGTATTAACCATTGACCTGAGGTCTCATTTATTTTCTGATTTCATCTAGTCTCTCTGTTCTCATGTACTTTATCTTAATAGAGTTACATTTCTGATTGGGTTGCTTTTATTTATATTTTCTTCTATTTGTATGGTTAAAAACAGAGTGAGAATTTGATTTAAAAGTGCACAAAAAGTTGATGTTTACCTAAAGGGTTCCTTAGGATATCTCCAGCCATGCAGATAAAGTCTTGTCATTATACCCAAAATGTCATCTGATTAAGTTTTGCTCCTCACATACATGGACATAAATACATTTACCACATGGCCAATTTATATTCCCCTTTCATACCTCCACATGAACATTTAATCTCAGCCTACTTCTACTTTTACCCATAAGCAAATTACATCTAAAATAGTCAAATACATGCCTTTTGTACCTAATCAGTTCTAGAATTTCATACATGTTGGTAGTCCTCAGTGTACTGACCTCAGTCTGCCTGAATTTCCTTGTCCATTTCAAACAAGGAGGAAAGAGTTAGGCATTCTGCAGGTTTAAGTTTTATTATATGGATCATTAATGAGAAACATTGTCTTTGGCTGTTTGCTGGGGCAGTTGGTAGCACTGTTAACAGTAGCAAGAAGTTCTTGGGTTTGAATCTCAACCAGAGTTCTTTCAGAATGGATATCGCATGTTCTGCCTATGTATGCGTGGTTCTCGCCGGGTACTGTGGCTTCCTACCATCATCCAAAAACATGACAGTTAAGTTATTTGATTACCCTAAAATTGCCCTCACGTTTCAGTGTGTGCATGCATGTCTGTTTGTTCTGTGTCATCCAATGAATGCTGGAGATAGGCAGCAACCCACACCCCCACCCATGCCCCTAAAAGAATAATCGTGTATAGACAATGTATTGATGAATGGATGGATGGATGTATTAGCTACAGCTACATGGTAAATACAGACCCTTTCCAAAAATTACAATATCATGGAAAAGTTTATTTATTTCCATAATTCCATTTAAAACTTTAAACTTCCATAGATTATAGATTCAGGGCCCACAACTTAAACGATTCCAAGTATTTAACTGTTTATTTGTACATAATTTGGGCTTCCAGGTCATAAAACCCACGAAAACTGGATTTCAAAAAAATTAGAATACTGTGAAGAAATCAGACCAAATTTTACAGGGCATGAATGTTTTAAACTGAGTGTCACACACTACTTATCTACTAAACTCAAAGCACCTGCACAGGTGTCATTAAATTTGGTTCACTTTGGTTCAATTGTTTCAGTTATGTTCAATATGGGGAAGACTGCAGACATGACAATTTACCAGAAGACCGTCATTGATACCCTCCATAGGATGGAAAAGCCACAATTCATAGCTAAGGAGGCTGGCTGTTCATAGAGTGCTGTGTCCAAGCATATTAATGGAAAATCTAGTGGAAGGGCAAAATGTTGCAGAAGATGCACCAGCAGTAGAGTTGACCATGGGTTCAGTGGATTATCAAATGGAGAAGATTAATTAATCTGGCAGAGATCCAGAAAGAGTGGAATGAGGCGGGAGTCACAGCTTCGAAAACCACCACATTCAGAGGCATCCGGGAGATGGGCTACAACTGTCGGGTTCCTCGGGTCAAACCACTTCTGAGCCTGAGTCAACTGAACCAAGGAGAAGAAGGACTGGACTGTTGGCCAGTGGTCAATGGTCCTCTTTTCCGATGAAAGTAAAGTGTGCCTTTCATTCAGGAATCAAAGTCCAAGGGTTTGAGGAAGATGGGTGAGGAACATAACCCAAGCTGCTTGAGGTCCAGTGGGAAATATCCACAGTCAGTCATGATTTGGGGTGCAATGTCTGTTGCAGGTGTTGGTAAACTCTGCTTTCTTAAATCTAATGTAACCGCATCAGTCTACCAAAGTGTTTTAGAGGACTTCATGAATCCTTCTGCTGAGGATCTGTATGGAGATGCAGATTTCATCTTCCAGCAGGACCTGGCCCCTGCCCATACCGCCAGAAGCACAAAAACCTGGTTTGATGCCCATGCCATCACAGTGCTTGACTGGCCAGCCAACTCGCCGGACCTAAACCCCATTGAGAATCTATGAGGTATTATCAATAAGGGCCACCAGACCCAAAAACAAAGAAGAGCTGACAGCAAGGATCAAGGAAATCTGGGCTTCCACAACTCCCAGGCAATGCCACAGACTGATTGCCTCAATGCCATGGTGCATCGAGGCAGTGATTAAGGCAAAGGGATTCTATACCAAGTATTGAAGACTGACATATCGTTTTGAAAGTACCATACTTTGATTGATCCTTATTTCTTTCTTTTTTTTCTCCAAAAACTGAGAAATAAATTATGATTTCTTCACAGTATTCTAATTTTTTGAATTCCTGTTTTCGTGGGTTTCATGAGCTGGAAGCCCAAATTATGAACATACAGTGGCTTGCAAAAGTATTCGGCCCCCTTGAACTTTTCCACATTTTGTCACATTACAACCACAAACATGAATCAATTTTATTGGAATTCCACGTGAAAGAACAATACAAAGTGGTGTACACGTGAGAAGTGGAACGAAAATCATACATGATTCCAAACATTTTTTACAAATAAATAACTGAAAAGTGGGTTGTGCGTAATTATTCAGCCCCCTGAGTCAATACTTTGTAGAACCACCTTTTGCTGCAATTACAGCTGCCAGTCTTTTAGGGTATGTCTCTACCAGCTTTGCACATCTAGAGACTGAAATTCTTGCCTATTCTTCTTTGCAAAACAGCTCCAGCTCAGTCAGATTAGATGGACAGCGTTTGAGAACAGCAGTTTTCAGATCTTGCCATAGATTCTCGATTGGATTTAGATCTGGACTTTGACTGGGCCATTCTAAAGGCGCGTTCACACCGGTCAGCGCGTCCAGGCAGCAGGGCAGCTAGATTACATGCAAGTCTATGGTATCTACGCATCTAGTGGGCGCCAAACTGCCAAGGAGCAAGTCGCGCGCGTCGGCGCAGCTGGCATCAGCGCGTCCCCGCGGCTGATGCCCCGACGGTCCGTCGGGGCGTCTGCTGCGTCAAGTTGGGAAAACTGAACTTTCGGGCAGCAGACGCGCGGCGTCAACCAATCAGAGCGACTCGTTATACTGACGTAGTAACTCCTTCCATGGGTGAATCGGCAAATTTTTTATTCAAGATGGAGGACAAACTGATCGTCGCTGTATGTAATGTCCGTGAACTGTATGACCCGTCTTTGTCTTTTTACAAAGACAGGAAGAGATCGGATCTGATTTGGAGGAAGATATCGGAGGATATTGGAGTGCCAGGTAATAAAATATTTTTTCTTTTAACTTTCTTGTTATGTTAGCTAACGCTACGCTAGCTAACGCTAGCGCTGATGCCCCGACGCACCGACGCAGACCACAAGTGTGCAAGCAGCTGGGTTTTAATTTTAAAGCGTCGACTTTCGTCCGTTTGAGCGATTTGACGCCTGGACGCGCTGACCGGTGTGAACGCGGCTTAACACATGGATATGTTTTGTTTTAAACCATTCCATTGTTGCCCTTGCTTTATGTTTAGGGTCGTTGTCCTGCTGGAAGGTGAACCTCCGCCACAGTCTCAAGTCTTTTGCAGACTCCAAGAGGTTTTCTTCCAAGATTGCCCTGTATTTGGCTCCATCCATCTTCCCATCAACTCTGACCAGCTTCCCTGTCCCTGCTGAAGAGAAGCACCCCCAGAGCATGATGATGCCACCACCACATTTGACAGTGGGGATGGTGTGTTCAGAGTGATGTGCAGTGTTAGTTTTCCGCTACACATAGTGTTTTGCATTTTGGTCAAAAAGTTCCATTTTGGTCTCATCTGACCAGAGCACCTTCTTCCACATGTTTGCTGTGTCCCCCACATGGCTTGTGGCAAACTGCAAATGGGACTTCTTATGGTTTTCTTTTAACAATGGCTTTCTTCTTGCCACTCTTCCACAAAGGCCAACTTTGTGCAGTGCACCACTAATAGTTGTCCTATGGACAGATTCCCCCACCTGAGATGTAGATCTCTGCAGCTCGTCCAGAGTCACCATGGACCTCTTGGCTGCATTTCTGATCAGCGCTCTCCTTGTTCGGCCTGTGAGTTTAGGTGGACGGCCTTGTCTTGGTAGGTTTACAGTTGTGCCATACTCCTTCCATTTCTGAATGATCGCTTGAACAATGCTCCGTGGGATGTTCAAGGCTTAGGAAATCTTTTTGTAGCCTAAGCCTGCTTTAAATTTCTCCATAACTTTATCCCTGACCTGTCTGGTGTGTTCTTTGGACTTCATGGTGTTGTTGCTCCCAACATTCTCTTAGACAACCTCTGAGGCCGTCACAGGGCAGCTGTATTTGTACTGACATTAGATTACACACAGGTGCACTCTATTTAGTCATTAGCACTCATCAGACAATGTCTATAGGTAACTGACTGCACTCAGACCAAAGGGGGCAGAATAGTTACGCACACCCCACTTTTCAGTTATTTATTTTAAAAAAATGTTTGGAATCATGTTTGATTTTCGTTCCACTTCTCACGTGTACACCACTTTGTATTGGTCTTTCACGTGGAATTCCAATAAAATTGATTCATGTTTGTGGCTGTAATGTGACAAAATGTGGAAAAGTTCAAGGGGGCCGAATACTTTTGCAAGCCACTGTATAAACAACTACTTGAAATCCTTTAAGTTGTGGGCCCTGAATCTATAATCTATGGAAGTTTAATGCTTTGAATGGAATAATGAAAAATAAATAAACTTTTCCATGATATTAACATTTTTTGAAAGGGTCTGTATAAGAATTGTGATTCTTCTGTTACTAATTAGAGATTATATAGGATATTTGAATGATGGTGAAAAAAATCTAAAACTAAACCTCATGTAGCAGGCGAAACAGTATGTTTGAGAGTTGTACAAATACAGGTCCAGTCTTAGTGTTAATGTAAATGCAATGACTGGTGGGAACAGATACAAAAACTTTTTTTTTTGCATGTATTCATTTTTCACAAGTTGTTGGTAAAAAAAAAGCTAAAAGAGAAAAGCTGTTGGCTACATCCAACAACTCCTATACATATACTGCATGGTTTTTCATTACTACACATTGAGACAAACAAAGAGACAAACAGTTTTTCCTGTGTTTTTATGCTTGATGTGTTTGAAGTTGACTTGGATTTTTTTCAGTGCTTATGTTGAGATGCTTTCTTGTATTCTTAGATCAGTCATTAATCTAATCCTCATCCCCCTTGGTGATAGACTTCTTATCTCACTTTTATCTGTCTGTGATGCACATTAATGTTTTTCTCTTAGTCCCATGCTGTATCACTTTTCCATACAAGGGCAACACTGGCTCCCCTGGAGCTACTTCAAAATGGCCTGTCAGTAAAATCCGATCCTTTTAGACTGAGCAGGACTGATCTTTTGCATGCCAAAGTCCTGTTGATCAAGGCCAAATGTCCTTCTAATGCCCTCAAACTTTAACCACCAACAGCAAGAACAGGTATCCTAATATCTACTGTGTAACTCTAGATTCTGTTGACATTAACAAAGATGATAGGATGAGTGGAGTGGGTGCATTTTAGTCCCAAACCAAGTCTGCATTCTTGATTGACTAAGCTGGAATTGGGATGTGGGGCAATCAGGGATGAAGGTGCACAAAGAAAAGTGCACTTGATTAAGAAATAATCATTGTCAGTAAAGCTAAGCCTCAGTCACTACTAAACTTTATCAATTAAAATAATAAAGGATGAAATAGTTCTTTTCTAGACCAAGCATAGTATGACTTAAAATGTCAGTAAATGGCCTACTCTGTTTTCTCTTTTTTATCTTGTTCTCCAGTTTTCCTTTAAAGCTAAACTTAAAACCTGCGTTTGACCAAACAGCAAAAATGTGAATTTCTTTTTTTTTTTTTTTTTTTTCTTAAGATGTCAATAAGCATATTTCTTGAACAGAATCACCTATAGCAAATTCTCCCATATAAGTATAGATTAGGTTACTGAGTACCTTTCCAACAGTGAACGGTAGTCTGGAAGAATCTCAGCTTGGCCAATTAGTTCTCACATTATTGGCAATGGAGTGTGGATCACCATGGTCCTCAGTGTCTAGTAGAGCTATATCTATACATTTAGCTCAGAAGGGAATATGATATGATATTCATGGTATATGGTATATATGGTATTTTATTTTAGTATTCTAGATTTTTAACCAGAGATTAAATGTAGTCCAGACTTCTTAGAAAATGTGAAATAGTAATTTAGCTCCAAAGCATATTGCAACTTTAACACTGTTATCCAACTGTGTATGGCTATATTTCATATTGCCAAATCATTTGTGCCTTGTCTTTTTACTTGGTCAGCTTCTGATTACTCAAAAATAATGCCACACCATTTTAAAAATGTTTATTAGGTTTTGCTAAGCAGCCTGAAGAGCAGACTTTGCCTATTACAAAAACAATGGCCTTACTTTGTGACAAAGCAGAGGCGGAGCCTTTGGTCATTCATAAGTGGTCTAGTCCGGCATTGCGGTAATATCACTATCAGGCTTGGCGGCACAAAATTCTTGGCTCGCCATGTCCCCACGGCACAATCAAAGAACACACCATGGCGGCATTATTACCCTGATATGCCAATGTCTTTTGAAACAGGCTTTTATGTTTCAACTGTGTCAAGACAACAGGTCAACTCAAGAACTATCTCATTTCCTACCTCAAAAAAGGAATTTGAAGCATAGACTCAACCTTAAAGCAATCATAACCAGGGCTAATATTATTAGCTTGCACTTTAAAGTCTAGACTTTTATCAGATACATTTATGCTGTTTTCAGCAAGATATGTCTTAGCGTATTGTGGTGATTTTTTCTTACAAGTACTCAAACCATGAGATTTTGTTAGACCCTTCTTGTTAAGCCTTTGGCTTTACACAAAGGCTATTCTGCTAACTTCTGTTCACTAACAATAGGATTCAAATGGCTTATAACTCCTCCAGAGTACCATACTTTATTACTTCCAAACTCAGTTTTATTTTCAATCTATTAAACTATTACAGAGATAATCACACACATTTTTAGACAACTGATATGCAGTAGGAGAGTTTGATGATGTTTCACTGTGTCTTGGTTGAAAGTGTCCCAGTTCAGCACAGCCAGACACCAGGACAGATTGTAAAATTTATATGGATGATTCTTTGTAGGGATTTGGATGATTACAAATTGCAATATTGCAACATTTGGAGGACTGGAATGTTGGGGAGCATTATAAAACCTGTTTCACAGCATGACTTTGCTTTTTAGTTAAGTGTTGTTTGTGTATTTGGGGCACACAGGTCTAAAATGCTATTATTAGATCTACTGACTACCCTGGTTCTAACTTGATTACCACACTGATGTGAGATGTTGGCAGCAAAACTGATGGTGAGGGAAGGTAAGAGTAAGTGACAAGGACACCAAGGGATGCACCAAGGTCTTTGTATCATATACACCCTGCACAATGCAGTCCACTACTTGGTGCTGAGGTCTTCAGAAAACTGCATCCTCAAACTCTTTATAATAACATGTGTTTTAAGCTAATCTTATTAGGGGTGCTGGGATAAAAATAGATTGTAGAAGAAAACCACCCAGCACCTTTATGTACAATGGGCCAAAAAAGTATTTGGCCATCGACAGTGCAACTTGTCCCACTCAAAAGATGAGAGAGAGCTGTAATTTCCATAATTGGTGCACTTCAACTGTAAGAGACAGAATATGAAAAAAAAATCCAGAAAATCACATTGTATGATTCTTAAAGAATTTCTTTGTATAATGGTGCAAAAAATAAGTATTTGGCCAACTTTCAACTCCCTCAACAGATTCTCTATTGGTTTGAGGTCTGGAGACTGGTTAGACCACTCCAAAACCTTGAAATACTTTTTACGTAGCCACTCCTTCGTTGCCCGTGCGGTGTGTTTGGGATCATTGTCATGCTGGAAGATCCATGTACGTTTCATTTTCAATGCTCTCACTGATGGAAGGAGGTGTTTGCCCAAAATCTCACGATACATGGGCCCATTTATCCTTTCTTTAATACAGATCAGTCGTTCTTCCCCCATTGCAGAAAAGCAGTCCCAAAGTATAATGTTCCACCCCCATGCTTTTTAGTGGGTATGGTGTTCTTGGGATGCAACTCAGCATTCTTCACCCTCCAAACACGGCAAGTGGCATTTATAATAAAGAGTTCCATTTTGGTCTCATCTGACATGCTTGACATTCTCCTAATCCTCCTCTGGATCATCCAGATGGTCTGGCAAGCTTTAGATGGGCCTGGACATGTGCTGGCCCAAGCAGGGAGACTGCAGGTTTTTAATCCATTATGACATAGTGTGTTACTAATAGTAACCTTTGTTACTGTGGTCCCAGATCTCTTCAGGTCATTGACCAGTTACCCCCATGTAGTTCTGGGTTGTTTCCTCACCATTCTTAAGATCATGCGTACCCCACGAGGTGAGATCTTGCATGGAGCCTCAGGTCAAGGGAGATTGTCAGTGACCCATATTTTAATAATTGCTCCAACAGTTGATCCTGCCTCACCAAGATGCTTGTCTATTGTAGATTGGCTCATCCCAGTCTTGTACAGGTATACAATCTTGTCCCTGGTGTCCTTGGACAGCTCTCTGGTCTTGGCCATGCTGGAGGTTGGACTCTGACTGTGTGAAGGTGTGGACAGGTGTCTTTTATTCAGACAAGCTCAAACTGCTCTGTGAGGGCCAGAATTTTTGCTTGTTTGTAGGTGCTAAATACTTAGATTCTGTAACATTACACTAATAAATTCTTTAAAAATCATACAATGTGATTTCTTGGAATTTTTTTCACATTCTGTCTTTTTCTCAAAGTTGAAGTGTACCTATGACAAAAATTACAGACCTCTCATCTTTTTAAGTGGGACAACTTGCCAAATTAGTGGCTGCCAAATACTTTTTTGCTCCACTGTATATGCCATTTATTCGTTAGAGTGACAATAGGAGAAAAGGATGCCTGATGGGTTAATGGTGGCATAGTACAAAACAGAAAATTGTATTGTAGTTCCAGATCAGTTCTAAATAACCTTAAAAGTTTTCAGTGTAGTGAAATATGTTTTGTTGTTGTTTCATCTTTAATCTTATGCCTATCATAATGTAACACTTTACTATAAACAGTTTTACTGCTGTCAAATGATGTTTTTGAGTATTAAGTGAGTTGATAAATCAGAGCCCTCCCATAATTTATATCAGCGACAGAAACAAGGCTTTGTGTGCCAACAAATTTATCAAACCATGTGTGTGATCTGAGGTCTCCAGCTCAGCTCTTCTCCCATGTAGTGTTAGTTCATCTTTGAGACTATTCTTATTATACCAGGCCTATTCATTTGAGTTTTTTATGTATAGCACCAATTTACAACAAATGTAATCTCAAGGCCCTTTACAAAAAAGAAATGGTAAATGGTAAATGGCCTGTACTTGTATAGCGCTTTATTTAGCCCTTGAGGACACCAAAGCGCTTCACACTACATTCAGTCATTTACACATTCACGCACACATTCACACACTGGTGATGGCAAGCTACATTGTAACAACTCCCTTTTAACAGGAAGAAACGTCCAGCACAACACAGCTAAGTGTCAGCAGCTATCTGCTATGGGGGACTGGGCATAAGTAATATGCTTTATAGTTAATACAACATATTGTAAACCAATACAGTTCAACACAGGTTCCCAATTTGTCAACAGCTTTATTTACTTGTTTTCGTTTTTTTTACTTGAATTTAGTTTTTCTATTCTACGGAGACACATTTGAGGGTGAATGTTTCATCTTGATCTACTATGGTGACGTTAAAACAAAGCTTTGTGTTCAATTCACTAAACCTCTTAAAGTGTAGTTCAAAGTGTCACACCACACAGTCTGCATGATAAAGAACGTATCCAAAGCTGAAAGTAAAACCTAACTTGAGCCTCATCATGCAACCCAGTAAGGTCTTATCATTACCCTCTGTTTCAGGGATGTTTTGTCTTTATTTGGAAGAATGTCTTTTAGAAGACCCCTGCTGATGCTGGAGTCCATATGCGTTTAATGGGATTTTGCATGATCTGCACTATAAATATAAAACATCCTCACATACTAGAGTTATAGGTAGATCTATCACTATAGGTCAAGGCAAACTTACTACTTGGGCTTCTTTTTTGTTTCATTTGTATCATGATGAAAAACTGGAGAAGCCTTTTGAGATAGGAGGTAATATGTCAGCAGTAAAAAATAAAACCTTTGTGCCTTCTATTCACGCACTTAGGATGACTCATGCAATCAAACCATATGTTTGCATACATTATTTGAAAAAAGACAAACTTTTATTCTCACTATCTAACAATAAAGCAGTCTAAACTTTTGCTGTTTTAGGATACTTAGAATGACCTAAATTCCTATTTAGATTTGATTAATACCTGTAAATTAGCAAGATAATATCTTAGAGCAAAGTCATTACTTATGTCAAATGTTTTGGGTATATTTTCACAAGCTTCTCACATAGTTTGCTGTAATATTGGCTGATCAAATCAGACCACAGGACATGTCTGTAAAACTTAAGGTCTGAGTGACTTTAGTGGCTTTTTGTGAATGAATACTTTATTAATCCCACAGGGGGAAATTCAGTGTTGCTTTTATGCATGTTATGTTGCTTTTGGAGAAATTGCCTATTTTTCATTGAGTGATGTTTAGGCCCATGTCAGTGTAATTCACAGTGCATATTGAGACTAAATAAGCCATCTTCAGCTAGTTTCTTTGCCAGGTCTTTCAATAACAATTTGAACAGATTAATATGGCACCTTAAGATATCTAGAAATTTTGCCATAGGGGACACCAGACTTGTGGAGGTCCACAGTTTTCTTCCAGATCTCTTGCCTATTTTCTTTGGATATTTCCATAAAGTAACATAAGGAAGGAGTGTCTTTGATGTGTTACCCTAAAATACATCCATAGGTGTACCTCCATTTAATTCAAATGTTGTGAAATAACCAGAAGCTTAAAAAGCCATGTCATTATCATCATTTAAACTTTCCAAATTGTTGTATATGTAACTGTAAAGAAATCTTAAAGTAATTAAAAAAACTCGCCTTGTCACTATGCTGACGTTTGGCAAATAGAAACTGTTTTAGTAATCTTAACTTACCTATTACAGATTTAATGTCACAGTGACATTTATTTTGTCTCTTTTAATGTAGTGTATGCAAAGATAGTTTAACTGCATTCATTTTGCATAAATTATGTTACATGTATGGCACAGTATAGTGGAACATCACACAGAAACAAGTTTGTACAAAAGATTCAAACAGACAGTAGGCCTAATTTTAAAAAAGTAATGCGGGATGCATCTGAAGCATATGACACAGAATTTTCAGTGTCCACGTGGAGTACTGAGATAGTTGGATGGTGAAACTGTTCTTCAGTACTTGGTTTTTGTAGTCATGCTTCTGTGCGGTCGGCCAGATGGTAAAAATGACAACAGCTTGCATTCTGGGTGGCATGTGCCTCTCTATCTAAAGATAGATAAGTAGTTTGTCAGGGTTTGACAACAGCAAAATGGTAGATATCCAAACAGATTTGCACTAATTACAGTGACAGAGGACCTCCTTAGTATACAGGCTATGGACAGTGACAGTACCATTCTTGCAATATCATTAAAAGCTAAAAACAGATAAATCCGTTTAATAAGTATATCTAGCTGAATGTTGGCTAAATTAAAAGATTCAAGCATGATTTTGATCGTCATGTGAAAACAGTATTCCTGCTCTGCAGCCAACATTTCTCTCTTTAGAATACATACCCCTGGATTTTTCTCACTTGCAGCTTTGCCAGCTCTTGTTTTTTGTAAAAAGCACTGCATTGGACATGGATATCATGGGAGGGGGGACTGGTGCCTATCTCCAGCAATCAACGGGCAAGAGGCAGGGTCCCCCCCGGACAGGTCGCCATTCCATCCCAGGGCAGATACTAGGATTCCAATCATAAGAGTTTAAACAATTAGACAGACAGATAGATAGACACAAATATTTAAAAACACAACTTCGATAAAGCTAAAATTCAACAATGCTATGCAGTGCAAAACACAGTACAGTGTTTTTAATAGCTTGAGACAGAAAGAAGTGTAGCTACCTAGGGGTTCTGCTTTTGATCTTGCAATATTTCTTGCGTGATGGAAGCAGTTGTTTTCGGAGAGAGTGCAAGGAGGCTCCGACAATGTTCGAAGCCCTCTTAAACAGGTCCTGCACTGGGGTTAAGGAAAGTATTTTCACCTTTTTAACTCCTGTCACTATCTTCTATAGGGCCTTGTTTGCCTTAATATATCTATTCAGAATCCCAAATAGGCAGTGTTCAAGCCAAGCAGGAGAAATGTCTCTGTTTAACACTTGCTGCATATTATTCCTGTTAACACCCATTGGTGTCATTAAGAATAGAATAGTAGTGGTAAATTCTTCTGTGGGGAGAGTAAGTGTTGATTTGTCACTTCAGTTTCCTATGCATAAGTTTGTTTGGAGTTAAGTGGCTTGCTGTGAGGAAGCTTGAAAAAACATGAAGTATTTACCAGTAAATGTGAAAAAGAAACAATGATATAAAAAATTCACAACAGCTCAGGAAACATCGCTCATTTATTGATGGGGTGCATGTGATGGAAATCTCTGAAGGCAAACCTACTTCTGAAAAAAGCTCCAGTTCAGCTGACAGAAAGTTGTAGGTCCAACTTTCTTGCTTCATTCAGGATAAAGTAGTTTGCCTACAGGTTCTGTTAGAGTTATGAAAGCATTCATACTGTCACTGATATTGGACATGCTAAAAGAAGTTCTGAGAGACCCAACCTCTGTAGTGTGATTCTATTGATTGTAGTTCTTGTTAGAACTACACTCTTTTCTCAGAAACCCTAATTAATTCACAACTGCTTTAATAGCAGAAGCTATACTACAGGTAAAGCTGCTGCTGTGTGTGAAAGCGCAGAAGAAATGCTGACAAGGAGAAGCCAAACTGTTCGGTGTATTATGCAGCTGCGATCTTTATTCTTAATCTCAGTGTCTGTGCAAACAAATTTATGCCTGTGCCTTTTTCAGCCCTTTCAGTCTTTTAGTGCACTCTTGCTGTGAGCCACTTTTGGTCACTTGGGATCCATTCAACACCTTAATGTCTTTTGTTCAGTTTCAATGAGGGTTATATTTCTGACACACATACACACAGAGTCACTGCTTTGCTTTTCACTTTTAATTGAGGAATTTTTCCCACCTGGAGTCAAGGTTAGACTTGTTTGGAAATAATTGAACAAGTAAATGACACTGACGAGGTATTAGTGTACAACTGACCAAAGCTTTGGCACTGACATAAGTGTGATGGTTCGTGGTTTCAAATTTTTCCTGGTTTCTACAATGTTCTGAATAACAAAATATTTTAAAAAGGCTTTATGAAAGAGTCAAAATTTACAGCATAGAGTGATCTACATAACATCAGTAAACCACCCTGGCATGATGGATTATCAACAGATTAACACCTAAATGTGTAAAAAGTTGGAGAACATTCTTGGAGGAAGTCATGATATAATCCTTACAAAGTCATGCCTTTTCAATGAATTTATATAGCTCTGATAATATGGCTGAGTAATGAAAAGAAGCGTTAATCTGCATCACAAAAACTTAAGCCACACAATTTGCAGGACACCATATTAGTGTCACTGCCAACACTTCTGAACGTGACCATGGAGTTTGTGTGTGTTTGTGTCTCTTCTGTATGACTCAACAATACATGTTATATGCATTGTTGTAGTTTAAGTTGCCCTCACTTCCCAAATCTATAACCTTTAAGTCTGAATGGAGATGTGTGTGGCTGATTTTTTTTGTACTTACCATTATTCCATCAATGTTTGCTGTCTTTTGGAAATGATTAAAAATAAAATGTTTTAAAACACACAAAAGATAATAAAAGCAAGTAAGTTTGTTAAAAGAGTGATGTACAGATGTTTGCAAATTCCTCTGTGTGAGTGAGTTGGCCTGGTCCAGTCTGATAAAGTACTACAGCTGTTACTTGCACTCTGTTCTGTTAAATTTATCATGGATTTTACCCTATTCTGCTTTAAAACATGAAGCATGACACACGTTTGCTGCCTGTTCCACCGATGCTAAACACATATGATTGGGGTGGTGGTTAGGTAACAGCGAGAACTGTCAGGTTTTTTGATGTTTCTTAGAGTTAGCTATTATGGTTTTACAAATCCAATGGCAAATAAAATCTTCCTATATGTAGATCTTTTATATAAGTATTCATGTAAACAAAATAATCTCTGTAAATGGTGATGAGAGGAGAGTTTTGAGTGAAAGCCTGCGCCTCGCGCTGCTATGCTACCAGCCCCTGACCAGTCTGCTGTCTGCTAACTCCTGTCTCCCAGTTCGTTTATCCTCTGGCAGAGTATAAAAAAGAATTAAACATTCACACAATACATATGTTTGGGCATGCATGGGGAGAGATTCTCACCAGATCATCTCCAAGGAACTCTTCCTCATAAATGCCTTTTATTACTTTACAAAGTTATTACAAAACATTCTGAGAGACAGCCTCTCTTACAGGATCCAATCAGCTCAATAATACAAATTCATATATATGCAAAGTGTGGCTGTAGTCCATCCCTAATAGTTTAAGCCCCTTTTAATATATTCATTTTGGTTGCTAAGCAGAAAACCTTCCTTCTCCCAACAGACCATTTGCATGATCAAACAACCAGATGTTTCCTGTTTTTTTCAGAGAATCGTGACCTATTGTCTAACTCATATCCTGTTCTTAACAGTTTTGTCCATTTAATCGTGACCGTTCCTTTCTGACCCATGGGTCAGATCCTGTGCTAACACTTTTCCGCATTTAGTTAATTATTTTAGCACACAACCCCTTCACCTTTTGGCCTGTGTATTATTCAATGCTTGTTTATAAGTTTTTATTTACATCAATGGTTATTTTCTAGATCTATGCAAATTGATGATAATTCTTGTTTTAGGTCAATAAAAGTACATGTTCCTGAATAATTTTCTTTTTGTTATAATATTAAAGCCTTCTATTCCATGATTTCAGATTTTTATTGTTCCATTATCTACCTTTAATACTCAGTGTTGCTGTTTATTTTAAAACACACTTTTTTTGTTTTTTGTTTTTAAGGTTTTTATTCAGGCTTCAGTTGCTTTTCTATCAATTTTCAATTTGTCTTTAGCAGATGGATTTAAAAGGTTATGTCTTTTGGAAAAATAATTTAAAAAAATCTGAAAATATGCCTAAGAGATATTGTGCCTTAGAGGAGGATCCAGGTTTTCAGCTAATAGCTCTTTTGAATTTGTGGTAGCAGAATACTTTTTATTTTCATTTTTCATAGATTCAACAAAAAGAAAATTGAGGAAATTGCTTATAGATTCAATGTATACATTAATTGGTTCTTTATTAACTGTCTGTCTATCTGTTAAGTGCAGACACAGCATCTCAGTGATTCATTGGTCAGGGTTAGGTGTCTTAACAGCCAAAGTAAATTCTCAAAAAGTGATGAGGTACTGCCATGACAGTGAGTGAAAAAGTAAATAACATTTTTTTTAAGATTTTTCAAAATTCTGTAAAACTATTGATTAGGACCATTTAAAAATTACGAGAATGTCTAATTTCTTAGAAGCAAAAGATAAAGAAATTAGGGTTGACCCAAGTGTTTTTGCACATTGTTCCTTGTTCAGTTGGTCATAGAGAAGGCATCTCATCTCAACAGTTCTCATAATCAACAACTGCATTTTAACACAGTCATTATTTCACTTTGTCTTTGACCTGGCAGAGTTGTAAATAGGTGGCGGTTTATAAGCTATTAACTCCTTATTCCTCATGTCTTGTTCGTTTTTGCATTTGCTTTTGTGAATTACATAGAGGTCTCACCACATCCCTGTACCAGGTTAAAGTTCAAATCTGTCACTCCACTGATTGATAAATGCTCAGCTGAGCACTCCAATAAAAAACTATAAAGATAAGATGTAAAACAAAAAAGATATCAAATTAAAACTTGTTCAACTCAATAGAATATGTCTCATGCTGTCCACATACTCACTGCAAATCTTTTGTCATGCCCAGTTTGTCTTAAATTGCCAGAGCCTTGAGGATGTGTTTTGCTCCCGATGTAAACTTGCTTTGCTTATAAAAGAAAAAAAGACCTGGGAACTTTCTTTGCCTGCTGTGTGTCGTATTTGTTCTCTTTGATAGGCATTTTGCTAGTTTTTTGCCCTCCTTGCTTGAGTTTTCTGTCTACCAGGGGGTGTCTTTAAGGCTTCTGATAAACAGAGGAAATAGAGAGATGGTTTTGCGGGCACAAGCAAACCTTGGTAAGGGAGATTTTTTTCAGGAGTTTAAGGACTTCAGTAGCTTTTTATAAGTCAAGAACTGTTTTGCACCTGTTGCAAACCTCTGTCCCAGAAATGGGATCATGCTGCTGGAGAGCAGAGGAGACAATGCATTATGTTCTTTCCCCAGTGAAGCAGCATTCTTAGGAGAAGTGAGGTGTTGCATCCATCTATCAATGGAGCAGATGTTAAAGGAAGTGTGAAACGGCAGAAGTTATGGCTTTGCCCACAGGAGGTATGACCACTTAACTAGGAGGTGGCTCACAATAAAGGCCCAAATTTCAAGATAAAAGTCATGTTTACCTTGCGTGAATGATTTTCATGCTGTGAATGCACAATACTCTGTTGTTACCTCTCAGCTGAACTATTCTCAATCTCAGTATACACCCAGCTCTTTATACCTGCCTCTCCTTCCTTTTTATATCCTTTGTGTCTCTCTGTGTAGTCAAACCTCACCATCCCACAGCTTTCCACTCCTCTTTCTTCTGTCTGAGTCACTCGTCAATATCTTTGTGTACACTTAACCTTTTCTAAATTTTTCCTGTTCGTATCGGCCTTTTCGTTGATCACACAGTGGCTCTTCTTTGATGACACATGTGGTTTATTCAGCAGAAAACATTGTGTACTCTGCCGGAATGCTATTCTGTCACAGAGAAAGAGGGATGATGGAGAAGCGAAGAGTGAAAGAAGCAGCTGAGCCTTTGTGCTCATAAATCCAGACCAACATTTTTAAAGACGGTATTTGAGTCATAGTTAATCTTAAGCTTTTAGAGAAGGAAGAGACTCGTGCCTGGGTTAATGTAATAATTCCTCTGCCTGCTCTTCCTCACAAGAGAACACATGATCTGATTTTAGCATGCCATTTGCAGCATAAGTAGTGTTGCTTGCATAAGGAGAGATCCAGTTAGCTCTGGTGCATTCAATGATATATAAGAAACAAACGTACAAAAACCTTGTCAACTAAATGTGAAGTAATAGGAAGTATATCAAATAATGTGGTCTGTAAATTAATTAAAAGATTAGTTGAAATTAAAAGTCATTGTTACATCATTATTTCTCCCTTTGAATACTATGAGTTCTTTTGATTAAAGATTAAAGTGCACCCTTTGCCGTAATTAAGGAGCAAAGGGCTTACCTGATTTAAAATACGATACCTGTAATTTAGATCCTCAGAAGGCCATTCAGGTCTTAATGGGTTAATGCACTCCCTCAACAAATAAAAGAAGATGAGCATATATTTTTCAGTATAAGCAATTCTTTCTGTAAATACACTCAGTCACCCTCTCACTCACTGACCCGACACCATGATTGCAGTGGGTTACTGGATTGATGATAATAGCACTTTGCTCTCTTGGATTTGTCAGTTTGAGAAGCAGAAAATAAACTGTTGAGCCATCTTGATTCAAGGGAGACTGATCTTGCCTTCAAGCAACAGAGGAGTAAAGTGTGATGTGTGTGGATTAAAAATAAATAAATTTTCTGGGATACTGAACAAATATTTGAAGCAGTATGATCATCAATTAGTATGAATTACACTGTCAATGTTCTGCATTTGATAATGAGCTTTACATTTTATCAGTATTAAATGGTCTATGTTAGTATTATGACTGTTATTGGGATGTTACAGCCTTAACTGGGTCCAATGAAGGGGAGCTATTTTAATGTTTTGAGAATACGTACCCGCTAAGGAGACTGAGATCTTTTGGAGTGCAGGGGGTGCTCCTAAAGACCTATTTTGACCGACTCTGTGGTGGGATCAGCCATCTTCAGTGGTAGAGTTGCTGGGTGGGACCTGTGGTTAACTATTGCTGATAGGTTGTAACTCAGGAGGAAATTATATCAGCAGACGTAGCCAAACAACCGGCTTTGTAAAATCTGAAGAGTTGCTGGTGAAGCAGTTTATAACAACATAGGAAACAGAAACGCAGCAACCATCCCTGCTGTCAAGAAGTCATCAGGCCCAACTCAGGGCAGTTTGCTCCTGATCAGCTTCTCACCAGCCATTGACTGGAGCTCCTCCTTCACACACTCATAAGCTTCCTTCACTCACCTCTAGGGCGCTCAGTCATTATCTTGCTTATGACACTTAGCTCCTTATCCGCTCCGGCACATCCCACCAGAGTGTAAACCAACCTCCAGCTACTGCCTTCAGCTAGGAGTTTACCCAAACCCATCGTCCTTTCCCTCTGGTCTAGCCGGACCTCCTGCTCCATCTTCTTCCTTATCCTGCATTTGGAACATCTGACTTCCCAGCAGTGTTCTCTGTCCTACCACTGCAGCCTGACACCTCCCCATTCCATTGTCAATCTCTTGTTGTTCTCTGCTGCTGTGGGCGCCTTTTGCTACTGATCAGTGACGCCACTCACTGCTGAAATTGTCGCGATATGCTGACGTCTTAGCAAATTCTTTAAAAGGCCAATTGTGAGAGAAAACACTTGAGAGAAGAGCCAGCTCTTTACCACAGTCAGCTTTTCCCTCCTACAAATGTCCCAGAACTTGTCTAGTAGAAACGCACCTAAATTCGTCATTAAAAAGGAGGTGCTTCATTTTAACTTGGTTTGTAGTAATCAATTTACAGCCCGAACACTCACATTTATTGTAATCTGTATGTTCTAATTAGGGTCATTAGTTATGAAAGTCATTGTTAGAAATGTTTTAAATATATAAAATGTTTTACACTGCTTCTTTTTCAGGAAAGTTCAAACCCTCCTCATAAAGTTCCATTTACTTCTATTATAATCTTACCCACTAAACTGTTTTAACTATACCAAGAAATTATATAATTTTAAAACATTACTTTCTGTGGCATGAGATATGCAGAATTTTGGCTTTGTTTGTCTCTTCATCTTATAGCTTAGTTCATTACACTGGAAGCAAGCATACTGGAAACAGTATGCTTGCTAGAAGACAGAGGATAGGACTGAAAATACATTTAAAACTGTGCTCTTGTTTTCAAAGAAGTCTCACTGCTGTAAAGCCTTTTTACTCCTGACATGGGGGAAAGTGACACAGCCACTGCTTGTGTTTTTGCCTGGGGTGGAAACTTGTCATGTGCATTATTTTGCAAACTCCAAGTGAAGAGAGTGTTGTCTAATTATGACATAGTGCAGTTAGTTGTTGTCACTCTCCATAATGATAAGAGACTGGACACAGGGGGAAAATGCCTTGTCATACACCCCGCATGCTTTATTCATGTCGGCTGTACAAGGAAACTGCATTGGAGCGGACATGTTCTGGCTTGATCTGGGGAGAGAGAAATTTATTTTGGTACAAGGAAGTGAATTCACTTCCTGAGCATCAATAATGAATCAATGACCAATCCTTCACACACAATTGGTGTTTTGCCTACATAATTCATTCAAGTAACTTTAGCGGATGCAAATGTTTGTTGGTTTTGAATACTCTTAACCTCTTAAGCCCCACAGACCCGGCGCCGGGTCAGTGTGGGGGAAGGGCGGGGAAATGTCCGAATTTAGTTGACCTGTGGTCACTGATTGCTAAACATGTCCTATCATTAAAACCTCAGAATCTCAGCTAAAGACTCATATAAATATTTTCTGTGACCTCCAAACCCAGAAAAAATAACAAGCAATTAAAGGAACAGTTGTGCTATTTTGCGATTTTTACATGAACACATTCAACCGAACCTGTCGGTCACCCTGCCGAACAGAACCGAGCAAACTTTGCCTTCCCTGAAAGCCAACATCTCACAGATTCTAAAGCTGCAACTCTCATCACGCTACATGCAAACTTCAGCAACAAAGCAGCAAAATAAGCCCAAAAATACGTACAGCATTTGAAAAACAAGAGCATAAATTTTTTGTTACCTTTGTTTTTTCCGTGCTGAAAAGAATAACCCACCGTGATATGACTGTATTTCCAGAATAACTAAAATATCCAGTGTGTATTTAGAAAAGAAAAAGTGAAAAAAACGTAATCCTTTGCCGTTATTTTTTACATTTGATTCGAGGAAGCTCAACCTTGTCTAACATGCGCACTGTGAACTTTCCCCATGTAAACATTTGCTTTGTCCAATCTGCTTCAAAGTTCTGATGTCAGCGTGATTCTATAGGATCTTACGATTCTAACCATATGTCAATCATCCAAATCGGCCAATAGAAACTGGAGTTACAGGTCTGCGTAATTCTAAAAACAGATATTTTGTTTACCTCGGGGGCGAGCGCTGTGACGCAGTTACGCGCAGGTGATCAGGTGAGCAGATGAACAGGTGACGATTCAGCTTCGATTGTTTTGTTTGCGTTCAAAACATGGCGCTTCAAGAGAAGAGAATCATCACTGACGAAGCCCTGGCGATTATTTGGAATGACAGTTCATCGGAGGTTTGTGTTGAGGACTCGTCATCAGAAGAGGAAAACCGGATGCTGACACTCCAAGTGGGTGAAGATGCCACAGACATGAGGAGGACAGCACTCCTGAGTCTTTTAGGTTCATGCTCACGAGGCCACCGGGCCCTACATTTGACCAAGCAGCAGCATGGTCTCCCCTCTCTCTGTCTTCCAGCTCTTCTTCAGTTCATCTGTAATTTGGACAATTATCGACAATACCAATGCTATAAAAAGGAAAGAGGCTGGCAGAAAGTACCTTTGGACTCCCCTCACTGTAATAGACTTATATGTTTTCCTATCCATCATTATATACACAGGAGTTGTGGCTGACTGCTGGGTGAGTGGCCATATAATTTTAAATTATCCCGTAACACTATGCAGAGAAATCAGTTTGAGGCAATCTTGTGGTCATTGCACCTCAGCTGTGTGAATGAGGACAATGAAAAGAAACAAAAACCACCCCTGATTACAGTCGTCTGTGCAAAATCCGGCCACTGTACGATCATATTGTTACTGCATGCAAAGCACATTACCATCCATATAACATTTGCATTGATAAGAGGAGGGGGTTGTGAACAGTTTTGTTATCCATTTCATATGTATATTTCACAAATTTGTTGTATTTGGAATTTGAATAAATGTTCTTCAGTTGGAGTCAAGCCTAACTCTGTGTTATAGTGTTATTTAAATAGGGTGATAAATATGTTGGATATTTTACCCAAAAATATAAAAAACACTTTGTTTTCAGGCATATAATTGAACTTGAATGCAATCAGTAGATCAGGAATTGAGAAATTGAAACTTTCACTGTTTGTGCCAAATTGTGCCGAAATGTGCCGAACTGTGCCAAACTGCAAAAAAACTAGCTTTTTTTCACTAAAACCTCTGTAACTTTGCTCCACTTCACTTCAACATGAATCTTGGTACAGGTAATCTACACAAGTTGGTTTATGATTATCTGCAGTTTATATTATACTGGAGCATATTTTGAATGGTTTATATACTGTAACATGAGAAAAAGAATTAGGCGTGAATAAAGAATTTTGTAATTTGTCTATGTTCAAGCTACAATTACTTTGGCACAGTAACATATGCTGTAATTTTTACACCAATGATTAAGTCTCACAAGCATTGGCTTCATTTTGATACCAAGATTGTTTACACAGAGTTTGTTTTTGCAACTAAATTAATGATGGGCATGTCCTATTCGAGCTAGGAGCTCGAAAAGGACATTAACAGAGGTTAAGAAAGGCCAAAACATTACAATCACCCCCCTATCAATGATTAAGAGGTCACATTTTAGCCACAAAAACAGCTGACACTGACCACTCAAAGTGCTTTGCACTATAACCACATTCACCCAATTGCACTTACTCACTAATACATAGAGTGGGGCAAAAAAATATTTGGCAGCCACTAATTGTGCGTGTTTTCATCATAGGTACACTTCAACTGTGAAATGTGAAAAAAACAAAAAATCACATTGTATGAGTTTTAAAGAACTTATTTGTATAATAGTGCAGAAAATAAGTATTTGGCCGAAAAACAAACAAACATTTTTAATGTTACCTTGGTTGGCAATGACAGAAATCAAACATTTCCTGTACGTCTTCACCGGATTTGCACTTACTGTAGCTGGGATTTTGGCCCGTTCTTCCATGTAGATCTTTTCTAGAGCTGGGATGTTTTGGGGCTGTTGCTGGGCAACACGGACTTTCAACTCTCTCCACAGATTCTCTATTGGATTGAGGTCTGGAGACTGGTTAGACCACTCCAGAACCTTGAAATGCTTTTTACGTAACCACTCCTTCATTTTCCGGGCAGTGGATTTGGGATCATTGTCATCCTGGAAGGTCCATTCACATTTCATCTTCAATGCTCTCACTGATGGAAGGAGGTTTTTGCCCAAAATGTCATTATACATGGGCCCATTCACCCTTTCCTTAATATGGATCAGTCGTCCAGTCCTCTTTGCAGAAAAGCAAAGCATAATGTTTCCACCTCCATGCTTCACAGTGGGTAATGGTGTTCTTGGGATGCAACTCGGTATTCTTCCCTTACAAACATGGCAAGTGGCATTTATACCAAAGAGTTCTATTTTGGTCTCATCTGACTGAATGACATTCTCCCAATCCTCTTCTGGATCATCCAGATGGTCTCTGGCAAGCTTTAGACAGGCCTGGACATGTGCTGGCCCAAGCAGGGAGACTGCAGGTTTTTAATCCATTATGACGTAGTGTGTTACTAATAGTAACCCCTGTTACTGTGGTCCCAGGTCTCTTCAGGTCATTGACCAGTTCCCCCCCTGTAGTTCTGGGTTGTTTCCTCACCATTTTTAAGATAATTTGTACCCCACGAGGTGAGATCTTGCATGGATCCCCAGATTGTCAATGATCTTGTATTTTTTCCATTTTCAAAGAATTGCTCCAACAGTTGATCTTGTCTCACCAAGCTGCTTGCTTGCCTATTGAAGATTGGCTCATCCCAGTCTCGTGCAGGTGTACAATCTTGTCCCTGGTGTGCTTAGACAGCTCTCTGGATCTGGGTCCACTCTGGATCTGAAAATAGTGCTAAATTGTTTTGTTTTTTTATTCACCTTACAAGCGACTGACTCAATACAGAAACAAATAGCCATACGGGGCCTTCAGTGGGCTCCAGTATCCTTCCCAATAAGTTTTTACATTTGGATTAGAAAAGCATCAAACCACTGAACCCCTGACAGCACTTTGGAATGTGTCACCGTTTTAGCAATGTGTCAGACGTGTTTTTGCCTGAACAACTTTCAGATGGTAAATGTCAGATATCCTAGATTACTGCCACGTTTCCAGGATCCTCTGTTAAATCCTTGATTCCCACATATATTGTGAAAACTGTGGGAGCTTTCAAAATAAGTATAAATATCTCTCTAATATCTAAAAACTAAAATATGATTCTTCAAATCTGGATTAGGTTATTCTACCCTAATAGGAGGCTATTTAAAACCCAATTTGGGATTTGTGAAACTTTTACTTGATTTGTGAGAGTTTAATAAAGGACGATTTTATCACTTTTTGTTGCATCTGGACCACACTTAAACTGGTCTAGGTTAGGAACACAGGGTTATATTATATTTACATAAATGCCAGGATCCTGAATTATATGTCTCTGAAAAAAATTAAAGTTAAATATTTTTAAAATGTTATTTAATGTGTGAATACTCAATACACTTAATTTTTAAAGTCAAGTACAGGTTTCTCAAATCCCAAGCTGGGTTTTAATAATAATAATAATAACTTATATCACCCTTTCAAAACCAGAATAGGTAAGGCTTGATTTTACTAGTTACCCTCAAATGATAAAAGCTAGACTGCACTACAGCACTAATCTGTTTATCAAACTAAAAACAATTGTTATAAAAAATTTTAAATAATCTGCTATTAGTGTAGAATAATCTAGTCGGGGTTTGAAGAATCTAAGTATTTTAGTTTTTAAACCAGAGCACATTAAAGCGAGTCTACAATCGGAACATCTGATTTGTATCACCCTGTTCATGCTGTTCTAAGAGGCTTAACCGTTCTATCAAATAGACAGCAAATACATAGTTATCAATGACTGCTTTAATGTTACGTGTCTTAAGGAGTGTGTAGAACGTTTTAGCGGTTTAATCTGCTCCAAATGTCCGATGTTTTCCTATTAAACTGACAATGGCATACACCCATGCACATTACAATCTCAAAGTTTTAGCCTCCTCTGGGAGAAACGTATCTCTCACACACACTAGTACGAGCATATTGCTTCATTTTTCCACGTTCTGTAAGTGATACATTTATAGACTATTTTTCCTCCCTTTGAGACAGCTTCTATGAGGGTCCAGCTGGAAATCTTTGCACAGTCCCAGACACAGCAGTCACTCTCACTTCCTCTAAATACCTCATTCGCTGACAGAAAGTGGCACCCCTGGATGTCTCTGACAGGCTCAAAAGCAGATGATTCACCGATGCTGCATCACCACCAGCCAGGTTCATTGGCTATGTCTGTCCAGCTAAAACAGAAAATTAACCTTTGACTCGTTTTGCCGTCATCATGGTCCACAGGGAACAGATGGTGTTTCTCAGGAGAGCTCGTTATATATTTTTTGGGCGTGATGTAGAAATTATGCAGTGGGGAAATGCTTGTGGTGTCACCTGTTTGACAAGTAGGCCTTGAATCCTCCAGGTTAGGCCATCTGCTTTGGTCACTCATTAACATCTGGTAATATATACTTTTTATCAGTCAGCTTTACAAACATCTGAAAGTATTTTGCACCCAAACACATCTTAAACTTTCCAGAGGGCACAGGTCCCAGAAATCTTATTTCTAACTGTGTGTCACTGAGAACAATAATAACATGTACACAACATAAATATGAACAATAATATTGTTTCTGATAACATAAAATGGTAATATTTTTCTTTGCTGATAAAAGTAAGAATTAACCTAAACTGTAATCTACACATTTTTATTAGGTGAGTGAAACAGCCTCTCATTTTGACATGATCAATATTAAGGCAAGGCAATTTTATTTGTATAGCACACTTTCAACAGCAGGGTAATTCTAGGTGCTTTACATGATTTGGTGATTTTAAAAAAACACATAAAAGAAACACACATTACACATGATACACAATAAAGCAAGAGACAAATTAAAAAAAAGCAAGAGAGCATGAACACATTTCATACATATGACATCAAGCATTTACTCAAAGGCAATTCTAAACAGATGGGTTTTTATTCTCAATTTAAAGCAGTTCAGAGTTTCAGCAGCTCTACACTCGTCAGGAAGTCTGTTCCAGATAAGGGGAGCATAAAAACTGAAAGCTGCTTCTCCATGTTTAGTTCTGAGTCTAGGGATGTTTAGTAGGCTAGAGTTGGAGGACCTGAGTGGTCTTGGTGGTTGGTACCATGACAACAGGTCTTCAACATATTTTGGTGCTAAGCCATGTAATGATTTATAAACTAGTAAAAGTATTTTAAAGTCTATTCTCTGAGCTACAGGGAGCCAGTGTAAGGACTTTAGAACTGGGGTGATGTGCTCTACTTTCCTGGTTCTAGTGAGGACGCGAGCGGCAGCCTTCTGGATCAGCTGCAGCTGTCTGATTGACTTTTTAGGCAGACCTGTGAAGATGCTGTTGCAGTAATCAATCCGCCAAACGATAAACGCATGGATGAGTTTTTCTAGGTCGTGTTGCAAAATCAGTCCTTTAATCCTAGAGATGTTCTTCAGGTGATAGAATGCTGACCTTGTTATTGCCTTTATGTGACCCTGGAGGTTCAGGTCTGAGTCCATTACTACACCTAGGTTACGAACCTGATCAGTAGTTTCTAGCTGTATTAATTGAAGCTGTGTGCTGACTCTTGATCGTTCCTCATTGGGTCCAAAAATAATCACTTCAGTTTTGTTTCTATTCAGCTGGAGAAAGTTATGGCACATCCATCCATTTATTTGGTCAATGCATTGATTTAGGGTTTGAATGGGTTCAGAGTCACCTGGTGACATTGTAATGTAGAGTTGAGTGTCATCTGCGTAGTTATGATAGCTAATGTTATTGGTTGCTATAATCTTGCCTAGTGGGAGCATGTAGATATTAAATAAGAGGGGCCCCAGGATGGAGCCCTGGGGCACCCCACATGTGATTTCTGTTCGTTCTGATGAAAATTTTCTTATTGAAACATAGAAGTCCCTGTTCTTTAGGTAAGACTCGAACCAGCCAAGTACTGTACCAGAGAGTCCGACCCAGCTCTCCAGTCGTTCCAATAAAATATCATGATCAACAGTGTCAAATGCTGCACTGAGGTCCAACAGAACCAGCACTGTGGTTCTTCCACAGTCTGTATTTATGCGGATGTCATTAAGTACTTTGACGAGGACAGTCTCGGTGCTGTGGTGAGCGCGGAAAACGCGAAAAACATCAAAACGGTTTGTCATTGTTATGAAGCCATTTAACTGCTGAAACACAGCTTTTTCAATAATCTTACTGATGAATGGAAGATTAGAGATTGGCCTGTAGTTCTGCATTAACGGGTTGTCCAGATTTTTCTTCTTTAGCAGTGGTTTAATAACTGCTGTTTTTAAAGCATGAGGGAAGACACCTGATAGCAGTGATGAGTTCACTATTTGAACAAGATCAGAACCAATAACAGAAAGAACTTTCTTTAGAAAAGCTGTGGGTAGGATATCAAGATAGCAGGAGGAGGAGCTTAATTGGATAATGATTTTTTCAAGGCTGTTCTGGGTTAATTCGTGGAATTCAGACATTTTCTCTACATTGTTGTTGATTGGGGATGGCACTGGTTGTGGGTTCGATATTGAGGTACAGATTGACCATCTAATTGTTAGAATCTTTTCAGTGAAATAGCTGGCAAATTCATTGCAGGCCCTGGTAGAATTTAGTTCAGGGGCTACTATCAATAAAGGATTAGTTAGTCTTTCCACTGTTGCAAATAGAGTCCGTGCATTATTAATGTTTCTGTTGATGATTTCAGAAAAGAACGATTCCCTAGCATCTTTTATAGTTAGCTGAAATCTATTCAGTCTCTCTTTGTAGATCTCACAGTGAACCTGGAGTCGAGTTTTCCGCCATTTTCTCTCGGCTCGTCGACACTCTCTTATTTCACTACGTACCAGTGGATTTCTTGTCCACGGAGAATTTTTTCTACCTGAGACTACTTTCACTTTAGTTGGAGCAATGGAATCCATGATGTCTGAGATTTTCGCAAGGAAATTATCTACCAACTTATTTACTGAGTTTGGGTTGGGAGATGAGGGGGATGTGGTGGAAGGATAAATACGTTTAAAGGTTTCTACTGAACTGTCCCCTAGAAAACACTTTTTTTATAGTGGTCTTACTGTGGCTGGATAATTTAGCAGAGATGGTACTTTCAAAGAAAATACAGAAATGGTCAGATAATGCAATATTAATTACAGAGATGTCGGAAATATTTAAACCTTTGCTGATAATTAAGTCCAGAGTGTGTCCTTTATTGTGTGTTGGTTGTTTGACATGCTGGATCAGTCCGAAGTTGTGGAGAGTATCATCTAATGTTTTTGCTTGTCTATCTTGGGGGTTGTCAGTATGGATGTTAAAATCCCCCACAATGATCAGTTGGTCCTAGTCGATACATATTACAGAAAGAAGGTCATTGAAATCCTTAAAGAAGTTAGAGTTAAGTTTTGGTGGTTTATATAAACTTAGAAATAACGCTTTGTTAGGCTCATTTATCTGGGTGGCTAGGTATTCAAAAGAATCAAACGTGCCCAGAGTTACCTTTTTAAAGTTCATTGAGTTGTGAAAGATGGTGGCTACACCTCCACCTCGTCTGTGTTTTCTGTTCTCGCTTAAGAAATTGTAATTTGGAGGACTAGATTCTATTAATGAAGTTGTTTCGTTATTTTCATCTAGCCAAGTTTCTGATAAAAAAAGGGCGTGTAAATTATGCTCAGTGATGAAGTCATTGATAAGAAAAGACTTCCCGGATAGAGATCTAATGTTTAATAAAGCTAACTTAAGTATTGTGATGATGGGCAGCTGAACCTTCTGACAGGTTATCAATTTGAGATTTTGTTTAATATGAGAGCATGTGGTTAACGGTTTATGTTTCCTGCTGCTGATAATCACTGATATAGCCTCAGGGGTGCCGGGTGAATTCTGGGAGACGGTAGGGGTGGATTTATTGCCCGGTTCCCTCAAATATCAAATATCTGTAATAATCAGTGGGGGGAAGCTCCCAGGCTTATTGACACTAGTCCCAGGTGTTTGGTGTAGTCTACGTTTAGGTGTTAATTGTGTCCCAAATTTGATTTGCTCGTTCAGTCTGTCTGTAAAGTTTCTAAATGGAGACTCATTTGATGTGGCTGAGTCACAGGAAGATGAAGACTTAATCTCTGATGGTTGTTTATCTGTTCGGTCCTGTGGTGTCATCATGACTTGCTGTTTTTGTTCTCTGATATCCATGGGCGCCTAAAGGTCAGCTTTTGGGAGCAAGTGTTTTGCTTTCTGATTTTGATAAGAAAAAATGTTTGCTGCTAAGAGCCTTACTCCGGCCTTGTTCAGATAACGCATCCCTTCTTTGAACAGATGATTAGCACTTCCAAATACTTTGAAATTATTAATAAATGTGAACGACTTCTCAGCTGATTGTTTCTTCAACCATTTATGGAGCATGCAGAGTCTGCTAAATCTTTCATCATTCCCTTCAAAGACTGGTCCGCTGATGAGGATGTTTACATTAAGTCCATCAAGTCTCTGTAGGAGATCAGAAAAGTCTCTCTTCAGAATCTCTGATTGTCTCATCGCGATATCTGCTGATCCAGCGTGAATGACAAGCTTTTCCAAAGCAGGATGTTGGTCCAAGATTTTAGGGATTTTTTCTGATATTTCTCTCACCGTATTTTTGTAGCAGCTATAAACTTTGGTATTCTTGCTACAAAAAGCCTCAGTTCCATTAATTGATCCATCTTGTATGATAACAATCTTTGCTGGGGGGGCTCTTACTTTGTTATGTGTCCGTTTGATGCGGCTGGGTTTCTCCTGGGGGCTTTGACTGGTCCCGGGGGCTGCGTCATCTTTCAGGGAACTCAAGGCTGCGAATCAGTTTTTTAGCGGGATTCCAGGTGGAGAATTATCTCTTGTTTTTGGCTGAAACCTCTTTTGTTTACTTTTAGCAGAAGCGGCAGTTCTGGGTTCAAAGGTTTCTCTGTGCCGGAGTTTCTTTTGTTTTTTCTTCCTCGGAGAACAGGCTGGGGTTGATGATTCCGTGCGTTTTAATGCTGGCCAGTTTTCATTATAGTGCGGAGTTCTGCCGCTCAGACGCCTGTAGGGAGTCTCTGTGACACAGTTAGACCGATGTAACACCGGGCTGATAGGCTGTTCCCTGTTTGTATTCAACGGTAAAGTTGTGTCATCTTGTCCATAATCAGCGTGAAAATCAAAATTAATTTCCAGACGACGTAGCTTCGTTTCAATGCCCTCAATTCTGTGGAGCAGTTTTTCAAAATCCTCAGCTGAGCAAAAAACCATGTTGATAAGTCCATAAAAAAGTAATCCAAGAAGAGATCTGGTCTAATACAGAGGATGCTCACAAAAATGTGACCTGCGAAAAGGAGTGTACAACTTGGATGTAAATTTACCTAATTTCCCTCTGGGATCAATAAAGTATTTCTGAATTTTGAATAGAGTTTTTTTTAAATAAATACTCAAGTTAAAAAGCCTGTTAAGCTAATTTATATCTTGATAGAAACTTAACATGAAAACAATTATTATTTATATGCATTTATTTTTTGCTTTTGCTTGAGCATTTCAAAAGTTGTTTCTTTAAGTATCTCCAAATCTGCTCTGAATTGTAAGCTGAATTTTCAGAAGGTTTTAGGATAAAAGCACTGTTCAGCATAGGTCCAATTAAATGATTGAAGGCTTATGAGTGTAGTTAATATTTCCTGAGAACCTTAAATTTAATGTGGCATTTTTTTCATCTAAGAAACCCTAATTGAGCACAACTAATTGTGGCAACATTAAACAGTGTCCTATTAAGGAATGAACAGCTGCTATAAATGTAAGACTTTGAGCCGTTATGTGCACGCAACAGTTGTTGGGAACAGTTTTCCAGCCAGTCTTATGTGCAACTTTAGTGAATTATCAGTACAATTGGTTTTGATTTGCATGAACGAATGTTTAGTTTGTTCACCTGAAACTTATACAAAATAAAACATTTTACTTGTAAAAGCACAGCATCAAATACAAAAGAAAACATTGATGACATTACTTAACATCTCGACACCTTGTAATACATTTTAACACATGTAGGAATACCTAGTAATTAGCTTTTTTGTTTGTTTTTGCAATTGATTGTTTTTTTTAAATTAATACCTTGTGTAGTATTCAGAGTATTGTCAGACCAACTGATTTGACATATTTACTTTTTTCGTATCTCATTAAATAAGGTAAATAAATTATGATAAAATACATGTACTAAAAAAACAAGATATGTAATTCCACAAAGAGAAATGATGTCCTTTTGTTAGTTTTATGTAAATGCGTGCATGTTTGTGTGTGTGTGTGTGTGTGTGAGAGAGAGAGAGAGAGAGAGAGAGAGAGAGAGAGAGAGAGAGAGAGAGAGAGAGAGAGAGAGAGAGAGAGAGAGAGAGAGAGAGAGAGAGAGAGAGAGAGAGAGAGAGAGAGAGAGAGAGAGAGAGAGAGAGAGAGAGAGAGAGAGAGAGAGAGAGAGAGAGAGAGAGAGTACGTTAAAGAACCACTTGACATATTCATGCCCATCTGTTGTTTAGATTCAACACAAGGCGGTGCTACAGAGAGACAGGAGGTGTCAAACCACATTGAGTTAGTAATACACCAAAGGTTCAGCAAAGTCATTTTCTATTTATTGGGATTCAGGGATCATCTTACTTTCCGGTTTCTATTCTGATGTCAGCAATCAGGCCGAAACCTTCAGAGGTCTGGACATTCACTTGTGTTTGAAATTCTGTGTATAAATTATTTTCCAGTTTTAGGACTACGTTCAAGGTTTGGTATAGAAAAACACACTAGTGCACATAATGGGTTCAGTACAAATGAAACGTTAAAGAAGTGACAATAAAGTTGATGTCAGGGCTTTAGAAATGTGTTTGGAGAAGATGATGCTGAGGGGTTTGCTGTTCATACTTTCATAGCATTTCTGAAGCATGTTCTGTGTTTCTTTTAGCATAAATGAAAACTGTCATGATAGACTAGTTTTTTAGAACGAGAGAGAGTTAGTGAGAAAGAAAGAGCAGCATGCCATTCAAACTTGGGTTTTGCATTTTGTTAGTATTTTTTCTCATTTATTGTTCTGTTTTGAAAGCATTGTTTTGATTTTTTGTTAGTTTGTTGTTCACCCGGTTTACCTTATCATTGCCACTCACCTGTTGGTAATTTTTCAATGGGTGCTTTGGTGTATATATTCAGTTGTTCCTTGCCAGATCATTATTGTTTCTGCAGCTGTGATGTTGGTGCTTTTTTCCAGTTTTATTCTGTTTCTGTTTTTCTGCCTCTGTAGCATTTTTCTTTTTTGAAATGAGATTTTTATGTTACATTCTGTAGCCTGCCCTCTGTCTGTGGCTTACGGTATTTGGATCCTATCTCACCCACCATCCTTTTGCAATAGTGAGGGTACATACTAAATTTCACAGAGCTAGATTTTACTTTTGATGTTGTGAGTTATGATGTGATATAATAACCATAAAAAAAACCAGATGCAAATGTCATTGCAATATGTACTAACTGGTAAAGCTAATATGAGATTCATTTTTTGTTGATATTATTTTTTACAAATCAGAAAATAAATTTTACTTTTTTATCAGAATTGAAAAAATGCTATCCTTTTTACGTGTCCTGGCTGTAATGGAAGTAGTGAAAGGTTCCCTATAATAACTTGTGTGGCATTAGTAGTAACTGGTATTTGTTTCCAACTTTATGAAGCAACAACAGAGGAGCAAAACACATCAAAACCGTAACCCTGACTTATTTGAAAACACAAATGGTCACATGGGAAAATAATTTGGCTAAACAACTTGACAATTGTTGCTCCTTACCTTTGTGAGTGTAATAATTTCATTTAAAAAAATCACAATGTCCTGTGTTAGTGTTATAAGCAATTATTTTTGTGCTAAGTATATCAGAAATTATATCAGTTTGCTGTGGACACACACACAAAAAAAGTAAACTTATTTTCTGTTGTGCAGTAAGACTCCATTATATTTTGCAACAATGTGCAGTAAAATTAGACAAAAAAAGCTAGATGTGGTGAATAAATTGTAAAGACAGATTTTTATTGAAGGTCCTGTTGTGCTGAATTAACAAAAACATTATGGAGAAAAGATCAAACCCCTGAGATTTTACTGTCATCCTTTCAACCCTTTTTTCCCCTTGTGCATCTGTGTATTATGGGATAGACCAAACTGGGTTAAAAAACGGTTGAACTATTGTTTCTAAAGTTAGCTTATTTTTTTGTTCTTTTTTCCTCAGCTTGAAAAGTTTTAAGTGAAAGCCTTTCATTTAGTTCCCTTTTGGCTGTTTTTTATTTTTTTATGCACATTATGCTGAATGTGGTGTTAATCTGTACAGAGGCATTGTAGGTTCATGGGATAAATGAAATAAAGGCTATTTGTAATTTTTTTCCCTGAACAAGCATGGTTTACAAGCATCAAGTGGCATTTGCTTACAATGAAAACTGCCATATACAGCATAACGCAAAGCGCAACACATTGTTCTGAATACTCGATCAAAATATAGATTAAGAAGACCGAAGATTATTTCAAACTTCTGCCTATCTATGACTTAGTTTTTGATGCTGTATTCTCAAATGGTTTTGGTAGTTAGAGCTTAAGTCAGTGATGTCCTAAGTCAGTCCTCAGGGGCCAGTATTCTGCATGTTTTACTTCTTTCCCTGGTTCAACACACCTGAATCAAATGATAGTTTTTTTGGCATTCTGTTGTTGAACTTTGCCATGCTGAGGAGATAGTTGGACCATTTGAATCAGCTGTGTTGGAGCAGAGACTCATCTAAAATTGGCAGGACATCGGCACTTGAGGACGAGAGGTGGATACCCATGGCTTAAGTTGTCCTTCATAAATGCAAAATACGAAGAAAAAAAACCTTACTGGTTTAGTACAAATCTTTTTTTTTCATAAAAAACATACACTGCTCACATAATATAGTTTGAACATCAGTTTGTTGCATGCATGAATGCTGAGTCCTTTCGATGTCCAAGCATTATGAGTACTTGTGCCCTGCTGAACTGTCTTACTCACAAAGGTGTCAATCAACGAAGTACAAATACTTCGTTGCCTTACTTAAGCAGAAATTTTGGGTATTTATACTTTACTGAAGTAATTATCTATGGGCCTACTTTTTACTTCTACTCCTTACATTTCCACGCAATTATCTGTACTTTCTACTCCTTACATTTTAAAAAATAGCCTCATTACTCCTGCTTCATTAAGTCTTTTATTGAGAAGACACACACAAAAAAACAATCTAAAAAATGCGCCAACTGGATAGAATTTGACAGTAGTTTGATCATGGTTTTAAACATCTACCATTCTGACACCCCGGTTGTATGTGATTCATTGCATACTGTGCACACAGGGGTCCCGTTAACCGAATATTTTCCATATTAGTCCGTTTTTTTGACAACGGTGACTGAAAATCCGAAGGCCACTTGTCATTTTTGACAGATTATAATTCACACCCCTGACCATTCAGTGCAGACACGTGGACATTTTTAGGTTGGATTTAAAGCGCGGAGTACAAGTAAATGAATCAATAAATTTATAATAAGAACATTCCCGTGAAGCCATCTGAGCATCATCTCAGACTGGGAGGCTTTGGAACATGACTGTTACCGGTGAGGCTGGTTAAAGACGCGCTTCAAAGAGCCCGGTGCTGTGCGAACTAGCCGCGAAAGAGCACATGCTCCGAAATTTTCTGCTGCTGAAGCCATTATGAAGCTGGGTTCAGGGAGTCTTTCCCTTAAGTGTTGTTGTAGCTCATATAATTAATTCTTTTAGGAGTTGTTGTAGATATTGATGGCTGTGGACAGGAAGGATTTCCTGTAGCGGTCTGTATTGCAGCGAAACTGAAGAAGCCTCAGACTGAAGACGCTCTGTTGTTGTATGACTGTCTCATGAAGAGGATGCTCAGGGTTGTTCATAATCTCTTTGATTTTATGAAGAATCCTTCTTTGCATCATTATCTCCAGTGGTTCCACAGTAGTGCCAAGAACAGAACCAGCCTTCTTCATCAGGTTGTTTAGCCTTTTTAAGTCCCTGGCTCTGATGCTGCCTCTTCACCTGACTTTTGGAGAAAGACAAGTGGGATTGGGAGGCAAAGGGGGTAGCAGAATTTCCTGACTTGGTTGAAGTCAAACTTGTGGAATCAGAAGACTCCATGACTGAGGTGAAGGATAAAACATCTGAGGTGTGACAGGAGAGCTACTGTATGGGTCAGAGGAGAGTGGGATGTCTGTTTGGCTGGGAGCAGGAAAGGAGGATGCTGAGCTAGTTCCTAAACTGAACCTGTCGGAGAATGTGTTCAGTTCATTAGATCTGTCCAGACTTTCATCTATCCAATCCTTCCTGTCCTTAAATCCTGTGATCTTTTTAATTCCTGACCAGACATCTCTGATATTGTTCCTCTGAAAGTAAAAAAACAAACACTTAAACTTAAAGAGAAAAAAAGCAACTCACCCTGGTGACAGAGTCTAACCCTGGCCACATATCTTGTTTGAAAAATGCATCAAAAGGAGGTGTTGCCTGATGGACCGAGGGACGTGACAGGGGAGAGATACAGTGGCTTGCAAAAGTATTCGGCCTCCTTGAACTTTTCCACATTTTGTCACATTACAGCCACAAATATGAATCGATTTTATTGGAATTCCAGGTGAAAGACCAATACAAAGTGGTGTACACGTGAGAAGTGGAACGAAAATCATACATGATTCCAAACATTTTTTACAAATAAATAACTGAAAAGTGGGGTGTGCGTAATTATTCAGCCCCCTTGGGTCTGAGTGCAGTCAGTTGCCCATAGACATTGCCTGATGAGTGCTAATGACTAAATAGAGTGCACCTGTGTGTAATCTAATGTCAGTACAAATACAGCTGCCCTGTGACGGCCTCAGAGGTTGTCTAAGAGAATGTTGGGAGCAACAACACCATGAAGTCCAAAGATCCCACCAGACAGGTCAGGGATAAAGTTATTGAGAAATTTTAAGCAGGCTAGGCTACAAAAAGATTTCCCAAGCCTTGAACATCCCACGGAGCACTGTTCAAGCGATCATTCAGAAATGGAAGGAGTATGGCACAACTGTAAACCTACCAAGACAAGGCCGTCCACCTAAACTCACAGGCCGAACAAGGAGAGCGCGGATCAGAAATGCAGCCAAGAGCCCCATGGTGACTCTGGACGAGCTGCAGAGATCTACAGCTCAGGTGGGGGAATCTGTCCATAGGACAACTATTAGTCGTGCACTGCACAAAGTTGGCCTTTATGGAAGAGTGGCAAGAAGAAAGCCATTGTTAAAGGAAAACCATAAGAAGTCCCGTTTGCAGTTTGCCACAAGCCATGTGGGGGACACAGCAAACATGTGGAAGAAGGTGCTCTGGTCAGATGAGACCAAAATGAAACTTTTTGGCCAAAATGCAAAACACTATGTGTGGCAGAAAACTAACACTGCACATCACTCTGAACACAGCATCCCCACTGTCAAATATGGTGGTGGCAGCATCATGCTCTGGGGGTGCTTCTCTTCAGCAGGGACAGGGAAGCCGGTCAGAGTTGATGGGAAGATGGATGGAGCCAAATACAGGGCAATCTTGGAAGAAAACCTCTTGGAGTCTGCAAAAGACTTGAGGCTGGGGCGGAGGTTCACCTTCCAGCAGGACAACGACCCTAAACATAAAGCCAGGGCAACAATGGAATGGTTTAAAACAAAACATATCCATGTGTTAGAATGGCCCTGTCAAAGTCCAGATCTAAATCCAATCGAGAATCTGTGGCAAGATCTGAAAGCTGCTGTTCACAAACGCTGTCCATCTAATCTGACTGAGCTGGAGCTGTTTTGCAAAGAAGAATGGGCAAGAATTTCAGTCTCTAGATGTGCAAAGCTGGTTGAGACACACCCTAAGAGACTGGCAGCTGGAATTGCAGCAAAAGGTGGTTCTACAAAGTATTGACTCAGGGGGCTGAATAATTACACACACCCCACTTTTCAGTTATTTATTTGCAAAAAATGTTTGGAATCATGTATGATTTTCGTTCCACTTCTCACATGTACACCACTTAGTATTGGTCTTTCACGTGGAATTCCAATAAAATTGATTCATGTTTGTGGCTGTAATGTGACAAAATGTGGAAAAGTTCAAGGGGGCCGAATACTTTTGCAAGCCACTGTAGTTGGGCGTGGTCTGGGCTGCGATTGACATGTTGACAGCATTGCTGATGCAGTGGCGCACAGACAGACAGCGAGAAAGATTGAGAGCAACGTGAGGTCATTTGTCTCATTTGAGTGATCTTTCTGAAGTGGAGGATTTCTTTCCACCTCCTTCACCAGAGGAAAGAGAGGGAGGTTCTGTGGAGGAGGTGTGGACGGAGACTCGGCTTGTTTTATACTCCACAGCGACTGGGTGGTTGATGTCACTACAAAAATAATTACCAGAAACGTAGACAGCACTATTAGACACACCTTTATACACGTTTTCACATGGGCAAAATCACATGTGATCACATGTGAAAAATCTTGGACCCATGTGAAATTCACATGTAAAAACATGTTAAAAAAACACGAAAAAAACATTAAGGAACGAGTTGTTTTTTCAATGACACGTTAGCTCTGGCCCAGCAAGGAGTTGGTGGAAACAGAAAAAGAAAGAAAAGAAAAGAGTGCTTTGGCCGTAGAAAACCAAAGAACCGGTTCCACATTAGGCTCTGGGACCAAACTAGCACTGCAACCAGTTTGGTGGAAAAAGGCTCTAAAGCTGCATGGTGAGTTGCCTAAAATCTGACTCTTTGGTTCAAAAAGTGATATGTTGGAGGCATGATATTTCTCTTTATAGTGCCATTCACACACAAAGCCATTCAAAGGGCAACAAAAAACAAATGCAAACATTTGTGCGTTTAGAGTGTCTCTAAAAAGTGTTCACACCACTTGTTGAATTCCCAGGTTTTGAGACTTAAAACATTGGAGCCATGATGAATCCTTTCAAACATTTTTCCAACTGTGATATATGTCTTGTGCATTTAAACTAAAAAACTAACAAATACTACATTACTGGTAAAATAATTACATTTTAAAAATGTGCCTAAAAGTGTTCACCCTTCAACTAAGACAAGCTTTGTTTAAGTCTATTGTGAGGTCGACTTATTGGATTTCTTGTCCATTGCCCTTTTTTCTTTCAGGTTTTGCTCTTGACTTTTGCTTGTCTTTGAAAACTATGATTTTCTCCAGTTGAAGCTATAGATTTGTTCTTGTTGATATATGCCTAGACTTACTGGGAAAAAATAACATCCCTTTTCATATTTCCGCTTCCTAGCAGTCAGCTTTAGATTTTAGGTCAAAACTGACTAGTATTAGGATCTGGTTATCATTTCATTTACCTAGAAAAAAAAAGCCTATTTCCATCTGAAGAAGGGTAACTGCAGATCATGATGCCGTCACCACCATGTTTCACAGTGGACCTGATGTTCTTCTGGTGATGTTTCTGGATCAACATATATAGATTTTCTACTTTGGTTTTCCTAAAACTATAAAACATTCTCTTACAAGGTGTTGAGAGTTTTTAGTTATACTTGGATACTTTTTTTAAAAGCATGTTGGTCTAACGCTGTTCAATAGTTCAAACATACATTTTGCTGTCTTGTGTTCTTTGTCCTGTAACACAACTAGTAGATGATAAGAATTACTTTCAGTCTTGCTGTTGGCTGCTTGGGATCTGCTCTAATTAGTTTCCATTATGTCATAAGTTTTTTTTTATTTGTCAGTGTTGTACATAGTTCTTCAGTAATTAATGACTGCCTTCATTTTACTGTGGTTTGTATTCATTTTACCTAGTAGTACAGTAGCTGAAATAAATGTTTTATGGTAGAAATTATATAGATTTAGCCAACTGTATACATTTTGACTATACAGGCCTGCCGCAAATTGCGCACATTGATGATGTCATCAAGCTGTTCCTACGTACCTTGTACCAGGTGCGCAAGGAGGATAATTACTGATGTTCAGTGTTTGTCTTTACACTAGATATTGCAAGTTTAAAACGTGTTGGTTTCTATTTTAAGAAAAATAAACCTGTTTATAAACCTGCATTTTAAATTCAAATATACATGCAGCAATATGAAATTATAAATAAGTCATCAGGGAAGCAGAAACGATTTTGTTTCTCTTTTTACATTTTTGCACTTTGTGCTTGTGTATTCATAGCATTTACATTTTAATTTATTTTAAATATCTTTATCCTTATTGACGTTTTGAGAATTTTTGTTTGGCCTTTTTTGGAAAATGATTTAACAGTTTTTTAATGCATTTTCCTCAATTAATGTTCTTTAAATGGCATTCTATACTCTTTTTAAGTTGTTCTGCTGCAATGTATCTGGAATGTGAGAATGTTCAAAAACAGTAATTTTGACATATATAAACAGAAGAAGAAGAAGTTATATATATTTTTACTATAAATTATACTATACTACTATATATTTTGTCCTTTTTTATTTACCATTGGGATGAAGAACACCACTTGGCTATGCCTGGACTTTCCTTTTGTGTTTACTGCTAAGTGCAAAGCTGAGATTTTTTAGAAATCTTGCATGCTGTTTTGCTTGTCTACACAACAGTTCGCATTTTGGCCATCATAACATGCCATCAGTCCAGAGATGGTGTGGCATGAATACAAATACAAAGCTGGGTACTTTACTCTTTAATCACAGAGTTGAACCTCTCCTTGCCTAAATCCTCATATTTAGTGTATATTTATGAAGACGAGCCTGCCTACTACTACTGGTTCAAGTGTATTTCTCTTCATCATGGTGAATGTTAGTGGGTGGGATACATATTAGACAGCAAGTGAACATTGTGTCCTCATAGTTTGCTAGAAGCAGGAGAAACAGGAAAGCGTAAGGGTTTGAGGAAGTTTTTTTGAAGGCAAAATTGTGATTGCAAGATGACTGGGTAAGGGCATCTCCAAAACTGCAGCACTTATAGGCTGTTTTTGCTTTGCACTGGTGAGTATCTATCGAAAGCAGCTAGAATTTTATTTGAAATGAGCAGCCCCAAACTTCATTAATCCACTACATGTAAAGTGATGGTTCAATGACCAGCTACAAACGATCATTTGTCACGTGTGTGTCCTGCGCTCCATTTGTACTATTTGTAGAAAGGTAGGGGAAAAACAATTTCTAGGGTCAAAAGAACTTTTAGCATGACTGACATAGAATGAAAAAAAATGATCATATTTATGTCTTATAATATTACATGAATTAATCTGGCAGCCACAGCTTAGACCCGAGCTGTATGCCTCAGATTAATGGAATACTGTAGATGCAGTCTTATTTATCATTACTACGAGAACTAAGATGGTGTGGTATGTCTTACGTTATATATAATACATTCACCACATAAATACATATTTCCAGCAGTGCGATAGATAGATAGATAGATAGATAGATAGATAGATAGATAGATAGATAGATAGATAGATAGATAGATAGATAGATAGATAGATAGATAGATAGATAGATAGATAGATAGATAGATAGATAGATAGATAGATAGATAGATAGATGGATAGATGGATGGATGGATGTCCCTTGCAGAGTGGATTGAGTAGGAGGTATTTTCAGGCCTTATGGAACTTGGCTGAGGCTCTTAAAGAAGACGGAGAGCCTCTTTATTCATTTGATTAAAATCTGGAACAAAGTATTTGATTGGAGACCTTTCTATGGAATTCAGGGTTGCTTAAAAAGGTCCTTTATAATTTAAAAACTGACCCCTATACTGCAATACACGCAAACTGCTTTTCTTTCTTGATATAAAGAATCATTTTAGTATTAGAGATTAGCTGTATGTTTCACTCAGTAGTCCTCTTTATAAGAGACTGTTCTTTGTAAGTTTCTGTTTGAATTCTGGGTGGAATTATGTCTAAGAGAGGGGATTTATGGGTGGTTTATGTGTTGGAAGGAATTGGATTACTTGGATGGTAATATATAATGTGAAACATGTACACATGGATGATGTGCTTGTAAGACTATGAAAGTCCCACACAAAAACAGATCAGAGCAAAGTTTCCAAACTTGCTCTACTTCAGACACTTTTCCAACAAACTCAAGGATGCAACCTCTTTGAGAAGCTCATCCCTGGCAACAAACTGGAATCCATGTAGAACTCTGTTGAGCAGTTTAGTTGGGCGCCTCTCAAACAAGGCTGTATGTAATTGAAGGGTGGATTAATATAGAAAGCCAGAGGATATTTTAAAAAGGATAGGTGCATTGGAAAAGCCAAAGCTAGCTGTAGCAGGCCTGATTCTGTCTCAGTGATTTACACCGCTGCGTAGTGTAGGTCTTCTTGAGGCTTTTAAAACACCGGACTGGACCTCTGTTGGGGCTGTACGCTTGATGAATTACCCGGTGGTTATAAGATAACACATGTCAAACTGAAGTTGTCACACTCACAAAGCCCACACAGCAGTTGCACAGAGAAAACAATGGCCTGTTTATGTTCTCGCTCTAAACAGAGAAAAAGGGATAACCGGGTGGGGTGGAAATGTTGCCTGATAAGAGGTGTACAAATAAAATATGCAAGCTAGTTTCTAGACAAGTAGGAGAAAGATTGTGTAATTATCCTGGGTGGCTTATCGCTACTTGAACTGAGGACATTAATGCACGGACAAAAAAAACCGCTATCCCATTAGAAGATTTTATATGTTGGATTAAAGTACCTTGTCCTCACTTGATCCCCTGCTTCATTTCCTTTTATCATCTATTTTCTGTGTATTACACCCAGAGCTGGGTCAAGATTGTATGGGGCCAAAGCAGAATATTGCAAATGGGCCCTGTTAACATTCAGTGGGATGGAAAAGTATCTTCCCCTTTACAGATTTTTTTCTCCTTTTGTTTTTTTTGTTACACTTAAATGTTTCAGATAATTAAATATTTAAATATCACACAAAGAAAAACGGAGTCAATACAAAGACCTTATTTCTTTTTATGTCGATTTCATTTATTAAGGGGAAAAATCTATACAAAGTAATTTGGCCCTATATGTGAAGACAATTGCCCCAATGTTCATCATGAACTAACACTGATTAGCCACATTTGTGTGGTTCAGATTTGCTCACCCCATCAAACTTGATTGCTACCAAATGTATATAAGCATGTGATCACTTGAATTAGTCGCTCCAGGATTTCGCGATGTTGCGATCGAAACCATTACCTCAAATTCTGCCAACCATCGCGACTTCTGCACATCTTGCAATTTTATCCAGTCATCGCAACTTTACAGCGTGTTTGACCAATTGCAATGCTCCTTCTGATTATCTTACGTCTGACGTTGTCACGTGTCATGTATACTTTCGGTTTCTTATGTGAAAGGAAGTTAGGGTGAAATATGTTGAATTTGCCAACAAAAATCACTCACAAGGGCCGTGCTATACAGTTTCTCAGCCTCTACATGATAGTGGCAGTAAACTACTGTATTTTGTACCCCCTGTGATATTGTGTTAAAATACAAACAGATTGATTATTGATTGACAAACATTTTCTACCGCAAATCATCATTTTTGTCAGATTACAGTTCACATCCCTGACCAATTGGTTAAGACGTGCAGACATTTTCAATTTTGCGCACTATGTACAGTTAACTAAAGCTGAAAAAAAAAAAAGATTCCAATAAGAGCTCCAATAAGAGTTCTTGTCTCAGAACTGGACACTGCACTCAATGTATCTTAATATCTGGGAGCTGACAGGGCATTGATCAGTTATGAAGGCTTTGGCGTTCGTCTGTGACCAATGCAGCTGGGCACAGATGCGCTCCCAAGAGCCCGGTGTCATGCCAACCACCAGTTGCTGCGGTATTTTATTCCACTGAAAAAATACCTTGCGTGTCAGTAAACACCTCGTACAGAGAGTCTTTCTGACTTCTGATGTCTTCAGTTTAAAAACGCTGACTGAAAAGGCACTTGTCAGTATCCAGTTGGGCAGCAGAGCGCAGATTTGGCCTTCAGAACAAGTCAGATCAAATTGTGAGACTGTGCATTCAGGTCATAGCAGGTGAACTGTTTGTATTGCAAGTGCAATCATTTAATTGCGTTGTTTATATGTATTTACTGGGGCCACAGTAAGTGTTTTCTGTCACTGTGTAGAAAAAGTTACATGTATTCATCTGCTTGATGTGTGATGGCACGATGTGGATTCTCTGTTCAGCTCGTTTGGATTGAATATGAATTAAAATTAATAAAACATAAATACAATTAAATATGTCATTATTATTTTAGAAATTGATGTGTAAATTTTGATTGACAGGATTTTTTAAAATCTTGTTTGCTAAAAATGACAGACAAACCCCCCCCCCCCCCCCAAAAAAAAAAAAAACACATAGCCTTAACACTAGAACGGCCATGGCAGTCATTTTGACTGCTTTTCAATTTGTATGTTTAATTACTTTATGAAAAAAAAAACATAAAGCCTTGTTGTTTTATGACTTTTCCTAAAACTCGATAAACTTTCATAAAAAATAGATTTCATATTTACTGTTCAAAGGATAGATAAAAAACAATCATTTCTACCTATTCTGGCCACAGGCAGTCATTTTGACTGTTGTATTTAAACCTCATTTAATTACCTTGCAAGTTTACTTATGAGAAAATACGAAAGTTAATTAGCTAAACAATGTTTTAAAAACCAATATAAGGCAAAAATGAAAATTTTTAATTTGATAGACAAAGTTTAATTATGCAAGCTTTTACCTGAATCGAACATCAGCCTCAAACTATTAGTGTAACATACATAGAAGAGCATTTTTTTTCAATCAACCCATTTGAAAAATTTAACAAAAATACATTACTATAAATTGACAACCGTATTAGTTTCCTTTATTACAGAAACAAAATAGAAACAATTTTTACATGATCAAAATACATGCACTAAAGGATAATGGCTAGCATGTAATAGAAGCAACAGAACTAGCTGGATGTCAAAACTCAGTAAAAGGAGCTAAAAATCGAGAATATCTACATTATTTTAACTATTTACACTATTTACAATGAGGCTAATCAAATTATTTACAGCACAAAGGAAGCGCAAATCACCTCTCTTTGCCTTGCGCATCTCCCGCACATAGCTTTGCAGCATCTGCTGCAGGTGTCGGAAGTTTAATTTTTATTGCAGCTTCTCCACACCTGGCACTGCCTCCTTTTTTGCACATTGGAGACTGGATGGCCTAGGACAGCACCTTGTTTCACCTGCGTTGATGGCCGTCTCCCCTCCATAAACTCAGCTCGAAGCTCCTCTATGAGCTGCGTCAGGAATTTACATCGTGGGATCTGGGTGCCAACGCACTTCTGGAACGACACATGGGCATTTATTTCTGCATGGTCAAGAATATTATTTAAAAAAGTGACCGGCCATCTCTGTGTACAACCCTTTGTGGAATAGGCTACTTCTAGCCATCTGATCCAGGATATCCAGGCCATATATTGTTTCGTTGTAGTATTGCACAGACTCCGGCTTTGTCTTCGGCTCATCAATTATGCCCACAGCCGTGTGCACTGTGCTAATTACACAGACATCTTTGCGGGGCTTTCCCTGATAAATGGTATGATTCTTAAAATCTATTTCTGGACATCGTTTCCTTGAAAAAGGACCTCTGGTGCTGAAATGCAGAGGTGCGACGCGAGAAGCTGCGCTAAAAATAAAACTTGACACCTGCAGCAGATGCCGCAAAGCTATGTGCGTGAGATGCGCAAGGCGAAGAGAGGTGATTTGCGCTTACTTTGTGCTATAATAATTTTATTACCCTCATTGTAATTAGTGTAAATAGCTAAAATAATATAGATATTCTTGCATTTATAGCTCTTTTTTACTGAGTTTTGACATCCAGCTTGTTCTGTTGCTTCTATTAAATGCTTGCCGTTATCCTTTAGTGCGTGTATTTTGATCATATAAAAATAGTTTCTATTTTGTTTCTGTAATAAAGGAAACTAATATTGTTGTAAATTTATAGTAATGTGTGTTTGTAAAATTTTTCAAATGAGTTGATTGAAAGAAAAGCTCTTCTATGTATGTTACACTAAGCTAATAGTTTGAGGCTGATGTTCGATTCAGGTAAAAGCTTGCATAATTAAACTTAGTGTATTCAATTAAAAATGGTCATTTGTGCCTTATTGTGTTTTTTAAAACATTGTTTAGCTAATTATTTTTAGTAGTAAACTTGCAAGGTAATTAAATTAGGTTTTAAATACAACAGTCAAAATGACCGCCTGTGGCCGTTCTGGTAGTTACATTATAGTGGCCGTTGTAGTGTTAATCAGCTTACAGTTTTTTTTCTATTTTTTTCTTCTTTTATTATTTATTCCTGAATCATTTAATTTTGTATATGGATGCTCAGAATGCTGGTTAACACATGAGAAAAACTCAAATAATTTATTGAAAGTTTTGTTGCAACTTCTAACGCAAATCCAGGCATTTTAATCCACGACAATCGCAAAAAAGTCCCGTAAATCCCTGGAGGGACTGATTAATAAAAGCTGTCTGACAACATGAAGTAAGCTAAAAGATCTCAAAAAGCAAGACATAATGACTCGATCCAAAGAAATTCAAGAACAGATTAGAAAGTTGTTGACATCTATCAGTCTTAAATGGCTACAAAGGCCTTTCTTAGGCTTTGGGACTCCAACAAACCACAGTACCATTATCCCTTAAATAGAGAAAACGTGGATCAGTGGTGAACCTTCAAAAAAGTGTCCAGCCAACTAATATTACTCCAAGAGCACACTGACCAGTCATCCAAGAGGTGATGAAAGAGCCCAGAACAAAATCTAGAGTACTGCAGACTTCATTTGCTTTAGTGTTCATGACTTAAAACTAATGAAACTGGACAAAAATGGCATCCATCGTAGAATTGCAAGGTCTAAACTACTGCTGACGAAAAAGGCTTGTTACACAGTTAAGAAAAAACCTCCATATGACCTCTCAAGACAAATATTGATATGACAAGACTTACAGGATGGAGGTGTAGGTCTAGGAAGATGCGCAACTTGTTAGATATGGCATAAAATTAACACAGCATTTCAGAAAAGGAACATCATACCATTTATACACAAAAAGCCCAAAACGTTCAATATAGTTTTTACTTGACCATCTTCTGGATTGAACTCAGAAGAGCTCAAGAGCTCTGGGGGGCCCCCTGCAGGCCTTGTGCCCCTAACTTTGCTCATGCCTCTCTAAGGATATGCATGTCTAAAACCTACTGCTCACACATCCATTTATATTTTCTCACAATGCACTTCCATCTGTCAATTTGTTCTTTTAAAACAAAACACTAAAGTCAGAGCAATAAGTGAGCAGAGAGAGCCAAACACAGGATGCAGAGTCTATTCTCACTGACAGGTTTTCCCCCTTCATCCCACCCCCGCATACATCAATTTGGAGCATGGAAACCCATGAATATTCAGGAAAGCGTCCAATGTTTATTGCTCCTCAGTAAAGATCAATGTGGACCTTCTGCATGTGAACACAATCTAATCTCCTTGTAACTGTAACTGTAATTACACAAGGCAAAGAGATAAAGATGGGCCAGATGAGCTAATGAGTGGAGGAAACATGTATAGTATGTTTTTTTGGGGGGGAAAGAGAAAAAAGGTTTTCATCTTCTCGCCGGATGTTCTATACTTACACTTTGGCTCTGTTTCTTAGTGGAAACGTTCCCCGTTGACAATGATGCATACGCTTAAGCGCTCACAGCGAATATGTGCAAAATCAAACATTTATACAGCTCTAGTGGTGCTACTATCACTCTGCAGCATGCCAAATGAATATTGAGTTTTTTTTGAGTTTGTACTCATTCCCTAATTAGCAGCAGACTTTGACTGTGACACTGTAAAGCAAATTATTTAATTCCAGTTTGGTATCCCTCCAATCACTTTACTCTCATTCCCATAAATAATGAAGCATAATGTATTGTTTAGTTGCTTTAATTACTGAGGAATGCCAAGCAGGCTGAGAAACGATCTGAAGTTGAACACTTGTCATTAAAAACAAAATCAAATACTAATTTGCTGAAAAGAGCTTGCTAACATGAAAGGTTCTGGCTGCACTGGTTGATCCAGTTTTCTCTACCATGTTCAATTTGCATGAGAAGGGATTGTATTCAATCGGCTAATGCTGCTCTGCAGTTGACTTTTCCAGATGAAGTCACGCTAACATTTGTATTGAATGTGTGCTGCACTAAACAGCTGAACTCAGCCACTTACTTGCTCCAGAGGGAGAGGGCTTATAATAAAACTGTTTTATTGGAGCGCACTCACTGGCAGATCAAGTGCAGTTGGAGGAAGGTGAAGGAGGGTGGGCTTTGGGAATGTGGGTTGAGTCGAAACAGGGACAGTGTGTGTGGTGTATGGTGAGAAAGATAGAGAAGGCTTTTTTTTAAATTTAGTTCCATGTTATTTGAATGAGAATTCATCTTAATAGCTTATGAATTGAACAGGGTTAGGAGTAAAGATGCACCGATCAGTCAGCCAAAGTTCAGAATTAGACGATTTCCTCTTGATCTGCTCTGACTGGTAGGTAGGCAGGTCAAATACATCTACAAAAACACCCTGAACAACAAACAGTGTGAACTTCTATGTACTGTTTTGAGTGTAATACAAACATATAAAGGACATGTGGTTTAATGCATTAACTGTAGCAGTCTGGTTATTGCTTCCATTTCTGTGAGATTGTTCATAGGTAAAAAAAAAAAATATCAATAAATAAATCCAGATTGGTCAAAACTGGAATGGAAAATCAGATCTTACTGAAAACATCACCCAGGAGATGTCTGACCTAAACATCTCTAAATATAGGTTCTTTTGAAGTCAATGTAAACATTGGACTACATTTAGCCTGTAAATAATCCGAAGAAACTAGAGAGCTGCCAATCAGTCGTCCAGAGATCAAAATCTTCCGATTTTTCCCTTGATTGGCTCTGATCTGTGATTGGCAGGTCAAAATACTAGAAAAATCCATCATGTGGAGAAATAAATAATAATAATAATAAAGAAAGCATGTACTTTAATAACAATAAAAATCAAGTGAAGGGTTGAGACATATGCTTTGATAAATAAATATAACCTTTTAATTTATGGATTTTTTGTTAGATTCACGACATTTTTTCTATCTTAACTGCATTAGTCTATAGAGGCAATAAAGGAAATAGTCAAAATCAGAATCAGTAGGTCTGACCTCAAGCAAAACTGGAAGTCGGTATTTACCAGGAAATGCCTCGTCAGTTAATATCTAGTTTTAAGAAGGCATTCATTCAGACAATAAAGCTTGGGTAATGATTAAGCTAGCATATTATCTTAGTTGTGCATGTGAACAGCCAAAATGGATAGAAATGTTGGAGTAATCATTAAAATATGTTTTGGAGCTTAGATCAGAATCAGATTAAAAGTGAAGCAGTGTCATACTGAAGAGTGTGAATGAAGTGTGTGGACTTGGTGTGGGTGGTGTGTCTGTGTGTGTGGTTACTGTGCACATTTGCCTGAGCGCACACACATGCATATATGTGGGAGCGTGAGGTGGATCAGTGGGTGTGCACGCCAAATGATTCAGCACTTCATGGATTCATGTTTTATGAGTATAGGCACCAATAAATTACACAGGGCTGAGCTTTTCCAGCACAGCACAGTTCTTCTCCCTTTCTCCACCTTTCCGTCTCTCTCTTTCTTTACTCACTGTCATACAACTTTATATTTTTTATATGTTCTTTCTTTGCACCTTAAATCTTTTATTTCATACTGTCTGTCATAAAATGCAGCTTTGTTAGGATGTTGTAAAAAGCAGCAGGTTTTTCTCAGTGGAGGTGCCATTGAACGTTTACTGCTCAGCCTACTTGTGTACTCCCTGGTAAACAGACATGACTCAGTATGTTTACCTGTGCATCATGCGCAGGCATGTGACAAAGCACTATATTTTCAGAAGGCCGCTTTGGGGATCTTAGTGTGCGTTACTTAGATATGGTTTTTCTTGCTCAGCAGACTTAGTTTTCGTCTTCTTACGCAGGTCCCTGGTTTTGTTTTAGTTCCTATTTGGATTTTTCTCTGGATTCATTTATAATTTGAAACTAATAACTATATTAAACACAACTGTCACATTCAAGAACTCAAAGCAACTGGTGGCCAAAAAAAACTAAACAAAAGAGATGCAAAGGGAAGGGAAGGTTTTGACCCCCATATTAAGAAGAAATAATGGGCAAATTAGATTTGAACATTCACAGATTACATCCTATCCATTACCATGCAATGAAATTGCCCTGCCCAAACTTCCATCCATTTTCTGTACCCGTCCATTCTAATGCAGGTGGGGCTGGTGCCTATCTCCAGCGGTCAAGGGGCGAGAGGTGGGGTACACCCTGGACAGGTCGCCAGTCTGTCGCAGGGCAACACAGATACATACAGTACATACACGCACACACAATTTAGATGGACCAATTCACCTAACAGTCATGTTTTTGGGCTGTGGGAGGAAGCTGAAGTACCCGGAGAGAACCCATGCATGCACAGGGAGAACATGCAAACTCATGCAGAAAGACCCCAGGCAGGGATTTGAACCCAGGACCTTCTTGCTGCAAGGCAACAGTGCTACCAACTGCGCCACTGTGCAACCCTTCCTGCCCAGACTTGAGTATGCTTAATTAAGCAGTATCACACCACGCTTAAGTAGACCATGCCAATTCTGAAAATCTACACAATCTATACTGCCATTAAGTTAACATCGCTACTAACATCAATATTCTAGCAGTACAAATCGAATAGATGGCAAACTAATGTATACATGATGTTCCATAGCCGTTGGTTGCCTTTAATGCTTCATTCTCTTCAGCTCACTGCACAGGTTTTCCATAGGATTCAGGTCCTTTAGGAGATGGCCATGGTAGAAGGTTGTCTTTGTGGTTGTAAAGGTTGTGAACCATTTCCATGTTCATTTGGTCACATCTTTTCAATCATTATCCTACTGGTGATAGCCCATTGTCAGTTTTCTTACAAGTCTGCTAGATTTGTGTTTTTTCTGCTACTTCAAATGTAAATCCCATAATGCTAGAGATTATTAGAAGATTCCCTGGGTCTGGGTGGTTTATATTATTGAACTGGTGTGATTTCCAAAACGTGTATACGTAAGCCCAGTTACTATGTTTAAACAAGTCACAGTACTGTTAGGATTACCTGATTTTGGTTTACTGAAGCACATACCTGTATCCTAGAGAATAAGTTGACTTTCTTTCAACTTTCTTTGTACATGACACATTTAAGATTAAAATCAAAAGGCTACCCTGCATTAACTGTTCCAAAAGATGTAAAAAAAAAAACCACACAATTATGGTAACTTTAGATTTGAAGATCACTGAGATATATTCATTTGGAGTAAAACGGAATGAAAGCATTCAGGCAGTCAATCCTACTGTCAATGTATTATTATCCCTGCTAAAACAACACATTCTGTGTTCCCTCTCCTGTCCACTTTTCTTTTTGTCTCTTTTGCTTGGGGAAATTACCACTTTTAAATCACGTTAGCTGCCAGTTTGAATTCACGTTAATTTAAACGTTTAAGCCTAGAATGTGTAAAATACAGCGAGAAGCTTGCTAAAGAATAAGGGACACATTAGCCTTGACTTAGGTTTAATGTGCATGTTACCAAAGACACATTTATTAATTAATAAATTAATTTATTAATTGTATGAGCTATACCAATGCTTAATTTCCCTCTGGGATCAATAAAGTATTTTTGAATTGAATTGAACTGAATTTATTTAAGAAGCCTTAGAAAACTCAAAATAACATCAGATTCCATGCCTTAAGAGCCCATAGTTCATGTTCCAAATATGAAAGGTAAAATAAAAACTTTGCAAAAGGCATTACTGGCATCATAAACTTATCCTTTGTCTCTCTCAAAAATTGGTTGTTGTTAGCTTAGAGCCAACACTCTGGCCTTTCTACAAAACAAATGAGGTAAACCAGTCATATTCAAGCTTGTTGTAAGAGAAAAGACACATTTCCCAGAGCAGAAAATGACCTATGTTTGGGGATGTGTGTGTGTGGGGGGGGGGGGCATTTTAATGACCCTTGAACACATCCGTGTCCGAGACTGCAGACGTCTTCGTGATTCTGCTCCTCACAAAGCATCTTACTTATCCCGGGAGCTCCCCTTTATTTCAGAGTGATGCTATTTTTAGAGCTGTGTCCAAAGGTCAGCTCCTCTGTCGGCAGCAGAAACACTGAAAGAACATTTTATCAGGACACACACCCAATGGCCCGGGAAACACACACCGTTTCATCAGAGTCACCTGCTGCATGGTTTATACAGTCAATGTTTATACCCCTCTGAAACCATGGAAAGCTTTCATGATGCTGCAGTAACTGTTACTCTGGTCTAATGGGTGCCTTACTCCTTCAGAACTTATGCTAATCAGCTTTAATTTTCTGGTCTCATCATTGCCCTATCTCTTTACACTATTTGCATGTGATGCATAGAAAAAACAAAAAATGTGTGCATTTCTAACTTTTTTGGGGGTTTGTGCTCTAATTCTTTTTAGCTGAAAAGTTCTCTTCTGTAAGTTTCGATTAATGAAACACATTTAAAAACAACCTGCTTGAACTATTTTTATGTGTCTTTTATCCATTCACTTTAATGTAAACTGCAAAATTTAAAACAACTTGACATAGCGAGCGATAAAAAAGTTTAATTTTTAACAAGGCCCACAATGTTTTTTTTAAAATCATTTTTGTTGATATTCTTGCGAATGTGATTATATTGCTTCCTGTTTACCACTGACAGCATGTTGCATTGTATTACCCAGGAAAAAAAACAAATGGATATAGGAAACAACTTTTTAAATGTTTAAGTATACATTATGTAGAAAATAACACTGTTTTGCACCACAACAAATGCAAAAGCCATTATGGCAATGCTGTAGTACTACATAGCAATCACCGTAATTTTCATGCTATTGAGCACACTTTAATATAGGTTTTCATGTTATAACATGAGATATTTACACAGAAAGACGGTACACGGAATACTTTTTTGGGTTTAAATTTAAGACATCCTTTTTTTCCTTTTAAACTCTGCCCGAAAATCAGCAGTAATGCACTAACACGGCATCAACACGGCATCAGCACAACATCAACTCGACAGTAACATGCCTGGTTAGAAAATAAAAAATACTTTAGCCTACCAGAACAGCCATTGGTCGCTATCTTCATCTTCCTCTTGCGCACTAAAGCTTACGTACAGTAGCTCTATTTCCTTCTTTGATGATCAGCTCAATTGCCTTTAACTTCTGGATCATATGTATTTCTTTGTGTGTTCCATGATGAGGGTGTGTGCATGGTGCGCAATGTCCACACGTCTGTCTCACTTCTGCGCTTCCTGAAAGAGTGCCCCCCAGAGGTTGTTAGCCAGTACAAATCTAAAAATTAGCTGCATCGTTGTATAAGCTGCTGGGTCCAAAGCGCGTGGAAACATAGCGGCTCATAGTCTGAAAATTACAGTAGTTACAAGAGTGTGTATGGTGAAGTAAGATTATATGCTTTGCATATTTCAAGCAAAGATGTGCTCTTTCAATTTTTGTTCCTTTTTAAATTTAACTAACATAAGCTAAACCTTAAATTTTATAAATATTTTGGGATGCTTTTGCGAACCAGATGTCACCTAAAAGGATGGGCAAGACAAACCATCTTGCAAGACGTAAAAATGGTAAAGTAGGGACAAACAAAACAATCGAATTAACAAAAAATTTTTTACCTTTATTTCTTTATTTATCTTTTTATTGTTTCACTCTTTGGTGATTTATTTTTGAAAATCTGTTTTATTTAAAATGTGAAATTCCACATTTATTAATTAAGAACTCTTTATTCTTTGGAAAGGTAGGTAGGTAAATGAACTGAATTTAGATGTGCTTTTCTCATCAGAATGACCACTACGTGAAGTTGACAGCAAACGCCTATTCAGTCAGATGCACTCACACACATTTATATACTGGCAAACAGGTAAAGTGCCTTTCCCAGTGGTACATCAGCATGTGGCAGGGGAGGAAGCTGGATTCAAACCCACAACTTTTTGGCTTGCAAGATGATTTCTCTTCCTACCTGTTCTAAATCCTTGTGTTCAGTGTTAAAAATTAAATCTTAACAGCCTCTAGTAATCATAAAACTCTGATAAATCAATTACCTAAACCAGCTCATGAACTCCTCACAATTACCTTCAGTTGGCAATAATGATACAATATAAAAGCTTTACATGTATAAAAATGGCCAACAGTAATTAGGACTGAGGTTTTGTTGTGAATACTGTGGGAGGAACTTTTTTGTACCGTGTTACCTCCAGGCGTCAACAAAATGAAGATAAAGCCAATCTTTATGTAAAATCAAGGTAGTTTTGGGACTAATGTTTTAAACTACCTAACTAAGTTGTTTTTTTCTAGAACTTATATGGTAATCATTTTATTAACATTTTCTCAGCCTCACCTTGCTGCATGTTCACACTAATGAGTGGCAGCAGCAGCAACAGGAGGTCAGAGAATTGTCAATCTGTAGAAACATAATCAGCATCATCTGCAGCTCTGTTCCCTGCCAAAATCTAAATCATAAATGCCCTGAAGCTTCAGATAAAAACATGTCCCTCCTCTCTGTCCTCCTCCACCTCCTCTGTAAGTAGGTGTGATGGAGGAGGCGCGTGAGCTTCTCAGCTGTACAAGATGATGACAGCCAACATTCGGTGACCACATTGCAGGCCTTGCATCAAGCAATGTCCCGACACTGTTTCCAGTACAAAGAAAATAAAAATATTTAAACATCTTCTCTTCCTATTACGAAGTGACATCTATTTACATTTGATGTGATTTAAAATGCCCCTCCCTTATGCCTAGCCCAGTCATTAAAATTGGCTCTGTGGCCTCTCACTTACATACCAGCTAATTACAGTCCACTGTAATTACAAACATGTCATTTCTCATTAGGCCGGAACCATAGATATGTAAATGAACACTTTGTTTTAGATTTTGTTTTTAAATCTTTTCTTCCAGTTTCTTACATCTTACTTTTACACTGAGCAGAAACAGCCTAAAGGCAATAATTCCACTTCCGTACAGTAAAGATTGCTATCTTAATAATCTTGATTTTCATATACAGTATGATGAACTGGGGTCTTATTTCTAAAACTTTGGCCCCGTTTACACAAAGGAAAGACGCAGATATTTCCCTGCGGTTTGGCCTCTCATTTACACGAAAACCCAGTTTTTATCACAGAAAACGATTATTTCTAAAAACCCTGGCCAAAGTGGAGATTTGTGTTTTCTCCGTTTTAAGCGTTTGCGTTTGAACAGAAATAACAGAGTTTTCGGCTCCGCAACGTCACTTTCCCCGACAAAAATCCTTTGACATCACTTGTGCGACTTGTGTTTACACTCAGAAACAGCATCTATGCCCTCAGAGATGTGTTGGCATCATCGATTGTCCAAGCGCTTTTTGTTTGCTTATTTTTACATGCTCAATTACTGCTCTATGTAGAAGTTAGAACATAGAAAGTTACTCTGAGTGGATAGGATTTGGGGGAACTACTGCCCCCTACAGGTTTGGCATGTCTGTGAATGTGCTTAACAACACACTTACGCGGTTAGGTGTGGACAGAGTTTTTTTTTAAACGAGGTGTAGAGGATATTCGTTTTTAAAAAGCCCCGGCTACGTGTGTACATGGCCTTTGCGTAGAATTCTTACTAAAACCATACTTGAGCTCAGCAAAGAAAAAATATTTATGCAAAGAAATTTTATATTTTATAAAAATTATAATATATTTAATATTTTGTAAAAAATCTATTCATTTTGGCTGATTTTTTTAAAATAACATTGAAAATTATGTATGATCTTACCTTTGTTTGTATATGAAGTGCATGCACCTAGCTGCTCCACAAATATCTACATCACACTCATGTGAAAATCATCTTTGTTTGCCTTAATTTTAAAAAATTTGCCTGCTTCACTGGAGATGAGGACAGTTGTCCTAGATTGCTTCTATTCCGATTTGTATTTTCCCGCCTGTTTACAATCTTTTCAACGCATAGAAGAAGAGCATGTGTATCCCATTGTGCATATGTGGCTCAGCAATGCCCCTATCAGTAAGGCACGGTATTTTCTGCCTAACCCTCCACATTTTAACTTAATTTTTTATTCACGTTAATCTAATTTTTAATCTTTAATTTGTTTTTGCTTGTGAGTTGCATTTAAATGAAGTCCAGTTTTTTTTGCTATGGGCTTCTTGTGCTTGATTTGTTAGGGGTAACCCACACCCTGAAGTGGACGCGTGCTTATCATGAGCTAACGCTTCCGTTGTAGTGGTGAGGGTATGAGTGAGGATGAGCGGTGAGTTGCAGACAGTGTTGCGAATTTAGCATCTTTATTGCTATATTTAGCCAATTTTTAGACCCCTCCAGTGATTCTTTTTCACAAAAGCGACTTGCGAAAAAACCTAGTGACTTTTTCTGTGGTTATTGGAGAGATTCGGTTTGAGCATGTATTCTTGTTACTCTCACTGAGCAGCGGTGCAGCTGTGGGCTCATCTCCCATCTCAGAACGTTCACAGCAGGCAGGCAGCCAGTTCGTACACTGCAGCTCCGCCCGTCCAGGTCCAGCTGGACTCACTCAGAGCAGATATTTACCCCATTGAGTCCAGAATGCTAACTAATCGTGCATGCTCAAAACCGAAGTTGCAGGCAGTTAGCACTGGGAAGAGTCTCATAAACAGAGAAATCTAAATCACTGGGACTGCCTGTTAAAGTCTCTTAAACACAATAATTGACTTCATAAAGCCACTTTTTTGTTATATATTTGTTCTGCCACAATAATGTAATGAATTCCAATGAAAATACCTCAAGATGAGAGCTTTCCTCAGCAATTATTTGGTGTGATTAAAAAAGAGATTAATTAGATTAATTAATTGCAGATCATAATTAATTAATCTAAAAAAATAATAATCTCAGGACAGCAATAATTATGTTATATAAATTCAGTGATTCTGACCACAAAAATGTTGAAATATTATAGAAAACAAATATATAGAACAGATAAGCTGAAACACAGATTTTCTATCATCATTTATAGTGCCGATTTTACTTTTCATTATGCCTCATCTGCCTCCCCTGACCACACGTGTCTGCTATACGGAGATTTACTCAGCCAAAATTCGATGTAAATAATATAATATAAAAGCAGCAGCACAAGCAATAAAACAAATAAAAACAATAAATATAAAGTTAGAGTTATATGATTACTTATTGTATTAACAATAAGATTGGAATAAAAACTAATTTAACAAATAAAAACTTACCTCGGAAGTACATTAGCAATACAAGGTATTTAAAGACTTATAGAAAAAACGTGCTTTAAGTCTCCTTTGAAAAAGTATTATCTTAAAAAGTAATATCGTCAAATATTATTTGGGGGTGACAAATGAACAGAAGGGCTGCAAGTGACAGCGTTGTTGCAGAGGCATGCCTGACATAAAAAAGAAGGTGGAGACAAAAAGGGAGATGGCATGCCACGGCCAGAATGTGCTACGGGGCAAGATGCATGGTTCCAACGGAACGGTAAATCTAACACTGGGCCCAGTCCAGCACATATATCTAGTAGGATTGCTTTAGGGGTTCTAAATTGGCTGATTTAGATGGGCACGGAAATGTCTAAAAACTCCCCTCATCCAGATGCTGCCAGTGGTATGATCTTCCATTAGCACCAGCGTATCCATTGTGCAGCATTATGCAGGAGTGTCACTGCAGTATTTATATTTCTACTCATCACAATTATTGCACCAATACATACAAATGCTACATAATCTGAAGACATAGATATGAACATACTGTGATATTATTCTTAAATGTAACATATTTTTTTCAGATTCTCATTTTAATTCTCAGTTCAGAGATGGGGGTGGGGGCTGACTGTTGGTTGTGTGTTTGTGTGTGTGCCAGGGTCTACAAGTCGGAAAATTGGGCTTAAATTCTCAATTTTGCCATCGCACCAGCTGCGCTGCCAGTACCCTCCGTGTCCAAAATGTGCATAAGCAAGGTCATTAGTGTGCTTTAAGTTGTGCACATTTTCCTGTCACGTTTTCTTCTATGAATCCCATACTTTACTTGGAAAGTGAATTACTAAATTTTCAGGCCATGTTTTGTGTGTAAGCAAGTTTCATAAATGAGTCCCCTGGTTCTTTGGTATGTAACTAAAATTATGTTTATGGGTCTTTTTATTCTGTTGCATTGTTGTGCCTTTTATTCCTTCTAATTTTTTTCTGCACTTTTTATGTGTTGGACCACCCTATTATGTTTTCAGATGTTTCTGTTACTTTGTGTGCCTCATGGGAAATCTTAGGTCAGTGAGAGGGCAGCAAATGGTAAACATCTTTTTCAGGAATAAAAACAACCTCTGCCCTTTAAAATCAATCATTTAAGCTTCGTTTTGCATATCTCCAGTGTAAGCCTTCAGCACTATAACTCTACAATTTTGAGAATAGTGTGTCCTTATCCATTTTTCTTCATTGTACTCTTTCTGCTCTTGTCTGTCTTGTCTCATGCCTGTATTTGCCATACAGTAATGTTTTACATGTAGAGATAACAGGTTTTCAACAGGTGATGAATGAGCACCTTACAAAAATCACAGTATACAGAATAAAAAAATTAATTTGATATTCATATGTATTCAGCCCCTTTTAACCTTTATTACACCACTAAATAGAAACCATTACAACAAATCACCTTAGAAGTTAAATGATAAAGGGAGTGAGGTTATGTTTAACTTAATTTCACTAAAAAAGCAGCTGTTCTGTAAAGTTTTTAAAGATTCAGTGGAAAACATTATATTATATGATGTTATATTATATTATGTTATGTTATATTATCCATCCATCCATCCATCCATTTTCCATACCTGTCCATCCTATGTAGGGTTGCGGGGCGGCTGGTGCCTATGTTATATTATATTATATTATATTATATTATATTATATTATATTATATTATATTATATTATATTATATTATATTATATTATATTATATTATATTATATTATATTATATTATATTATATTATATTATATTATATTACAAAATTCCAAAAGTTGAATACCTTATGGTGCAAACACTATGGTCAAACGTCCCGTTGCTAGACAACAACTTTTTATTGTTTTGTGCTGATGCAAGGGTTTCGTTTTGTTTTGTTTTTTGTTTTTTCGGGATAAAAGACATTAAAACTGAAAGACTGGGTTATCAGCGTCACACGTGCATCTTCAAAATAATTATTTGCAGTGTAGCTCACTTTGGCCACTTGAGGGCATTTGTTTTATATAATATTTTGTTCTGAGACATCGTTTCAGTTCAGCCCAGGATGGTGAAAGATGCTTATATGAATCCAGTGGAAGTTTAAAATCTGAACTTAATGGTTTAAAAGAAAGCTGAAAAACCACCAAAAGACTCTTTTCATAATACTTGTTGCATTTAAAGTTAAGGTCATAAGGTTCCCAGTAATGTGCTCCTATTTTGTAGTTTAGTTGAAATAAGCCCCCACTAAGCTTCTTTTTTGTTTGTTTTAAAACATAAAAAAACCAAGTTTTTAAAGCTGAGTCATATATTCTTTCAGTTCGCCTTGATCTACAATCTGAACATGCAGCAGTCTCCTGCTGAGCTCTGTACTGCTCTCTAGTGGCTAAAAAGTAGTAAAACACTTTAGGAAATCAACTCATGACATTTAAGTCAGCATCACCTGCCCAGCACATGTGTTTATCCTGTATGTTTTATGTAAATCAGTCAGGACAAAGCACTGGTTGTTTTCAAGCCTGTAGCACTGGAGCAAAACTGACTGAAATTACATTTTAATTTAGTGCCCTTCAAGTTTGAAAACTCCGGGAGAGAAAACTCAAGTAATCTTCCTGTCACTGAAATGAAAATATGAGATTTTAATCAGGTAAAAGCAGTGTATGTAAAGTTCTTATGGATGTTTTGGATTATTGGGAACAACCTTTTTTAGATTTAGAGTTTTTTTGTTGTTTACACATCTAGTTGTAGGTCTAAAATAAAGTTACAAAAAAGACTGATAGCCAGAATTAAAGTAAGTGCAAAGAACAGAATTTGTGGTAAAATGTGATGTATTCTTTGATCAAGCTGTAAATAAACGTAGATGTGATTTTAAAAAAAACCTGCAGGTTTTGCTTGCCAATACATCAGTCTATGAAATGAGATATAGCTTGCTGTCCAAATGTATTCAGATGTTTTGGACTTTTTTACATGTTGTCATGTTACCTAACACAAACGTCAATGAGAGATATTACAAATAAGTATGAGTGTGGCATGCATTTGTATTCAACCCATTGACCCAATACTGAATTCAAATGTCCAGCCAAAGCCATTGTCAAAAGCTGCACAGTCTCAATGTACAATGTAATACACATACGGTGGGGCAAAATGTATTTGGCAGCCACCGATTGTGCAAGTTGTCCCACTTAAAAAGATGAGAGGGGTCTGTAATTTTCATCATAGGACCCCTTCAACTGTGAGAGACAGAATGTAAGAAACATCCAGGAAATCACAATATGATTTTTAAAGAAAGTATTTGTAAAATTGAGCAGAAAATAAGAATTGTCTGGCCCTCACAGACCTATTACTTCTTTTTAAGAAGTTCTTCTATCATCCATGCATTATCTGTATTAATGGCACCTGTTTGAACTTATCTGTATAAAAGACACATGTCTACACCTTCAAACAATCAGACTCCAACCTCCACCATGGCCAAGACCAGAGAGCTGTCCAAGGACACCAGGGACACGATTGTACACCTGCACAAGACTGGTATGAGCCAATCTACAATAGGCAAGCATCTTGGTGAGACAATATCAACTGTTGGAGCAATTATTAGAAAATAGAATAAATACAAGATCACTGAAAATCTCCCTCGACCTGAGGCTCCATGTAAGTTCTCACCACGTGGGGTACACATGATCTTGAGAACGGTCAGGAAACAACTCAGAACTACACGGGGGGAACTGGTCAATGACCTGAAGAGAGCTGGGACCACAGTAACAGGGGTTACTATTAGTAACACACTACGTCGTCATGGATTAAAATCCTGCAGCGTTTGAAAGGTCCCCCTGCTTAAGCCAGCACATGTCCAGACTCATCTAAAGTTTGCCAGACACCATCTGGATGATCCAAAGGAGGATTAGGAGAATCTGTGGTCAGATGAGACCAAAATAGAAATCCTTGGTATAAATGCCATTTGTCGTGTTTAGAAGGGGAAGAATGCTCACTTGCATCCCAAGAACACCATACCTACTGTGAAGCATGAGGGTGGAAACATTATTCTTTGGGATTGCTTTTCTGCCGAGGGTACAGGATGACTGATCTGTATAAAGGAAAGGATGAATGGGCCCATTTATCATGAGATTCTGGACAAAAACCTCCTTCCATCAGTAAGAGCACTGAAAATGAAACGTGGCTGAATGTTCCAGCATGACAATGATCCAAACACACTGCCCGGGCAACAAAGGAGTGGCTACGTAAAAAGCATTTCAAGGTTCTGGAGTGGCCTAGCCAGTCTCTGGACCTCAATCCAATAAAAAATATGTGGAGGGAATAAGTCTTTGTTGCCCAGCGACAGCCTCAAAACAGCACAGCTCTAGAGAAGTTCTGCATGGAAGAATGGGCCAAAATACCAGCTGCAGTGCTTGCAAACATGGAGAAAGACATACAGGAAACGTTTGACCTCCATCATTGACAACCAAGGTTACATTACAAAGTATTGATGTGTTATTGACCAAATACTTATTTCCTGCATCATTATACAAAGACATTTTTTTAAATCACACAACGTGATTTCCCGGATTTCTTTTTTTCACATTCTGTCACTCATTGTTGAAGTGTACCTGTGATGAATATTACAGACATCTCTCTTCTTTTAAAGTGGTACAACTTGCACTGTCGGTGGCAGCCAAATACTTTTTTGCCCCTCTGTATGTGTCATATTATAACATATAAGCAGTACCTTGCAACAATATTCACGCCTCTTAAACCATGCCAAATTTTTTTTTACATTACAACCACAGATTTTAGTGTATTTTATTGGGATTTTTTTTCAGATCCCATCAGAAAATGAGTCCAAAATGGTGTAGTGAAAGCAAAAAGAAACATGGCGTTTAAATATATGTGCAAATGAAATCTGAAAAGTGCAGTGTGCTTTTGTATGTAGATCCCCTAAGTCAATATTTTGTAGAACCATTTTTCACTGCAATTACAAAGTTTTTTGGTGTATATCTCTTCCAGCTTTACAAATACACACAATTTCTTGTCATTCCTTTTTTTTTTTTTAAACTCAAGCACAGTGCTATTGAATTAAGAGTGTCTTACCACAGGTAATCAATTGGATTTAGGTAGGAACTTTGACCAGGCCATTCTAACGTCCAAATAAGCTTTGATCTAAACCATTCCCCCATAACTCTGGCTATAGGCTACCTTTAGAGTCATTCTCTCACTGGAAGGTTAATGTATTTCCCAGCCTCTAACAGGTTTTGTCCCATGACTGGCATGTACATTTCTCTCTCCATTTCTCTATAAACTCAAGCCAACTGTCCTGCTAAAGAAAATAATCATCCACAGCATGATGCTACCACGACCACCAAGATGAAAAATGCCATGACCATGAATAGCTTTTTGCATGTAGGCCAAAAAGTTTGGACTCTTCTGCCTAGAGCACCTTCTTCTTTAGTGTGTTCCCTGACAATATACAGGGGCGGATGTTACTGGGAAGTTACTGGCAGAACAATATAGTGCAAAGACTGCACCAACATGATTAAAGGTACAATATGTGAGAATAACATCTTGTGGTCAAATTTGAGTACTGCAGTCCATGTAGAAAAACAAAAGAGTCCGCTTTCAGTCACTCACCCCTTCCCTTTCGCGAGTTTCAAGCCGAGTTGCCATTTATGGATCAGTGCCAGAAAATCGAAGATGATGAGTGAAGATGAGTCATACACGTTAAGTAGATAAGTAGATACATACTTATCACTGCAATATCAAGTTGTTGGTAATTGAAAAAAAGTAGTTTTAGATATTTTTAGAGCCGACTATTTTCTTTTTCTAATTTACTGCTAGCATTATTAGCTTAACATTAGCCTCTAGCCCAGTTGGTGTTGAATTACAAATGCCGATTTGTGTTTGTGTTGAAGACTTGGGAACCTTGTGGGCTCACGTGTGTTTGGTTTTGGAACCAGGAAGTATGGAGGTGGTACAGATTGTAAAGAATGATTAGGTCCCTCTGCTGCCTTTTTAAAATGATAAAAACTTGCAATCACCCAGCAGGCTAAGAAGGAAATATGTTTCAATGTAAACTTCCTTCCAACATAATTGAGACATTAGACTTGTGATTATCTCAACTGTAGAATTCTTTCATTTTGTACGTTTAAATGAATAAATGTAAATGCAGAAAATGTATTTAATGGACCCAAACAAAGAAAAAAAAAATTCAAAATCATGGATGGAATAATTATATGAAATTCCAGTTATTCCTGCAAAAAAAATGTGATTGGACAAAGGCATTAAAAACTTAAGACAACTACCTTAATTACATATCAAGTTGTAATTAAAATATTACAATAAATTAACATAAAGTTACAAATTATTAATATTAATAAAAACAAAATAGCACTACAGTAAAAAAAAATTGTTCCATCTGAAAATCAAATTTTTTTTATTAAGAATTGTTATAAATATGTACTGCACATTGGAGCACTGTTTAACATTGCTGCCTTCCAACAAGAAGACCTGGGTTTGAATCCCAATCCGGGCACTTTCTGCGTGGAGTTCACAAGTTCTACCTGTGCATGTGTGGGTTTTCTCCTGGTTCTCTGGGTTCCTCCCACTGTCCAAAAACTTGACTGTTAGGTTATTTGGTCTCTCTAAATTTTCCTTAGGTACGAGTGTGTGTGTGCATGGCTGTGTGTCTCTGTGTTGCTTTTTGATGTTTTTCACATTAACCACTGGAGATAGGCACCAACTCCAAACCGTGACACTGTATGAATCAGCGACTATAGACAAAAGACAGATGTTTAAAATATGCAGGCAGCAAAACATATTGTAACAATCCAATCGGTGGACAGAGAACAACATTTGTGATGTTTAGAACTTTTGCAAACGTTCACAGAATTGAATATATAGGATGTCTAATCATGGATAACCTTTATGTAAAACTTCCTCTGATACCAGTTAGTGTTCCTCTTCATGTCTGAAATATTTGACGTATTCAATGCTATGGCGTCATTTGATCCATGACAACGTTGATGTGTGTTGTAATGTCTGCTGGTTAATCACTGCTATCATAGCAGAGTGCTAACCTCTTCTCTCCAGAATAATCACTGCTCTTCGAGTCTCCTTGTCGCTTCCATTATCTCACCGTCAGTGTGCACATGCACATTTCTTCTGTGGTGACAGGGTATCATCTATGTTTGTCATCCTTTCCTTTCAGAGTAAAAAAGGTCACAATGCAGCCCTGGATAATGATGATTACTGCTATAATTTTATATTATTGCAGATGTCATTAGTCTCTCATTGTCTCTTTGGGAGAACTTCATTGGTGTTCTTAATCAGGTCCACTTACCACTGTTTCTTACTGCTGATATATGGTGCATATCATATGAAGACACCTTAATGGACCTCTGGGAGAGAGACATTTAAATGAGAGCTATAAAAAAACTTTAACTGCTTGGTAGAACCTTTCATGCAGGAGTTGTTTTGAGTCATTAACAAGAGGTACTTTGTCTTGTTGTTTTAAAGGGTGTTCTTATCATTCATAGACATGCATGGCTGCATTCTTTTTTGTACAGTCACTTATTTTACTGGGTAATTAAAGTAGTAACTCTTGTTTGTTTAATCCAAGTAGAGAGGTTGTGCAAAAAATCAATAAATAAGCACTTTCCTGAGGTTTTGGATTCCTTATAAAATCAGACTCATACCAAACGAGCAGGTTATTACGGATGGAAGATCAGTCCAGCTTAAAATTGTCAAAATATGCACCATCTATGTGTTTCTGTGGCATCAAGCTCAAGCTTACTTAAGTAAATCTTTTATGCATTTTCTGAATTGAAAACTGTAAAAATCCATTATTTCCTATTTCAACTTTGTATCACGGGGGAAGGAACCTAAACTGGAAACATGTCTTATTTGATGTCAGACGGTGAGAAAAAAGGCTATGTGTATGTATACAGTGTATGCAAATTTCTTGTTTCATGTGTTTACACTTACTGTTTCAGTCAAGCTGCCCACAAGATCAGTAACAATTACAGTTTTAAATGCAAACATGTTTTATTATGAGTAGATCTATATAACAAAAGCAGTTAGTCATGCTCTCAGAGCTATGCTCTGGCCTAACTTAGCCTCTGGTTATTCTTACACCTGGGCTCCCTTCAGGCATTATCTGTGCAATGCTGCATGACATAAAGCCGATTTACAGAGAACAAACTCTGACCACTCTGGAGAATCAGTCACCCAGCTTTGATCTTTAAGGATAAAATACCAACTTTAGTGTCCTAAGTTTTTAATTCTACAAGTAATGCAGGTACTGAACTGTTGTTCTGCATATTCTGTGTTTTATTTCTTTAGCATAACTATACATGAGATAAATTCCCTCTCATTTGGATTCTGTTACATCCTTCCAGAGCTTAAATGCATCTCCATCACCTGCATCTGTAAATTATTCATCTTAATACCTATAGACTATGCTGAAGTCAGGATGTACCTTGTTTTTGCATAACTGCACTTCCATTGAGATTTTAACTTGCTAAAAAAGAGTCAAACAAAATACACGCACGCACGAGCGCGCGCGCACACACACACCTACACACACACACACACGCACACACACACACACACACATACTTTATGTCAGCTTTCAGCTTCAGAGGGAGGCCTTGCCAAAGAGGCTTGGACTAATTGATATTCTCCCACAGTATTCAGGGCTTCTCCAGGGAACCTCACTCTGCAGTGCTGCTGACAAGGCACATTCCATCACTGCTGCAAACTTAACATAGGATCAAAAGATGGAGAAGGGTGTGTGAAATGGGACGAGTGGGGATTAGAGAGGACATGTGTGACCAGGATGTTGAGACAGTCTTCTCCCTTTTTCTTTCTTTCTTTCTTTTTCTTTCTTTCTTTCTTTCTTTCTTTCTTTCTTTCTTTCTTTCTTTCTTTCTTTCTTTCTTTCTTTCTTTCTTTCTTTCTTTCTTTCTTTCTTTCTTTCTTTCTTTCTTTCTTTCTTTCTTTCTTTCTTTCTTTCTTTCTTTCTTTCCGAGCCTTGTTTAACCAGTATTTTCCCGATGTATACACTTAGAAGTACATACAGTCTATAGACTTTTTTTCCTCCGACAACCCTTAAAGTTGTCAAAAGAACACCCTCATTTACAGCTTTTTAGACTGTTTTCATTTACATTTGCTTATGCAAGATCAGACCTGAGTGCAGTTTTGTTTTGCAGTTTGCTTATAGGCTATAAGTGGAGCTAACAGTTTGACACCACTGTGTTTCATTAAAGTCACTGTGGGAGAGCTCCACACCTCAGCACCGCGCTAATCTTTCAGCCTAAGGAAGGGCGATGCTTTGTCACATTTACAACAGAGACATATTTTAAACTAGGGGCTCTCTTGTGGTGTACTCAGTACAACTTGTTGTTCATCTGTCATGTTCTTTTGCATGCATTTATGAACTTATATTACATGACAAAAAGCTATTTTAATGTATGTGAGCAAACATAAAAATAAGTTGTTGCTTCTGTTTGTAGCTTAACATGTTTTTGTCATGCTTTCTTAAATTTTAAGATATTCAGGTAGTTTACTGCAACAGAGCACTGAGCTTTTACCTCTTGTTTATAATTCCTGAAGATAGTACCCTCATACATCGCTGTTGTCAGACCCTTGGAGGAAAGTAATGGCAGTTATTTGAGTTGTTTAAAATCCTAAACTAGATAGAGTATTTTTGAGAATTGGTGAAATGGAAGATTTGCATCATGAATGTCCTGCCGATATATGTTCTAATGGACCAAAAGAGCTGAGGACTGTTTCTGATATCTTGTTAGAGCTATGCCACAGACAACATCAGCTACAGGAGGTAAAGGAGGGGGTCCAAACCTAAAAAAATTGGCTTCAGAGAAATTTGAGTTTTACATGATAGACTGCGTAACTACAGTATGTTTAACCCCTGTAAGAAGGGTGCACTCTTTCCTCTTCAAGATTACGACTTGCACATTTGTTAGTTCTTTTAAATCTTATTATTCCAAATTTTAAGTTTTAAAATGTGCATTCTGTATGAGAAGTCATTCAATCTTGAGGGGCCACTGTTTGCTCACAGTCCCTAAGGATATGCCTAGTTCAGTTATACCATACATTGGGCAGTGTATGCTGTGATTAAATAAAACATAACAGGCTTTACATCACCATGTCCTTATATAGGAATTAATTATATGTTGCTTTGATCTCCAATATATAGTGGAATAATTGTAATGTAATATATGGGAATATTTCTATTTAAAAGATCAAGTTATGCTTAATGTTTAACTCGCATCTTTCTGCTGTGGTGGGTGCTCAAATCATGAGCCTGTCATTTTTTTCAACCTTCTCTGAATTGCACTCTTTATATTCATTTCCTTATTGCCTTACTGCCATTTATATGTACCCTCTGGTTAGCTTGGACTATTAATCTGATTAAAACAAATGAGACAGATATACAAGCACTGGAGGGTACTTAGAATCCATAACGGGCTCTTTAGGTTTTTATGTTTTCTGAAAAGGGATTCATGACAATCCATTTATTAAAAAGCAATCATGCATAAAGAAGACAAAAAGACAAGAAAGGAAAACTATGTGTATTAATTTTGAGTCTTTGATAATGCATAATTCAGGTCTTTTATTCTTCCTTCATTTGACAGGGCCAAGGAAGTGCTGAGTGCCACAGCCTATTTTCCCCATCCGGATGTATGATAAAAAAAATTTTTTTTTTTAATGGCCCTGAAGGAAAGTAGCAGCAGTAATCAATTGGGTTGTTTACCCCTAGTTTCTGCAATGTGACATTTGCTCTGCCCCAGCAGAGGGACATCTAACAGGGATAATTTAATTTCCTTTAGAGGAGATTGGATTTAAATGTCCTGACCTGATGAGGCTGAGGCTGCATTCATCGTGGCTTCTGTTTTCAGCTAAATTAGTGCAAATGATATCGTAATGTTTTCCATTCAGGTGAGGTATGATTCATGCGATGTTTGCTGATTATCTCTGTAAAACGCTTTGTGAATGATAAAAAAACCCCACAAATACCTTGTTTTTTACTTGCACTGGTTCATGTTTTGCAAATTCAACCCTGCAGCAACGTTTCGTCAGATTGCATTTGTGGCAATGCTAGATTGTGGGCTTAAGAGTGTCGAAATGTGTTCATCTTAATGCCTTTCTTCTTGCACTAACTAAGGGAATGAATTAAGTGTTTAAGGCATTTTTGAACAAATGAATGTGAACAGCTCAGGGCAGGCTGTCTGGTCAAACTAACCACATTAGATCTTTTTTTTTTGGGGGGGGGGGGGTGTAAATGGGGCATTTAAGCGTCTTATGGCAAGGGCTCCACCTAGAAATGGAATGGGATTGCCATGGACTCGCATACTTTCACGTACAAGAGGAGGAAAAATGTAGGTATGTGCACATCTTTTAGCTTTTATCACTGGTTCTTTGAAGGTTTGCAAAACTTGTTTGACACCTTGAGCTGTATTAGCGTCAATCAATAAATTGGGATTATCCTAAGAAGGATGTTTTTGCATGTTTGTCAAATTTATTAGTAAAGTATATCCAAGAGATGCATCCTATGTTTTTGTTGTTCTTGTTGTTTTGTATTTATTAGCAAATGCATAAAAATTTGAGAGGACCAATGTATTATTATTATTGAGATACACCAATAATACTTAATAAGGTTGTTGAATTCATGTATTTGATTAGAAATTAGATATTCTTCAGTAAACATATCGTCCCTGAGCTGTGGATCTCCACAACTCCTCCAGATCCAACAGTAGAGACATTTAGAAAAGATTATTTGTCGCTGCTTCTCCGGTTAATGCTTTTATGCTCTTCCTTTCCATGTCTTAGCAGGTTTGCAATTGTATCATACTGTTTTCATTTGCAGATGATCCATTAGTGCTTGGTGAGCTGTTCAAAGCTTGGAGTTATCGCAATCCTAACCCTAATTTACACTGGGTCTTATTTAAAGAAATCAGACTAAAAGAGGCAGATAACAACCACATATGGCACAGCTTAAGTCTAAAAAAGATCTTTTCACTTCACAATTATGGGTTACTTTGTGAAGGTCTATCACATAACTTTTTAATAAATCAACTAAAGTTTGTGGTTGCAGCGTGATAAAGGGTGGTAGGAATACTTAACTTAAATATTTTATATACATAAAGGTTTAGAAAACGTCATAATTTAGAACAATAACTTTTTATTGTCCTTTGTCTGCTTTTCAAGTGTGGGTTCGCTATACATTTAATGTACACTCTCACACTGCAGCAGCTCCAGAGTTGAGAAACAAATGATATAAACGTGAAAAACCAGATGGTACGTCCGTGCTTGATCCGTCATGGCGTCAGTGCTGATTTAAGTGCTGCTGTGGGACCATTGTTAAGCTGACAGTGTCCGCTGCTGGCTGGAGCGTTTACTGCATCCCTCGCAGAGTGGAGCAGGACGCCACGGGTCATAAACTTCTGTAGCAAACACTGTCTGTCTGTTCCGGAAATCAGTAGAGCTAAATGCAACCTCCAGCTGATAATATTTAAGCAACACATCTCTCCATTCGTCTATAGATTTCAGAATAAACGCTGCACGACTGATTGTTTCTTGCAACATTCTGGTGGAGCGGCATTGCAGTCTGCAGTTATGGGAGATAAAATTGTGACATTCTCGGACAATTGTTCCTGTTTTATCTCTAGTTCAGACTCCTTTATTCGCTCCTCGGTACAGCTGGATATCAACAGGTGAGCATGAACGCAAACATGGCGGGATGCAGCGCAACCCATCAGTCCCCCATGAGCCCGCATGTTTAATTACAGTCACAAACAGCAGATGGCTCTCTTGAGTTTTAATTTCTTTTTGCCTGAGACTGAGGCTTACATTTCATTCTCTTTAAACATGTTTAGTTTTTTTTTTTTTCTCTCTCATCTTGTTTTTTTATTTATTCTGAATCAGAATGCACACTAATGTTAAAGAGCTGGGTGAAGGAGGGTTGCCTGATGCTTTGCAGCTTTCGTACAGGCTACAGCCGACCTTTCAAGTGAGGGTTGTCTGGAGAAAACGTCTCCCTCCATCTCCAGTGTGGACCTGAAATGACTGGCGCTGTCCGTGGTGCTGAAGCCTCGCAAAACCAGCGGGAGCCCATAGATTCAGGACAGGAAGATCTTGTAGTTTTGTTTTTATTTATCTATCTATTTGGGGGGGGAAACAAAGTTATGTCACTCTGCATTTGTTTGTTATTTTAAATCATAATGGGAAAAAAGCGGAAAAAATTAAGACCAATACATGAATGAAACAATGTGAAATCTGATGCTGCAGAGAGGAGGAGAGAACAAATCCATTTTACCTCCTCGCAGTCTGTAAATCGGCTGTTCATTTTCTCTCTCAAGCAGGGGCTTGGTGGTCGAAAAAAGGAGGGGACGTGAGGGTGGGTGCGTCCTTCACCCTCAGGCGTGTAGTCAGTGGTTGGGACTTGTTGATGAGGGGGAATTGTCTTGATCTGGGGCGTACAGGCTAATACCACTGATTATCACTTCCTATCTTTTTTTTTTCTTCTCACATTGAGCGTGGGAAAATAAATCGCGTTGTTTGTCAAGAGGCATTGGTCTCTTCCCTGATTCCCATTACGCGCCGCTCGCCATACACGTATCTCCCTCTCAGTAAGCCTCATAATGTCATGGGTCATGTAACGCTTTGTGATCGTCGGGGAGTTTACATTTCTATAGCTACATACTACGCAGACGTCATCTGCACAGTATCCAGATGAGCTCCCTCCCCTCCTATTCAGAGTGCTGTGGTTTACCGGATTGAGATGTGCAGAACATTTTACGCTACATTAACCTGAAGGATTGTCAAATCATTGCAAAGGTCCTTTACTGTTGCGTAGTTCTCTGTGTTTTTTGTTGTTTGTTTGTTTGTATTTTTTTATTTTTTTTTATTTTTTTATGTGCGTCTTTTCGGGGGAAGCTGTCGCGGATACCCTTCTTGCAAACTTCACGTATCGCCTCGGCTCCTCTGCTATCAGCCGGGTGGTGATCTTCGTAGGAGGCGCCTGTGATTGTTTAATTGGCCGGCGGCGCACATGCACGGGCGTCCCCGCTGCTGCTGGCCGAGCAGTGCTGCCCTTCATCTGGCAGAGGAACAAGAAGGATAAAGCAGAAGATTAAAAATAAAATAGGGAGAAGAGAGTGGGAGATTTTTTTTTTCTCCTACGAGGACGCAGCGTTGCCGTTAAACATTTCTAAGGACAATTGACTGACTGAGACCAGACGCAGGCTACAGGTATGAATATTCTTCTGAGATCTCCGTCCGCATGAGTTGGGCTTTTTATCGAGAGCATTGTCACTGATGAGTGGGATTACTTATGAAGATGTTAGTTTTTTTCCATCATGCTCAATAATATTTCGAATGATAATGGGAATCTGGTTTAGTATCACCAATACCATGTAGTGTTTGGACAAAGGAGAGAAAATCATCAATCAGAAACACCTCACCCCGCCGGTATGGGACTGTGACCCGGGCTGTGAGCTCCGAGAGGCGGCTGTTCTCTGCGTGCAGACCGGACCCGAGCAGCGGTGACATTTCCGAGCCATGGCTGCTGCCATCGCAAGTGGGCTGATCAGACAGAAGAGGCAAGCGCGGGAGCAGCACTTAGACCGACCCTCCACAAACCGTCGGAGGAAGAGCCCCAACAAGAACAAGGGGCTCTGCAATGGGAACCTGGTCGACATCTTCTCAAAAGTGCGCATCTTCGGGCTCAGGAAGCGGAGACTACGGAGACAAGGTCTGGGAACTTAAGTGTGACAAGTGTTTTGTTGTTGATATATGAGTAAAGACGTACTAATCAGAGATCGAAATAAGCAAATTTCCCCCTGAAAATAATCTCCAAATGAGTTCGGAGGTAAAACAGCAAGAAGTCAGTTTTTTTTAAACATATGCATTACATTAATCTAAACTAAGAACTCGTTTGTTTTGTTTTGAATTCAAAACTACAACCTCTATCAAAGAACCTGCAGCACATTTATCTTATTATCTCTAGATCTTAAAATAAAAAAATAATAGAGGTAGTCAAAATTGGAATTGGCTGGTCAAATCCTGAACATTCAGTTTTTCCCTGTATTTTAAAGATTGAAATAAAAGTAAGAACTCCCACTTTTATGCAGCTCCACCTATCAATCACAATCAGCCAATTTTCCCTCATTCCACTTTGATCAGTGATCAGCAAACTAAATGCAGATTTATTTCTCATTCTTTTCTGTAAATGCAACTAGTCAGTTCCAGCATTTCCTATCTATTAACCCTTGTACTTCGTTGCACTTTTTGAATCTAATAAAATAAAATAATAAATTAAAATAAAAACCTTGACTGGCTAAGGTTAGAGACATATCCTTTGATACACAGGTGGGAACAATCATCTAATTCTATAATTTCTTGTTGGATTAAAAACTAAAACCTCTATCTGTTAAGTGTTTTAGTCTCAATAAAAATAACTAATATGTATTGGGCTGACACAAGCTTAATTGTTGAATCTCTACATATCAGGTTTTTGATGTTGGTGTAAATATGAGCCTATATATTTAGCCTTGGAATAATGTTGCCATAGATCCTAATATCAATTCTGGCCTGTGGTCAACAGGCTAAATAGTTAAAAACCTGCTTTTCTATTCCCTGTTTGTTAAATACATCGAAACTATAAATTCAAACTGCTACCTGTATCACAGAACATTCACAACATTATTTATTTATTAAATGCATCAAAATGAAATGTGACCACCATTATTTGTAGTCTATAAACACAGCAAACAATAGCATCTACTTCATGGAACCTTTTTGATTTAATAAACATAATATACATTTTAGGGACATAGGCTAAAAGTCTGTTAATTCCTTCATTTTCGGTTGAATTCGAGACTGCTACCTCTATCAGTAATGTGTTGCAGTTTATAGAGCATAAAACATCAGAATCAGGGAAAATCGGAATCAGCAGATGAAACCTAAAGAAAAAAGAAATCAGATATCCAGATCGGCCAGGAAATGCCTGATTTGTGCATCTCTTCATTTTCAAATGTTGCAGTCAGTGTAAACATGTGCTTCGATCCACATTCGAAATCATCATTGAGATGCACCAATCAATTGGCCAAGAATCAAAGTTGGTCAGGTTTTCCCTTAAACACCTCTGACTGGTGATCAACCAAGTCAAATACTACAAATCCCAATAAATGCATCAAAGCTAAGAAATCCCCATCCTTTTTGGTTGATAAATGCATCAGCCAATGGCATGGATGTTGAAGCATCCTTGTTTCGTTTAGTAAACATGAAATAAGAGCTTTTATTCAGAAATGCTAATAATTCCATAATTCATTCATTCTCCATTGGACTCAAAACTGTTTCCTTAACCTGCATCACATTTTTTTTCTATTTTCAGTTTTAGAGTTCTTATGAAGAATAAAAAAAATAGAATCTGCAGGTCAAACTTCAAAGGAAATCGTATTGTCAAGTAAAGGCCAGGTCAGTGCATCTCTACGTGTGGGTTTTTGCAATCTACATTAAACATGATCATACATTCAACTTCTGATTTATCACTACTTTTAAGAACAACAAGATGGTAAAATTTTACTCCAGTGCAAGAAACGTTATCACAGTTTGAGACAACTTTGTACGTAAACATCTGGATTAAACAAACTTCTGATTTATGTGCATTCTACCATATGATTTAGACAGTTTTACCAAGCTCTTACAGCTGCAGATCTGTAATGTATCTGATCATTTTATGGCAAATACATACAGAAACGTGGTAAATTGTCTTGTAGTATAAAACTCATTACCATGCAAGTAAAAAAGGTCAGTATCATGAGCAAAATCACGGTTAATCCTTTTAGACAGGCACTTTTTTCTCCAATTCGGGAACCAACAGCCTGTTGCTCAGGCTGAAATTTGCTCCAATTATAACAATTTCAGAAATGTTTTAGCTGTAATGTGGCAGCCTGGGATTATTAAAGAGCACAGTCAATAATTATTTCAGTGTTAAAAATGGAGCCAACAGTAGGTATAATTCAGAGAGGAAATTTGGTTGCTTTTGAATGATTGTGGGATATGTAGGTTTCTTTAAAAATCATCAGGCATCAAGCCTGTTGCTTCAAATGCACTTAAACTCCGGCTAATTTACAAGCTACTTAAGAACCATCCAGGCTACACCCTCGTGAAAGGAAGCTTAGAAGCACTATTTAGTCTTTCATCTTCTCCATAAAAGAAGAGCCATTTTGATTGGTGAGTCCCTCTCATGCTGCCCGCTTTCACATCTGAACAACATGATGAAATTTCTCCTTTGCTAGACCCCAGTGATTACATGGATTAAATGGGCTTTGATAGAACAGAATCCATATAATAACCACAGAGGACACATCTGGACACAGGACAGAGTTCATTATAATTGGAGGTTTATAATCAGTTATCCTTCAAGCTGCTGTGTCATGGTCTGTCTGTGTTTTTCTGTGGTAAGCGGCTGTCGCTATTGAGTTGGCCTGTGGAACACCACTTGCTTTTGGAGCAATGTCCAGAAGGTCCCAGATATGGACAGAGGGTGGTGTCATGTTTGGCCGAGAAATTAATGAGTCTCTCTATATGTGCAATGGACCAATAAATCTGTAAGACAGATCTTCCTATCACTATGGAGGTACAAAAGTGGCACAATTCAACTAATAAATAAATGCATCATCATACTTAAGTGTATCATCAATTTAAAAAAATTGGAATTGGAAAATTGGAAGCAGCAATAGCGTATCTATCAATCAGTGAATGGGGCACATACTGTGCCAAAAGTTCTACAATGCAATTCATTATGTAAGCTATGAAGTCTTCGTATATACATGTCATTATGCAAATAAATAACATTTTTTTTTAAAAATGTATCCAAAATTATTTAAATGTGTCAATATTTTTTATAAATACATTATTAGATTATGAAATATAAAAGCCGTTTATTAAAGTTTGAAGTAATTGTATGGTAACAATGCATATAATTACTGTAGTATTTATTTATGTCGAGGATTTTGTTCTGTAGATAACCATGAAATATTTCAGACAATTGGTCAACCTGGACAGCAAGTCCACTTCAGATGATTTATATTGAATAGAGCAGTATTAACCCCACCCAGTGATTTTAATGGGTAAGACTGACATATTAGCGGTATTCATGATGAGATCTGGCACGTGACTAATAAATAATTAAAACTAAAATAAAATAAGTAAAAATTATTTTTGTTAGCTAAATAAACATATTTAATGTTGAAAAAACTGTTTATTTGTTAAACTGTGGCACTTTTGGGCCTGTAAAGGGGAAGTAAATCCTCAAAAGGATTTGGAAACATCAGCCGTAGTTAAGTAAAAACTATTTTTTACTTAATCATGTATTAGCCTTCAATTTTAATTGTTTTGTCAAACATTTAAGTGATGCTTTGATTATTTATTAACTGATTTGTGGCACTTTTGACCTCTGTACTTTTCAATGCAAAAAATTTACTTGTACTTGAACTTGAAAACATCCCGAGCCTCTGGAACCTGAACATCGGTATAACTGTTGATAAACTGAGCCATTAAGTTTTAAAAAGCAGCCACTGTTCCCTAAAAATCACAGAATTAGCGGAGAAGCTGAAAAAGAAAATAGTTTTGTCCCCTTTTATGTAGCTTCAATCAGAGCTAACTCTTGCATTCTGCTGCTTTTAATTGCATTCTTGTTTATGATTAAAGGCCAAATGGGAAAATACATCATTAATTTCATCCCCACATGAGAGTTCACACTCATGGGAGGTTTTTCCTTTTAAAGCCCACTTCACGTTTTCACTCCTCGTCCCGTTTATCCTCTTTTTTTGCTGCATTATCACCAATGCACACAGATTAGGAAGACTAATGACTTGTTTTGTGTGCCTAATTTATTATAAAACCCTGAGAGACCTTTTGTTTTTGTTTTTCTGGACTATGATGGCTGTATGCACTTCCAATCCCATGTGTTTTGAGGGCATATCTCAGAGTTTCCCAGGTGAAAACAAAGAAAATAGCTGAGCCAAGAACAGAGCGCCTTTCTGGCCTTTGACAGGTTGAATGTAGACTGAAGTGAGATTCAGGATCCCACTGAGATGTGTCAAGATGATGAAGCAAAGGTGGCTTAAAAGAAGCCCTATGTCCTGTATTCTTTTTGAGTATTGATCTTGTGAATGCTGCAGTAGATTTATTTTCTTGTCGGCTGCATTGACTGGATTTGACATACTTTGGGGGTTTTAGGTGTTTCGATTGGCTTCAAGCTTATTTCATGAAATCTTCACTATATGTTACTTTGCTTTTGAGTTATTACCAGTACGAAAATGTCTAAGTGGAAAGATGATGGTCTGTTATTCTAAAATAAAGAGTTATTGCTTTGTATGTTCATCATAGCACACAGATGTGGTCTCCATACTCCTGTGGCAACTCTGGGAATATGCTAGAACATTTGGTGTCACATCTGCTTTCATTTCAAATCATTTTTGCGTTGTGATGGCAGATACAGAGCCGCTGTTTTTTTTGTTTTTGTTTGTTTTTTTTCCCCAAAAGATTAAATGCGAGTTGTAAATACTGCTATATCCCAAGCTGATAAGTGAGCTCTGACCCCATCCAGCTTTGGGTCGTAATCTCACTACACTGGCTCTAATTATCCCACTAGATTAGATCCACGACCCAGAAGATCACGTTGCACAGATCAGAAGATTAGATTAGCCTGCATGATCTGGAGGTCTTTAGTAGATGAATGGTTTCCTGCGCCTTGGATGTTTGTTCAACCGGAGTGTTGACAAGACACAAAGGTGCTTCATCAGCTTCCCTCAGCTGCCTGTTTACAGATAGGATATCCATGAGTTGTTACATATATTGTTAGGGACCACAAAACAGGTGGCAGTGCTGTAGCTGTTCCCATCTGATCTACAGTGATTGTAAAATATTCATACTTGTTGAGCTTTGTCTCAGTTTGCCACATTACCTCAAACTTCAATGTGTTTTTGGGGATTTTATGAGGTAGACCAAAATAAAGTTGGGCATAAGTTTGAACAGAAGTATTGCCGCATGAAAGAAATTGCTCTGCTAAGATAGGGTCAAAATTGAACTTTTTAATATACATGTAAAAGGCTATCTGTGGTAAAAAAAAAAAAAAGTGCCATAGGATGGAGGGAGCATCAGAATGTGGGGATGCTTTGCTTCATCAGGTGCAGGGAAGCTGGTCTGGATTGATGATAGGGTGGATGGGGCTAAATAGAGACCACTATGGAAGAATACTTATTAGAGGGTGCACAAAACTTGGAGCTAGGGAAAGGTTTAACAATGCTTTCCATACAGCCAGAGCAACAATGTTATGATTAGATAAAAACATATGTATGTGTTTGAGTTCACTACTCAAAGTACAGACTTAAATTCAAGAGAGATTGTTTGGCAAACTTTAAAACTGATATGCACAGATGTGAATCAGGCTGAGTCTCAGCTATTTTGCAAGGAAGAACCAGCAAATATCTATCCTTTATATTCGCAAAGCTGGTAGAGACATTTAAAAGAATGGTAGGTGTAGTTGTAACAAAAGTTTTTCTGCAAGCTCATGATGCATAAAAGGTGAAAACAAATGTAGATTTTCTATATTTTTATCCAAAAATGTAAAAACATATGTAGCATTTTTCTCCCCCTTTACAACTCACCACTAAATGTGTTGGTTTACCATACACAAAAATTAGAAAATGTGAAAGTCTCAAGGGCTGTGAATATGTTTGCGAGGCATAAGGGGTATCTCCTTTGCAGTGTGGAAAAGCCCTTCTTCTTTTCCAGAAACATCCAAAGTGGGTCAGACAGGACAGAGCTGACAACAGTCTACAAGTGCTGCTGCAGCTGTGCCCCTGTGTGTGTGCGTGTGTGTCTGTGTCTGCGTGTGCGCGTGTGTGTGTCCGTTTGTGTGTGGGCCAGTCCTTCATTCATGCTCTGCTTGCTTTGAGCCGAGCTTGACGTGTTTGTCTGCACAAACACAGGAATGGCACGACAGAAAATAAGACAAGAAAACACGCCGAGGGAGTTGTGGAGAGGCCACTTATGGAGGAAAAAAAATATCACACCCTCTCTGTGACAGGCCAATTTATATGTAAAAAGGACCATGGCTGTACAACAGAGCACTTTAAAATCTTGTGGTTCTGATGTACGTTGTTTTCCAAGGAAACCCCCCCTGCTGATGCCAAACCAGCACTCTGTTTCCCTAGAAACAGAGAAGTAGAAACATACAGTGCTTCTGTTGTAAAAAATAAAAAAAATAATCAATGTTGATATAACTGGGGAAAGTCTAGCTTCCATCTGTGATTAACACCACTTGTGTTGTGCCATTTGGGTACATTTTTTAAAGATGTAATAGCGATAGAAGTTCAAGAAAATTGACAAAGTTCTAAATAATAATAGAAAAATAGAAGTTCACAAGCAAGAACCACACCCCAAGAATGTCAGGATAAGGGGTTCATGGAGGAGAAATCTAGATGTCTTAGGAGTATTGCAACATTTTGCTAACTTATCCCTGGAAATAAAGATGAAGGATTACGTGATGGGGCTGAACAGTGGCGCAGTTGGTAGCACTGTTGCCTTCCCGGCCTGGGGTCTTTATGCATGGAGTTTGCATGTTTTCCCTGTGCATGCGTGGGTTCTCTCTGGGTACTCCAGCTTCCTCCCACAGTCCAAAAACATGACTGTTAGGTGAATAGGTCTCTCTAAATTGCCCTTAGGTATGAGTGTGTGCAGACATGGTTGTTTGTCCTGTATGTCTCTGTGTTGCCCTGCGATGGACTAGCGACCTGTCCAGGGTGTACCCCGCCTCTCGCCCCATGACAGCTGGAGATAGCCACCAGCCCCCCCGCAACCCTGCATAGGATGGACGGGTACAGATAATGAATTGATGGATGGATTAAGTGATGGAGGTTATAATGAGGAATGAGGGATGACAGACATGGAGTTGAGGGGTAGTGATGATTGAAAGAGGTGGGTCAGGTTGAAGAATGAATGAGGTCAGGATGAAGGATGTAGGCCGATGACCGATGGTCAATGAAGAGTTGAGGGGTGACGAGAAATTTAAGTAGGGATGAGGGATGAAAAGCGTTTGGGATAATGAACGGTGGAGGTAGGGTTACGGATGAAGGAAGTAGATATATGAAATTATTGAAGTGAAGATGAGGGATGTAGGATGTAGAGATGAGGGATAAAGGAGATGAGGGTTAGGATGAGGAATGATAGATGAAGGAGGTATGGATGTTTTTTTTTTTCTCTCCGTGTCCTGTCTGGCAGTGTGGCGCTCAGAATTGGTGTCTGAGTACCAAGTAGAAGCCAGACAGATTTACTATCACAAGGGGAGCACTACAGCTTTAGCTATACTACGCCGCTTGATATATATGTGTAAACAATCTTTATTAGAAATTACTGGGGGGGTTTTCCCCCCGAAACACCAGGGACAAGGAGACGGAAAATAAAGTGGAACAAAGAAAGTAGATGAAGAGATGAAGGAAAAAGGGTTTAGAGGGAGAGGGTAAGCTGAAGATAAAAGAAAGGAAGGGGAACACAGAAAACAGAAGAAAACATCACCGTCTCCCTCCACACCCGCAGGATGGCAGGGAGAGGGAAAAAAACAACGACAAAACAAATAGGAGGTTTGGATAATTAATGAAGGAGGTAGGGATGCGGGATAAAAATGAGGGAGGCTAGGTTGAGGGGTAATGGACGAATGACCTTGAGATAAGGGGTGAGAGTATGAGAAATAAAAGTGGTAGGGGTTGAGGAATGACAGAGGTATGGATAAGGAATGAAAGAGCTTATAATGTGGGTATAAAGAGGTAGAGATGAGTGACAAAGATTTAGAAAAATAGATTGAGAGATGACCATTGAAATAAGGATGAATAATTAGTAATGAAGGAGATAGAAAAGGAATGAGGGTTGTAAGGATAAGGAATGAAGGGGTAGGATGGAAGGAGGTAGGAATGATAAATGAATGATGAGGTAAGCAGAGAACAGCGGTAAAGAAGGAAGCAGTGAAGTGGTGACCGGTTGAGTGTGAGGTTATTGTGGAGTTAAAAGAAAACAATGAATTAACACATTTATTCTATTTCATAACAGATATAACGTGTCAATCCAAGTTTATATATATATATATATATATATATATATATATATACAGTTTTTTGTTTTGATGTATTCCACAGATTTCTCCGGATGCTCATCTTAATCTGATGTTGCTTTAAAAGCTCTACAGATCGAACCTAAAGGGGGGAATCTGTGTGTGGGAGATATATACCGGCTATCCTGCCCCGGGGAACACAGCCAGTATCACATGATTTATGGCCCTATGGAGGAGCCACTCTCAGCACACACAACCCATACATGCTCACACACACAAACACACGGACTTCACCTATCCAGCCACCATGAACGGAGTTTTAATTATTACAGATTGCTCTCAAGAATCAATCTCACTCCCCCTCACACACACACACACATGCACGCACGCACACACACATTGCTTAAAAGCCGGTCAAAGTCCCTGATCGATCGCACGTTTGCTAACTTTGTGTATCAACACAAAGAAATATGCTTGAGGGAATTGTACTCTCATTAAAAATCCATGTGAAAATGTCCGTGTAGCCCCGGAGTTTGCTGGGGTCCTGCAGAATCGAGGCTGCTGTGTGAAAAATTGCTGACCAAACCTAAACCTGGCATTTAAGTTGTGTTTCTAAGTAATTTCTCTGTGGATTTGTTTTGTGAGTGCATGTCTCTGTTTCCCTCTCCATATGGGCGTTACTATCCTGATTACCTGAAGATGCTTTGTTTTTTCGTCAACATATTTTCCATCTCCCCACATGGGATGGACATATTTTAAGATGCTAGCAAGCACTAGACTTCATTCAACTGACTGGCCAATTTAGACCCTGCAGCATGATACCACTGAATAGGTTTTCAGGTAGCCTGAAAGACCTTGTGTTTTCCCTTAAACTTCATCAGAATAAAATTGGAAAAAGAAAAAGAAAAAAAGAGAAAAAAAAAATCCAATTTTGGATGAGAACACATGTTGTTGCCTTGTGTAAACACTTTGCTGCGTTACAACCATGAACGTCAGCATATCTCATTGGGATTTTATGTAACATACAATCACAAAGTAGTATATCATTGTGAACCAGAATTAACAATATATATGATTTTCAGAATTTCTTACAAAAAAATTCACAAGTGTGGTATGGATCTGTTTTCAGCTGTCCTGAGTCACTACTTTGTAGAACTGCCTTCAATCCCTGTTACAAGTCTTTTCATCTCTACCAGCATGTTTGGCCATCTTTTTCCCCCGAAATATATCAACATTCGGGTGATTGGGTGGGGACTTTAAACAGCAGGTTTTAGGTCTGTCACTTGGAATTAGATCCCAACTTAGACTGGACCATTCTAATACCTTAATATGCTTTGACCTAAATGTTTCCATTGAAGCTCTGGCTGTATGTTGAAGGTCATTGTGATTCCGGAAGGTAACCGTGCAACCCAGTGCCTGTTTTTTAGAGCCTCTAACAGGATTTCCTGCTTCATCCATCTTCCCAACAATTTCATCCAGCTTCAACATCCTTGTTGAAGAAAAACATCAACATGGCATTGAAGCTGCCACCACAGTGTTTCACAGTGGTGATGATGAGTTCAAGGTGAATTGCAATCTTGAGTATTCCACTACACTTATCTTTTTGCATGATGGCAACAAAGATTTTCCTTTAAAAACCGGTTCTCTATACTTTACAGTACTGAGACTGCATTTGTTAAGGTTTAGGATGACATGTCTTTATAACGATTACTCATCTGTTTCCTATCATTCTTTGAATTTAGCTATTGTTTTTGCTATGTTTCTTTTTATCCCTGTTCTTTTATTTGTATGAATGGTATGTTACAAATACAGAAATACAGAACCCTACACTACAGAACCACTGTATTTATAATGAGGTTGCACCATGTAAACTATATTTTCTAGCTAGGTAATTAAATGAAGTCTAATGGCAGTTGACTGCACTGGATTGTATTAAGGGGTATCAGAATAAATGGGAGTTAGTACAGCTGTTGGACTGATTTTCATTTGTTGGGGGGGGAAAAGTATAATTTTCCTGGACAGACACGTTTTCCTTTGGACACCTTTTCATTGTTCAGGTGCTCAGCACAGTTGTGTCCTGTAGCATTACAACTCAGGTGGCACAGTAGGAAATATTTTCTTTCTGTAAAGGTGTGAGATATGTACCCGGCATAAACATTTCAGACCTGCACAGCCATAAAAAAGAAATAACTTTGCTCTCAGCTAGACCCTTTGAGATCTTTGTAACTGTATGACACATATACACACACATATGCACAGTTGCTTGCTGGGAAAGATGGCTCAGTGGGTTGGATGACGGTGAAGTTGTTTTTTTACCTCCCCAGGGCTTCTTAGAATTAAATCTAGTGTGATGGCTGTCTCTACAGTAAGCATTCTGTTGAACATATATAACCCGAGACGCATGCAGGTATGCACTTGCACACCGGATTTGTCTGTTCCCTGGTTTCAGCACAAACAATACGTAGTACTCCTGAGCAAGAACCTCGCAAAGCTTTATTAAAACATCTCTTTTTATGGTTTCATACTCCCCCGCCACTTTTTCATATCTTGACATAAATTGTGAAACCACCAAAAATGACATGGCAGGTGAAAGCTGCAGTGACTCTGAGCAATCTAACCACTTAAGATATGTTTTTACTGTAAATACATGGGTAATCCCCTGGTTGAGTTAAAGATAGAAAACAGACACCCTTGCATCCCAGAGAGGGTGCTGTTGGGTTCAAATATGGGAGTCAGATAGCCACTTATTAATTCTGATTCCTATAATTGGATGGTCTATCTCTGAGCAGGATGGGGCTTATGAGCCAGTAAAGGTAGGTCTGGGATTTGCCAGCAGACAGAGAGGGGGAGAGGGAGAAGAACTACATGCTGTTTTTAAGGCATTTTGAAGCAAAGATGCTAAAAAATCCCCAAAATTATTATTTTACAGCATCTTGTGAAATGTCAAAGCATATAGCCCATTTAGTAATATGCAGTGCTAACGTATTCATACCATATTTTGTCATTTTACAAGCACAAACCTCTGTGCATTTTTTGAAAAACATTAGCATTTTATGCAATACAAGATAACACTGAATTACAAACTAGAAGAAAAATGGTTTTCGCATATTATGCAAGTAAAAGTCCAAAACATGTGATGTGTATTTGTAATCAGCCTTGTCCTGATTCAATATTTTGCATGTTTTGCTAAAACCACATTTTGCTGTGTTATGTTTTTGCAGAATCCCTTGGAGTCAATAAGATCAGTTGGACAGTATGAGTGAATGAGGTTTTTTCTTCAGATTTTCAGCTGGATTTCCATCTAGACTTTAACTCAAACATTGTTACACATGAATATGCTTTGATGTAAAACATTCCATTGTAGCTTTTGTTGCATTCTTCTTTGTGTCATGCTAGAAACTGAAACAATGCTTCAGTCTAAGGATTTTTGTTAGCCTCTGACGCATTTTCGTCAGATTCTCCTGCTGAAGAACAGCATACCTACAGCATGATTCTGCATCCACCATGTTTTACCATAGGGATACGCTATGCGGACATTTGCAGTTATGTCAAAATGCATCTGACCAGAGCACAGTCTTCCACATATTTGCTGGTTGCATACATGGCTTGTAGTAAACTGCTTCCAAATGTTCTTATGGATTTGTGTCAGTGATCTTGCCACTCTTCCATAAAAGCCATCTTTTTTGAGTGCATGACTACAAGTAATCCCACTGAAGGATTCTCCCACCTGAATAGTGGATCTCTGCTGCTACTACAGTATTCCTATGGGTCTCTTTTCTAAATAATATATTGTTTTTTCATTCCATTACCTGACTTTAACTTCAAGGGGCAGGAATTCCATTGCATAGGAATGTTTCTTTTATTTTTTGCAGGAAACTTGACTGTTCTGTCTGTTTTCCCTTTTTTCTCTTACAGATCCCCAGCTCAAGGGTATAGTGACCAGGTTATATTGCAGGCAGGGATACTACTTGCAAATGAACCCAGATGGCTCTCTTGATGGGACCAAGGATGACAGCAGTAATTCCAGTGAGTACAGTGGCGCTATTTTCTTTTGCCTCTGGGAATACAAATTTTAAAAGGTGACAGAAAAAAGTAAAAAGAAAATGCTGAACAGGGAACATTGTTAACCATAGCTCAACTGTTTTACACTTTTGTTAATTTAAACCTCCTTTGGCACAATTCAATGTAACAATGTTGATGTTCAGGTCTATACTGTTGGACATTTATCGTTCTGGTGTGGAGATTATATATTTCCAGTCTTTTCTTGTCATTCTTTTCCAACCCTTGAGTCAATATATTCCCTCAATTTTTAGACTTTGTAGTAAATGTCTTCTTAAAGCACAGCCATGGGATCACACCAACTCGTCCTTATCTCTGAGGGAGAAAGTGAACCAGGAAAAAGCAGGCTTAACAGAGAGGAAAATGCTATTATTACCTTGTTCTGGAACTGCTCTTCTGCTGCTTTAGGCTAGGTGGTTAATTTGATTCCTGGAGCTGGTGCTAACGCTGGCTTGATACTTAGCATTGTGTCACTTACCGCTGTCAGCAAGAGAGGGTTTGGCACATGTCACATCTGATCAAATAAGAAAGCTATAGATAGGATTTACAGAGGAGAAATAATGTTATTATTAAAACTTAAATGTTGAAATAGAGCTCGGAAGAATTGTAAAACTTTTTCCCCCATTAATCTTTTATATAGGGGTCTTTGATTTCATCAAAACAAGAGATTCACATACTTAGTCAACTATGGTTTGGTATTGAAGGCGGCTCGATGTTAACCTAGCTGAAATAAACACACTAAAAAAAGGAACAGATGACTGCCTTTTATCTAATCAAAATGTTTCATTCTATCTATCTATCTATCTATCTATCTATCTATCTATCTATCTATCTATCTATCTATCTATCTATCTATCTATCTATCTATCTATCTATCTATCTATCTATCTATCTATCTATCTATCTATCTATCTATCTATCTATCTATCCATCCATCCATCCATCCATCCATCCATCCATCCATCCATCCATCCATCCATCCATCCATCCATCCATCCATCCATCCATCCATCCATCCATCCATCCATCCATCCATCCATCCATCCATCCATCCATCCATCCATCCATCCATCCATCCATCCATCCAAGCTCCTTATTCTAGCTTTTCCACATGGGACTCTCCATCTGCAGATTCTGTTTTTCTGATTTGTAAGAGTAGATATACAGTATGTGTGGTGGATGCTGGTTTTATTTTCTTTTAAATAGCCCAACACATTTAAAACACTTTACTTATGTCCATATTTATTTATTTTAATTTCATTAGCACCCTTGTAAAATATACGTAGATTTGAGTGTAAATGCAACAAATAACACAATTAAGATTGAGGAGATCCTTTTGATAATCCTAGTAAATTTAAATGTTTTATATGTACAAAACAGTCTCTTCGGCATTAAAGTGTGACCCCCCCCCCCCCCCCCCCCCACTCGAGGCAACATAACACATTTTATTACTGCCCAAGAATCATAAACCACAGTAGGATGAAACCTGTACTTTAGGCACTATGTTACCAGAACCAGCATTTGTCTAAACTCAAAAAGAATTGTGGTACATTTAATTTTGCTTTTAGGACAAGTAAAACATGTGGTATTCTTTCCATGTCAAATAATGTTTAAAAAATGTATTTTATCTCTGATTTTAGACCTTAAAGTTTTACTACAGCTGGGAATCTTCCATTTCACTACACTTTGCACATGGGATTCCCAGTAACAAATAGGAAACATCTGTTTTTGTGTTATTGAATACAGAATGTATAAAATAATGCATTAAACCAAATAAGAAAGTGACCAAAATAATCTGATTTGATTGTAATGCATTGATTAGACTATCTCCAGATATTGTTTCTGAATATGAATATGAACCATTCATTTGATAAAGTGCCTGGAGATGGCATTTGTAATTTTAGCCATTATGTCCAATGGGATTTGACTTTAACTGACACAGCAAGCAAATAAAAGGAAGATAGCAAAAAAAAAAAAATATATATATATATATATATTATATATATATATTATATATTATATATATATATATATATATATATATATATAGAGAGAGAGAGAGAGAGAGAGAGAGAGAGAGACTGTACTGTTCTCCAATCTCAGTGTTACTTATATTTAGTATTAGAAACCAGTTTAACACAAAATCTAAAATAATAATAAAAACATAACACTTTTATTTAAATGTCTGTATTGATGTGTCTGTTTTCCAGCGTTGTTTAACCTTATTCCTGTGGGCCTCAGAGTTGTCGCCATTCAGTCAGTGAAGACAGGGTTATACATCGCCATGAACGGGGAGGGCCATCTCTACACCTCAGTAAGAACACTATTTTATTCTATTCTGTGTGTATGTATTCGAATAGTTTTGGATTCTTGTTTAATTTATTTTTACAGATTTATACACAGTTAAGATAGTATGGAAAATAAAAAACTATTTTTTTCTTTTTTCACGTATTTTAGGGATTTGACCAATTCTGATGTCGCATAATTTATTAATATCTCTTCATAGTTTATGTCGTGATGCACTCTAAAATAGAACACATCTTAAAAATCACCAAGGAAGTTTTGTTCAGATTTTGGAGCAGCCTCTCATTTTGCTATATAGTGGGTGTTATTGACTGTTTCTCTTCAACCAGGGTTCAGTAAGCTTCACAGCCAGGGGGAGTAATAAGACTTCACCCAGCAGAGATAGAGCTTCTTTGCTTGGCACTTTACTCTGTCCTACAGCAGTCGTACAAATCAATCAGCAGGAGGAACACTGGGAGTAGTGCTCCTCTTTTAGACAGGAGAATCCCTCAGAACAACTGTCTCCTCTTCCCTCTGCAGCCGTTATGTTCCTAATTCTCAGAGCACAGACCAGGCATGGGCATCTTATTCCTCATTCATTACTGTAGGGGGTTAAGAGGAACTTTTTCTTTCAGTGTACCATGCACCCCAAAGAAATTCTCTAAAATGCAATCACTGCTCAATTTAAAGCATGAAATGAAATTTGTTTGAAAAGGATTGACCTAGAATCCTGTTGATTTTTTTTTTCAAGCTTTGTTCAACAAGGGTTGTAAATTAATATATTATGTGATATTTAAAGGTACTATGTCGCTGCACACAAGGCTTGTATTTTGATACTAGTAAAGAGGTATTACCCTTGTTAATACTAATCCATGCATAACTGATTCCACAAAAATACTGATAACACACATACACATGCATCAAATCATTTAAATGTCAGCACATTAGTTCTTTTACTTTTTACTTATAGTTGGCAATGACTTTGGATGAACCCTTCGGTTCTAATAATAAAGTCAAAAACAAAACTTCCCAAAGTTAAAAAAAGAAAGATCCTAAGAATAGGTAAAATTAACAAAGTTTATGCAGCGCAAAATGATTTTTTATTTTGTTTTAAGATATTTCAGGTCCAAACTTTTTTCTGAAGCTGATGAATACTTGTAGCGGTATAACCACACTGAAAGCTATTACTGAGAGAGAGAACCCTCCATCTTCACTTCTATCCAAAAGAACAAGGGACTGTTAGAACAAAGCACTCTTGTGTATTACAGAGGAACAGTGAGAAGTTTAAGGTTGGAAAGAACAAGATTGTGATATTCCCCATTTAATTCAGGGTTTTATCAGAACCCAGTGCAGAGAACTTAACACAGGAGATATACACTCTCTCATTACACTGGCTGTACTCTGGTGGTGGGTTATTGGATTAACTGAGAGAGTTGGGGGGAATTATCTAGATATTTAGCGTAATCCATTTTAAATGGAATAAAATTATTTATTTTTTTCCAATGTACATTTTTTTTAAAAGAATATGGTTGGTTTAAGAAACAAGACTTAAGCTGACTTGAAGCAATTTATGTGATGTTGTGTACAACATATCATACATTGGGACCACCAGTTTATACCATATTAAATACTAAATAATAAAAGAAACAGACACGGATACATGAATGAAATAATGGTCTGGTAGGCCTTAATAAGAATTTTCCTTGGAAACTTGCTTATAGTTAAACACAAAAGCACTATCACTAACATCCCTTTTAAATTGTCCTTGCTCAATCTTTTCTTTTTCCTTTTGGCCCACAGGGGAACGTCTAAGCAGTTGCAAAGTGTCTTTCTTCCTTGGGCTGGCACCCAGTTTATCAAGCTGTGATGCTGCTTTTCTGATTTATAGAGTTAAAGAGGGAAAAAAAAGAGTATGTTTTGGGTTTATGTGTATTACTTAGAATATACTAATAATGCAATGGTGTTTAGATGCACAAGTAATTCTGTAATTCATTTAAACGCTGTAAATGTAAAACAATCATTAGTGTGATGCCTACACATACATGCAATACCAAGAACTATTAGTTTAATCAACATGAACAACTAGCAATGACTAAGTTTTGATTTACTTTTCCTAGAACTTTATTAATACTTGGTTATACAGGCATATCCAATCAGACTTGTCAATCTTTCATGTCGATGAAATTGAACTTGACTTCATTCAACAACATTTCCATGATTGTCATTATAATTGTAAGAAAAACTAAGCCTTTCTCCTTTCAGAAAAAAAACAACAACTTTGTAACTTATGACCAGTAAGTATGTCCACATATACAAAAGGAGTTATGGAAGTTTGGAGGTCTGGAGTGTAAAGGTGTGTGTGACAACATTTCAAACAGCTGACCATCTTTCTAGGACTGGAAATCCCACTATATTCAACCCAAGACTGTTCGGTGCTTAGATAAATTGCAAATACCCGAGGGGCAACATTTCAGACTTCATGGGCCTTAGTTAACAAGGTAAAGTAGATGACGGAACAATTTAAAACAAGGGTAAATGCCCCAAAATTAGTTTCAAAACAGTTGTTGCTTTAAAAACGTAATAGATGGCGTTCCTGTGGTGTCAGGATCATGACTAACAGGGTTTTTCAAAATTAGGAACTATTTCCCAACAACCAAATTCATTGTGTCCTTTAATAAATGGAAAGTTTAGTAGATTATCCACAACTAGTTTAATTTTTTTTACAGAGTTGACTGACACTGATAGGTTGATGAGTAAAAAAATAGTACCTGCTAAATGATTTGAACTTTGCTCTTTAACCGAAAGTATTTTTACCTGTAAGTTGGTTGGACCAGTCTTTGATCACAATATTTTTTTCCCATAACCTTTTATGACTTGACCAGGCAGAAGAGCTGTTAAGAGGATCTTTATACTTTTCCTAGTTGGAATATTACATTTCCTTGGCCTGCCTCATCTCTACAAGTAGCCCTTGTACATCTTGCACATTTTTTTCTTTGCTAATGGAGGTAGTGATCAGACATCAGTTTTCCTAACCACCCACTCGAAGGTCTCTCTTTTGCTCCCTGGTGTGCAAATTACTCCAGTAATGGCAGTCTTGCAAGATGCTGCACATCCTCCTCCATTTTCACCTCCTCCGTCTTTCTACATCCTTCATTTTGCCCTGTAAGCAGGGTTCAACTGTGATGCCCATAATCTCTCTATTCCTTCACAGGAATACACCTGACAGTCGACCTTTTTCTAGCCATTTATGGTATTGGATTTTTATTCATTCCCATGTTCAAAACTATCTTAGATGGCTTTGATGGCATAATAATATAGAAATGTCCAGGGGCATAGACAAAAAATGTGCTTTAGATATAAAATAAAATAATAAAATAATCTGTCTCTCTGTTTCTCAAAGGTCATTTCATTTACATTGATTAAAATTCAATTGGCCAGATATTCTATTTAGGTATTACATACATTACCAAGTCTTTCATTACAGTGATGTACTTTGATAATGAGTGACACTTGAAGTGAGTCAAAAGGAGAATTCTACTCAAGCCCATTCAAGGCTTCTGCTGGTGCATCATAATCCTCTGTGCTAGGCCCCCAAGGCGCCGAATGAGGCTCAAATGACAGAGATAGAATCAAAGTGACAGTGCAGCCTGGCACAAAGGACACACCACAGAATAAAGGAGAGTTCAATCATCTCACTTCTTTTCAATCTGCTCCCCTTTGTGTCTGAGCCAATAAAGTCCAGGCTAATTTCTTCTCTAGGCTGCTCCCAGGACCAGGCATTTCTCCTGAAATCTAATAAAAGGAGTTATTCCCGGCTTGTTGAATGAGGTAGCTGAGACAGGATGTACAAAAGTCTCTTGATAACTGTAATATAGCCCGTAATGCAAAAAACAGACCACTGTAAATAAGATAAAAAAGTAAAAACCTCCTTCATTCAGTAGGGACGCCTGTATTAAAAACCCTACAAGCCAACAAGGAAGCTGTTGATATTCTATTTTGCTACACATGATGAAATTGTGGTATTAGAGAATGCAACTCCCTGGTGATAATCTTCTTTTTTCAGAGCTGCTAATACTGACTCCTGCCATCTCTCTTGTGTAAATGTTCAGCATTTTTATGGTTGACTGAGTTCTTTAGAACCATTTCCCCTTTCCTTCACTCCACCCCAGTCTCTCACTGCAGGCTTTCTTTATCAGGAGCTTGCACTTGTTACTGCTACCTTTCATGTTTATCAAATTGACTCGCCACATCATTTGAGTGGAACCCTTCAGAGGACCAATCGGAAGAAGTGAAGCAGCGTTATTTTCACTTGTTAAGGGCCGTTTCATAGTTAGTGCATGAACACAGAAGACTGAGAGCATCCACATCATGCTGTGCCCAATTCAGAATCTATGAAGGCTCCAAGGAGCTTTACGTGAGGGCTTGTTTGTTGTATATATTTTTAAACAGTGGTTATTGAAAAGTGGCTTGAAGGGGAAACAATTGGATTCTTTGAGAGAGCTCAAGTTGGATGTCCTCTAAATTGAGGTATGCTGGCAACATATTATTTTCCAACTTCCTATATACTAGTTGCTTCTCTAAAATTCTTCTAGCAGTCTTTAGATGTCTGGTAAAAGGATTTTCATCTGTGGTGAATACATTTCCAATTAAAAGTGATCTAAAAGGTTCTGGAAATTTTATTGTGGTTCTCCAGATAAGGTGAACCAAAATAATAGCTGGTTAAGTGAACCAATAAATATGTTTGATCAGATGTTGTTGACAGCCACATTCTACACACTATCATATATGGCTAAATATTTCTTCATTTTTTTTGTCATAAATACATATTTCAGATCATCAAACACATTTTAATATCTGACACACAGAAGCAGAGTAAAAATAAGAACAAAAATTATATCAGTAATTAAAGGGGAAATAAGTAAATTAAATTTCCTCTTAAACCTAACTATCATTATACATTGGCAATCAGTCTTTTGCATTTCTGTAGAGGAATTTTGACCCAGTCTGCTTTGGAGTGTTGTTGTAATTATGTCATAGTGGATGGTTTTCAATTGAACTCAATTCAATTAAGAAATACTTTATTGATATTAAAGGGAAATTAAATTTTGTTTAACTGATATTATCCAAGTATCTTCAAAGAGTTGTTGTGGATGATGCTGAAAATACGCTGGCTCGGTCCTCTCATCTGATGTGTCTCCATACAAAATTGTCCCATTAAGGAATTTGTTAAGATGTCATCATATCACGACTGTTTCTGCAGTGAGTGGCACTGATCAGCTCCAAAAGGCACTCACAACAGCCTAACGAGACATCAACAATGGAAGGGGCAGGGATGGTTGCCGCGTTTCTGTTTGTAATGCTGCCACATTTCTGTTTGCTATGTTGCTATACACTGCTTCGCCAGCAACTCTTCCAATTTTACAAATGTTGGTTGTTTGGCGATGTCTGCTGATATCATTTTCCACAGAGTTACAACCAGTCACCATGAGTTAACCACAAGTCCCACCCAGTGACTCTACCAGGCCATTTCCAAGTACATATCCCAAGGCTGGTATTCAACTGGTTCCTGGAATGGCCTGGAAAGTGGTCCTTTTGTGCTGGCGCGGTGAGATTGAGACACGGGCATACCATGAAGGCCTGGTAAAATTACCCATAAGTTCCAGTTGTGGAAACAGGCCTATTGTTGTTGTATGACAGTTCCATGACTGACATCACATGCTAACAGCTCATTTTCTGGGCAGCAAAGAGAGTATTGTACAGTAACATGACCTGGATGACACCATCACTTCTTGGTAAGCACTACTAATCCACCTCATTTGCTTTTGCCACTCCTCTTTAAAAATTTGTCTGGCCAGCAGAGAGGCGTTACAGTTGAGGAATATGATCCCTGCCCATTATGATCAAATTTGTCTAATGTTTTTCCATAGCTTCTCAACTGAATTGAATTTTGGTCTTTGCCTAGGCCACTTCAAAACGTCCAAGCCCTAAAGCAACAAAGCAGTTCCACTCTATCACACTATCACCACCCGTTTTGATTGTCTGAAATGCTGTGTTAGCTTTATACCAAATATAACGACACACACGCCTTCCAAAGAAAGGTGTAATTATAGGTTTCTTTTTTATTGTTGAATTATTTTCCCTATTAACACTGACCTTGAGTGATCCGAATAAGGTCTGCAGTGCTTTAGATGCTTTTCTGTGTTCTATTGTGTCCTGGATGAGTCATTGATGCATTCATTTTGGAAGGCTGGACACTCCTTGGAAGGTTCCATAATAAAGGAAATCATCATTTTAAAACTGCTTTATGTTTTTATCATCTTTGTGTAATACTAAAATTTTTTGATGATTCTAAACACTCCAATGTGACAAAAAGGCAAAAAACAGAAGAAATCTGTTAAGAGGCAAATAGTTATCTTTACAGGACTGTACAAAATACATCCCCGACCAACTAAATTGCCAAGGATACCAAACAGGACCATTATGGATATTGTTTAAAGTTGTCATGGTAGTAGGCAGATTAAATAATGTATCATTTCCTTTATCTTCCAAACTACTATTTGTTTCTTATTTTTCACCTTTTTTCACCTCTTGCTCCTTTCATTCTGAAACACATCATTTTCAGATTTTTTTTAAAGACCCCACTTTCAAATGTTTGGTGGTCAATGACTTGACAGCTTGTCAGAAACAGCAGAGAGCAGGACAACTGTATTATGCAAATATGATATTGATCATTGATTGAAGTAAAATCTAGATTATAAACAGAATGTTTTAAGGTCAAAGTCCGTAAATCTGTGACCAAGCAAAACTTCTGATCTACTTCAGTCACAAGAACTGAACCACTGGACAAAGACATTTTGTTCACATTGTTTAGCTTACCAAGTTCGCAGTATTAGTATATGTGCTGTTACACATATACTAAAATGTGACATATACACTACCGTTCAAAAGTTTGGGGTCACCCAAACAATTTTGTGTTTTCCATGAAAAGTCACACTTATTCACCACCATACGTTGTGAAATGAATAGAAAATAGAGTCAAGACATTGACGAGGTTAGAAATAATGATTTGTATTTGAAATAAGATTTTTTTTACATCAAACTTTGCTTTTGTCAAAGAATCCTCCATTTGCAGCAATTACAGCATTGCAGACCTTTGGCATTCTAGCTGTTAATTTGTTGAGGTAATCTGGAGAAATTGCACCCCACGCTTCTAGAAGCAGCTCCCACAATTTGGATTGGTTGGATGGGCACTTCTTGCGTACCATACGGTCAAGCTGCTCCCACAACAGCTCAATGGGGTTCAAATCTGGTGACTGCGCTGGCCACTCCATTACCGATAGAATACCAGCTGCCTGCTTCTTCTCTAAATAGTTCTTGCACAATTTGGAGGTGTGTTTTGGGTTATTGTCCTGTTGTAGGATGAAATTGGCTGCAATCAAGCGCTGTCCACTGGGTATGGCATGGCGTTGCAAAATGGAGTGATAGCCTTCCTTATTCAGAATCCCTTTTACCCTGTACAAATCTCCCACCTTACCAGCACCAAAGCAACCCCAGACCATGACATTACCTCCACCATGCTTAACAGATGGCGTCAGGCATTCTTCCAGCATCTTTTCAGTTGTTCTGCGTCTCACAAACGTTCTTCTTTGTGATCCAAACACCTCAAACTTGGATTCATCCGTCCACAACACTTTTTTCCAGTCTTCCTCTGTCCAATGTCTGTGTTCTTTTGCCCATCTTAATCTTTTTCTTTTATTGGCCAGTCTCAGATATGGCTTTTTCTTTGCCACTCTGCCCTGAAGCCCAGAATCCCGCAGCCGCCTCTTCACTGTAGATGTTGACACTGGTGTTTTGCGGGTACTATTTAATGAAGATGCCAGTTGGGGACCTGTGAGGCGTCTGTTTCTCAAACTAGAGACTCTAATGTACTTATCTATCTTGTGCAACGCGGCCTCCCACTTCTTTTTCTACTCTGGTTAGAGCCTGTTTGTGCTGTCCTCTGAAGGGAGTAGTACACACCGTTGTAGGAAATCTTCAATTTATTAGCAATTTCTCGCATGGAATAGCCTTCATTTCTAAGAACAAGAATAGACTGTCGAGTTTCAGATGAAAGTTCTCTTTTTCTGGCCATTTTGAGCGTTTAATTGACCCCACAAATGTGATGCTCCAGAAACTCAATCTGCTCAAAGGAAGGTCAGTTTTGTAGCTTCTGTACCGAGCTAAACTGTTTTCAGATGTGTGAACATGATTGCACAAGGGTTTTCTAATCATCAATTAGCCTTCTGAGCCAATGAGCAAACACATTGTACCATTAGAACACTGGAGTGATAGTTGCTGGAAATGGGCCTCTATACACCTATGTAGATATTGCACCAAAAACCAGACATTTGCAGCTAGAATAGTCATTTACCACATTAGCAATGTATAGAGTGTGTTTCTTTAAAGTTAAGACTAGTTTAAAGTTATCTTCATTGAAAAGTACAGTGCTTTTCCTTCAAAAATAAGGACATTTCAATGTGACCCCAAACTTTTGAACGGTAGTGTAGGTGCTATAGTTAAATTGTTCAGGTCCATTCAAACACCTGAACTAGATTTTGTTCAGTGACTTCTTACAATAAATACAGTCAGCTTACACTTTCAGAGGAATCAAATATTTCTAATATAGTGTATATCTGGAGAGATATGACTCTGATTTGAGAGATTAACAAGTGCATCACTTGTTCATTTAGTTATTTAGTTCATTTATTTGTATTTGGTGGCCTGTAATTGTATAGATTGTGTAAATTGGTATAGTGTTTCAGTTGCATATATGCAGTATAGAAGAAGGTTGTGACTCTAGCAGGAGTTGAGCTCAGGTTGGGTGGGTAGCCTCATTATTTTTTGAGTGTTGCTCTCTTTAATGCCATGTCAGGAAGAGAAGCGGTCACAAGGGCGCAGAGAATTGATTCACGTTTTAATAAATAACTAGGTTGAAGGAAAGCATCAAAGCTTAACTGGTAAACTGCAGGTCAGGGCCAAGATGAGACAAGCATATATTAACTGGTCATTCTGTCATTTAACATCAGTTTTGATATTAATGCATTTATATTTTCCCCATAAAAATGACCTGGTGGGATTCTTCAATTGTTATTCTATGAAATATTTAACTTCTTTGTACAGTAAATTCAGAGGAGTTGGAATTTGAAGTACTTAAATAGTTTCCCTGATTTTTCTTCTTCTTTTCCACTCTAATAAGATACCCTCCTTAAAACTGGGAGTCCCTCCTCAGTATGTTTGACTTTACCAGAGGGAATTAGCCTTCCCTAAACTATAAATCATGATACACAACACTGCTGATATGTCCTCCATATCTTTCCAGGTCAATAGCTTAACGTCTATTAATGTCAGACTCTTAAACCTCTCTGCTATTCCCCAGGTTATTCTGGGCAAATTAAGAGTTGGAGAGTGCAGCTGCTTTCTGAGTCACTGGTTTACATGACGCATAATTATGATCAACTGCAAGAATGAATCATTTTTGGAAGATATCTTAGAAAAATCATTTGATAGGTGGATGGATTTTACATGGTATAACCTGTATATAATTGTGCTTATATTAGCAGATTTTTTAAATCTGTATTAGAGGCTCATTTATTACTTTATTTTTTACTTGTAAAAATATTTATCAAACCATTAGATATCATACTTAAAAAAATGTAAGATACTTTTAAAATGTTTGACAAATTGTAATCCACACCCATTCCTGGGTTGTCCACAACATGGTGGACAACCCGATTAATAAAGTATATCTGTATCCTGAAAACTAGTTCCCTAGTTCCTAAAATGATTTATTCAACCAGGTGAATCTTTCTTGTCTATGTGATCCTTAAAGTAGATCAAAAAAGCAGCAGATATACCTTCAAGCATCACTGTAACCACATGTGATTGATTCTCTGGTCTTTGACGATAACAATTTTAGAAAAATGTCTGCTGCTGGCTCTATGCTTTCACTCCCTGGATCTTATTCTTCCTATAATATCTAATTCCATTATTTTATGGCTTATAGCATAACTTTTCCTTGAGAATCCATCAAACTCAGAACATGACTTGTTTTGTTCAAAATAAGACTGAAGCATATGGGATGCTTTTTTTCCCTGTTGTAAGAAGGTGACTTTTTTAGAGGTTTTTCAGAGGTTACAATTCCAAGAGTTAAACTCTGTCTAAATACACAATGATCTGCTGCTTGTTTTAACACACTGAAGCTGATGAACAAATCAATGTGTATTATGAAGTGGCAGAAACAATAACTGAAACAATAAACACAGCTTTGAAATTTATTTAAAGTGTTGGAGTCTGACAGCCAAAAATCCACTTGAATAGATGGTGACCAAAATATTTATTTTTTAAAAGGACAATCACTTATTGAGAAACTGTCAAAATTAAAGCACCATTTATTGTCTTCCTCCATCTGTACTCTGTTTGCTCCCTGACTGGCCTTTCAACCCATGTCCATTAAGGACTTTTTTTTCTGTGGGCGATGCCACGCTCTTATAAATTTCAACACCCAATCTTCAAATTGACTGTTTTAATTGTTCATGTGTTGATACACACATTCTCACCAAAACACAGTAATCTGTGTGACACAGAACCTGTTTCCTTCCTGAATTGTATGATGATTGGACATTCTTATGGAATGCAACCGTAAGGGGTCACAAGCGAGTGATTTCTTGTGCTGATTCCAAGTCTGGTAAAATACAGAGTTGTGTCAGGAAGAGCATCCAACGTAAAAGTTAAGCCAAATCAGATATGTGAATCCCAAACATGAGATCCACACCAGATCAGTTGAGGCCCATGTTAAAGCTGCAGTCCGGAGAATATATTTATGTATCAAAGTTTTATACATCTTTAAAATGATAGTGGGGTTCAATAGTATGATAAAAGGCTAGTGCTCCACAACACTTATTTTTCTTAATCCCACCTTCCTCCCGTAGACCCCTATGCATTTCACACTGAGCGCCGAATTTCTTTAGCCAGTAGAATTTGAGTTTCCGCATTGTCGGCTGTCAATCAACTTGCATGCGGATCACGCAAACATGTGAACATGGGGCCGCGCACACAGACTCCATGTCTTCCCGTTTACAGTCGCGCTTGCTGCTTACTTCTTTGACTTGCTGTGTCACCACAGGTGATGCGCGTGCACAACTGCTGTGGTACGCCTGGAGGGAGGGAAGGGGAGGGGAGGGGGGAGTGTTTTGGGAGGGGCCTTGGTACGTTGGATTTAAAAAATCTCTCTCCCTCAAATACTCCGGACTGCAGCTTTAACAATGACCACCACCGGTGCTGTTGACCCACAGGGTGCCAGCAGAAATTGGGCTACTGTTGGTTGATGGAGGAGAGGAGGAAGACGTGTCCGGAGGCAGAGAGAGCAGAGGAAATTCAAGAGTTTAGAATTGAGAGTAGAGACTTTGAATGTTGGGACTATGACAGGTAAAGCTAGAGAGCTGGTGGACATGATGCAGAGAAGGAAGGTGGATATACTATGTGTTCAGGAGACCAGGTGGAAAGGTAGCAAGGCTAGAAGCTTAGAAAAAGGGTTCAAGTTGTTCTACCTTGGTGTAGATGGAAAAAGAAATGAAGTAGGAGTTATCTTGAAGAAGGAGTTTGTTAGGAATGTTCTGGAAGTGAAAAGAGTGTCAGATAGGCTGTTGAGTCTGAAGCTTGAAATTGAAGGAATAATGATCAATGTTGTTAGTGGTTATGCCCCACAGGTAGGATGTGAGTTAGAAGAGAAGCATAAATTCTGGAGTGAACCAGATGATTTGATGCAGTGTATAAAATGTCAAATGGGGAGGAAATAGAGAAACTATGGAGTCCTACAGATACCTGGGGGTGGTTTTGGATCAGAAACTGGAGTGGACCACTAACACAGATGCAGCATGCAGGAAGGGACAGAGTTTCCTTTTCTTCCTCAGGCGGCTATGGTCCTTCGATGTCTGCAGTAACATGCTGCAGATGTTCTACCACACAGTCATTAAAAGTGTGCTTCTGTATGCTGTTGTGCTGGGGAAGTAGCACAGCGGACAATAACTGCAGACGTCTGGACAAACTGGTCAAAAAGGCCTGTTCTGTGCTGGGTCGGGAGCTGGAACCTGTAAGAACTGTGGTGGAGACGCAGATGAGGAGGACGCTGCAAGGCATTCTGGCTAATACAGAACATCCCCTTCATGATGTCCTGACCAGCCAGAGAAGCAGCTGCAGTGAAAGATTGATATCTTTGAGATACAGGACTGAGAGTTTCAGGAGATCGTCGGTTTGGGTCGATCGGTCGGTCGGTCTGTTGCTGGCCAATCAAGCACAGTAATCCAATGGTTAGCCATGTTTTGGTACTTTGCACCTGCAGTATGGGCAGGTGCAAAGTCTTACTGGAAAATGAACTCAGCATATCTGTGAGGTTCGTCTGCAGAAGGAAGCATGAAGTGCTCCAAAATGTACTGGTAGATGGCTGCGTTTATTCAGCACTTAATAAAGTACAGTGGACCAACACCAGCAGATGACATGGCTCCCCAAATCAACACAGACTGTGGAAACTTCACACTGGACTTCAAGCATCTTGGATTGTGTGGCTCTCCATTCTTCCTCCAGACTCTGCTACCTTGTTTTCCCAATGAGATGCAAAATTTGACATTTTTTTTTCTTTTCTTTAGCCCAGGTAAGACTCTTCTGACGTTGTTTATTGTTCAGGAGCGACTTGACAAAAGGACTACAACATTTGAAGCTCATGTCCAGGATCCGTGTGTGGTGGCTCTTGATGCACTCCAGCCTTAGTTCACTCCTTATGAAGGTCCCCAACACTTTTGAATGGGCTTTTCCTGACAATCCTCTCCAGGCTGCACTCATTCCTGCTGCTTGTGAACCATTTTCTTCCACACTTTTCCCTCTCACATAACTTTCTATTAGTGGGCTTTGATACAGCACTTTGGGAACATCCGACTTCTTTTGCAATTACCTTTCGAGGCTTTCACTCCTTAAGGAGGGTGTCAATGATGGTTTTCTGCACAACTGTCAGGTCAGCAGTCTACCCCATGACTGTGATTCCTACTGAACAAGACCGAGAGACTATTTAAAGGCTCAGGAACCCTTTGTAGATGTTTTGGATTAATTAGCTGATTAGAGTGCGACACTAATCACACTCAAAATATGGAACCTTTTCACAACATTCTAATTTTCTGAGATTTTGAACTTGTGGTTTTCATAAGCTGTAAGCCATAATCATCAAAATTATAACAAATAAAGGCTTGAAATATCTAGCTTTGCATGTAATTAGTCTGAATTAATTATTAGGTTCACATTTTAAGTTGAATTACTGAAATAAATGAACTTTTGCATGATATTCAAATTTTTCAATTTTCATCTGTACAAAATCAGAATGTCATGAGCTGGTCTTTCTCAGATTGCTTCAAGTATAGGTAACCTTGTGCATGTAAACTTTTCAATTTGAATCAAGTAATAAAACATCCTCAAAAAATGTTAATCATTTTGGCATTTGCAAAATAGAAATAATTTTGGAAATCTTGCCAGACCTCAAACAAGACATATTTTGTCTGTACGTTTTGCCTCAAAGTGAGAAAAAAAGGTAATGTGTCTTTTTACACCGTGTATGTAAATATCTGGGTTCAGCTGTAGTTCAACTATGTGTTTCAGTCATCTAGGTGTGAGCTTTGGAAGTGTAACCGAAATGTCTAAAACTGGCTATTTGCAAGCTTAAAATCCAACACTAACCATGGAGGTCAGTAGTCAAGTATTGATCTATAGGCCACAGCTTACATTTCTAGTTTTAGTTTTTATTAGTTTCTCCCTATTTATCATAAAGCTCTTGAGAATTGAGAACTGAAATGTGAAATAGTGGTGACTTATACTTTTAACAAAGGTTTCACCTCTTTGATCCAATTTCACTATTATAATTTTCTAAATTAAAAAAAGAAACAATTACAGAAAATGAGCACACATAGATAGAGATGATATTACACAGTGACCATTTTGAGTTAGACAAGACAAGTTTATTTGTATAGCACATTTTCAGCAACTGGCAATGCAGTGCTTTATATAATTAGAAGTAAAATAAAATAACAAGCAAAAAAATACATTTCAAGTAGGGGAAAAAGATAATGGCAGGTGTAAAAACAGACTACAGTTTATGATGTTCCAGTTGTTAAAAATCAAAGGCAACTCTAAACAGATTGGGGTTTAGCTTGGATTTAAATGAACTATGTTTGAGCAGTTTTGCAGTTTTCTGGAAGTTTGTTCCAGATTCAAGGTGTATTGTAAATTTCCTCCTACCATCTGTCATCTCTGTATTAGGTAAAACATTTTTGATATATCAGAACATCTTACGGTAGTTCAAATATTATTTTATTTCCATACAAGTGTTCTCTGCTTGAGAACCATAGTTGCATAAATTTAGAAACGTGTCTCCTGGCAGTTCTGAGAGCTTGTACAACTGTATATGAACCTCCCAGAAATTCCTCCTCTGCTTTCTTTGTAGAAGCATGTTACAGCTGCATTTTTCAACCCACTGAATGCCAGATTTCTTACCATGCTGGAAATTGGCCAACTATTGATCCATCAGCAACAGCTCAAACCAAACCCCCTCATCCAACTGAAATAATCCTTAAAAATGGGCTGCCCAAAAATGTACAAATAGTTGCAAGATACTGCGGGAATGCTATGGGGAATCTATGAAATGTATCCTGCAGACAGATAATGAAAAAGCAGGAGCCTAACGCAAACATAAATAGTGTATTGACTATTAGAAGGGAAGAACAAAACAGAGGGAGAGAGAGAGATCTCCAAGGTGTGTTTGGCAGGGAAAGCCCTGCTGTGGTTATTACAATCAGTGAAGCATGCAGACGATCTCTTCTTGTTGCCCCCATTTGTTTCTCATTACTTATTCTAAAAGCAGTCTCCATCATGTAATTAATTTTAGTATCATGGCAGGCTAATTCAAGTTTGGCATTAAAGGCCCTGAGCTATTACTGAGCTGGGAAAAAGACTTTTATACTTTTATTGATCATATCTTCTTCTACATCAGTTATCTTTGGATATGTATATAATAAATACATTTTAAAAAATTATATTAGGAGAATCCTACTTCACTAAATATGCTGTGTTGTGGTTTCCCTTCTTTAGATTTCTAGTTGATAGTCATCTGGATCTCAGTCACAACATTGGTCTTTTTCATAAGTTTAACAATCTGTTATATATTGTATTTTAAGGCTCACACTAGGGCTTATTGAATGTGTCAAACCTTTAACACACTAGGACTTTTTTTATAGTTTATATCAAATTAGCAAGGAAAAGACCAGGGGTAACCCACATGGAAAGACAAGCTCCTCCATACCACCACCAGACTGAAGATGTGACTGATATCAAACAGTTTTATTAATGGCTAGAACTGGCTGGACTGAAGGACAATACAGAGGCACTAATCATGGCAGCACAAGAGCTGGAACTGAGGACAAGAGCAATAGATCTCAGGTCTACCTTACCAGAGGCAGGCTTGTACACAACCACGAACCAAGCAACAGTAATAATGTACAGAAACATCTGTATCTCTGCGGGATATGATAATGATAGGGCTAGCATAGGCGAAGCTGAACAATGGATGGAGCCAAACTCAGCTAATACCTGAACCGCGCTCGCACACACACACACACACGCACAAGATGCACTAGATGATTTATTGTTGCAGGAGTCCTTCTGCTTTTAATACATGAGCTACAAGTGTGCAGCATCAGAAAGTATTTGCAGTATTTGGCTGATTATTACTTTTCAAGTGCTATGCATTCACTCTCTTCTTACTAATAATATATTTTTGCCAGTTTAATAACTTTCACTGCCCTTGATTCCCATGGCTGATGTAGAGATGGTAAAGCTCATGTAAAGTGGTGAGAATGTCCTGATGATAGAAAAAAGTACCATCACTCATCATCTTTTTTAACAATCATCAACAATAATATCACAACGGCATGTTTTTCTAAAACTGTTCTGCCCTTTCGCTACTATAGCCTTCTGTCTTCAATCCTAGCCTGTCACATGATTAGCTCTTGATTAGCATCCTTGCTGCTACATTTAATATCTATGACTCTCTTCAAGCATATTCTTTCAACTAGCAGATAAATTCCTTAATGTCAGTAGTGGGTGCTGTAAGACCCTCTCTAAATGCTGTCTGTTGATAAACTCTCTATTTTAGGACTGGTCATTTTGTTAGCCAGGAAAATCAGGGAGAATTGCAGTATTGTGGATAAGGCTTGTATTTAACATTGTCACTACGTATCTGACCAAATATTGACTACTGAAACAGCCCTGCATATTGACCGAACATTTCATTCTGCCTTCCCATACTCCTCCATGATGTGCCTATAACTGTACTGTAAATCTCATCTAAGACACCAAGCTTTGAAAATAGACATTTACACTGATGTCAGAGTGAACTGAATATGTAGCCACTCAGCTGTAGAACCACAGGCAGTCAATAGAGTTGTAAATCAGTTAAATAACTAATAAAATATTATTAAAAGTAACGTAACTAACGTAACTGAAAAACCAGTAATACTCTAACTCCTCCCCAGTTTTTTTCTCTACGCTGTCTTCTTAGGCTAAAACAACTTTTCCTTAACTACATCATCTGTCTCATAAAATTACTTTACAATAATACAGTTAAGCCAAAAAGTATTAATACCCATGGCAAATTTTGATTTTGAATCACTTTATTTCAACCAATACATAAATTTTTGGTAGAAAATTAGACAAGCATCTCTTAGAACATGAATAATGTAAAAAGTGCATTTATTTAAAAAAGGTTTTTATCTATTTTTATTAAAATGGCATATAAAAAAATATTTATAGGCTTCTTAATAATCAGTGGTGGTATTTTTCTTGAAAATTATTAAAATCATTGTAAAGCATGTTGATCTGCTTTTTTTTACTTTTCCCACTGGTATTTTGAGGGTTAATTTTTTGGTGACGAGCTCCAACTCAAGGGCTCCTTGTCATAATATTAGCATTTACCTCTCTCTACAGATTCCCTAGCAGATTTAAACTGGGCCTTGGTCTGAGCCACTCCAACACTTTAATGTTACTTCTAGTCAAAAGAAACTGGTTGGTCAAATCAAAATATTACTTTTAGCCAAATCTGCCAGGGGTATAAATAACTTTGTGCTTAACAGTACAAACAAGTTTTTGCCTCCATTAAAGCTCTCAGTTCTCAGTTCTTTGTTTTGTCCTTGCTTTTTGTTCATGATTTTTGAAAAAATAGAATTGCAATAAATGCACATGAGGAATTGTCCTTGGCGTTATAATAATTTTCTTCTACATAATTACATTTTCAAGTAAAGATGATGAAAGAGCACTTTATTGTTTTGGAACAGTTTCAGTTCCAAAGTCCATTGTTTGGGATCCATTTGAGGTTTTTATGCATACAAACAGTAGTTGAACAGAATCTGAAAGATTCAGAATCCAGGACATTCTACATTTGGACTGGGACTCCCATTGTCAATATAAATATTTATTTATTCACTATGTTGGGATTTTAATCTGTTCTGATGCTTTACGGTGGACAGTATCCAAAAGGATGATTAAAAATAAGAACCTACATAAGTTAGATGAAAAAATATGGAACTATGTTTTAAAAGAAAACCTATGTTTGAGTTGCAAGTATTTCCATGTATGTGGTTTGAGTCAGAGGAAAAGTTAAAATTATAAACTCAAATTTCCATCTTTGTTTTTGTGGAAGACGCTCCAGAGGACAAGTTAGTATATAAAGACAAATGGCATTGTTACTATTTCTACGTGAATGCTCATTGCAGCAGTTATCAGAGCAAACATGGCTAGCTTGTTCGGTGAATTAATTACCCCAGTTGTGGCCTAATTGGTTTCCCTGTGTGTAAATGTCAAGCACCATGCAAATACAAATGGCGCACTTGTGCTTGTAGCCTCAAGAGCTTTGTTATGAGCGGAGGGTATCAAACAGTACTTATCATTTGCAAACTAAACACATAGCACATGCTATTGGCCAACAGTTGTATAAGTACCCTTCATCGTAAGCAGGTATACTCTTTGCAAATCATTGTAAATAGGACTAAGCTTTGCAAACCTTTAACATTAACACATTTCCATGACTGGTTTAGTGTGAACATTCACAAAGGTGCAAGAATAATGAAGAAAAAATGCTAAATGTTATGTTTTTGATAAAAATTTAAATAATGCTTATGTTTCAATACCATTCTAGTTCACAACAGACCAAACTGGGTTCAGTGTGTTTGGAGTGTGAACAAGTTTAATTGAGTAGCACGTTTTGGAGCTGTTCTCAAATTTCTAAATATAAACACATATCAGCATAATTGGAAAGACACATTTTCTAGTGCTTACCATTTTGAAGACTGGCTCATAGAAATAAAACTTTGTTTAGGGTGGCCAACCATCCTGTCTTCCTCGGACATGTCCACTGTTCACATGCTGTTCAAGGCATGCGGGAGGATTTCATCGATTGATGAAAATGTCTGGGTTTTCATAATTTTTAAGGGGACCAGTAAGCATACTTAAATTGACTGGTGCAATGCATGCAATACGGCACACTTTCTGTCATCTGACGTCCTTCTTAAGCTGCTGCCTAGTGGATGGTTCTGATCCGTTCATAGGTACTGAACAGACAGTGGGCTATGATGCGTTGCTGTGTTGTGATGTGCTGCTGTGCTGCGATGCGCTGCAGTGCGACTGTTTACAAGATATCAAAGCGCAAGTGTAGCTTTACAGACGAGCAGAGCTGGCATAGCTTGCATATGTGTTTATGTGTATGACAAAAGTGGCAAAGATCCAGTAGGTCCACATGGACACAAAAACTATAATATTTCTATGAAAAGTGTGAGTTCATCTATAAATTGACTGAGGAGGATGAAGATGAAAACTAAAGACTGGAGTAGGGACTTTTAATTGTCTTTTTGAGACTGCTGCTTTTTACTTTTATTATTACATTGACAAGAAAATAATACTTGTTTTCTCAGAACATATTTTTCAGATTTGATGATATTTGATGAAAGTGAACTATTATTAATAATAGTGAATTTTCTAATTTGGAAGAGTAATTATTTCTATTGTTAATTCATTTCCAGAAATTGTAAAGTCATTTTTGTACTTGTGAAAGCCTATCTGAATTTTGTTATTTTTAACCACATGGAAAATGCATGCTTTAAATATGTTAAAATCAAAAGTCTTGGTCCAGTCCTGAAAGTGTTTCAGGTGTTCTCGTTGTTGTGGTTCACCCTAAAACCACACAGAAATTTCTCCAGGATATTGTGAATATTAACAAAATCATTAAGCTGAATTAAAAAAAGCTTTTCTAAAAATTTGCTTAAAAACGGTAAGCTAGATACCGGTCGAAAATTATTAAAATAATTTCAATCTAAATTGCTTTTCTTCAACAAGGGCCTCACCACCGCCCCCTTAAAGGTGGCAGGAAAGACCCCCGTCTGAAGGGAGCAATTCTTCAAGGTAAAAATTTCATATTTAAAAGATCCATAAAATTGCTTAAAAAAAGAGGTGGGAATTGGGTCTAAAAGACATGTGGTGGCTCTCACTGAGGGGAAAACTGTATTAAGAATCTTAGCTTCTACCAGGACAAAACTGTCCAGCATTTCCTCTGGTAAAGACACACTCAGATTTGTCTAAAACCATGTTACTTTGAGAAGATAAAATATTACATGTGATGGTGATCTGCAAACTCCTCACAAAGAGCGTTTGAGGGGTTTTCTGAAATGCATTAGTAGCACGGTTAACATTTTTGTCAATGAGGGAAAGAATAATTTTTGGTTTATTTTTATGATTAGAGATGATTTTGGAAAAGTATGCACTTCTTGAATTTCTTACTGCATTATTGTATGATTTGAGTAGTCCTGTGTATATTTGATGGTTTATTGTGATTTTATTTTTCCTCTATTTTCTCTTAACTACCCCCCAATTCCTCTTTTGTTTTTTAAGGTTTTCATGTCTCCACAGCGATGCAAGTTTTTGAGTGTGAACTTTTAACTTTTAGTGGACCAAGGAGGTCAAGAGCAGATTGAAGCCTACTGTTAAAATCATTGACAATAAAATCACAGTGGGCAGGAAAAGCAATAGGAGGTATCTCTTCAAAAACTTAAAGAAAACCTGCAGCCACTTCAGAGGTTAGATGACGCTTTCTGATCGTTCTGATAGAGGTCTCCTGCTGGTTAAAACTGGTGATGTTAAAAAACACTCAGTAGTGGTCAAAGACAGCCAGGTCAACAACAGAGGACACACTGGTGGACAGGCCATAGGTGATGCGCAAGTCCAGGGTGTGTCCTCTGTTGTGAGTCGCCTGCATGAGAAGTTGACTAAAATCCATAAAATTCAAAATATTTTAAAAATTTCTGTTTATAAAGGATCTAAAAGGTTACCCACATGTAGATTAAAATCACCAGCTAAAATTATCTTTTAATAAGAGCTGTGGAGAATTGATAAAAACTCAATAAAAGTTGTGCTCTTTTTGGGAGACCTACAAACTGTGACGCATAAAATCTGAGGAGTACTAAAAACAGTTGCAGTACATTCAAACATGGTAAAATTTGCAAATAAAACAGCTTTGGCAGAAAGCGTTGACAAACTTATAAAAGCAGTACCGCCTCCCCTTTTGCTACTCCTTGTGGAATAAGTGAAGTTAAAGTTTGGTGGGAAGGCCTCTATAAGAACAACAGGGACATCTGGTGCAAGGAGATCTCACTATATATTAAATAATTCCTAGTACATTAGTCATTTAATTTATGTGGATTTTTTAATTTAGGAAAGAAATATCTACCTTACAAAAAAAATTATATATCCAGTTAATACTCGTTTTGCTTCGACTTAGAGCTAATTCATGTGGCATGTTTGTTTTTGCCTGGCAAAAGGTATGAATTAATATTCACATACAATATAAAATTCTCATTGGTTTTCTATAAAGTGGACGTTTTTGGGTACATTCAGTAGTGGTTGCTTAAATCAGCGGTTGCCCAAGGGGGCATTAGAAATAGGGTTTCAAAAGCAAGATGTGTATATGTATATAGAATTACTTGTGTTCTGAACAACTTTTCTTCAGCTTTTAAGTAAGCAGTCAATGGGAAGTTGGTGCTCCCGTGTATTCAGTTAATGCCCTCTATTTGCCGCTGAGAATAGGGAGATCGGGCTGTGTGTGTTTGCAGTCACTCAGATCGTTCCCACAAGGCATGAGATTCAGGCTACCCAGTGACATCTTGGTTTCTTTGAGCTCGAAAGTATAGTCACTATCATTATCCATATGTGAAGAACTAATATAAATCCACACGCTATAACAGCCATAACTGGGCAGTATCACTGTCATGTTTTGAGCATAGAGTGCTATATAAGATGAACTGAGCCTCCGTGACGTCTCCCGTAGGTTCCTGAAGAGCTGAACTGAAGCCCAATGGGGAGTTCCCACCATCGCTATGTTGGCGGCGTCAGGCATCTCGTCATGCCTGAATATACAAAAAGTGGGCAAAGAGGTGGAGCTGAGAGTGGGGATGTGAGGGTGGGGGTGGATAATTGACACCGATCAAACTCTGAGCTAACCGAAGCAAATGGAGGTTGGCGGGCGCTTTTAGCCAGAAAACCCCAGTTGAGCAACTCTGCTACCCCTCTGCCATCAAGCGGATTCAATAATATTGTTAAATAAAATCATGAAGCTTTGTTGGTCCATAACTTTTGCTAAAGCTATCAGAATTTTAAGTAAATGTAAAGTAAAGAAGAAATAATTTCAACCCATTTTCGACTAAGCAGCGTTATTTTAAATGCACAGTAGAAATAGAAAAAAATGGAGCAGAGACTTCTTGGAACGTCTGTTAGAGCAATCAATAGAGCTCCGGACGTCACGTGACTCTCAGAGCGTAGGCACCATGCTGGCAGGGATGAACGTCATCAAAATAAACGTCGCTGGCTGTGATTTTACTTACTTTATTATTGTATATACCGGGAAACTGAAACGATTAAACATTACCATGCCCCTGGGATAGTTTTGAAAACTTCACAAGCTGTCAGGGCGGACCTTTTACCGGACCTGAGATACACTGACACAAGGGCGTCATTTTATTTTAAAGTTGTTGGGGACAATAACCATAAACTTAAGTGTAGTTTGAAGATGGCTGGGGACAATTATTATGAATTATTCATATAGTCTATAAATATTAATCCGTTTCACATTTATGCACTGCATGCAGTGTATAATAATTGTTTTAATAATTAGTTTTAATGTTTTGTTAAAGACTCCCAAAGAGGATTGTGTAGATATATTGTGAAATGTGGAAAGAGCATGCCAGAATATTACCCTAACTTTGCACTTTGACAGCGGAATATTCTCGCTATCCCAGCGCTGCCAGAGAGATACTTTACTGCAGCGGGATTTGTGATTCTGGAACGGAGAATACAGTTAAAGCCAGGGACTTGGGACAATTTTTTGTTTCTGAGCAGCAATCTCTGCATCAAATACATTTCAGTTTTCATAAATTTCAGAAAGATCTCTCTCTCTGGCAGTGCAGGTTGCCTAGATAGCAAGAACATTCCGCTGTCAGCGCAAAGTTGGGGGAATATTCTGGCATGCTCTCTCCATAAACATATTATATCAACACGATTCTCTTTGGGAGTCTTAAACAAAAATATTACATAAATATTGTTTCACCCGAAGTAAAGAAAATATCCACTAGACCACTGAAATTTAATTTACTTATTTTTCCATCTGTAGACAGGTACCTGCAACATTGTAGTGTTTGCAGTGGACTATGAGTCTTTTAAAAGTATTTTAACGTTATATTAATAATTTCAAACTTCAATTACATCTAAACGGATGAGTTATATCAAAAAATCACCCCCCCTTAGAGTTGTCATTACATTAAACTTGACCTATTAAACCTAAAATGTTTTGTTTTTGTACCAGGCTGTAAACATGCTTATTTCTGCTGAAAAGTAGGCATTTTTAACATTGGAGTCTATGGGAATTTGCTGCAGCTAGCCCCTAGCGGATGAGGGGGGAACTGCAGCAATATTTGGCCAGTGGAGTTTGCCTCTTGGTTTTGAGGTCATTTCCTGACCCACATGCAGAATCATACAAGGAACACAGGTGGTAAATTCAGTTTATTTACAGTGAATCATAATTCAATTAAAAGAGTTTTTTTTTTTCAAGTCTGTGGTTCTGCAGCATGTGGAATAGGAGAAGAGTAAGACTAGGGCGAGGAGCAATGATGATGGAAGCTTTTAACAATGTACCGAAAAAACAACAACAACAAAAACAAAATGGGTAACTGTCTTGAGGTGGGAGGACAGAGCTGAGGGAGGTATGCCTGATCGGAGTGTGAAGTTGGATGGAGGGGTCTCAAGAGGATTGAGATCCAGAAGAGGTCTGGAGCTGGTGGAACCGGTGAATCTTTGATTCAAAATGCAGGGAAAGAGTGTTTGAGAGACAACAGACAGATGTTTATTTGAAGATGAGATGCTGCAGGACAGTAGTGTGGATTCTGTTCTGAGGGGGTCCTGTCACAATAAGGTTTGTTAAAGAAATCTATCCAAAAAAGCTTTTGTTCATCTGGGAGCATAAAGAATGAGGGGTAGACTGGAGCAGAGGTAAATAGGTATAAATACTTACACTTAGTCAACAAAAAAAAACCCTCTAAGAGTAACTAGAAGGGACATACGCATGGTACTTGACACTACCAACAAGGTTGATCAGGTGAGAAGAGCAGTCATTCTGCAGCAGCAGTCTCAGTGAGGGAATTACAGACAGGTGTGCAGTCAGCAAGCCACACCCTCCAGCAGAGATCCTCCATGAAGGAAATACCCACACAAAAACACACTCACACACCAGGATCTTGACAATCACAAGGAAAATTTAAATGAAATAAAGCATATTAGAATATTGAAAGAAGACATTGAAAGAAAGAGTGCACAAAGTTCTGATGTCATAGCCACTGAGTTTGCGAATTCAAGTCATTTGCAATCTCTTCCCAGTGGAAGACAGGGTGTGAGAAAAAGATGGAGGCTCTTTTGCTGCAACAGAAAAGCCCTCAGTGATCAGCTTGCCTGTAGGTGTAACAGCCGCAGTTCTCCTCCCCTCCCCCTCCCCCCCACCGCCACCAGCATTGCCTTCCTTTTCCAGTTTCCATCCATGAAATGAAAGAAAAACATTTATACAGTGAGAAGTGTTACAGGATGGTTTAATACAATAATTCCCTTAAAACATAGCTAGACCTGCCTCTAATTGTATATGTCAATGCTGCAATGGGAGTCAGGGTCAAGTTTATTTGATTGTACAAAGGTCAGACAATTCTCGCGTTAAACCTCACCGTTTATACAAGTCCTATGTTCTGCTCTTTTCACTGTTTACTTCACCATGTTGTGCTCACAAGTCAATTCAGCAAGTTTAAGAGCAAAATGTGGTGCAACAAACTTAATTCAATTAATAAGCAATTTGAAGGGGGGAGGGGGACGGTAAATTACTCTTAGTATATATTTGGTTTCTCACTCTGAATTGAACACCAGCTACAGTATAAGTATATATAGGCTTGTTTATGGTGGTATACCACAGTGCAAAACAAGCATAGGGGGGAACTAATTGAATAAAAAGTTATAGAAACCAAAATATTAGATCTTTTTTGTTGTGTATGCTTCATTTGGATAGGAGGATATGAGGGCTATTAGGATATTATTATCTTTGAATGAGGCTGCATGAGGCAGCTGTTGCCTAGCAGCAAGAAGGTCTTGGGTTCGTGCCCCAGCCTGGGCTCTTTTTGCATGGAGTTTGCATGTTCTCGCTGTGCATGCATCAGTTTTTGGGTTTTCATGAGCTGTATGCCAAAATCATCAGTTTTAAAACAATAAAAGACCTGAAATATTTCAGTTGGTGTGCAATGAATCTAAAATATATGAAAGTTTAATTTATATCATTACATTATGGAAAAGAATGAACTTTATCACAATATGCTAATTTTTGGGAAGGACCTGTAATACAACTTGGCTATCATTGATGTCTTGCGGCTCATTGAAGATCAAGGCTTAGCATGGTGGCACTTTAGTAGATTTCAACTGAACCAGCCTTTGTAGCAGCATGTGGCATGGAATCTAATGCAAAGGGGGGTCTTAGGAGAAGGCATGTATGTAAAAATTGGGCATGATTATGTAAGGTTAATCTCTAATTCCATATATGGAGTAGTTTGTGCTTCCCATATTCTATATATATATATATATATATATATATATATATATATATATATATATATATATATATATATATATATATAAAGGTTATTGTGTATGTATAAGGCTAGCCCTTGTGTCTTCTAGTCAATCTTCAGGTAAACTTTAACAAACCCTTCTACAAGGTTATATTAGACATATCTGGGTGCTTAGAAACGGATTATGCTTTGTAGGAATTAGGGTTGCCTAGTCAGTCACTTAAAGTCATCGTTATAGAACTGCATCCAAGCTCTCCGTCTTGAGTATAAACGCATCATGGTTGTTTTAATATTGATTCATACACCATAAATGAATCATCATTCAAATAATACTGGAGCAAGAGCTCAATACATAAACCAATATGTCAATTAAAGCAATGCCCCCAAACCCCTACTCCACCCCACTGTCTCCCTACAATTTTTATTCCAAACTTTTAAGTCAGTGCTATAGCATTTCAGATTTGTGCTCTCTATGGTATTGATTGACAGGATTTGGCTGCTTGTTGGACTCCTGATGGGCAGGCCAGTTGGTTTTGTGGTTTCTTTCTGGCTGAGTAGTTGACTCACTTAGCCTTTCAACAAGAGACACAGTGTGTTAGGGAATCCTCGGCCGTCATCCGCCGATGCACGTGATGAGAGCTCTGGCAGCTTGTCAGAGGTTTCAGGAGAGGTTTGTGTTCTTAAATGGTCCCTCTGCAGTGAAACATTTAAAAATATCAAAGCAAAAACAGGATTCTCTGCTACTAAATAGCTTAGTTTTGCTATACATGAAAGCAGAAGGCTTAAAAAAGCTAAAAAATGCAGCTTTTCTGATCAAGCTGTTGCATGTTATATCATAGTGGAGTTTTTATATCTGGCTTTATTTATATCCAGATTATGCACATTTTCCAATGACTATGTAGGATTAAGCATTCCGTAATGCCAAGTGTTGCAGTTATATCTCATCAAGTCTTGATCCAAACATATCTTTAAGACAACATCAACCATATACCTTTCTTTTCAGTATGTTTTTGAAGGAACTGTTTTTTTTAAAGGCTTCAGGGTGCAACAGTTTTCAGCACTGTTGCCTCACTACAGGAAGGCTCTGTTTAGGTCCTTTTTGTTGTGCGGTTAAATATTCTTTATGTAAAAGTTTGACTTTTATTTGGGCACTCCAGTTTCCTTTAGCATTCTAATGATATACATTAGCTCTTTTGGCCTGTCGAAATTGCCCCTCATTAGTATGCACATTCATGGCACTCTGTATGTGTGTCTTTGTTGTCTTGTGATGAAATGGCAACCTGTCCAGTGTGTACCCTCTCACCCACATATTGCTGGAGATAAGCAAAACAGTGGATGGATTGATGTTATTTTGTTCCCCCTCTGATTATAATAAATCTTGTTTCAGTTTATAATGTGTTTTTTTTCCTGTGTTCCTATTCAGCAAATATGTCCATATGGTAAATATCAGAATCAGAAAGGTTTTATTGCCATATGAGTGAACAGGTTCCCAACATTTGGAAATTGCTGTGGTACTTTGTGCAAACATAAGATAAACACTTCTAAGCATGCAATAAAGAAAAAAAAAGTACAAAAAAAAAACAAAATAAAAGGCTTAAAGAAAGTTCTGATCAAAGGTAGTGATTCTCCCACAACAATGTAGCTTATTGTCTCTTTAAAAGGTTTTTTAAAATTAAATGAACCATTAATCCTTTATGCACACAATCAATGTTTAATGCCAATGGTGTCATTGTAAATCTTACCAGATTTTAATAAAAAAATAGCTTTTCCTGTGATTCTATTCACTCCTTTATACAAAACACAAGTGGGCAAATTCAAAGTAGGTTGTTACATTAGTGATTATTAATCGCAAAATAATCACAGATTTCTTTTCCTCTTTTCTAAAAGTATTCTGGAATATTTTTGTGTGTTTCTAATTCTCTTGTAAGCATGGAAGGGGACAAATAGTTTCATTACACAGATATATGTTCAATATTATTGATATTACTATTACTGCCCACAATGTTCTCCACAAAAAAGATATACTTCATATATTATCCCTACAATTAGAATTCACTAAAAACCAAGCCCTATAAGGGGGATCAAAATGGAGAAACTCAAACAAATTACAAAAAGGCAACCAAAAGGCGGATAGTTTAGAACAGCACCAGCACTCTGCTTAAAGCCACCGTCTGGAGAATATATTTATGTATCAAAGTTTTATAAATCTTTAAAATGATAGTGGGATTCAATACTATGATAAAAGGCTAGTGCTCCACATTTGTAATTCTTCCTAAGTCCCCCCTTCCTCCCACAGACCGCCATTCATTTCACACTGACCGCCAAATTTTTTTAGCTAATAGAATTAAAGTTTCCGCCTCGTCAGCTGTCAATCAACTAACATGCTTATCGCGCAAACCTGTGATGATGGGGCCGTTCACAAAGGCCGCTCCTGTTTAGAGTCGCCATGTTGGAAGAGAGCGTCAGCCATGGAGAAGTCACTCACCTCTGAAATGTCCATAACAAAATACAAGAGGGAGCGAGAACAGAGGGGGGAGGGATGTTTTGGGAGGGGCCTTGGTAGTGAAATTCAAAAAATCTCTCTCTCACTCAGATACTTCCGGACAGCAGCTTTAAGTGCAGCCTAAAAAAGTGCAGTTTGGTTTTAGCTTATACATTCCGCATTTGGGCTGTTCTGTTGTCTTCAACACATGCTAAGTAGTCTAAACTCATTGGCCCTGAGTTATCAAAGATCTGCGCCTGTTAAAACAGGCACAAACCTCACAGCGGGCTATACAGTTAATTTAGCACCTATTAAATTTGCAGCAAAATGCGCGCAATCCCTTTAACGCATTTGTCCTTGATGAATATTTAATGATATTCTGTCAAAAGGGACAAATATTAGGAGTTGAACATGCAAATAGGTAGGCGTTCCACTCACATTGTGATTCATCAAACATGAAATTGTTAGTGCCGGCTCTTTTTGTGTCTATCTGTATCTGAAATATGGCGCCTGTATGGAGAAGAGAGCAGCGCATGTACACCGCACGCATTAAGTTTATTAATGACAAACAAAAAAGAAGATTCATAGACATTCTAGCCTAATAGTAATTAACTCTCTAACAGCCATAGACTTGACAGGTATGTTGTTTTTTCCCCTCTTTCTTTGCCAAAGACTTATCCTCAATCCACTGTGCCTATTCCTCCTCTCTCTGACTGTGGGACAGTGCATGGGGCAAAAAGGCTGGCACACACAGCAGTGGATGCAAAGTCCTCATTTGAATACTGCTTTTCTTTTCTCAGATGGAACAGATATTGCTGGCTGTTCATGCTGTGAAGCCCTCTCCCTCTCCCTAAACAAGCCAATGTTTAAGTGCCACACCTCATTCCTCTGTGGTCGACTCAGACCCTTGAAGTCCTTAAGCCTAGGATCCTGTTATGTGGCAACCTTGAGCTAAAGGATGTTAGTTCTTTTGTTTTCTCCAGTTCTGTTAGGACAATCTCCTTAAATTGTGTCATGTATACTGGGGTCATCTTCAACAGTTGGCACAATAATGGCAGCAACACTGAGCAGAAAACATACTTCTCTCCTCAGAGTTCATATAACCACAATTAGAGAAAACTACATTGGTGATTTATTACATTCATTCACAAATGTAGACACATACAAACCACAAACCTTTTTCATTCATGCCCAATCATCCACCCCTCCTTCCCTTCCTCACTGACTCTCAGACACCCCACTTTAATGACACTTACTGATTTTCAGAAACAAACAAACGTGCTGGAAAAGGCAGTAAATTATGCTTATTTTGCATTGGCATTGTGACATGGGTTGCATGTAGAACCAGTGCATCTCTCAGTTGTTCCTTATTCCGCAGAACACTCCTGATCATCTCACGGAACCTCTTTCATCTGACTGTCAAATATTGTGCAAGTGTCTTTTTATTGTAAAACATATGCAATTTGCTGCTTTTGGTGGGCTGTGCTTGAGATGGCCTACAATCTTTTTGCATTTGGCTAATGAGCTGTCAAACTGGCTGCTCTTTAGACAAACTGTGATGGATCAAAGGAAGCTATGCTCAACACAAGGCGTATACTCGAAGGGTAGCTGCCTGCAGCAGCAATCGTGCACAGTCAGTGGTCAGTGTACTCCCTTTATATTTAATGTCCCATTCACTGGCAACTTACAGGAAATGCTCAATACGCAAGTCTGTGAAGGGTCTTTCCTCTGTCTTCATCACAGTCAGGGCATATGACCTAAGTTCCCAACTGGTTCTAAATAATACGAGGTAACTGTAGTTACTTACGTTCAGTAGTCTCCAGTCAGCACCACAGTGTTTGAGCCTCCCAAAGCTCCCTAGATCTAGGTGTAGTAATGCACTCAGACCTGAACCTCCAGGGTCACATAAAAGCAATATCAAGGTCAGCTTTCTATCCCCTGAAATATATTATATATATATGTGTGTGTGTGAGTGTGTGTGTGTGTGTGTGTGTGTGTGTGTGTGTGTGTGTGTGTGTGTGTGTGTGTGCAATACGGGAAGGGAGGGCTGAGGGTTAGCAAAGACAGTTAATTAGTTAATTTGCTGTAAGATTTGTCCTTTCTGCTGACATTTGACAAAAAAACCTCTGCAATGAAGCATAACTAACAAAACGAGTTATCAACAGATGTAAAATGGTTAAAGAATCACTCACATATCCTAAAAATGCTGCAGCATTAAATATGGTATATTTATGTTTATGGATCACAAATAAGTGATTACATTTCTTTTGGCTACACTACAGAAAAATCTCTGCCATGTTCTAAGACCCTTGGGAATCCTTTTGGCTCCTCCTAAATCACACGGGTTCGATACTTGGCATCAGTTAAACCATATAAAATCTAAATGTTCCTGCACTTGTGATAAGAGCTGGTATATCCTCCTAATTTAACACCAAACCTAGTGCCATATTTGTACTGTGTTACATTTTATCTGTGTGCACATAATCTCTGCTGTGTCTTTCTACCCACTCAGTGCAAAGGTGTCACAAAAGATGAAAGAGCAAACAATGCAGGTGTGCCAGACAAAATTGCACCTGTTTTTCCCTCTACCTCTGCTTCTATAAAAATCTAACTTATTACAACAGTTTTTTGCTTTAAGTATACTTCAGCTCCTGCTCATGGGACAGAGCAATAGGTTGGCTATGATAAAGCTCTGATGACACCAATATACATTGTTTCATAGCTCAGTAGAGCACCATGATCCTGTCATGTGATGCAGAGTTATCTTTGAATGCATAGGACATTTATAATCCAGTGACATTGCTATATATGTCATATAGTACAATTAGTGCTACAGCCTTACAGATAGCTGTTGGTGAAAGCTTATGATATGTTGTGTTTCAAACTAACACAAGTGATCATTAAATGAAGAGAAGCATTCTTCTATACATGATATATAGTTTGTTATTGGTTACAATTAGTGTATTGAACTGACTTGCATTGAGGATTGTTTATGTAGAGGCACTGATTGTCAATGTTTAATATTATTTTGGAGGTGATCTGGTGGCAAATGCTTTTATTCTTATTGTTACCACAAAAAAGATCAATGTTGCAATATGCTATTGCTATTACAGGTGTTATGTACAGAGGTACACCTGCTTCATAGCAAATGCAGGGTTGAGGTTCTTTATTTTATTTAGTCATTTCTCTTAAGAATATTGCATTCTTTTAAAGCTTTGTAAATGTGAATTTATCAAACTATTTATAAAGCACCTTTCACACAAAGATTGCAACTCAAAGTGCTTTACAGATTTAAAAACATGATCACACTTATACCCCCCTCCCCCCAACCCAACCCCCATGTGCACACACCTTAAGAGCAACATTAAAAAGGAAATTGGGCTGACTACAGATGAGCCAGGTTAGGCAACGCCATCAAAGGAGCCATCTGCACCAGCAGCAGCACATCAACAGCAGCAGCCAAGGCACCGATACAGGGCGCCCAGAGAAGGCAAGGCTGAGACCCCCACCTCCACCCAAGCACTACCTAGAGAACACCCATGCAGCCACAGCTGACCACCACTCCTGTGGCAGAAGGCTCCCACAGAGTAAACACTGGAATGAAGATTAAAATAACTGGCTAAAATATAAAAATAAACAGTGGATAAATATGATGAGACTAAGTATGTCATGTACCATCGGTACTGACGTGGGTTGTGTCGTTTGGCAGATTGCAGATATGACAGATTCTTATAATCAGTCCAGACGGTTATTAGGAGCTCTGTACCATCTAACCAATGGTTCCATTCCTCCAAGATCAGCTTGATGGCGAGGAGCTCCTGCTTGCCGATGTTGTAATTTATTTCGGTGGGTGTAAATATTTGAGAAAAAAAGGCATAGGGATTACTATTAGTAATTCAATTCAGTTTATTCAATTATTAGTACAGATGGATGAAGGAACTACGAAGCGGAGGCTATTGTTTATTTGGCCTGTCAGGACTCCCATATTCACTGATGGGCTGGGTCTTTTGGTTGAATTGGACGGAAGGCGGTGAAATGTTGGGGGGAACCACAATACAGACCACTACCTGAGGAGATTCATCTCTGTCTTTCTTCCGTGGTTAAATGACTTCGGCCTTGTTGCATGGGTTCTGGGGAATCGGCACTAGGATGTGTTTGATGGTGGGTGCTGGCTCGGAATTGGGCTGAGTTAAAGTGAAAAAGGGCTTCAACCTGTGTCTCTCTCTGGATCGGTCATCTAACCTTATGGCCAAGTTTATTAATTGATTTAGGGACTCTGGTTTGTCTCTACTGGCTAAATCATCCTTAATTTTATCATTAAGGGTGTGATAGAAGGCTTCCTTGAGAGCTGTGGCATTCTACCCTGATTCGGCAGCCAGAGCATGAAACTCGATGGCAAAATCTGCAACGGAGTGATTGCCTTGCTTAGGATTCCATAGTTTTCTGACCAAGTCTTTTTCGCATATGGTGGGGGAAAACGTTCATTTAAGAAACTCCAGAAAGTTGTCAAAAGGGGGTACTTTGTTCTACAAATACTTCCGTCCATCTTAGGAATCCAATTATGTAAGAAGTTTTGTTTGCATCTGTTTGAAATGGGTGAGGAGAGCGATTGAAAACTAAAAGGGCATTGAAGCAAAAATCCCTTGCACGTACTTAAATCTCCGGAGAAATATTCGGGGGTAGGTGACATCACGTCCTGGGATGTGGACGACATGGATGCGGAAGTGGGTGCTGGAGACAGAGAGCAGCGTGGATTAATGGAAAGGGCTTCAATCTTACTACTGAGATCCGAAAGCTTTTTGGTAAATCGACTCATGCTGTTTACAAGGGTGCCTTGTTGCCGGGATACGTCTTTGAGAACTGACTTGTGTCAATCTAAAAAGATTCCCTTCTGGGAAAGCACTCTCTGAAGTTGAACCATAGAATTGGGTTGGCCAGATGGTTCTGTCATGTTTGGTCATGAAAACTCACCAACCTCAGACAGCTATGATCAGTTTAAAATGTTTATTGAAAATAGGGATCAGAGGGAGAGAGAGAAAGAGCTGCGATAAAGGATGGCTGGACTGGAGAAACAGGTAGGTGCTTAGAATTAATCTTGAGCTGGTTTGCTCCTGGAATGATTTTGAAAAGAGGGAATGGAGGATCTTACTTGAGGCTGGACGTTGGGTCGCTTGGAGGAGGTAAGTAAAAAACAGTGTACTGAGTGGTGAGCTGGTGTGGTGATTGATCTGGTGTCTCCTTACCATAGGTGGTTAGGCATTGGAGGGTGGACAGACAGGAGGGTGGACAGGCAGGAGACTGGTGGGAGCGGCTATGGTGGTGAGTCTAGTAGATGTTCCCAGGGAGGAGCGGCGTGGAGACTGACCAGAAAAACCAGTACAAGGAAGGAGTATGAAGATCTGCCACTGTGGGTTGAAGACGTGGAAAGAAGAATCCAGAATTGGAACCTGCAAGGAGGACAACAAGGGTAGGTTTTCCCTTTAGGAAAAGGTAAACCTTCAGGCTAGAAATCAGTTAACGAGAGTTTGGCCGAGTTACCACTCTTGGGAGTGAGAACCATCTAGCGTCAACCTCTAGAAGCTTGTCCCTCTTTTGAGCAGCAGAACTGATGAGGCTGATAGGAAACACCTGGTGCAGCACCTGCCATTTACAACCTGCAGAGAGAAGTAAGGAGACACAGGCACACCCATACACCCAGCACACAGCCACTGAATCCTAACAAAGTAGTGAAACACTGATCAAATATAAGCCAGTAAAACATGCACAGCAATTAAACAGACTATAATAAATAATCAGTTAAAAGCTAGGCTAAGAAGGTGAGTCTTGAGCCTGCACTTAAAAAAACATGCACATTCTCTATCAGATAATTTCAATGTAAAAACTAATATCAACTAGATTTACTGGGGAAACTGGAAACTAAAGAGCAACTCACGCCCCTACCAGATTCTTATTTCACCCACATTCTCTGTTTGAAAATCGCACCATAAGGAGACGTTGCCTGGCGGACCAGAGGGGCAATATTTAACAACCAAGCAATTAACAATAAATCATTTTCTATAGTACAAAAAGCTATCCTAAAGATTCTAAATAAGTTCTATGCTAAACATTTGCGAACCTGTTAAACAGTGTCAACACTTGCTTGGTATTCCAACTCACTACGAAGGCGTGGCCAAGACTTGGCTGCTTTTATACCCCACAGTGGCAGTGCAGCTGACATCACATGTACCGGCCAATGTCACATATCACAGCAGAGCAATTAGCGATTGCTCTTTAAAAATTCAGAACATTAATATTTGACATAAGATGCACTAAAATGCCAACATAATGGGGATAGCACAATTAGACATCATATAGTTTATCAAATGATGATTGCATTTATTAACTAAAGGAAAAACTAAAGTCCATTTCTAAGGCTTTAGGACTCTAGCAAACCAGCGGCCCTTACTTGTCCTCAGTTAACCTCAGTGTTCATGATTCAGCAATTACAACACCCCCCACAAAAAAAAAAAAAAACTAAAAAAAAAACTGTCATGCAGAAAGTCAAATATGGTAGGAGTAGTGGAATGTTCTAGAGCTGCTTTGCTTCTTTAGGACCTAGATGACTTGCCATAATTTATGGAATGTTTAGTTTGCTCTCCACTAGAGAATGTCTGGCCATCGGTTTATAACTTTTAACTCAAGAGGTTATGAAGCACACAAAGAGGTCTCTGAATGGATTAAAAAATGTTTTTGCAGAGGTCTAGTCAAAGTTCAGACCTAAAACAAACTGGGATGCTTTGATAGCACCTTAATCAGTCTATACATGCTTGTGAATCTTCTAATGTGGCTGAATTAAAATAATTCTGCAAAGAGAAGTGAGTCTAAATACCTCTCAGAGATTGGCTACAATTTTTTGTTGGTCATTTTGACCAGGTCCAAAGAATCTGATCATAATCTATTTTCACCCATACAATTTTACAATTATAATAACGGCCTATTCAGTAGTTTAATTTTCATTCATTTTAATTAATATTCAATCAGAACAAACTGAACCGAGAATGCCATGGTGCATTGAGCAGAGTAATTGACATGTATTAATTATGAACATTTCACCTCCTGTGGCCTGAACGCTCCTGAATGGAGGCTGAATCTGAGCTTTGTTGCCACACTGGAAACTGGAAAGTTTTGAAATCAGAGTGATCAGAATTTGGCAAGACTCTCTGAAAGGCAGTTATTGGCGCTAAAGAGGGCACAACCCGTTCTTAGGTGGTAATTATTTGTTCACATGTTTTGTATTCCTATTTTCTCAAAATAAAATACAAATGCATTTTGTATTTAGTAAGGTTATCTTTATCTAATAATAATATATGTTTGACAAAAAAGCAAATGCAGAAAAAAACATTGTAAGGGAGCAAATACTTTCTCACCACTTTGTAAGTTTTCTGTGGACAGACACTGTTTCTCTCTGTGTCTTTCTTTGTGTGTACTCAGATGTGCAAGAGTGTCCCTAGACTGTGTGGGCGTGCATGCTGCTTGTCTAAAATAGCTGTAAAATATTGACTACTAGCCTATTTGACACGAGATGACCAGCAAATCTAACTGAAAATCTACCTTTCTTGACACCAGTCTGCCACCAATTTATAGATTAACACTTGCAAAGTAGACGAAACACACACACTTGACACTTTGCTCATGCTGGAGTGGGTAGTGACACCGTTTTTGCTTGCCGGAATGTTTTCCTTTAGCAGTGTATTACTTTGTTCGGCATGAGCAATGTTCTGCAGGGATTTATGTCAAAGCCTTTTGAAAAGCAGATGTGTATTTGCACCATATGCCATTTGTATCTTCCCTTTGATGTCAGCTCATCGTTTCCTTATAACAATCGTTTGGAAACTGGAGATTTCTTCTACCATCTATTTTATTTTATGGCATTTCATTTCTTCTATTTGACCTGCAGGGTGTTTCACGCTAAGATAAACCTCAATATTTATTGGTCATTAGACGTTACAGGATAATCTTTTTTCAAAGCACAAAAGACTAGGAGTTCGGCGGTGAGTGATGGGTTTGTTATGAGCCAGGGGAGCTGTACTGGTTCCCTGTTAATGGGTCTCTGCCTTCAGAGAATCTTTACTGAAAGAGCAAGTGCTTCTGGAGCACGGATACTTCCAAGTTGTTATTGTGTTTTGTTCTATTAGAGAAAAAATCTAAAAGGTTCATTATTAAAGTTGGTTTAAAAAAATCTCTATTGAAGGAAACTGACTACATTACATTGAGTCATTGACTTGCAGCATCCACTCCTCCTGGCAGAGAATGTAGACAATTGCTTAAATTGAGTCAATGATTTTGCAGCAATCCTTCGTACTGTGACGTTCTTCCGAGCAGGTTCGGACACTCTTAACACACCTCACATCAAGGGAAAATCTGATGAAATAGAACCATCAAGATAATCGGGACATAGCTAAGATTTTTGGAAGGGGGGAAATCGGCCCAAAATCAGCCTGATTATCTTTTGGTGTGTACCCAGCATAAGACTGTGCGTCTTAAACCAGCGGCAAGATGCACGCAATCAGTTTTGCTCTTTTGCCCTTGATGAATATGCAATATGGGTATTTCTGTCAGGAGGGGGAAAATATTGGTTTGAGAACATGCAAATAAGTAGGCGTTCCACACGCAGTTTCATGATTTATCAAACATGAAACTGTTTGCGCCTGCTGTTTTAGCGACTATTTTACTGCTTCTTAAAGGCATGTCTTAACTTTGCGCCACCACATTCAACATAAGTTTATTACTGACATACGAAAAATATAATTCAGACACATTCTAACCTAAGAGTAATTAACACTCTAATGGCCATAAACCTGATAGTTATGTCGTTTTTTTCCCTTTTTTCCAAAGATGCATAATAACTCACAGCCCGCTCGACGCATCTGCACCTGCTGTTTATTTGTTTATTTATTTGGATCCGCACCGGAGTGGTTACTAATCTTCCTGGGGTCCTATTAATAAAATATAATAATCATGTACAATACCACATTGACAATTACATATATGACATTTTGCAAACAAAATTCATACATTTCAAAATACATACAAAAGCCAGATGTAATTAACTTGTAAATTTCCAAACGTCGATAAAATACAAAAACATTCAGGTAGATCCAAAGCTAAAAATAGATTTTAATACTTTTTTTAAAGGATACATGCCCTTTAGTTCTCTAATATTTTTATAATATTATTCTAATATTATTTCAGCAGATTTTTGTAGTGAGTTTGTGTTAGCACGTTTTACCATTAACTTAGTATCACACGCATATTTATTACAATGGTTGTGTATCTGATTGAGTAAATAGACTGTTTGTAAAATGATTCTGGTTGACCTATTAATAGGGATGTGTATTGGTAAAGATCTGGCGATTCGATGATACTATGAGTAAGAAAATATATTGTGATTTTCAAAATTGAATTTAACTGTAGAAAAACTTTTACAGCATTCTAAACACTCCAACCTGTTTAATGCTTAACATATCCAGTTTTATTACTAGATCTAGGTGATCCACTGGAACAAAGAAGATGAAAACAGCCACAAACTATCAGTCACACTTTTAATTTTACTACAAAATGACTGTCTTCAATATTGGTTCCATTCAAATCCTAAAATGTTTTTTTTTTTAAATCAATACTTTGCTTTTGAATGTTGATACAAATATCGGGAAATAAAATATTGCGATTTATCGGTATCTATATTTTCTTACATCCCTACCTATTAGAATATATTTTTCATGAATATGAGTTGGTTGTACTGCAACTTGACATTAAATAGAGACCATGATGAAGTGTGGTGCATTTCAACAACATTAATAGAATATGGACATCTTAGGACTACGCGAGCAGCCTTGTTCTGGACGGGCTGCTGCTTTAATAAGTCTGACTCTGGAATGCGGCTCCTGCATGGAGCTGGAGCGGTGCATGTACACCGCACGCATTAAGTTTATTAATGACAAACAAAAAATATTCACAGACATTCTAGCCTAATAGTAATTAACTCTCTAACAGCCATAGACTTGACAGGGATGTCGTTTCCCCCCCTCTTTTTTCTTTGCCAAAGACACATCATGATTCCACTGCGCCTATTCCTCCTCTCTTTTGCTGTGGCACAGTGCATGGGGCAGAAAGGCTGACACACACAGCAATAGTCCTCATTTTAATTCTGCTTTTGGCACCTGTTATGATTTGCACACACAATCTTAGTAGATCTACTTGGCATAAGTATTGTAAAGCATAACAAATCTCAATTTATGAACTAGTCAAAGCTGGATTGTGCTTTAGTCTGTTTGCAAAAATGAAACAATGGGGACTCTTCTGAAAATGTTTTAAAAAATATTGCTAGAATCTTGTCACGCTATCTTGACCCTTTTTTGTGTATCATGTCACACCCAGTTAGTTATATATTCATATGATTTTCTTTATAAGAACAATCAGTACTTAATTTTACTCAATTTTAATCAATACTAACTACAGCAAACCCTGGCCTATTTGTGGTTAAGTCTTTGCGGATTCACCAATTCGCATAATCGGTCTGTGGAATGAAACTAGAAAGTATTTGCAGAAAACCAGCCTTTTCTGTGATTTTTCTGTAGAGCATATTTAAAATATTCAAAAGAAAATGGAGCTTGGGAAGCTGAAACACCTTGCCGCAATGCAACTTAACATGCTGATTGGCTCTATCCCTAAAAGTAAAGATAAAAAGATTGTAGACATTTGCTTCTGCTGAAGTACCAAGACGGTTTCCACTGTACTTATTAGTGCATATTGAGAATTATTTGCTGTTTGAAATATTAAAATAGGCAATTATACAATTTTTCTCAAAGGTTTACAGATTTCAGATATCAGCAGGTGGTCCCTAACCCCCACGAGTATCAGCGATCCAATGAATATTATTATTAACTTTGATAATATTATTCTAGCTGTAATTAGGGGTGTGCCCGATTCACCATAAATCGAATAATTATGATTTGAAACGTGCTAAATCAATAACAATTCAAAAGTGTTCAATAATAGATTTTTTTACATAATAATTGAATTTAAAAAAACGTATAAGTCCGGCATCCTGCACGGACATTTTAGGGGACAGACCGGCTGAAACATCATGGTTGAAGCTAGTGTTTCAGCCATGTAGCGCGTGATTTACCAGGTACAACAAATATTTTGCATGTTGTTGTGTATTATATTAGCAGCAACATCTTTTACCTGGACGTGTCCACTTTTTCAGTGCTGTCTGCTGCGCCCTCTCTAAGCACAGTTTACATGTTTCTGTGTATGATTGATGGCAAACATCCCATTGGTCAAACTGATGCAAAAACTATCAAAACGCTGTGCAAAGTTAGAGTTCTGTATTAAATTGACAGCAAAAAAAAAACTAAGACTGGAGAATACACTTTAAGTGCCTTTGGGAGAATGCTGCTTCTTATTTTCTATTACTTTGAATAGAAAAATAATACTTATTTTCACAGAATACAATTTCAGATTTTTGTGTAATTTCTATCCTGTATGACTTAAAAAGGGAGCTATTATTGGTATAGGTTTATTTTCTAATAGAGAAGATTAGTTATTTTTATTTAGATTTTAAAGTCATTTATGTGATGGTTGACTTGTAAAAGCTGATCTGAAGTTTATTTCTTTTTTTCTTTTTAAATACTTAGAGCAGGAATACTTTAAATAAGTCAAAAAACAAAGGTGAACACAATATGATTGATGTGCTTAAGGACTGGACCAAGTTTCCTCTTTTATGGAAATCAAAATAGGGTCCCTGTATATCATATTTAAATTGCCAACACACATTTCCTTTAGCTTTCATTGGAAAATATGACCTTGATATGATAATGAAACATATTTTGAACATGTGTTGGTTTATATGTGCTTTGACATCATCAAAAGACAAGACATCCATTGGTTTGGATGCTTCAATTAATGGAAACTGAATGGATTTAGGAGTAGAAAGTAGCCATGGAAGGAATGAATCATAGCACCCGAACTGTAATCGAATCGAAATAGTGAGGCACCCAAGATGGAACACCCCTAGCTGTTATGATAATTATGGTAAATTGTTTTAACAGCAGTAGGAGTACGTTTTGCTTCCCTGTTTAAAAAAAAGCATTTACATAGTTCATTTTATTCAGTTTTGTTTAAAAATACACATTGGTATCTTTACTTAAGGTTACCATGTTGTGAGAATCTCCTACCATTCCAAGCCATTATAATCACACATAAATAAGTATTCATTGTTGTATATTATTGTTTTGCTATTTAAATTACCATATCTATTTCTAATTATACCATAAGGTTTAAGGTCAGTCATTATTTAAACAAAAAATCTTACTTTAAGCTTATTTCCAAAAATTATTTTTACTTATTTGGCAACCCTTCCTCCTTTTCTGAGTTGAATAATCAAACAGGTCTGCTGAGCCTCCCATTGTCTGCACACTCTGTCTACGTGACTTTTATACATATGAGAGTGGGATCGCAATGTCGATGTCGCCCAGCTCACTGCAGGTTGACCTTTTTTCTATGGATTAATAGGTTTTATGCTTGCAGCATTAATAAACAATTTCTTGGTTGCCAAAGTGGGAATAGGAGCAGTCTCTTTGCATATTGCTGAGCCTCCTCCTCTTCATATGAACCTCCACTCATCTACATTTTTTATCTTTCCTAATTTTCAACTCCAGTTTTGTAACATTCCTTTATTTTAATTGAACCTCTTAATGACAATTTATAAAAGCAATCTACTTTTTTTTATCATTGATCCTTTTCAAATGTTTATTCCTCTTGGGTTTTTTTAATTAATAATGATATTGTTTTTATAGACCTCCTTCACCCAGTCACATCCCCAATCTGCCTTTTTTTAAAATAAAAAATGTATTCAAGTCTTTCTGGTTTGCTGTGGCTGCTCTTTATCGCCATTTCTGTCTTTTTGCTGTGCTGATTATGAAGGGCTGAGCGGTTTTGGCCCTCACGCTGTCTGTGGCCAAGGTCAATTATGGCCCTCCATTCAGAGCATGGCCAATCACATGCTAAGGAGCCACTGATGTGGAGCGCCAGGCGGGGGAGATTGAGCGGGTAGAAAATCAACCATTTGGTGCCTCAGAAATTATTCGATTTTCCACTGGTGTGAAAGTGTGCGCTGTGTCTGAGTCTCCTTCACTTTGTTTTCCTGCAATGTCACCCATATTTTCCCAAAGTGCTAGATGTCGGCTAGAATTATACATGAGACAGTTCTGAATGTAAGGGTAGTAAAGATTTGTTTCCTTTTGTTTAGGTCCTGCATAAAAATCTCAACGTCTGACTGCTTGTGACGTTTTTATTGAACAGCAGAATTAAAGCTAAAGAACATTAAATAGGCACAAAATGGATATTTTCCCACCTGGGGATGTTATAAATGAAACCAAAGCCTACCATTGACTTTATGTGCTTCCAAGAAATTATCTTTGCGTAAAAACTTTACGTGAAACAATTCCCAATAGTGGTACTCTGTAGCCCTTCTTTGTCATCACAGAGAGAGACAGAAACAATGTGGTATATTGAGAAATGTAAGTAAAAAATTGTTGCATTAAAAAAGCATTATGAGTTTTTAGGTGTAGTTTGTGACACTTTTCAAACTTTTTCAATTACCATTAATGACAGTTAGACTTTGTGGATTATCTCTTTTACCAAAACTGTTTTTTAATGAAGGAGTGTCATGCAAAAACATGCAGTTAACTAAAGAATCAGAGATTTTTCCTGACCGATACTGACTTCCAGATCTGTTACACATAAAGATGAACGAATGTGCCACAGGTTCTTGATGAATGTAGTAGTTTTGAGTCCAACATAAGGTAAAAAAATACAAGATTGTCAGCTGTTTTTTTTACATCAAAGCATATGCCCCTTTTATACTATTTCCATTCAACTACAAAATTGTATGAAAAATACACTGCAGCACATTGTAACAAATTTGTTTACTCTGCCTTCATACCAAACAGTTATTACAGATAGGTTGGCCATCTTTTTGGCAAAAGCTCAAACACGTTGTTTATAATAATTTGCTGAAAATGTCAGTCATTTGGCTCCAACACCTAGCTGTGCTTGAGCAGAGGTCTGGGTGCTGATGTGATAAAATGATGAAAAATGTCGGAAGGAAAAGCAAGTGTGTTCGTGGTAACACGATGAGTGCAATAAAAGTCTTCAACAAGCCAAAGACACACTTAAAACATCACCAGTAAACAATGCATCTGACGTCGCCTGCCTTCACTGCTCTGAGCTACAAATGAAACTGATTACAGTGGCCTTCTCATTCCACAAACAAACCACCTACGCATATTCAGCCTCCATAAACAAAAAAAAAGCAACTTGTGCTCATGTGAAGGCATTTGATTAGCAACAATTATGGCCTTGGCACCTGCTTGTATGATTACTTCTACTCAGGGCTGTTTTGTATGTGTTGCATAAGTAATCCCCATCATAAAAAAGCTGGCTGCCATCTAAATGATGTGGCCTATTACAGCCACCTAGATGGGTTTTCAGCTTACCTTATCTGGGAAAAATGCTAGCGATTCACACTTTAAAGTAACTCTTGAAATCATGAGGGGAATGTTGTTTTATTTGCTTTTTAAGCATGAAAAGGGCTTTAACCATTATTTTAGACCAGGCTTTATTTGGCTCAGGAAATGTACCTTTCCATATGATAGGTGGCTAAAGCTCAAGCAGTGCATGGTTTTAAAAATAAATACATCCTCCATAATAAAATATTTATAAAGTCTTGCAGAATTATTCATACATTGTACAGTTCTTAACATTTTACCACCTTATAACCACATCTTTCAGTTTATTTTATAGGGATTTATGTGATACACCATGTAAAATGTATCATGGTTTTTGTTTTGTTGAACAAATGAAACTAAAAAGTGTGCTGTGCCTTTGGATTAAGGCCCCTGACTTTTAACTTTGCAGAACCAAGTTTATCTGCAAGTATTTTGAGATACGTCTCTACCTGAATTGTTAATCTAGAGACAGAAATTTTTTGCAAATAGTTCAAGCACAGGAAGACTGGTTTCTTCCTTTGATTTAGGTCTAACCTTTGACTGGGCCACTCAAACACATATTTATCTAAACCATTCCACTGTAGCTCTGGCAATATGATTAGGGTTCCTGTCCTGCTGTAAGGTGAACGTCTGTCCCAGTCTTCAACCTTTTCCAATCTCTTAAGTTTTTTTCCCAGGATGGACCTCCATCTTCCAATCATCAGCTTTCTAGTCCCTGCTAAACAGATTCATGATACTGTCAACACTGTTTCACTGTGGGCATCATGTGTTCAGACTGATATGCAGTGTTACTTTTTTCCATCAAATGCAAATGCATGCCACAATTGTCAGATTATTTTATATGTAGAACATTTTTGAAAGCCATGCATCGTTTTTCTTTTACAATTCTGCAATGTTTGTGTCAGACTATTACACAAAATCCCAATAAAATACAGTTATAAAATACAGTTTCTAGTTGTAACATGAGAAAATCAGGGTGTGTATAATTTTGCAAGACACTGTCAAGTCTGCTAATAATATTCAGTCATCTCCCTGCCCATTGGGACACTTCTTACATATTTTAAAAAACACAGAAAATACAATTTTAAGCTGTAATTTAATATTTGTCACTGAACACCCTCAACTTGAGATCATATGAGGCTCAGCATTTAATACTTAAGCTATCTGAATGACCATCCAAAGATTGATATGTTTAGAATACTCTGCTTTAAGAGCCGCATCAATAGTTCTGTTTCAAATCCCAACATTTACAACCAGAATAGTGGGATTGTAAATCATTTGGACGACATAATCATGCAGTAGATAGAAAAAGTCTGGATACTTATCACTGCACATCCCATGCAGGAAACCACTGCTCTGACCCTTCAGTTCCTGCTGTAACTGCTTTGACTGTTTTCAGCTGGAACTAAACATGCTCCTCCTCTGGAGTTTTTTGACATGTCAGCTGTTGCTGTCACTATGCATTATGCATTTGAGCCCTCCACTCAGAGTTTCCCACAAGTCCTCAAGCAAGGATGCAGAGGACACTCAGAATACAGCTGGGTGCTCCCTGGGTTCATTAATGTCACCCAAGATGTCTTTTTACTTCTCCTTGCTCAGCTCCTCTGTCAGCTGAATGCTGTCTGGAGAAATAGCTCTGACAGGAGTAATTAGACAATAATAATGAGAGTTTGTGTTTTGAGTTTAAAACTCTTTGTAAACGTAAATGTGCCGTTGTATGACATTTTTAAAGACAATGTGTATATATTGTATATATACTGTCATATCAGTACATGGACAATGTCTTGCATGGATACATAATCTTATATTGTGCTTTTTCTCATGTTGTCTATAGGATGTTTCAAAAGACGAGGCAGATATCAGTGGCGGCATCAGGGAACCTTTTGGTCATTTATAAGTGGTCAGCCTGACAAAAGATTACGCGATGGTGGATAAAGGGGGGTTTGGGGGTGGTGTCCGGGCTGTTGATGTGCAGGGCTGCATATAAACCATGACAGGGAAGAGTCCGTGGTAAACAGAGAAAATAGCATGGGTATTACTTTAGTGTTATCCTGATTGAAGCCCCACACCTCAAGTCTTTTTGAGATCTGCTCCAAAAGCTGGATGTCCTTGCCAGTCTCCATGAACTCTCCGGCGAGCTGGTCTTCAGCTCTAAAGGTCAGAAGCTCCCAGACCTCTGCATCACTCCAGTTTGCAATTTTAGTTTATACAGTTTACAAATGCTAACTCCCCATGTTTACTTGCATTTTAAATACTGTTGCCGGCCGGGGCTTAGCGCACATTCCACACATCATCATGACATCACCCTCTGTTGCACCAAGGCGTGATCTTCATTGCAAAACCATTAATTCCCTGGGAACAATTTGAGTTGAGTTAAGTGTTGTTCACAGTCAGGTTTGGAGAGGCATGAATGTAATTATAAACGGAAACAATTTGCCCTGTACACTGCAATTACAGTTTGCATAGATACTCACGTTCTCCAGAGTTCAATGCTCTAATTGTTACTTCTTTCTTTGGCAGTGTGACTTATCCATTGGCAGATATTGGAATAATTGGTTTTCAGTCAAGTAACTTTTCTCAATTGTACATTTAACTGGACAAAAATGTCAAAGCTATAAATAAGATTGAAAACATGCTAAGGATTTTGCCAAATAAAATTGATGAAGTTGACAGATAATTTGTCAATGCTTGCACTGCTGCTAACGAATCAGACCGACCTCCTATTTTCCAATAGGAAACCTAATACAATGTAATAGCCAGTAATCTTACAGTTCTCTTTCCATATTTAATAGGGATGTTCAGATAATGATTGTTTTGTCTTGTATACAGATCCGAGTCCTTAAGAATAGGTTTTTGCCAAATTCTGTGTTCAAATATGACATTTTACCAAAGTTTGACCAAAGATCCGCAGGTTGAACAGGTCATGAAAGCCACACTTGTGCACAGCTGCTACAATATCATCACAAGGGTAAATCTGATACATGTGAAACTCGAAAGATTAGAATATTCTGCAAAAGTTCATTTATTTCACAAATTCAACTTAAAGGTGAAACCAATAGGCTCATTACATGCAACACAAGATATTTCAAGCCTTTTTTTGTTATAATTTTGATGATTATGGCTTACAGCTTATGAAAACCCCAAATTCAAAATCTCAGAAAATTAGAATATTATATGAAATCAATAAAACAAGGATTTTAAATAGAGAAATGTCAGACCTCTGAAAAGTAAAATCATGCATATGTACTTAGTACATATGCATGATTATACACTGCATTGATTTATATCGAGCAAATCAATGGATGTATGTGCCCTGACTTTCTCCAGCTGAACAGAAACAAAACTGAAGTAATTATTTTTACACCTAAAGAGGAACAATCAAGAGTCTGCACCCAGCTTCAATTAATAAAGCTAGAAACTACTGATCAGGCCCAAAATCTAGGTGTAGTAATGGACTCAGACCTGAACCCCCAAGGTCACATAAAGGTCACAAGGTCAGCCTTCTATCACCTGAAGAACATTTCTAGGATTAAAGGACTCAGGTCGCAACGGGACCTAGAAAAACGTATCCATACATTTATCTTTAGTCAAATTCATTACTGCAACAGCATCTTCACACGTCTTCCTAAAAAGTAAATTATACTGCTGCAGCTGATCCAGAAAGCTGCTGCTCACGTCCTCTCTAGAACCAGGAAAATAGGGCACATCACCCCAGTTCTAAAGTTCTTACACTGGCTCCCTGTTGCTCAGAGAATAAGACTTCATAATACATTTACTAGTCTATAAATCATTGAATGGCTTAGCACCTAAATATGTTGAAGACCTGTTGTCCCCGTACCAACCACCCAGACCACTCAGGTCCTCCAACTCTAGCCTTCTAAACATCCCTAGACTCAAAACCAAACATGGAGAAGCAGTGTTCAGTTTTTATGTTCTCCTTATCTGGAACAGACTTCCTGGTGACTGCAGAGCTGTTGAAACACTGAGCTGCTTTAAATCAAAACTAAAAACTCATCTTTTTAGAATTGCCTTTGAGTAAACAATTAATGGCATATGTATCATATGTGTTTATGCTTTATTGCTGTTTTTCATGCTTTATTGTGTATCAAGTGTTGTGTGTGTTTAATGCTAAATTGCTGCTTTTAATTTCCAATGTAATATTCTATGTTTTTCTTTATCACCAAATCATGTAAAGCCCCTTGTTGAAAGCTTGCTAAATAAATAAAATTGCCTTGCCTTACCTTTTGCATCAATTACTGCCTCAATGTGGCGTGACATGGATGCTATCAGCCTGTGGCACTGCTGAGATGTTGAAGAAGACCAGGATGCTTCAATAGCAGCCTTCAGCTCTTTGCATTGTTTGGTCTCATGTCTCTCATCTTTCTCTTGGCAATGCCCCATAGATTGTCTATGGGGTTCAGATCTGGTGAGTTTGCTGGCCAATCAAGCACAGTAATCCCATGGTCATTGAACCAGGTTTTGGTACTTTTGGCAGTGTGGGCAGGTGCAAAGTCCTGTTGGAAAATGAACTCAGCATATCCATAAAGCTTGTCTGTGGAAGGAAGCATGAAGTGCTCCAAAATGTGCTGGTAGATGGCTGTGTTGACTCTGGACTTAATAAAGCACAGTGGACCAACACCAGCCGATGACATGGCTCCCCAAATCAACACAGACTGTGGAAACTTCACACTGGACTTAAAGCATGTTGGTATGTGTGCCTCTCCATTCTTTCTCCAGACTCTGGGACCTTGGTTTCCAAATGAGATGAATGAGATGCAAAATTTTTAGTTTTTTTCTCTCGCCCAGGTAAGACACTTCTGATGTTGTTTGTTGTTCAGGAACGACTTAACAAGAAGAATACAACAGTTGAACCCTATGTCCAGGATCCGTCTGTGTGTGGTGGCTCTTGTTTCACTAACTCCAGCCTCAGTCCACTCCTTGTGAAGCTCCTTAACACTTTTGAAGGGCCTTTTCCTGACAGTCCTCTCCAGGCTGCAGTCATCCCTGCTGCTTTTGCACCTTTTTCTTCCACACTTTTGCGTTACACATAACTTTCTATTATTGTGCTTTCATACAGCACTTTGGGAACATCCAACTTCTTTTGCAATTACCTTTTGAGGCTTTCCCTCAAGGAGGGTGTCAATGATGGTTTTCTGCACAACTGTCATGTCAGCAATCTTTCCCAGGATTGTGATTCCTACTGAACCAGATTGAGAGACCATTTAAAGGCTCAGGAACCCTTTGTAGATGTTTTGGATTAATTAGCTGATTAGAGTGTGACACTTTTAGCCTAAAATATTGAACCTTTTCTCAATAGTCTAATTTTGAATTTGGGGTTTTTCATAAGCTGCAAGCCATAATCATCAAAATTATAACATATAAAGGCTTGAAATATCTCAGGCTTTATGTAATGAGTCTATATCATATATTAGGTCCACATTTTAGGTTGTTTTATTGAAATAAATGAACTTTTGGAAAATATTCTAATTTTTCGAATTTCACCTGTATTACAGCAATGACCCAGTAAGAGCATGACTTTGTCTCACACCCTGCTATGCATGCACTTTACTCACCTGAAACATGGGAGGGTTGAAACAAAGTGAAATTTAAGCCATCATTTAAAAAATCACTTGGGTTCACTCGTGCAGCATTAAACTTTCATTTACAGATCGTTCCAGATGAACAAATAAAATAAAATAGAACAAGATGGTCACAAAATTGATTAGTAATATACCTGGTTAGGACATATGTACATTACTTTTCCAAGACCAGGTATGCTACTTTTTTATGAAGTTGCGGTTATACAAAACTAAGAAACCTGGTCATAGCCCAGCAGAACACTATGAACTTCACCTTATTGACCTCAGTTTACTCAGAGTTTTTAAAACAGAAGCAGATCCGATGCACAAACTTCAAAGTTGTAACAGGACGTGACGTTCCACAAAATCAGTATTATTTGTTCATGGTTTGTTCCACATAATGCATGTTTTTTAGTAAGCCATTATACATGGCGTGTGCATCATGTTACAATTATACAGTATGCGACAAGACATATTTCAATTCAATTCAGTTTTTTATATCGAGACAATTCACAACAGATGTTGTCTTAAGGCACTTTACAAGAAAAGTCATTTCAATACAATCATACAAACATTCCAATTAGTTTAAAGTTTTAGTTAGTTTCCCAGATAAGGAATCCCAGCAGACTGCATCGAGTCATTGACTTGAGGTTGCGTCCCGTTAATGCAGACTCCAACCACAGCAATTTCTCATACTGAGCAAGCATGTAGCAACTTAACAGGAAGAAACCGCCAGCAGAACCTGGCTCAGTACAAGCGGCCATCTGCCATGATCGTCTGGGGGTTTGAGAAGACAGAGCAGAGACACAGAAAGAACAGAAGATCTGATATTTCTATATTAAACAAAGTAAAAAGTTGATAACAGGATCCTGGCAAAGTTCAGTTACTGAGACCATGATCCCAGTCAATGCCCCCCATCCAACAGGGCATTGTAGCTAACAGGATACCAGACCAGGTGTACCTTCACATAAAACTATAGTCTAAAATAAGTCTGTGCATTGTCACTGCTACCCTTGTTTTTTTGAGCAGTTTGATCAAGTGTAACTTTAGAACATTAGTTCTCTGTTTAGATGACTCTTTGAGCAGTTTTTAAATGAGGACTTTGTGTCCGCTGCTGTGTGCCAGTCTTTCTGCCCCATGCACTGCACCATAGCCAGAGAGAGGATGAAGAGGCGCAATGGATTCAGGATGCATGTTTGGCAAAAAAAAAAACAAGGGGGGGGGGGGGGGGTGGTGACATATCTGTCAAGTCAATGGCAGTTAGAGAGTTAATTACTATTTGGCTAGAATGTCTGTGAATGCTCTTTTTTGTTTGTCATTGATAAACTTGATACGTGCGGTGTACATGCGCCGTTCTCTTCTCCATGCAGGTACCATATTCTAGAGACAGCCGGTTCAGACTCGTTAAGCGTGCAGTGAGATATGATGTGTCTTTGGAAAAAAAGGGAAAAAATTGACATAACTGTATGGCCATTAGAGTGTTAATTACTATTAGGTTTAAATGTGTGTGAACAATAATTTTCATTTGTAAGTGATACACTTATATTAAAAAGGGGTGCCGGAAAGTTAAGACTTCGCCTTTCAGAGGGATAAAATAGGCACTAAAACAACCGGCGCAGTTTCATGTTTGATAAATCACACTGCGCGTGGAACGCCTACTTATTTGCATGTTCTCCTCCCAATGTTTGTGCCTTCTGACAGAAACGCCCATATTAAATATTCATCAGGGGCAAAAGCGCTAAAGGGATTGCACACATCTTGCCGCATGTTTAGCAGGTGCAGTCCTCAAGCGCCTGCTTGATAAATCACCTGCTGCATAATTTTGTGCCCGCTGTGAGGTTTGCACACTTTTTAACAAGTGCACGTTTTTGCGTCCGCTGCAACAAACTTACCCTTGATTAATCAGGGCCTTGTTATAATTTTATCAAACCTACAATACAGTTTTTAAAGCACTGCACAGGACAATAGATTGTGATTGTTTTACAAATAGTCAGTCAAATTGCAGCCCAATGAGTCACTGGGGTTCTTACTGACATAAAACCACATAGAGGTCACCAAGAACTGGTATCGGATGTTGAATTTGGTGAGGGACTCGGATACTAGAAATCTCAAAATGCACTGTTTATAACTGTATGTAATAATAATTAGATTGAAACACCTTCAATGCTTTAGCTAGTTAATACCTAAAAGAACATAGAATGAAACTGATTCAAATTAAATATGTACTAATATTCATTAATGACTGTTTATACATTAAGTACACAGAAACTACATGACAAAGGCTTGGTGCTGGTAAATATTCTCCAGTTTGCTATTTGCCTTTTACTTTAGTTAACCTTTTAACAAAGAGAAAAAAATGACTTTAAACTTTGACTGTTAGAACAACAGAAGCACACAGTGAATACAAGTTTTTAATGTAGTATGTCAGTGGTTTTGTGATTCAGCACAGTATGAAATACTCCCTACAGATGTGCTGGACTTCTCCATTGTGATGAGTTCTCTTTGATTAATTTACCCCAAATGAAAGGCTTTATTTTTAGCCTGGCAGTGTGGACAGTGTAGAAATGCTTTTTTTGCCATTCTGTTGAAGATGAATTGGTAACAGCAGAGAGAGATGCGGTGCCTCAGTGATCATTTGTCACTGTCTGGCCGAGGTGTGACGGATGGAATAATCATTAGGTTATTTCTGTCATCGTTCCAACAAAGTTTTGCATTCATAATTAAGTAGCTGACAGTCAGAATGTATTTGATAGGAATGATCAGCTTTAGGCATTTTGTTCTTTCTTTTTTTTTTTAAAGAGATGAAAAATGTTACACAGCAAAGATAGCCAAATTTGACATCTGGGTGGGCTGGTTTTCTCCGTGCTTGCTTCGATGTCAGTTCCTAACAATACACACTTTCTGCCCAGAGCATGTGCTAATTGGCGAGACGATTGCTCTTACATCTGATGTCAAGGTTAAGGCCAAGGAGAAAATGAGAGTAGCATTTCATTGAAGATGATTATAACAAGGGACACTGTGCAGTGCTCATCCTTTTCAAGTCAGGCAGTGAATATGAACTTCATTTCACATGGCAAGGCCATTTCTGTACAACGTGAGCATGATATACAAGTGACGGTCTTCCCATACTGTGAATTATAATTCCGTTGTCTATTGAAATCTTAGGAGTAAATCATTTGGAATAACTTTGATTTTGAAATCTTTTTACCAGCATTCTGCTTCTTTTGCTTGTCTCTGTAGGAACTATTTACAGCAGAATGCAAGTTCAAAGAGTCAGTGTTCGAGAACTACTACGTGATCTACTCATCCATGCTGTACAGACAACAGGAGTCGGGGAGAGCATGGTTCCTGGGGCTCAACAAAGAGGGCCAAGCCATGAAGGGGAACCGAGTGAAAAAAACAAAACCAGCTGCTCACTTCCTGCCCAAGCCATTAGAAGGTACATGCCCTGAATGCCCCAAATTTTATTTTATTTTTTTACAATTTTTCATTTTAAACTGCTAATTTAAAAAAATAATTCTTCAAGATTTCAAAAAGCAGTGGAAACTTTGAAGTTAAAAGAAAATAATGCATTGTTTCAAAAATGTTTACAAGTACAAATCTGCAAAATGTGTTGTGCATTTGTATTCAGACTTTAAAATTAATGTTCAAAATGGCTCTCCACTCAATCTGGCTGAGCTTTAGCCATTTGCAAAGAAGGGTGGGCTAAAAATGTCCGACTCTAGATTAAGGCTGTCCAACTCCAGTCCTCAAGGGCCGATGTTCTGCAGGTTTTAGATGTGTCCTTGTTCCAACACAATTTACCTAATTTAAATGGGTAAATAACCTCCTCAACATGTCTTGAAGTTCTCCAGAGGCTTGGTAATAAACCAATCATTTTATTCAGGTGTGTTGCCCTAGGGCAGTGTTTCTCAAACTTTTTTTTATCATTCCCCACTTTGGACAAAGGAGCATACACAAGCCCCCCATGCTTTTATCGGCCCAACAGAATGGTGAGCACGCCTGATTTTTAAAGTGTTTTATTTATTTAAATAGCCGAGTTAGTCTACAAGTTTTTAAGGGTATAAATTAGTTGGAAAAAGGGGTTGCGCACTGGTATAAAACCGGCTCAGAAATATATGCTGTCAGTAGTTGCTACATGTAGAGCTTCAGCTCACAGTTGGAGAAAATAAAAGTTGTAGTTTTATCAAATTTACAAAGCTTTCAAAAGTAAAAGAAAATAAAATAAATAAAAATGTATTTCCTCCGTGGTTGACCGTGTGACTTCTCTGACTCTGAAACGTTCCCTGATCTTTTAAGATATTTGTACATTTTGTAGATGGAATCTCTGATAATGCGGCTACTTCAGCTTGTTTTGTTCTGCTGCGATATATTCCAACGTCGAACTCCCAGCCCGATGTTCCAGGTCCCGGTTCTGTTTACAATGATGATCACAATTGTTAATTTATTTGAGTGTGTTTAATTTTGTGAGAGGGGGGAGTTGGTTGATTTAATTTACAGTGCAGTGAAACATTCACAACGACAGAGTCTAGGGGGGAAAACTATTTAAATCCCATTGATGTCACCCCCCACCTGCAATACCTCTGCGCCCCACTAGTGGGGCTCGCCCCATAGTTTGAGAAACACTGCCCTAGGGGGACATCTAAAACAGAGAGGACACCATTCCTTGTGGCCAGACTTTGGACATTCCTGCTCTAGATGTTAAAAGCTGGTGGAGACATATCCAAAAAGATATGCAGCTGTGTTTGTAGTGAAAGGTAGTTCCTCAAAGTTTTGACTCAAGGGGCTAAATGCAGACACAAAACCACAATGTTTTTCAGATCTTTATGATTAAAAAAAACAAACAGTAGAAGCAATTACATTTTTTTTCTTTAATTTCATAAAAATGTACAATTTCGCTTTGCTCTAGTACATAAAATCACTATAAAATACACTGATGCTAGTGGTTGTAATGTCAGAAAATGACTACCTTTACAAGGCTTTGTATCTATGAGGTTTTACTTGTCTAGTTCTTGGAGAACCTTTTGGATTTAAGAATTTCCATTAAATATAACTTGAATGTGATCATTGCATGTTTTTTTGTTGTTGTTTTTTGAGATTTTGTTAATATTTAATAATGATTTTTTTATTTTCTTTGATAATATATTTATTGTCGTTTTACATTTTTACAACTTACATATTTCCCCCCCAAAAAAGTATATATAGATATATATATATATATATATATCAGGCAGTGTGGACAGTGTAGAAATGCTATATATATATATATATATATATATATATATATATATATATATATATATATATATATATATATATATATATATATATATATATATATATATATATATATATATATACATATATATACACCAGCATACATGAGTACACACTTGCTTACAATAGAACATAGAATAAGAAACCAACACACAACCAGGTACATTTAAAACAGGAAGTGAGTCAATGAGAGCCCGTAGATAGAGAAAATAAAATATAATAAAAAATAGTTAAAGCAGCATAAGACTGTGGAACTTCACAGGGAAAACCATGTCATCTCAGGTTACAGCAACAGATTGGTCAAATCTTTACTCTTGATATAATTAATGAAATTTCCCCTTAATCTATCAAGTATGTTGTTTGTCTTTAAGGATGTAATTTTTTCTAGAGGTAAACCTAAAGACAATTCTCAAAGCCATTTCCCAACACTTGGTTTGCTCATTTCTTTCCATGACATAGCGATCACTCTCTTTGCTTGTAGTAGTCCCTGGTTTATGAACATTTTTCCAGAGCTATTTATATTAGAATGTTCGGGATACAGACCCAATAGAAAAAGTTTTGGTTCCAATTCTAAATTCACTGACGAAATATCCACCAATACACCTCTTACTTCTCCCCAGAATTCATTGATTTTTGGACATTCATTGCATGTGTTTATCATAAAATGCTTCTGTTTCCCTTTTCTGCTGTACAACTTTCTGGCAAATTGATTTTTTTAGAGGTCACTATTCCAGCAAGGTTTGTTAGCTGTGCAATAGACTATGCAGCAAGGTACATTTCAATGCTGCATGTTGGTTACTAAACATAGAAAACTGAAAATGCTGAGCATGACAACATTTATGATCCTTGTGACATACCAAGACAGCTGACCTACATAATAAGCCTTGACAGAATACTTACCAATGGTACATCTACTGTAAACAAAATGACTGAATTTGACATATATTAGTATTTCTGTGCTGATTCACTGCACCACTTCTGGATGGATGCACTATAAGGATGCAGAGGCAGCTCTGTGAGTGCAGCATGAAATGTTGATAGTCCTGCAGATGCCACCATCACTCTCATCAGCCACAGGCCCTGATTGCCGCCCATCATTCGAAACATGGAATCAAAGTGAAGTGTCTCGTCAACTCAGTAATACAGTTGGTGTGCAAGCTGCAAAATTGGAGATTTTTTTTGTCAAAAAGCTGGTACTTAGATTTAAAATCAGCCCATATCTTGAAATAAATGAGTCAAAATGAAAGTAAAAAACCTTGTATGTATTAGCATTTAAATCAAGACATTGCACTTTTAAGCACAGGGTTATTTTTAAAGTTTTTTTTTTGTTTTTTTCTGTACGTAACATACTAAAAAATGTTGAGGCATAGATCTCAGCTCAAAAAAAGAAAAAGAAAATGTTTTTGCCAACAGCTTTAATCGTATCTCTCTGTTTTCTTCCTTCATGTCTGCTTCTCCAGTTGCCATGTACAGAGAGCCATCGCTGCACGATGTCGGAGAGACAGTGCCCAAGGCGGCCATGCCTCCCAGTAAAAGCACAAGTGAGCCAGTGGTGATGAATGGAGGCAAACCTGTCAGCAAGCCCGACAAACTGACCACATAGCCACACATGACCAGTGCCTGGTGTGAGTGCATGTGTGGGAGAGGAGGAATGTAACGGAGGCAGGTCTTTTTGTTTTCTCCAGCTAGACTCCAAACCCTCTTTTTTTCTGTGGATAACATCCAGCCGAGACTCCCTTCTTTTATTCTCTTGCTCCTCCTCCTCCTCCTACTTCCTTTCTCTGGCTATGTCAGCGCAGACTGATTCTGGGATGGCTTAGTCTATCCAGCACAGGAGGGAAGAGGACCTCTGATCCTGTAATGCCTTTAGATCCCTTTGAAATTGCAAGAATTGAACTGAATGACACGCGGTTCACACTGATGCTTGATGCTGGCTTTGTTGGAAGAACCTCCCTCTCTATAATGCCCTGTCACAGCAGAGTCAGTGTACCTTCAGATCTATTTTCTATATCACAGTTCACCAGCTATGTACTGGTATAGAGACTGTATAGACAGAGTAAATATTTGGACTGTTGTCCTATATTTTTTACAAGTATGTTCCCCTTTTCTTCTCTTTCTAACAAACAGTTCACAAACAGTTCATTTTTGTCAAATGGAAACTAGAACACATTTTTGCAAGAGGAGTTGTATGATTTTTTTCTAAGAAACACAACAAACTAAGAAGCGAACCAGTACCCACTTGAAAGAGCCCAAATAACTTTCTTTCCCTTTTTTTTGTCTACAACATGCATACACCTAAAAAGCAGTCAAAGAAAGTTTGAGCAGCTTCTCTGTGGCTCATAAAAACACACTGGAGGCGGGCAGACAGCTCCCGTAATCATAGTTGATGAAGTGCTGATTACCGGCGCTGCAATCAATGCGAGGAGCTCTCTGTGCATGCACAAACACACACACACAAAATCACAAAGATTTCTAAACAGATGTGCGTGTGGGTGGGTAGAAGAGCGCTGTAAGGAATGGTGTATACATATCACTATCTGTGTCCCACCAGCGGTTCAGTCCGCCTTCTCTGGTGAATGAAGAAAAAGGGGGAAAAAAACTGAAGTCTATTTTTCTTTAATCTTATTTCAGAGCGTGGGCTCTAGGAAATATCTCTAGGCCTTGTAGGTCTCTGTTCCTCACTCACCGTCTTTGGACATTGAAGCAAGGCTTTGTGGCTTCGACCCAGATGGTCTATAACTGCAGCAAATGGCAGCCGTCTTATGGCAGCATCTACTTAAAGCAAAGAAAACAACATGGCTGAAAACCAATAGGTCTTATTTATACGTGCTGCATCCCTGTTTGGTTCAGCAATCTAAAGCATGGACAAGGTCACTACTGTTCCCATTTTGCAGCAGTTATACTACAGATGGCTTATAAAGTATCTGTGTCTCTGTATAAAACGTAGGGAATATGACTTTTGAAAATCATAACTTTTTAAATGACTAGATGATATATTATTATTATCAATATTATTATAAAAGGATTTGTCTCCAAGCTCAGCATGCAGAGTCCAGTACTGACCATCTTGGCCTATTATGAGCCTGTTTGGACCTTGATTCCCGGCATGCAAAAACAAGATCCCAGTCCCCACTGCGCCAAAGGTGCCTCATTCACCCGATAGATCCACGTAGAGGACACGTAGCATTATCCATTGAAAAACCAACACTCAGATGTGTTCATTCTGAAACAACCAAAGTCTTTTTTCATCCCAAGAAGAACTTAATCTTAATAAATACAAAAAAAGTCAAATCTGACTTGCTTTCAGATTTAATCCATCAAAGCTTTCACTGTGACAGCATTTGTTATTTGTTTGAAAGAATCAACTCTCCTACGGCCTGCGGGGGTCTTGGCTGATGTCACTTTTTTGGGAGGGTAGTACGTATAATCTAAATTAATCATGTGCATGTGTTTTCCACCAGAAACAAGGTAAAGGCATTCTTCTTCACACTGTATGAGCAGGGGGAGCACTGATTGGGGCTTGGATGGGCATGTTGCAGGCTTTAGCACGCTCATGACTAATGTGGAGGTAATTGACTGAACTTTGTTTTGCATTTTCATTATGACTGTTAGCGGATTTGTTCAATAGATTTTTTAAGTCTTGCTTTAATCATTTTTGTTGAAAATTAGGTTTATTAGGTGTGGTTCAGGATAGGAATTATATTTTTTGCTGCTGTTTTCTGCTAAAAGTGCAACCACATTACAAAACTGTTACGGTGAACATACTTTTCTGCCTTTATTTGGGTTACATGTATACCGTTTGTGATGATTATAGCTCATCAAACATCTTTCGACATACTTATGTATTTGTGGGGAAAAAGGAGTTAATGTGATAACAAAAATACACACAACTCCACACAAAGGGGCTGCGAACCACTGAAGTTGTATGAGGGCTGATGTTTTCCCCATAATACAGCTAGTCATCTCCTACTTCTACAAACTCTACATGCTGGGCTGGTTACATGCTCTGGCCATGCAGTCCAGATAACTGGTTCTCTCATGGCTGAAATTATTTTTGTAAAGGACTGGTGTGTAAATGTACATCGCTGTTTAAATCTCAGTTTGTTTTTTTTGTTTGTTTCTCATCTCTCTTGTTTACGGATTTTGTGTGCTGTTGCTTCCTGTTTCCAACTGGTTTTGCTTTGTTTTCCCTTTATTCATTTTTTATTTTATTTTTATGAATATTCTAGAAAATGCTACTTACAACTGCAATCAGAAATATTCAAACCCCTTAAAAGAGATTGCACTGATGTGCATGAAAGATAATACAATAAAACATATTTGAGTGGTGCTGACATTTCCTTACCCTTTTGCTCATCAGACAAACTAATGATCCATATGTCCAATTTCATTTTGGTTTCATCAGTTCATTGAACGTTATCCACATTTCTTCCAATATATTCTACTCTTTTGCTGATCCTTGTAGTCAAGAGTTGAGAGCATTTTGAAGTCCAGGTGGGAAGTCTTTGTTTATTTATTTCGTTTTTATAGTAGCCACAAAAGCATCTGTGCATTTAACTGGTCACCCTGTAGGTGTCTTGTAGTCACACAGTTCTTCTTAGAGTCCCTGAAGGTCTGCAGCCATTCCATCTGTATTGAACCTCTTTAAGATGCTTCCAAAGGTGTCTCTCAGAATGTTTCTTTTAATCTTCTTATACCCAAGGCCCCTCAGGTATGATGGAATAATCACCTCTCTCAGCTTTTATGGAAGCTCCTTTATCTTCTACATGTTTGCAACTCACCTTGCATACCTTCATGGGTGAAGTTTACATCTGCATCATTGCTGAAGCAAATGGGGAATCATGATAGAGTTCTTAATTATGTTAAATAGGCTTAATTATGTTTCAACTCCACTTTAGGCCCTGGAAGCTCAGACAGCTTAGGAAAAAATTCTGTAGGGGGTGAATAATTGTAAATCAATTCCTAAAATCTTTGTGGGGTTGAATAAATCTCATTGCAATTGTAACGTATGTTTACTTTGTAACCTTTTGTTTTGTATATTGATCCATCTGTTGCATGGGGAGAGGATGGCATTGATGAACTGCATGTAGTAGGCTATGTCTATCAAGAACTGTTGGTATGTGCCACACATTTTACATAATATATGCAATGAGTTTGTCTACACTAAACGGTTTGTGTTTGTTGTATACACATATACAACATGCTGAATAAAATATTTATATAAATGCGTACTGTAATGTCAGTAACTTAATACCTAATGCAATATAGTGTGCAGTATATTATTGCACTTGTCATTTTGGAGAGGTCAAAGAAAACAGAAAGGGTTGGCTAGTGTAAGCATGAAAAAGGCCAAAGTAGAAATTGAACCTTTTGTTTGTGACCTCTTATTGGTCGTCTTTCAAGTGCTGACTGAGCTCTTTTTGCCGATGCAGCTCTCATCCCCTTCCACCATGTTTTGAAGTGACATGAACCATCCAGCATGCCACAACTGAAATATTTATGCCCTCCTCTTTGTTTCCTCCACTTTAACCTTCTCACTGCGAGGATAGTGTAGATTTATATGATGGGCAGCTTGTTTTAGGTTTATTTCTTGGGATGAAGAGGAACAGACACTATTAAAATTATTTGTTTTCTATATATATAAAGATATACTATACCATTGCAAGTATGCTCTTTGGAGTTATGTCATGTTATATCAAAATTTGTAACCATGTATGATTAAGGTCTTCGCATTGTTTTCCATGCAAAATGTTGTCATGCGGCTCATTTAATGTTTTATTATGAAAAAGAAATAAAAAAACTTCAAAGAGTAATCACCAAGGTTTCAAGAAATCTTTCAGTCGAACTTAGAAAGAGGAATTAGTTATAATACATGTTATTATCTCTTCAACCTTTGGATTGGTAATGTACCTGTATACTAATCTAAAGAGTCTAGCAAAAGTTCACTTTGTATACTCATTAAACTTTTCCTTTTTTTTTTTTACATTATATCCACAAACCTAGATGTATTTATTTGATTTATTTTGTGGGAAAGACCCACACAAAGTAACATACTTGTGAAGTGGAAGGATAAATAGTTTTCAGAAATCTTCACAAAGATTCAAAAAGTGTTGGGGGTTGGGCACCACATGGCTCAGTAGTAGAGCATGCACACCTTATACAGAGGCTACAGTCCTTAACAAAGTTGACCCCAGTTTGATTCCCAGTCCCGGCGCATTTGCGGCATGTCTTCCCCTTCTCTCTCTGCCTTTATCTAGCTACTGTTGAATAAAGTCACAAAAGACTTTAAAAAGTGTTGAATGCATCCAGTCTATTCCAACATCAAGTGAAATGCCTTCAGAAGTCACCTAATTAGTCAACAGAGACCATCTATGTGTTTTGATCTCAGCATATATACCGCTGTTCTTTCAAGGCCTTAAGCCCGGTTCAAACTCTGGATTTTTCGACCGTCGTAGAAAAATATTTTGTCGTGAGAAGAGTTGTAACGAAAAACGATGTGGGTGATTCGCAGGTCTGTGGTTATCCAGAGTGACGGGCGCTGACAGTTTGTTGAGAAATCTCACAACCAAATCCAGCCTCCGACTGTCTTCAAGCAGGGTCAGAAAATCTACGACTTCAGTCTGCAACTGACCAATGAAAATACAACTAGAGAGTGATTCGAAAAACTAGTGACGAGAGTACAGTATCAACATTAGCAACAATAGAGGCTACACGCAAGAACATGTGGAGCAACAAATGAAGCCAAATTTATTTAGCTTCGGCAGCAAAGACAGTGCATATGACATTTTATCATTGCCATCTTGAGTATCTTTCTGCCTTTAGAGACATATGCTTTTCGTCAATGTCCTGCTAGAGCAAAACGTTGGTCAGTTTGACTCACTGAACTCTTGGGGCGTACAAAGTGTCAGCTCTCTAGAACAAAAATGCAGTGTGAACCAGGCTTTAGAGGTCTGTTAGAGAACATTTGAGGGAAAGCAGCAACCTGAAAACCAAGGAACACAGGTTTGTGAGAACCGATAATTATTTCAAATCACAATTGGGGTTTTAAATTTTTTTTGAAGATTCAAACTTCTCACAGAGCAACTTTTCAATCCATTAGCCAATACTGAAAAGTTTGGCACAACTTTAAACCTACCAAGGCATGACCATCTGCTTAAACTGACAGGTCGAGCAAGCAGAGCATCAATCAGAAGCAGGTAAGTGGCTCATGATAACTCTGGAGAAACTACAGAGATCAATAGTTTAGGTGGGGGATTCTGCTGACTGCATAACTACTAGACATGCACTCAAATATAGCTTTCATGTTAGAACAGCAAGAAGAAAGGCAATGTTGAAAGAAGGTCATAAGAAATCCTGTTTACAGTTTGCCACAAGCCACCTAGGGGGCACAGCAAACGTGTGGAAAAAGGAGCTCTATAGCAAATATCCAAAATAAACGTATTAATAAACATAGTAACGGGGGGGTAAATACAAACCCATGCTAGACTTGTTTGCATATATTTTTATTTGGAAAAAATTCAATGCCATAATTTTCCTTCCACTATACAAATATTCATTTCATTGCATTGGTCCATCACATACATCCCCACTAAATTGCACTGAAATATAATGATGTGACAAAATATGAAAAAGTTCAAGCGGTATAAATACTTTGACAACTGTATGTTACCATCTGAAAAAAGCAACCTCTCCTAAAGTACAATACATGAAAAATATTTTTAAAAACATAAATGTTTACATTGGAATATGTTGGCTATAACTTTAAAAACAACGACATACAGTTTTAATAATGACACTTTGTAACCAGTACAACAAAAGAAAGAGCAAAATTAGTATATTATATTAGTGTTATGCAGATTTACATCTATATTAAGTTCCCCCTTGCTGTGCTGCCTGGTCCTGACTGGTGGGGGTCCTCCTGATGTATAGGGACATTGGGAAGCTCTAGTTTTTAATCTCAGCATAATGTTTTCTTCAGTATTCGGTTCCCACCCAGATTTCGCAGGCATTCCCTGTCCACCCTTCCCAGCAATCACAGCTACCGCAACTGCAAACACCGTTCCCTGTGAGAAGATATAAGAAAAAAAGATGGAAATGAAAAGAGATTTGCCATGATGCCTGACCTTACACATGAGATTCCTCTTTTCAGACATGCCTTTCAGGGATAAAGGAAGACTAGTTTGGGTTTTTTGTGTGTTTTGCTCTAAACATTTAATGGTTTTCTTGTGTCTTTTTCCCTAGAATTCCTCTAATTTAACTAACTTCTTCAGATGTTCTTCATAAATCTACCAAATGCCAATGAAATAATACTGTTTTAAATACAAGATATCCCCCCCATGTAGTGCTGGGCTGTTTCGTCACTGTTCTCAAGATCATGTGTACCCCACGAGGTGAGATCTTGCATGGAGCCCCAGAATGAGGGTTATTGTCAGTGTCAATAATTTTTTTAATTTTCTAATAATTCCTTGGACAGCTCTCTGGCCATGGTGGAGGTTGGAGCCTGACTGTTTGAAGGTGTGGACAGGTGTCTTTTATACACATAACGAGTTAAAACAGGTGCCATTGATACAGGTAACGAGTGGAGGATAGAAAAGCTTCTTAAAGAAGAAGTAACAGGCCTTTGAGGGCCAGAATTCTTGTTTGTAGGTGCTAAATACGTATTTTCCGCACCATTAAACAAATAAATTATTTAAAAAATCATACAATTTTTCCTGGCTTTCTTCTTTTTACATTCTGTCTCTCATAGTTCAAGTGTACCTATAATGAAAATTACAGACCTCACTCATCTTTTTAAGTGGGTCAACTTGCACAATTGGTGGCTGCCAAATACTTTTTGCCCCACTGTATGTTCTATGATCTTTCAACCCCATAAAAAGACTGGTTTAATTGCAGCATTTAAAAAAAAGCACACTTTTTATGACTATCATGTCCATGTGGACTGGATGTGACCTAAACTTTATGTATTGCAAAACTCTCAGCACAAAAACTTCACTTTAAATCTTTTCATAAACTGGTTAACCCAAAGTAGTTTCCTAACACATTTTTAGGAAGCGCTTAACAGTGGATTTGTTGGAAAATATGAACCTGTTTTATATTTACAGACCTATTAAATACATTTGAATATCATTGAAAAGTTAACTAACAGCAGTTTCTCAATTCATTTTGGAAACACATATGAATTAATTACACACAGACTGATAATTGTACGATTTCTTTCTGTTAATTATGATGGTTTTCTGCTTCAAGCTAATAAAACATGACATTTAAGGTTGGAAAATTATATCAAACCAAAAACAATTCTTTTAAAAACAGAAATGTGGGTCTTAATGAAAATTATGTTTACTACCTTCTTTAAGGTTTTTCGAAAGGTACTTTTAATCAGACAAAGTAGCCCCATCGAATACCATATTCTAAACTATGGAATATAACTGTATTGCAGTTTGGCGAGTTTCAAAAGTAAGGTTGTGTAAACGTGTTGTTCTTACAGTACTGTAAATTGATTAACATGCAAAGTATATCTGGCATAAGTATGCAATATTACATAGTGACATGGAAATTATGTAGTTATTAAATGCAATGCTCAAAGATATATTAAGCTTTTCTTTCAGAAATTATCATATTCAGTGCATAAAATTAACCCGCAAGCATTTCTAATATGTTTAATTTTCCACATCACTCATCAGTTACATGTGTAATGAGAATCCACAGCTTTAGAGAATCCATAAAATGTCTGGATGCTGTGTAATTTCTTAATAAACATGCCACAGAAATCTTTTAATAATTACATCAGCAAAAGGACTCAATCTGATGGAAATAAGTTATACCATTTTTATTTATTTATTTCTTAGAAAATACCTACTTTGCTGACTTTAATTAACTTTTCATGTAAAACACCATTCCATTCAAATGATTGTCATGCTCATGGTAATTTTTACATTCATATTTAAGTCAGTAGTGAAAGCGAAAAACATTTAACAGATGCTAAAATCCATTTTCCTTATTTGCTTGCTGTTCCTGAAGATGTTGAAGCATAATTGTTTTCTGTTATGCAGCGCTGATGTGCTTTCAAATGGCAATAAGACTGACATTTACATGATCATAGTCTGATTATGACGAGTAAAACTTTTAAAACAGAAATTTTGATGCACATCAAGAATGATTACTTGTGATAAAAGTCTGCATCAACGGGGCCCAACCTCACGCCAATGACTGACGCAATCTGCTGGGATTCCTTAAATAACTTTTTAACTGATTGGAATGTTTGTATAAATGCATTGAAATGACTTCTTGTTAAGTGCCTTGAGATGACATCTGAATTGGCGCTATATAAATAAACTGAATTGAATAAAATTGCCTATGTTAATATAGAGGCATATGTCCTTAAAAATGTATCTCTTTCAACAACCACAGCAGCTACAATGTAGAGGAAATTTAAAAACCACTTTCAAAGTTAAAATATTTTTAAAAGGTGGACTTTTTTCAGTAAAATCTCCATAATTATTTTGTCTCAATTTCAGCTCTTAAGAGCTTTTAACAGAGCAAAGGCCAAAAGACTTTAGCAAACACAGTTTACTCAGTTTTGATAATTTTTCAAACTTGTGTCAAACAGATTGGACATTTTGTAATAATTGTTGGGTGTCTCTTGTTTTGCTGTTTCTAAAAGTTATTGCCCTATTTGTTTAGGAAGTTACATCTCTGAAATAAATCACTAACATGAGGCTACTGAGGTATTCATTAAGGTATTCAGAGAAGGCTGTAAGTAAACATAGAGATAAAACATTAACTCGCTTTAGGTCGCCAAATTTGAAAAATAATCAAAGGAATTGCTGATGTATGATGCAATGATGTGAATTTTCAGTAATACTCTAAAACATTTGAATAATAGCTGGACATTGATTTTATCACTATTTATTGACAATTATTGCTTCTTCTTTATATTTGGCAGTGGAAGAAAGTGAGCCCTGCTGTGATGTGTTTGTTGATGTCATCCCTCTCAGTACACTCTGTTACGGCTTCGGTACACTGTGTATCATTACCTGTGCAAATGAGGCCATCATGTTTGTCACACTCTCGGTCGTCACACTCGCAGTACTCTCCTGACACCCACCATTCTTGGGGAGAGCAAATGCACTGGCCACAGTGACAGGAACCTGTTACACGCACGGACACACATATACTTTGATTACCATCACCGTTCAGGGTTTTGAGTGTTTGGTATTTTATTTTCCTCTTTCTGCCACCCACTTGGAACACGATTTTTTTTTCCCAATAAAAGCTGTTTTGTTTAATATTCTATGATTATCTTCCCCCCCCCTTCTTTTTCAAAGAAGATTAATGGAGTTGGTTAGAATGGACAGAGATATTCCCTGAGGAAACAGCTTCTAATACAGTTTTACCACCAGGATACCAACCCACCCACACGCTACACTTCTTTTCTCCATCAGTTTACATTACTTTTCTCTCTGGGGTAGCAACAGAATAATAACATTTTAAGAATTGGGAGAGAGAAACATATCTGGCTATCAGCCCTCCTTTTTTCACCCTGGGGTTCAGCTTTTATTTTTTCATTCACCACTGTTTTTCCCCACATGCGAAGGGCTACAGAAGGCCCCAGTAGAAAAGGTAAGGGAGCTGGAGAGAGGAGAAGAAGATAAAGTAAAATGGCTCATGCAGAGGCTGGTCGAGAAAAGAAGATAGATCTGGCTTTTAAAAGAAGTCGAGCATGGAGAATAAAGACGCTCATCTTCATTTTCCAGCGTAGCTCAGGGCTGGGCTCTCTGTGGCCAACATATATCTTTGGATTCACTGCTGCACAACAGAGAAGTTATTCTGTTGTGTAGCGTCATTAGTTGCCTAATGATACAAAAAACAAAATGCAGTGACTGTTTGTCACTTAACTTAAGAAGCACACTTGTGCCTCTGGCAAAATTGAAAACCTGGACAAGCTGCACTGAAATACTATGTTTGATCTAAATAATTATGTTTGAGGCGTCAAACAAGTAAAAGTGACCTGCAAGACCTTGCAACTGTGTTAACACCCCTTGTTGTTAATTGTTTCACACTTTGTCACCACAACTCCAGTGTATTTTAATGGGATTTATGTGGGAGACCGACACAACACAGCACACTACTGTGAAGTGGAAGGAAAAAAACATGGTTTTCAATTGTATTTTAAAAAGAAAGTCAAAAAGTGTGGCAGACATTTATATTAAGCTCCCGTAAATTAAGCTCCCTTTAACTTTGATACACCTCTAAAAAAATCCACTGCTGGGAGTTATCTTCAGAAGTAATTCTACAGGTAAATAGAGTCCAGTGATATGTACTTTAAAATCTGTATTATATTATTATATTATATTATAATAAAAAATAGAGCTCATATTGTAAGCACTAAAGACCTTCAAACCGTAACATAGTAAGACCATTTGTGCAATTGTTTTAGACTTCATGTAGCTAAATGCAATGTGGGCTGCACTGTGGCACAGTTGTTAGCCCCATTACCTTGTAGCAAGAATGTCTTGGGTTTGAATGCTGGGGGTTGCCTGGGGTGCATGTTCTCTCTGTGCATGTGTTGGTTCTCTCCAGGTACTCCCAAAACATGACTGCCATGTTATTTTTTTTATACCTTTATTCTAACAGGTAAATCTCCTTGAGCCATGAACTCTCATGTTCAAGTGTGACCTGTTTTACATTTAGCCACTATACATACACAATTACAACATAAGAAAACACACATTACATACATACTGTAAGTCATCATAATCTTGACAAAAAATAACTAAAGTAAAATAAGAGACAATTTATATCAGTGGAACATTAAGAGAAGATGCTTTTTCGATTGACCTTAGTTCAATAAAGGTGGACAGCTTCAGATCCTGTTGTAATTTGTTCCAAAGTCTGTGTGTAATGAAGGAACAGAGAATGTAATAAAAGGTTGTGAGTGGTGGCTGTAGTTACTTTGTTTAGGTGACCCATCAAGGCAAATACAAGGGTGGTAAGTCAATTACTGTTTTATAAATGAAAGCATACCAATGTAGTATTCTGCTTGTAGATAATAAAGGCCAGTTAACCAGAGGGTACAAAGTACAATGGTGGGTAAAGATTACTTTAAATTGCTCTTAGATATGAATATGTGCATGCATGAATGTTTTGTCCTGGTTGTCCCTGTGTTGCCCTGTGATGGACAGGAGACCTGTCCAGAGAGTTCCCCTCTTCTCACCCATAGACCACTGGAGATACTGTAGTCACCAGCAACTAATTTATGAGTGTGTTTATTTCCATTTCTGCAGACCTTAAAAACTGCAGTGATCTTTGACACATTCACTCTAGTTTGTAAGTTACATTGTTCAACAGTATATTGCGGAATTCCTTCTGTTAACATTAAATTATACATTGTTAGTCTTAACCTTTGACAAGCAAATGTTAACCTAAATGTCTGAAAGAGAATGGAAAAAATGAATTTTTTTTCACCTTTTCCACTGCAAATGACTCCATCATCCGTCTCACAAAGCTCCTTGCTTTGGGCGTCATTCATATCGCAAGACCTGGGAAACTGGCACAGCTTCCCAAACCAGCCATCCTTACAGATGCACCGTCCACATGAACAGTACCCGTGACCTGGCAGGGAAATTAAGAAGGGCCTTTATTAAGAGGAGACAGAATATGGTGCAAGACCTTGAGATAAAAACAACCAGAAATGTAAAAGAATTGACAAAAAGGGGAAGAAATGTCTGCATGGGTAGCCAAAGACAAATGAAATTCCTCTGGAGAAGGAAAAAAGTTTTAAAGTTGATAAATACAAAGAGCTGACAGCACTAACATTGAACCTTGACACTAATAGGCAGTGCAGGGAGGAAGAGCTGCAGGGAGATGATAGAGACGGAGAGAGCTTATTGTATTTCCCCAAAGGACATGAAAGGAACTGTCACCACTGGTCTTGTGCTGTCTTTAATAAATCTTGTGCTTCAGATAGATGAAAAACGAAGAATAGAAATAGCAGAGAAAAACACCAAAAACACAACATATGACACTTTGGAAGTCTCTAAGGTTCATTAGGTTGAGACAGGCAGTTGTTTACTGCTATGCTGTAATTGCTTTTAGCATCGTTTGACAAGCACCATTAAAACATATGCCTCCTTTATGTCAAAGCGGACTCCTGTATGGCTCACTTGAAATAGTATCTAGAAGATGCAGCCACTGTTGGAATATGTGCATTACATGTATTGTTAACTTAGTAAATTAGTAACTTATAAACAAGTTGTATGGATGATTTTATGCTTGATTACCATAGTGCCAACTAGTAATAGGCTGGGCTATATATATATATATATATATTTTTTTTTTTTTTTTTTTCCTCTTTCCAAATGAGCGAATGCATCATATCTACTACCTGCACACTAACAAGTCTCACTAGTGACAATGCACTTTGGTGTGAAAGTTGTTACTTTGGAAAGTCAGTTTGCTTTTGTCAATATGACTGACGTGTCTAAAACTAAAATAATAGGAAGCATAAAAGGTGTTAGAACCTTTTGTAAAGGAGATTCTATCAGGCATGGTGGCTGTCACTTCAGGCTCCTATTTTTAAAAGGGGACTTAGTCTTTAGCAGACAGCAGGAAGTTAAATGTTTTACAGCAAAGTATACCCCTTTTATCCTTTAGAAAGGTTGACTTTTCATAGAAAACGCTGGGTTTGGACATTTTGGCTTCCCCTTGGAAATCTCCCAGTTAAGGTAAGGGTTTACTAATACTACCGAAAATAAAGAATTTATGTTTTAGTAATGCTAATAATACCACCTGTGCCAAATGTCTTTAATATTATTATAAGATTGTTCAAATTATAAAATGTGAAGTCTGTTTTAAGATTTTTTGTTTGTTTTGAAATGATAGTGAAATCCTTTACTACAAAGATGCAAAAATGTTGCGGTGTCACATCAGGCCCTAATATAAATAATTAATAGTATTTTACATCAGAAAGGCTGCTTGATGGTCTTATTACAATTCCTCGGTCAATTACTTAATATATATTATTGTATATATATATATATATATATATATATATATATATATTAATAATGTATAGTATTATTAAATTTAACCTCTAATACATTATCAGCATTAATCAAGTACTTAGTAAAAATATTAGTAAGTCAATAAATCCAAACAGAAATCAACAAAGGAGAAACATGATTAACTTTGAGGGAGCACCAATGAGGGAAAATACTAATTTGTGAATTAGAAAGCATAACACTGAAGGAAAAGCAGCTAAATTATAACATTTGAAGCCAAGAGCATCAATCACCAGAAACACAATAGGAGATTAATAAGTGATCATCTCAATAATATTGTGGGGTTTTGGAGAAATAAAAGTTACAGGAAATATATATTAGACATATTAAAAGCTTACAATTTTAAAGAACAATAAAGGTGAACCACCCTGACCTACTCCTGGTAAGCATTTGAACCAAATGAAAAATATTCAATGTGTAGATTGTAAATTAGTGAAGAGTCATTTTTAAACAATGTGAAGGTCATTGATGAACATTGTGGCATAGTATGACATTTATTTAAATATATGGCAAAATACATAAAACGAACATTGTGTTTTATATGAGTTTATTGAAGATAGAAAATCATGGGGAAAATATAATAAAGAGGACTTTCAATAAAGATGACTGTTACAGTTTTAGCATACAGTTTAATAATAATTCCACAAATACACCTGGTAGGGCTAAGGAGGAACCAAGTCTCTATGCTGCTCTGTTTAAGGAACGAGTAAACAACTGAAACAATAATTTGTTAATTTATTTCTAGAAAATGGACAGGGGTGCATTTCCTTTTTAACAGCTGGGTAACTCTAAAAAAAGAAGCAGCACAAAATAAATTATGAATATTCTGATGTAGGGTTTAAGACTTAAAAAAAACACATTTTAAGAAAAAAACAGCTAAACAAAACTATAATTACAACATAGTAACCATCATAATCCTTATGACCCTCTCTGACATCAGTGACCAGGATGTCCTGATGTCAGAGAGGGTCATAAGGATTATGATATAGATTATTGACATACACTGGGTCAAAAACGTATTTGGCAGTCACTGATTGTGCAAGTTGTGCCACCTAAAAAATATGAGAGGTCTATCATTTTACTTTTAGGTATACATCAACTGTGAGATACAGAATGTAAAAAAGAAAATCCAGGAAATCACATTTTTAAAGAATTTATTTGTATGATGGTACAGAAAATAAGTATTTGGTCAATAACAAAAGTTCACTTCAATACTTTGTGATGTAACCTTGGTTGGCATTGACAGACCTCAAATGTTTTCTTTAAATCTTTACCAGGTTTGCACACATGGTAGCTGGTATTTTGGCCCATTCTTCCATGGAGATCTTCTCTAGAGCTGTGATATTTTGGGGCTGTCACTGGGCAACACGGACAATTAACTCCCTCCACAAATCCCCTATTGGATTTAGTTCTAGAGACTGGCTAGACCACTCCAGAACATTGAAATGCTTTTTACGTAGCCACTCCTTAATTACCCAGGCAGTGTGTTGGCACCAGAGGGCAGGCCAGGCTTGCCCATTCAGGTATGTTGCGTGCCCAAGACAGATTACAATGACGTGTATATTTGCAACCATGCAATGTATTGACCCAAGATAACCAGCAAGTACAACCTTGAGTGACATTCTTGTCCACACTCCATACCAGTTGTTGGCAGTAATGCACCAATTTGTTGTCTGTCAGCCGCCAACACAAAGAAACACATTTAGAAGTTTACCAAAACACTTTTACAAGTTCACCGAAACCGAAACACATTTACAAGTTTACCAAAACACTTTTACAAATTTACCGAAACACTTTTACAAATTTACCAAAACACATTTACAAGTTTACCGAAACACATTAACATGTTTACCGAAACATGATGATGGAACGGCTTCACAGTGTCCGCATGTCTTTGTGGACCGTGAAAACGAAATAAAATAATGCCGGATTCTACCGCAGAAAAAACTATTAGTAGATATCAGAAGCGCCATCAGACCTGTTCCCCCTAAAACTTGAAAATAGATTCGGAAAAACTGGCAAAACATCTCTGCTGATTGAGCTGCTGGCAGGATCGATTCCATTACTGTTACTACTTTGGTCTTGTCCTGACCCTAACCTCATCCCTGCAGTATCACTTCCAGGTCATGTCTTTGTAAATGTGTTTTGTTAAACTTGTAAAAGTGTTTCAGTAAACTTGTAAATGTGTTTCAGTAAATTTGTAAAACTGTTTTGGTAAACTTGTAAATGTGTTTCGGTAAACTTGTAAATGTGTTTCGGTAAATTTGTAAAAGTGTTTTGGTAAACTTGTAAAAGTGTTTCGGTAAATTTGTAAAAGTGTTTTGGTAAACTTGTAAATGTGTTTCGGTAAATTTGTAAAAGTGTTTCGGTGAACTTGTAAATGTGTTTCGGTAAGATTGTAAATGTGTTTTGGTAAACTTGTAAATGTGTTTCGGTAAAAATGTAAAAGTGTTTCAGGTTATTGTAATTTTGTTTTGCACCCGGCCACCGTATTGAAGAGTCAGTTGCACGTTACCTTGCGTTCTGAGTGGTTTGATAAAAGCGTTCATTGTGTCTACAGTTATGATTGTATCTTTGATTGGCATACACCATTGGAATTACAAGCAGGGGTCGACTGGTGTTGAAATTCAGTCCGGAAGCTTGGAAGTCTCTTTAATTCGGGTTGGGTCCCGAATGAGAAAATCATTATTTTTATGAATATCTCAAACTTTCAGCCACAGAGGCAACCTATATTTGGAAGCCCTGCAAGGTTAGGCGGGGTTCCTTTTTAAAGTAGAACAGAGCTACTGACGTCTGGTAGCAACTAGCAAACAATATGAAAATAATCGACATGAAAACATGCAGGAATATTTCCAAACCTGGCAGAATCGAGCACAGCGGCAGAAGGTACTACTCAGCTGCAGGCGCAGCAGCACCAGTAGCGCGTACAAAGATCTTCTATAAAGGACGATGCCTCACTCACATACACAAGCAGTCACAGCACGATAATGAAAGTGGCTCAACCGAGGTTGCTTTTGGGGTACAAAAACAAACGTTCCAGTCACAGGTCTAGAGCAGACCAGCCGTTTGGGAAAACCTTTGGACAGCCCGCACCTGAAAGAATCTCATCTTTAAAATGATGTATAATAGGTGTATGTACATATAAAGGGTGCCACAAAAAACACAGATTTGACCTGGAAGTGAGTAACATATTGCCAACAGGACGTAAAAATGCAAAGGGAAAATCAACGCCCCCAGCTAAATTTCCCTAGTGCTGGGTCTGGTCCTGTCCCCTTTGCAGAAAAGCAGCCCCAAAGCATAACTTTTCCACCCCCATGCTTCACAGTGGGTATGGTGTTCTTGGGATGCAACACAGCATTATCCCCTTCCAAACACGGCAAGTGGCATTTATGCCAAAGAGTTATATTTCTGTCTCATTTCTGACATTCTCCCAATCCTCCTCTGGATCATCCAGATGGTCTCTGACAAACTTTAGACGGGCCTGGAAATGACGACGTAGTGTGTTACTGGTAGTAACTTTTGTTACTGTGGTCCCACCTCTCTTCGGGTCATTGAGCAGTTCTCCCCGAGTAGTTCTGGGCAGTTTCCTCACTGTTCTCAAGATCTTGTGTACCCCATGAAGTGAGATATTGCATGGAGCCCCAGGTTGAGGGAGACTTTCAGTGATCTTGTATTTATTCAATTCTCTAATGATTGCTCCAACAGTTGATCTCTTCTCACCAAGCTGCTTGTCTATCATAGATTAGCTCATCCCAGTCTTGTCCAGGTGTACAGTCTTGTCCCTGGTTTCCTTGGACAGCTCTCTGGTCTTGGCCATGGTGGAGGTTGAAGTCTAACAGTTTTAAGGTGTGGACAGGTGTCTTTTATGCAGATAACATGTTCAAACAGGGGCCATTAATACAGGTAACAAATATAGGGTAGAAGAGCTTCTTAAGGAAGATGTAACAAGTCTGCGAGGGCCAGCATTCTTGCTTGCTTGTAGGTGCTAAATGTGTATTTTCTGCACCATTATACAAATACATTCTTTAAAAATCATACAATTGATTTCCTGGATTTTTTTACATTCTGTCTCTTCCAGATATTCCAGGTGGCTAACAGAAAGTCCTTCCCATAGTTTCTTCCACTTTCTCCCACAGCTGACTTTTTGCCTCTGCAAGAACAGAAACTGCCATCCTTTTGGCCACCTGGTAACTGCCTGCTGTTTCAGGAGTCCCCAGAGGCAAGCCCACTTGTGTATGGGTAATCATTTTTGGGTGCTGAAAATTATAATATTATGAAGAAAGTGCATCAAATAAACATATTTGTGTTGTGAAACACAACAACAGTGTAATGAAGACTTATGATGTGTTGTCAGAAGAACAGATGAATAATGCCACTCATCAGCTCAGATTTAGGCTGGTGATGTTTATTTATGCAACACATAACTGGGTACACTCAGTGCATGATTATGAAGTACCACAGCTCTCAGATGGTGTTCGAAATGCAAAAACACCTGTTTACCCCTTTCCTCTACTTGCTCTTATGCACTGTGAACACAACACAGGGACTGAGTTGGAAAAAAAACTATTTTAAACACAGCATTAACGTGATTACTGATTATAAGTGATTAGTGCAAAATTATAGTGTTTTCCACTCTGGACCAGCTGCATTCACTCAGGAATAGGTGAATACATTTCCAAATTCACACAATTTACTTTTATGTGCTTTTGCATATACACTCAACAAAAATATAAACGCAACACCTTTGTTTCTGCTCCCATTTTTCATGAGATGGACTTAAAGATCTAAAATTCATTCCAGATACACAATATTACCATTTCTCTCAAACATTGTTCACAAATCAGTCTAAATGTGTGATAGTGAGCACTTCTGCTTTGCTGAGATAATCCATCCCACCTCACAGGTGTGCCACATCAAGATGCTGATCTGACATCATGATTAGTGCACAGGTGTACCTTATACTGCCCACAATAAAAGGCCACCCTGGAATGTGCAGTTTTTTGCTTTATTGGGGGTCTGGGGACTCAGAACCGGTCAGTATCTGGTGTAACCACCATTTGCCTCATGCAGTCCAACACATCTTCTTCGCATAGAGTTTATCAGATTGTCAATTGTGGCCTGTGGAATGTTGGTCCACTCCTCTTCAATGGCTGTGCGAAGTTGTTGGATATTAGTGGGAACTGGTACACGCTGTCGTATACGCCGGTCAAGCACATCCCAAACATGCTCAGTGGGTGACATGTCCGGTGAGTATGCTGGCCATGCAAGAACTGGGAGATTTTCAGCTTCCAAGAATTGTGTACAGATCCGTGCAACATGGGGCCGTGCATTATCTTGCTGAAACATGAGGTGATGTTCATGGATGTATGGCACAACAATGGGCCTCAGGATCTCATCACGGTATCTCTGTGCATTCAAAATGCCATCAATAAAATGCACCTGTGTTCTTCGTCCATAACAGATGCCTGCCCATTCCATAACCCCACCACCACCATGGGCCACTCGATCCACAACATTGACATCAGCAAAGCGCTCACCCACACGACGCCACACACGCTGTCTGCCATCTGCCCTGAACAATGTAAACCGAGATTCATCAGTGAAGAGAACACCTCTCCAACGTGCCAGACGCCATCGAATGTGAGCATTTGCCCACTCAAGTCTGTTACGGCGACGAGCTGGAGTCAGGTCAAGACCCCGATGAGGACGACGAGCATGCAGTTGAGCTTCCCTGAGACGGTTTCTAACAGTTTGTGCAGAAATTGGTTGGTTATGCAAACCAATTTGTTTCAGTAGCTGTCTGAGTGGCTGGTCTCAGACGATCTTGGAGGTGAACCTCCTGGATGTGGAGGTCCTGGGCTGGTGTGGTTACACGTGGTCTGCGGTTGTGAGGCTGGTTGGATGTACTGCCATATTCTCTTAAACGCCTTTGGAGACGGCTTATGGTAGAGAAATGAACATTCAATGCACGAGCAACAGATCTGGTTGACATTCCTGCTGTCAGCATGCCAATTGCATGCTCCCTCAATGCTTGTGGCATCTGTGGCATTTTGCTGTGAGACAAAACTGCACATTCCAGGGTGGCCTTTTATTGTGGGCAGTATAAGGTACACCTGTGCACTAATCATGATGTCAGATCAGCATCTTGATGTGGCACACCTGTGAGGTGGGATGGATTATCTCCGCAAAGCAGAAGTGCTCACTATCACACATTTAGACTGATTTGTGAACAATGTTTGAGAGAAATGGTAATACTGTGTATCTGGAATGAATTTTAGATCTTTAAGTCCATCTTATGAAAAATGGGAGCAGAAACAAAGGTGTTGCGTTTATATTTTTGTTGAGTGTAGGTTGTGCTTAGACTTTTCACATGAAAAAATAGATATATCAGTATACCTCTCACATTTCTATCCTAACGTTTAATACTGATTCTATTAAAAAAAATATCGATGATTAAAATTTTTTTAAAGACAGCAATTAAATATAGCTGACCTAATGAATTTGTTATTTATCAGCAATCAGATAATAATAATTTCAGCCCTCTTGTATCACCAGGTAGAGTCTGGTTTTGTTTAGATTTGCAGTAAGACAAGGAACAAAATATCTGCTCAAATATTTCTAAAAGTCAGTAAAATTCTTCAATTCTGTGGTTTTGGCTCATTAAGAACACAAGCCTTGTGCCAACGGGGAGGTTGTGGTTTCTACTACAGCATCCCCTAACACATGTGAAGTGTCCTTTGCCAAGATACTGAACTCCACATTGGCACTTATCAACAGATGGTTTCCTGAGGGTGAGTGTAGATGGATCAATGTAGCTCATAGTTTAAAAGCTAATTTAGTGGAGAGTAAAAAACCCCACTAAATGCAGTCCCTTTCCCCTGAAGTTACCAGGTGTTCAGCTCGTTCAATTCAATTCAATTCAATTCAAAAATACTTTATTGATCCCAGAGGAAAATTAAGTGTTGTTGTAGCTCATACAATTATTTAATGATTTGTTGCAGATCATGGTGGCTGTGGGCAGGAAAGATTTCCTGTTGCGGTCTCTGTTGCAGCGAAATGGAAGAAGCCTCCTACTGAAAACACTCTGTTGTTGCAGGATAGTCTCATGAAGAGGATGTTCAGGGTTGTCCATAATCTTTTTGATTTTATGAAGAATCTTTCTTTGCATCATCATCTCCAGATGTTCCACAGCTGTCCCCAGAACAGAACCAGCCTTCTTTATCAGGTTGTTTAGCCTTTTTAAATCCCTGACTCTGATGCTGCTACCACGACAGATGATGGCTGAAGAGATTACACTCTCGACAACAGACTTGTAGAAGATCTGCAGCATCTTGCTGCAAACCTTGAAGGACCTAAACTTCCTCAAGAAATACTGTCTGTTCTGTCCCTTCTTGATGACAGCTTCACTGTTGTGTCTCCAGTCCTGTCTGTTGTCCAGGTGAACTCCGAGGTATTTATACTCCTCAACCAACTCCACTTCTATTCTACAATATTCATGTGGAATATTGTAACTGTCTAAGAACATTGCACAGTCAGTTAGATGGAGCGATTCAGATAGGCATTGTGTTTTGGGGTACTGTCCTTTTCAGTACCCCAATGTCCTTTGTTTATTTTGTGTTTATATATTCATCTGTAGGGCTGCACTGTGGCGCAGTTGGTTCAAATCCCGGCCTGGGGTATTTCTGCATGGAGTTTGCATGTTCTCCCTGTGCATGCGTAGGTTCTCTCCGGGTATTCTGGCTTCCTCCCACAGTCCAGAAACATGACTGTTAGGTGAATTTGCTGTTTGTCCTGTATGTGTCTGTGATGGACTGGCGACCTGTCCAGGGTGTACCCCACCTCTTGCCCTGTGACTGCTGCAGATAGGCACCAGCCCCCCTACAACCCTGCATACGATGGACGGGTACAGAAAATGGATGGATGGATGGATGGATGGATATTCATCTTATAAATTAACATGCATAATAATCAAAATATGAGGGGCTGCAATGTGGCGCAGTTGGTAGCACATTTGCCTTGCAGCAAGAAGGCCTGGGTTCAAATCCCTTTCTGCATGAAGTTTGCATGTTCTCCCTGTGCATGTGTGGGTTGTTTGTCCTGTGTGTCTCTGTGTTGTCCTGCGATGGACTGGCGACCTATCCAGGGTGTACTCCGTGACTGCTGGAGAAAGGCACCCCCCGCAACTCTGCATAGGATGGACGGGTACAGATAATGGAGGGATGGATGTGTATTATGTATTTCTATGAAGACTGAATTCTCTATTGATTGAAAAGCCAATAGCAAGAACTAGCACTGATATTTTGCCAACAAATGTGACAGATGAAGCGGATTATGACATTGTTTGTGAATCTGTTTTATCCTGAAAATTTTAAATCTAAATTTTAATCCACTCTGCTCAACCATTTTTTCAATGACACTCTGCTCAACCATTTTTTTCTATGACAGGTAGAAGTGATTAATGCACACTAAATAATCTCACTAATTGGTAACTAAAGTATTAACTGATGTAATTGTATAAGTATTGTAACGTACAGAAGAACAGTCGATAAAAAACAAAGAGAAAATATTACTACATCATTAGATCAGCATCAAAGATCATCATTAGATCAGATCAACCCCCTCCCCCCCGTGGAGGGGGTTTTCTCGGCTAACCTGCGTTACGAGTTTGAAAAAAGTAACAGTAGTCATGTGCTGCCTCAAATAATCTTAAAAACAAAAGAGATCAGACTATTACCAATAGTTAGAATGAAGATATTTTGCTGAAAAAGGATGCCTGTATCAGTCTGAAAACTCTTCTTTCACAGAACCTCATTAGTATTTTGTTGCCATTTGCATTCTAGCAGAATGGAACCTCTCACTGCACCAAATTATGCTCTCTCAGCTAATATTTTCCACTATGTTTTGCTTTATGAGTTTTGTTTTGTTGTGCTTTGATTTCTGACTTTTGGTCCTGTAAATGATCTGAAATTACTTTTTTATTTTCTCTATAAGATCCTATATTGTAATGCAGTAGATGAACAACACCGCATTATAAAATGCTTGCTAAAGTCCCAAACAAGCATTTTGTAATATTTCCTTTGATTCTGAACTACATATCTACCTATGTTTTAACTAGTTTATTCTAATCACATTAAAGACTAGCAAACCAACTAATTGAAAATACTCCTAATAAGCTTTGCTTAATTTTCAGATTGCTTGGAATCGGTGCGTAGAAGCTTGTGGTGGATTTCTGTGCCTAACTTAGAACTAGGTTGGTTAGGTTTTTACAAAGCTTTATTTTATTTTTAATCACCTGTGCTTGTTTTACAAGGTTTGTGAACAAGCAGAACCCAAAACAAGTTAATAAGGTAACTGAGAATCTCTGTGAATTGTAAATGTATCTCTAGCGGTGGTGGTAGTGGGAGGTTATAAATGAAAGTAAGCCTTTAGACAGAGTGGGGTGTCAGCCGTGGCAGACCATGCATGACCGCCTCAATCAGTCAGTTTGGGAAAGCAGGTCCCAAACTGACTGCTTTGAAGATTTGACATCCAAGCTCCGTTCAATTAGTGTGCACCTGTCTTTCCCAGAATGAGTGCATTACCATTTATGGACAGACAGTGAAAGGGAGGTAAATATTAAATTGTTGCAGCAAATATTTTAACCGTAGACAAAGAGTAAAAACAAGCTTAAGCAAAAGTTTATTTTTTGTAAATGATACTCCAACATTGAAATATGTGGTGTTGTTCTATAAAGGCTGATTTTCTTTCAGTTAAAAACAAGAGATGTGAAGGAACATTTTGGTATGTTTATATGTTAACAAGCAAGCCCACCAGCTGTGCATGTAAGATGCATATATTTTGTGTATTCCACGTGTCTCCTAGTTTCTTTCTTTGGTATTAGATATTATAAAAATGTCAAAAAAGATTTTTCAGACAACATACAATATCTTGCAAACGCCTTATTCTCCCTAAGCCTCTTCACAGTGCTACATTGCAACAACCAACTTCAATGTGTTTTAAATGAATTATATGTGATTAACAAAACACTAGAGCATAATGTTGGTGGCAGAAATAGAATATTTAGTATTTAAAACTTTTTGACAAATATCAATCAGAAGTGCAGTGTTCATTTGCATTCAGCCCTTATTGAGTCAAAACTTTGTACAATTACCTTTTGTTACAATTACAGCTGACAGTCTTTTGGAATATGTCTCTAAGATCTTTGCACATCTATAGACTGAAATCTTTGCTCTTTTATCTTCACAAAATAGCTCAAGCTCATTCAGATTAGATAAAGAGCACCTGGGAGCATCATATTTCAAGTCTTTCCACAAACACTCAATTGGAATTAGGTCTGGATGATAACTGGGCCATTCCACCACATTAATTTGCTTTGATCTAAAATATTCCACTGTTGCTTTGCCTGTATGTTTTGGGTTGTTGTCCCACTGAAAGGTGAACCACTGCTCTGGCGTTAAACCTTTTGCAGCTTTAAACAGGTTTTATTCAGGATTGCCCTGTAATTACCTGCATCTAACTTCCCAGCTTTCCTGTCCCTTCAGAAGTAAAACTTTCTCATAGGTTCTTTGCACAAGTTTGCTGTATCTCCTACATGGATTGTGGTAAACTTTAAATGACACTTCTTGTCATTCTTTCAAACAAGTCAGATTAGTGGAGTGCCTAACTGATATGTGCCTATTCAACCAATTCACCCACTTGAGGTGTGGACCGTGTAGCTTCTCCAGAGCTCCCATAAGTCTCTTAATTGCTTATTTTTGATAAATGCTCTGCTTGTCTGACCTGTCAGTCAGTGGATGGAACAGTCTTGATTGGTTTGCAGATGGGCCGTACTCTTTACATTTTCAGATGTTGGACTAAGATGGCTCTGTGTGATGTTTAAAGCTTGGGATATTGTTTTTTTTTTTTTTTTACCTAATCCTGCTTTAAGCTTCTCCCCAACTTTAGCCCTGTCTGGTGTGTTCACTAAGGCTTTCACTGAATAGCTGTTTTTGTGCAGACTTTAACTTATACAGAAATTAACTATTTTTGCTAATTAGTATCTTATTTCATCGCACTGGATATTTTTAGGGTTTTCATAGTCAATTGGGTTATATAGAAGTACATACCATTCAGATTTAATTTGTAAAAACAATGAGAAAATAGTGTATACCTTTCTTTCTTCTTCACAGTTTTGTGACATTTAGTTTGCTTTTTTACATAAATCCCCATAAAATGAGGCTGTGACATAAGAAACCAAAAAGTAAATTTTTTTATTAGATTTGAATATTTTTGCAAGGCACTTTATACATACATATAAACAGAGGTATGTTTTCATTGGCCTAACTGAGCTGTCTAAATTTAAAACCTCTTAAATGTACATAAATATTTTTTTATTCTATTTTACTGAAAATGTTTTTGTTTGTATTTTAAATCAGTGTTCTTGAGCTCAGTGAAGAGGCCCTCTACTTGTTGCAGGCTTGGGCAATTAATTATTTCAATTCTAGTTCCACTGCAATCAAGAGATTACTGGTGAATGCCACATCAGTCATTTTTGCCACTTCAGACTAAACTTGTTGACACAAGTAGTTCTTGAATGAGAAATCTACGAAATTAACATTATTTTCATTTTTTGGACAAACGGCTACATTTAGACATTTACTCCCACTGCTATACAGTTATGATCTAAAGCATAATCTTGCAACCTGTATAGTACAATATTTGATATATTTTCTGTATGGAATTAGTCTTCTCTGAGTGAGCACATATTTAATTTGAGCTCTTGTGTGTGTGTGTGTGTGTGTGTGTGTGTGTGTGTGTGTGTGTGTGTGTGTGTGTGTGTGTGTGTGTGTGTGTGTGTGTGTGTGTGGAGGTGTGTGTGCATGTGTGTGATTGTGTCCGTCCGTCCGTGCGTGCGTGTGTGTGTGTGCTTTTGTGTTTGTGGTCTCACCTCCACAGACTTCTCCCTCCAGGTCTTCACACTGACGGTCATCACACTCACAGTTTTTGCCATGAATGCGACTGTCCCCAGGTGGGTGGCAGATACACTGTCCACAAAGACACTGACCTAGAAAAACCATAAGTTTTGTTTTTATTAGATCTGAGCCATTAATTTTTTTTATATACAGAAAATTTATGAGTTTTAAATTTTTGGTGTTGGCCAAATCTGAATAAAAGTGAACTTATTAATACTCTTGGTAGAGTTAAAGTACATGACTGATTCATTAACCCTAAACTTACAACTAGTCCAGAGTTAATAAACAGTGTTTGTCAAATTGGTTGATGTCATTGTGGAAACATTGACTGTTGGAATTGAAACTACAGTAAATATAGGATATGAAACATAAATTAGCTTTCCCTAGCCCCACCTTCCCTTTTATCAAAAATTAGTCACAAGACAAAGCCTTGTGCTGAAGGTTACAGTAATGTTAAAAAATCAGAATCACATTAAAAAGTGGACAGTTTTAACATATAAATGTTCTAGTCACCAGGAGGGAATTCTGCTGCGGGCGTACAAGATGCAAGAAATGCTTTTAAGGGCTATCCTTGTCCTTGCATGAACAAAGCAAGAAGTGTGTCCATATCCTTGACACCAAGGTAATTTCGTTTCAAGTGCATGTTAGGATCTACCAGGGCTGCCGCTATTTCCCAATCCCGATTGTGGTGTTCATGGACAGGATTGGAAAGAGCAGTTGGGAAGTGGAGGGTTTTGTCATGTTGAAGTTTAAGGAAGACCCAAATGCAGAAATTCAGGAAGTAAAAATAAAAATGTTCAATGAGCAAAATCCAAAAACTTACAAAAACCTGAGCACACAAGAAAACGTGATGGAAAACAGAGAATCCAGAAGGGTATGACATTGCTTAAATACTAAGGAGGGAGTGAGGAATGAACTGAGGACTAATTAGTGGAAAGCAGATGCAGGTGAGAGTGTGAGCAGAGAGATTAGAGATGACTTGCAGCTGGGCAGAGAAGTGGAATCGCAGGGAGGAAACAGAGGGAAAACAAGGAATACGCATAACACATTATGGGAAGACTAATAATCTTAAATGCATACGACTAACACAGAGGAATAACTAAGAATGATAAAATCTAAATAAATAAATAAAGATAAAGAAACACAAGATAAACTCAAGGTAAAAGCACTAATGGATATAGCGGGTGGGAAGGGAGGTAAACAGAACAGAAGGGAAACCACTGAGTAAAAAGAACTCAAATCAAATGTACTCAAATGTACTGAAAACTCAACTCAAATGTCCTGAAAATGATGAAAACTACATGAAGATCCAAATCCAACACCATAAAACTAAAAACACAAAAAGCTAAGGATCATGACATGTTTATGGTTTTGGAACCTCAGAGTCTCATCTTTGCTTTTTGCGGATGATGTGCTTCCATTGGCATCTTCAAGAAATAACTAGAGCGGGCATTGAAGTGGTTCACAGCCGATTGTGAAGTAACCAGGATGAGAGTCAGTTCTTGTAAGAGCTCATTTATCCTAAACATTAAATATGCAGACACATACTGATGCACAGAGTGTCATTCTTCTGTGTTTTTGTCATGTGTATTTTAGTGTGTCATCATGGAGCTTGTGAATGTGAAAGGCAGCCCTAAACTCGAACCAAATATTGTTGGTTTCTTTTTTTGCCTTTGCTCACATTAGCAAAATAAACACACTGAGAACATGATGATAAGTTAGAAATGGATAGAGCTATTTATGTATGTTTAGAAATTCGGAAGAAAGTTTTAGTAAAAGGACAACTCATATATTTGACAAATAATCTTATTAAAGAGTTAATCTCTAAAGACTAACAGAAGTAGCTGTTAGTATGTTTTAAAGTAACAACATGAGATAAAGTCAGTATTTAACACTAACATGTAGTTAAGGCTTCGGCAGGTATCATTGTCTGTATCCATACAGAAACTAAACTGAAAGTGTTCATTTAATTGTGATGATTTGCTGTGTATCAAAGTTTATATGTTATAATTTATATGCTGGTTACCTCTTTTGCTATTTGTCTTATATCATCTATGTCTTCCAAATGATAAAATTGCCCTGCAGTTTGACAGGTGGATTTGCATGCCCAGAGTAAGTGGAGGCAATCATTGATTTTAAATGAGGCTGTCAAAAGCTACAAAACCTTTTATGGAAATCCCTCACTAATAACGACACTTAAGCGGTATATGCCTACTCATACACACTCCTCAAGAAGTTGCTATTCCTCTTCAATCAGTGGGCTGTTGGTGAAGAAGGCCACTGGGAAGGTTTCTGAGTGAAAATGCTGCTGCCTAATGATGACGATTATTAGAAAAGCATAGTCTCTTCTGAATGACCATTGTAGTTCTGTACAACGTATGCAATATTTCAGGAGGGATGCCAGACTAAAATAAATCATTTGAATTGTATAGTACAGATGGTATCAGAAGATTTGAGAGAGAGAGAGAAATTCTTTAGAATTTCTGATTAAATATGATCTGACTCTGTTCTACATTCTGCTTAAGCACACTATAACTGTTGAAATAGAACTGTAGCAATCAGCAATGTCTATTTGTCAACACACCTTTCCAATGTATAAAAAAACAGCAAAGACATGAGTGTATTTTGAAGGAAGAGAAGAGCTACACCCCAGCAACTAACTATTTCTATCAATTATGAAGTATGGTGGAGGGAGCTTCATGAGTTCAGACTGCTAAGGGTTTTAAAGTCCCAAGGCAAACCAGAATGTGCATCAGACTAAATAAGTTATAAAGGAAGAAAATTTAGCTGTTAAAACATTACATGTTAAAAATATAATAATGTTTGGGGTGAGTTTTGCTTTAGACTTTGTAAATAATTTGCATGTTTTCAAAAACAGCTGCTAACTTATTGCCTACCTGAAGAATTATATTTAGGAGGAACCTTTTTTTGTCCGAACTATGAGCAAACTCTAAAGAATCAAAAACACACCAAAACTCTCCTTTATTTGTTGTATTAAACAGTGAGGCAAAAAAGTATTTGGCAGCAACCGATTGTGCAAGTTGTCCCACTTAAAAAGATGAGAGAGGTCTGTAATTTTCTTCAAAGGTACACTTCAACTGCGAGACAGAATGTTTAAGAAAATCCAGGAAATCACCTTGTATGATTTTTAAATAATTCCTTTGTATATTGTTGCAGAAAATAAGTATTTAGGCAATAACAAAAGGTCATTTCAGTCGTTTGTAATGTAACCCTGGTTGAGAATGACAGTTCAAGTTCACACTGCTTTTTTCAGCGGTCACAAAGGACAGCTTGATGTCACACGGTACGAGCTGTAGAGAGGTGTCAGACTGTACGGCTCAAGATTTCAATGAGTCCATCTGGACAACGTCTCACTCTAGCAGGACATGCCAATGTCACAAGCATACATCACCAAAAAGCATATGTCACTAAAAGTGGAAAATATCCAAGATGGCAAAGATAAAATGTCCTATACACTATCATTACTGCCAAAAAATAAATTCGGCTTATTTGTTGCTCCACATGCTCTTGCATCTATCGTCTATTGTTGCTAATGTTAATACTGCTACTGTTGCATTGTACTCTTGTCACTAGCTTTTCACATCCCTGCTTGGGTGTGTTTTCATTGGTTGATTGTAGACCAAAGTCATTGATTTTCTGACACTGATTGAAGACTAACTGGCTGGATTTGGTCATGAGAGTCCTCAACAAGCTGCTGGAGGGCCCGTTACACTGGACAGCCAGAGACCTGCAAATCACATGCACCCCTTATTGTCATAACTCTATGCACAATGAAAGATTTGTCTATGATGGTCGAAAAAGGCACAGTGTGAACTGGGGTTGAGTCAAGAGAATTTGCTTTTCTGTAGACAGTGAGACCGTCCAGTATCTTCCAGTTCATGGCAGGCTGGAGCCTGGTGGTGGTTCTAGGGTTAGCTCTGAACAACCTATCCAACATGTTTTCTTCTGTGTGACATTGCAGAGGTTTCAACTTGGACATTACTGGATGTGTCAACAGAAATGTCAGGTTCCGTGGTATCTTGCTTTTTTCCTTCCACTTCATTTCCTTCCCCTCTGTACCCCAAGCTGCTCTCTTGTTTTGTCCCTCCTGTTTGTGTTTAAACTTAGTTCTTTTCTTTATCTAGTTTTTTCATGTTAGATTATTCCTTGTCTTTATTAGTTTATTCTGGCACTTCCTCATTTCTGTTTCTTCTTCTTGCTCTTAGATGTTTTCACCTTTTGTTTGTGTCCTCATTTGTTTCCTTAGTTTATTCCCTCTAGATAGCTTACTAATTTATTTCTTCCTTCTGTTTTCCAGTGTTTCCTTTAGATTCCCTTCTAGACATATTATCTTTAGTTTCTAGTTTCTTAAGAGTTTTCTGTCTCCCTAACCATTCTACCTCTCTTCCCAGCTGTTGATTGTTTCCACCTGCTCTCTCCCTCATACCTGCATCTGTTTCCCATAATTGGTCATTGGTCTCCTCTTACTTCCTCATTTCCTCCCCAGTATATATTCTGCTTTCACTCAGTCACTACTCGCTGGTCCGTCGTCATTGTTTCCCTGTCTGGTTCCTGTTTCCTGCTCAGTTCCTGTTTCTTCCTCATCTCTGCATTTATTGGTTCTCCCAGTTCTGTAAGTTTATTCTCCTTGTTTTTGTTACATTTAAATCATTTAAGTTTTATTTTTGCTGTGTTTGGGTCCTTAATTATACATAAACATGACAAGAATAAAGATCCAAAACAACCTATCACCGGAACTGTATACTATTTATATATTATTTTGCTTAACTTAACCAGTATTTTAAAAACATTAACAGTGGGATTCATAGTTTGTACTCATGAATTTTATTATAGAATGAAAAATTCGACCATGAGTACAGTTATTCTAAAGGAAACATCCTACTAAGCTGTCTCACAAGCAGAAAAACATGACAGAAAATACAACAAAGCATTTTTTAAAGTTCTGACAACCATGAAAAAAAGAAATACAAAATTACCTTCTAGATTACAGAGGACATTCAAGAGATATATGATTTGTCTTCATTTTGTAGAGTTTGTTGTTTTTTACTTTTAGAAATTTAATTTCTCTTTTTGCTTGTACATTTTGCCTGTAAAGAACAAACACACCCAGGATGTACATTTAGGATGTGTATTTGCCTGGCTTTATCTTTTGATGACTCACTGAGTTAAATTAGTGGCAATAAATAGTGCAAGAGAGAAATTTAAAAGACATCTACTTGACTGCCGACAGCATCTATTGTGTTGCCCCTGTCACATTACTGACACTTTTTATGACCATGCCTTTTTTAAACATGTGCACGCACGCACGCACGCACACAAACACACACAGATATGCTTATGGCAGTCCCTTTTACTGCTACAAATGCCACATTAAGCCATCTGCTCCGAGGACTGTTACCCTAGTAACCACTGATGTCATAACACCCTCATCTTATCAATTATCTCAGCAGTCACCAACATCAGAACGCGTGCTTGTTTACTTTGTCATGCTGCCTTCAAAGAACTCCCTTATAAATACATTAAAGGTTTCAAATTTAAGACAGTTTGTGTAAAACTGGGCTGAAATGTATATTAAAACAGAAACGGGGCATTGTAAACTAATCTCATTAACATTATTGATTGCTTAAAGTAGTTAATGAAGTTACATAGGACGCCTACTGAATTGTCTAAGAGAGTTATTAACCAGTAGAACTTTTAACAGCGAAACCAAAACTGATGCATAGAGTTGGACTTAAAGATGCTATAATACACCTCCTAAAACAACCCACTGTCCTCTTGACAAAGCAGGCAGCACTGTGAGGATCATGTTTTTGATTGATCCAGTGCTTTTAATACAATCCACCCTGATGTGCTTTGTCAAAAACTTCAGAAGACACAAATGGAGGCCTGGATCAATGACTACTTGACAAACAGATCACAGGTTATTAGACTGAAAGGTTGTGTGTCTAATCAGCTGATCAGCACCACAGGAACACCACAGTGGACTGTACCCTCACTACATTAACCATTCCTTTTCACTCTGTACACCTCCGACTTCCAGCAGAAGTTAGAGTCCTGTCAACTGTAGAGATACCCAGATGACACTTGAACTAGCCGCTGTAAGAACAACTAACTTTCAAACAAGACGGTTGAGACAGTTCTTAAATTTATTCTTGCATGCGAGGAGAGAAAGTTCAGCATAGTTCATTCTGGTCTGTGTCTCACACAACCAGACTTACAACTAAGTTTTATACACAGTTAGGTCCACAATAGATGCTAACACTTTCCACAGCAGCATAAGAACCAGTGACTTAAAAAAGGCTCAACAAAGGAGATAAAAAAAGGCTGGATCTGTTCTGAGGACTGCTGTAGAACAACTGGAAATAATTATGCAAACAAAAATTTGTCAAAAAAATGAAGAACATTACAGACAACCCTGAGCATGCTTTTTACTAGACTGTTATGCAACAACAGAGTGTCTTTAGTCAGCGGCTTCTTTAGTCTTTATGCAATACATACCGCTACAGGACATCCTTCTTGCCCACAGCCATCAGCATCTACAACAATTCTTTGAAGAAAGTGGGTAACATGAGTTACAAAAACATTTAATTCCTTTGGGGATTATGGAATTATTCTTATATTCTTTTACTTCTATGGAAGACAGGGGAAATGTGTTCAAGAGACAAGACAGAATGTCCAGTTAGCTTCTATTTAAGTACTTGTGATTTTCTGGATGACTGAGAATCTTCACCAACCTTATGGTGTCATGTTTTGAGGTTAAGGAGGACCCAAATGCAGCGAAGTACAAAATAAGGATGATTTAATGAACACAAGGAACATGAACTTACAGAACTCAGGCAGGTATATAAGGCAGCAAACGGGGAAACAGGAACCAGACAGGCAACAAGGAAGGCAGGGACCAGGCGGGGAAGAAAGACGGCCCAAACAGGAGGAAAAAAACAAGAGGGCACCTTGGGGTAAAAAGGGAAAGAAAACCAAGTGGAAGGAAAAACTCAAACTTGCCACACAAAACCCAAAGACCCTGACATATGGTGTTTTTTGGCATTTTTTACCATTCTCCCACAGTACCTGATTGCATGTTCCCCTTTTGCTGCTCTACATTCAGTTAATTAGTTCATGTACATTGAACCAGTAATCATTTCTTTCCTGGTTCTTTGAGTTATTGCAAGATCCTTCTGTTGACCAGTGACCCACTTCATGTCACACCGCTTAACTCCTAATTGTCCACTTTTGTGTTGCCAACAGGTTTGTAAGCCTGTTTTCTTGTTTTATGATGAAAAATACAATTTCATTATAATTCTGTGTCTTGTCCTTGGAATGGAGTCCCACAACTCAAAAACTCAGGATAGTTTTTTTGTAGAAATTTAGATATGAAATGTGCTTTAAGGGAAACTTAAGAATTTAGCTGAAGGATAATCATAGTATTAAAACTTCAGTAAAATGGTTAAACTTCCGGATTTCCAATTCCACCATTCCAAGTATTGAAATTGTGCTACTTACCCAGTTACGATAAACACAAACCTAGCTGTAGCTCCCCTTTCAAGAGTGTTGTAAGAGTGACTACAAGGGCAAAAAAATAATCTTACATTACACCATAAAGAATGCCTCTGTCATCTTTGGCCTTGAACAAAGCAAAGCAAGGTAAACTGAAATGTATTCAATAAGGATGTCCCCATCCAATCAAAAGAATCAGCTCAGGTTCCTTTATATATCTTTTTAAATGATCGGGTTAAATGGAGTTAATTAATAATACCTGTTGTTGGCATACTCCCTAGGTCTTACGTCTGCTTCAAAACCTGTACAAGCTGTCAACTGCTGTAAAACATTGTGATGAAATATGCCAACTACTGTTTCTAACATGTCTTCATACCTGCACAATGAGTATTACAAGTTCATTCCAAGGCAGTGAAACAGCTGCATGCCCATAGCCTGCATGGTTTCCACTCATGAGATCCTTTGGAAAATAAATACTCACCTTCAAGATTCCTCTCTGGCTTCTACCTCCACAACTGGCTACCGGCTTCTTCAGACAAACATAATCCTCATGCTCTGTTCCATTCACCCACTGGAGTTGCACCTCTCAAGTGCCATCTTCAATGTGCCTCATGTCCGCTCTCTTACGAGAACCTGTTCCCTGCTCATATTATCTTCCATTCCAGAGATCCAGTCCTCGGTCTCCAGCAATCCCCAGTAGTTTCCAACAGATTTCCAGCAGCTTCTGTTGCTGATTTATTTACCATTCACCTTAACTTTTACATCTGATTAAGTCTCCTGAGAGTTTTATGTATATGGGTCAGACCGCTTCCTAAAACCATGACAGAACACTCAGGCCAATCTGATCCAGCCAAAGGTCTCAGGAGGACCATAGCACATAAACACACAAGTGAAAACACACATAATGTTCTCCGCTCCCACAGTGACCAACAAGAAAATACAATTCAACGTTTGGAATGCAATTAATAATCTCTGGCAACCACCATGAAGAACTGTCTTATTTTTTTTTTTTCTCCACTAATCATTCCATTGTCCTAGGTTTCAGCTGGCTCCAACTCTACAATCAACATCTAAACTGGTCTGATCTCCAAATGGAATCCTGGTCCGCTTTTTGTCACTCCTACTGCCTCAGGTGTGTCATTCCTCCAAGCTCGCTCCCGGTCAGCTGTGATGAGGATGACCCTCCAAATCTCTCCCAAATTCCTAAGATTTACCACGACCTACAGCATGTACTAAGTAAAAATAAAACGTTATCTCTTCCATCCCATAGACCATATGACTGTGCCATTGACCTCCTTCCTGCAGCCCCTGTCCTGCCATCCGCCTATATAACATCTTCTTACCCAAAAGGGAAACCATGGAAAAGTACAACAAAGAGTCCCTGACAGCTGGCATCATCCAGCAGGTGGGAGTGGGATTCTTCTTTGTCAGTAGGAAGGATGGGTTCCTCCAACCTTCCTTCGTCTACCATGGTTTAAATCAGACAAAAATTATCTGGCCCTGATTTCCTCAGCCTTCAAATCCCTGCAAGGTACCACTGTGTTTTCCAAACTAGACATCCGCAATGCCTATTATGTGGTCTGCATTCTCCAGGAGGTGAGTGGACCGCCTTTAAGACTACTTTAGGACATTTTGAGTATACGGTCATGTCCTTCAATCTTCAAAACGCCCCCACCGTCTTTTAAGCACTAGTCCCCTGAGACTTCATCAACTTTTTCAACATTGATGACATTTTAATCTATTCAAGATCCATCTCTGAACACCAGCAATATGTCTGTCTCGTCCTCCAACGCCTCCTCAAAAATTAATTATGTGTGAAAGTGAGTGTGAGTTACACAAATCTTCCATAACCTTTCTTGGATACATCTTTGAGCGCAGACAGGCGCGCACAGACCCTTACCCTCTACCTGTAAACAGCTTCAAACATTCCGAGGTTTCACTAACTTCTACAGACACTTCTTCCGCAATTACAGTCAGACTGGCCTAACAGCCCTCACATCCACAAAAAAGATTTTTCTATGGACCTCCGAAGCAGGAACAGCATTCACCAAAGTCGAACAGTAATTTTCCCAAGCTTCCATTTTGGTTCAGCCCAACCCCTCAAGCAGTTTGTTTGGAGGTTGATGCTTAAGACTCAGAGGTTGGGGTCAGGCTCCACTCACTCCTTCCTGGTGACTCCATCTCTTCATCAACTGTAAGCAGATTTATCAGTAAAGGAGGGGTGGCATGTAAAATCCACTTTTTAAAGCTTTTCATCACATTCTTATGCCATTCCTCCTTAAAACATGTCTAAAGTGTTTATTAGGTTAATTTATGTATGTTTGAGTAATATCTATAAACTCTCACGGCTGCCATGTTGAGCACCGAACGCCAGGGTCCTCCCAGGAACGCCCTAACCTTCCAGCAACGCCCCTAAATTGTGATTACCGCCCACGTCTCTCTACTGCCCTCCCTTCCCCGCTCCCAGGCCAGAGCACTGAAGCAGAGCGTCGTCAGCAGCAATCAGGTGGCACCTGTGGAAAGTAGTAGCTCTTGAACGAGCCGCTGAAGGGCTCTGGTTCATCCAATAATTCACTTTCAGGGTCAGAGACGCGATCAAATGCATATGCTTGTACCATGTCCTGCGTGGCCATAGTAAACCGAAAGATATGCCTGTCTTCCAAAAGTCTGGCACACCAATGCTACAGTACTGTAATGCTTCGTCCCCATGCGACTGGAGAATTTTGTGATGACGTTGACGGCAGCGTGTTGAAGGGGGCATGTCCGAGACTCTTAAAGAGACATGCAGCTAAGTTCAAGGCGTTCAGTGCGGACATGCCGTGAGTGCATAATTTCAAATGGGTAGTATAAATCATTTATTGAACTTACAGATCTATTTCAGGTAAAGATATTGATGTACTGGATCTCAGATTTGCTCTTTCTGCATAAGAACGTGCAACCCCTCCTTTAAGTATTCTTCTTCTCAAGATCCCTGCTCATATGATCTTCCAATACAGAGATCCAGCCATGACATATGCTAGACAGGCTTCCCTGATCATTTAGAAAATTGGTGATCAACTGGTTTTATCATCCACAACTGTCTCACATGTTTACAAAGAGGGGACTGAAAAACAGAAAATATCCATTATGCTACCCAGGTGAATGAGTAGACTGGTTACTAAGCTATGCAAAATACTTCTTTGAATGCACAACATGTTAATAATTTAAACAGATGGGTTGTAATAGATCATAACAGTAGAAAAACATCGCATGGGGATATTTGTCTATTAGTCCACCTCTGCAGCAAGTATAGTGATATTTTTGACACTGAACCCCTTAATTCTCCTTAGTATTATTTAAGCATCTCATCCTATGTAGGTATTGCTGGTGATCAGTCAATCCCTTTGTGACCACAGTATACTAATCTTCTCATAGCTACTCCAGTAATACAATCAATCATGTCACAAAGCTCAAATAAACTCAATCTGATCTATTGTACATGCCAATGAGTTATCTGTACTCCAATGGCCTTCACAGTCACTGTATCTCCATCCAATAGAATAGTTTTAGCATATATCTTCTTCAAACTCAAGGGTTACTTATGGAGTACCACAGGGTTCTGTGCTTGGACCAATTTCTTTAACTTTACTGTATATATGCTTCCAATTGGTAAAATCATCAGACAGTATGGGATAAATTCCTACAGCTATGCCGATGATACACAACTATATTTATCCATAAATCCTGATGAATCCAATCACTTAGGTAGATTAGAGGCATGTATTGAAGACATAAAAACCTGGATGACTCTAAACCTTCTTCTTTTAAATTCTGACAAGACAGAAGTTGCCGTCTTCAAAACAAAATCTCTGAAAAAGAAACTGCTTAGTCAATCACTTCATCTGGATGGCATTGAATTGGCCTCCAGTAATAATGTAAAGAACCTCTGTATTATGTTTGAGCGAGACATTATATTCAAATCCCATGTTAATCAGGTTTCTAAGATTTATTTATTTCACCTGCGGAATATTGCTAAAATTAGATGTATCCAATCCAGGAGTGATGCTGTAAAAAAAAGTCCTTGCTTTTGTTACTTCAAGGCTGGACTACTGTCATTCTTTACTATCAGGGAGTCCACAAAATGATATTAAAAGCCTACAGTTGATCCAAAATGCTGCAGCAAGAGTTCTGATGGATATTAAAAAGAGAGATCACGTTTCCCCTGTTTTAGCTTCCCTTCATTGGTTCCCTGTTAAATCCAAAATAGAATTTAAGATCCATATATACATACATACATACTTACATATAATCAAGTTCCATCATACATCAGAGATCTAATTGTTCCATATGTTCCCAACAGAGCACTTCGCTCTCAGACTGCAGGTTTACTTAGGATCCTAGGATCCCATTAGGGATCCTAGGATCCCTAATGGGAGGGAGATATTTTAGTTAACATTAATTCATCCTTGTTGGACGGGGGGCATCAACTGCGATGATGCTCCCAGTAACTGTACGTCCTCCGTGTCCTGTTATCGACTTATTACGCTCTTTAATATAGAAAGTACACTTACATCAGTTATTTCGGTTCTTTCTTTGTCTCTGCTCTGTCTTCTCGAATACCCAGTCGGTCATGGCAGATGCCCGCTCGTACTAAGCCAGGTTCTGCATGAGGTTTCTTCCTGTTAAAAGGCATGTTTTTCCTCACCACTGTCTCTACATGCTTGCTCAGTATGAGGGATTGTTGTGATTGGAGGCTGCATCAATGTGGCACAGCTGGAAGTCACTGACTCAATGCAATTTGCTGGGATTCCTTAAATAGAATTTTTTTTAACTGATTGGAATATATGTATGATTGAATTGAAATTACTTTTCTTGTAAAGTGGCTTGAGATGATATCTGTTGTGAATAGACGCCATATAAATAAACTAAATTGAACTGAATATGATGGAACAGGAACTATGTATTGTAGATATGCAGCTGATAAATGTGCAGCAACTGCATGACGCGACCATGTCAGTATGGACAAAAATGGAGCTCAATATCAGTATGAGGAACACAAATGTTTGATTAGGACACTTATATCATATACACCAAAAAGTTTCAAAGTGGATTTTAGAGGCGTTGGTAGCTGCCTTTTATTTATTTAATCTAATAACTGTAATAAGGTAAATCTAATGACATTCCCATTTGTGTTTGTTTTGTTCTCATCCTTTCTTTGTTTAAAGTGAAAGAAAGCAAAACACCCAAACAGAACCACGTATTGTAAAATGTGGAGGAAACTGATCAATACAATGATATTCAAATTCCAAACGTACATGATTCAAACATAACAGATTAAGTGTATCTGGTATAAACAGCTGGAACAAAGCCAAACAATGCTGGTGTTACTCTGTTAATGTCTAAAACAGGCAATTTAATTCACACCAGAGAGAGGAATCCCGGGAATCAGAGACAGAAATGTTGAAAGCAGGTGCTTCCTTGAGGAAATACCACAGTATAAAGAATGTGCTATCCACAAGGATCTTGTCTCCACCACTCAGGAAGAAAGGCTCTGAAGCTGCTGCTTCAGATTTCAAGGCCTTTCCGCTCAAGCTGCCATCTGTACCAGCAGCATTCATCCATGCCTAAATGATTTTCAACGTCTGTCCCCTTCGCTTTCCCTCTTTTTCACTCTCTGTCTCTGACTCTCCTAAACTGCTTCCTGGTTCTGTGTGTCTATTTTCTGAGTTTTCACAACCTTTATATTCAACGAAGTTGTTTTAATTTGTCCTGTATTGCTTGAATTAATCAAACAATAAACCAGAGCTGAATACACATACTAACACTTCCATGAAAGGGACTTAAGAAGGCAAACATAATATTAATTGCTATTTTAACAGGTCCTCTCCTTAGTGTGTCACATTTAGACATTTTTAAGTAATAGGAATGGATACATACTTTAGGTTGAATGGGAAATTAGATTTTGTGAATTAATGAGACAGGAGTTTGAATTCTGATGGTGCATTTACATAATTTAATAAAAGCAAATTCAAGAATATGCTTGGTGGTGGGAATGCACAATGCCAAATAAATGGATAAGGAAGCATTTGAATCACATTAATTATACTTGTGCACATAGTAATTTCAAGTTCCACTGTGTTGCAGCGTTTTGAGATAATCTAGAGGTACTGTTGGATGAATTAATGTTAATTAACTCTACCAGCAAAAGTTAATCTTTTCTGTTTCATAATGTGAGAGCAGGCACCATGAGTCCTCAGCCTTGTTGTGGTGTTAGTTTAAAGCTGTCACAATTAGTTTATTTCCCACAAAATGTTCTGAGTAGTTCATATATTATTATAACACTGATATGGTCCTATTTTAAGCCTGCAATTATTGCCGTAGATCCAGTGTTGTCCCATAGTGCTCTTTACTTTATAATGGAGTTATCGCCATGGTAGCAGCCGGGCCCTGCGTGGTTTCAGGTTCCTGATTTAATCAGCAGCTATGAGTGTGAGGGATATCTATGCCTACTGTAATAGCACACAACACACGGAAGTGCTAATGTCATCCCTTTTGATTTGGAACAAAGCAGCAGCTGAAAAGCTGGAGAGTCCCTGCTGACCTCCTCCACAGTCAAATGAAACACGAAATCAATGCTTTGTGTTAACCTCCTGGACAAATTCGGAAGCGGTGAGACCAAGCAGGTTAAGTCTTTGTGCCGTTGCCCACCTTCATCTACATTATGAAGTTGAATCAGTAATTTAGCTTGTTTTTACCAACTTCTCTTTGTAACTGCTGAAGTTGTCAGGTTTTCTGGAAAAAAACAAGCTACGGACATTCACAAACAACATATGCAGAGCTACAATACAGAGAAAAACAATTCAGCTCTGAAAAAACTTGACTTTCTGAGCAGTGTGAATATGTATGTATTAATATATAATTTATTAATATGTATGTCTGTAAATATGTCAACCATTTTAGTTTTAGATAAGATAGCGGCAGACATTAAATATTGGTATGTCTCACTGAAAGGGTGTGTTTTGTCTTTATTACCTTAAAAAAACTTCTATTGACTTTTATATTTATTATTATTTTATAAAACTTTATAGGGACTTTTTTCATAAAGTGCCTTAAGACGACATGTGCTGTGAATTGGAGTTACATAAAAAGGCTGAATTGAGTTGAAGTTGATCCCTCAGAAAACTAATAACAATTCATTTTCACATAATTCTGTCATAAAATATAAGTACGCCTACTCTATGGTTGCTGCAACTAGTCAAAAGGATCAGCGATGTCAACTTTAATAATCTGTCAACGTGAATACGTTTTGGTCTTAATTTTATTATTCTCTTTTCTTTCCAATAAAAACAGCAACTGTTTTCCTCAAGTTTTGTAGAGTTTAGTCCCACTATTTTCAAATACTCAGGGTAAATAAAGCATAAATTAGCAAGGTTGTAAATGTTTTTTTCTTCTTTACAACTTCAAAGACCAAAGTGGTTTAAAGATCAGGAGTATTTTAATGGTCTAGACGCTCTAAAAGATCTATTGGTTTAACAGAGCATTACAGCATGATGCAAGGGGGTAAGAGGCTAATGAAGAGTTGAGAAAACACAGCCACCATAAGTTTTCTTTAAGCAGCCAAAGCTGTGAATTTAAACACATTGTCATTTTCTGAACGTATCTGTAAATGAAAAAAAATCTTTAACTTAATTATTGTGTGTGTATTGTGTGTATTTTATTTGTTTGAAATAGGTATTTCTTGTAAATGAGACACTGAGTCTCAAGAGACAAGCCTGTATAAATAAAGGAGAAATAAAAAAAATAACACAAACACACATCATGAATACCACAGCACATCGTTACACAATATTTGGCTTTAAGCTTTGTAGCGCATGTGACATACATTGCAGATCATTTGACCTTAACTGTTAAAAGAGCTATGCTAGGAAACAGACTACTGCTGAAAACAGTTCACTGGCATGGTGCTACTGCTTTTTTTATGGGTTTCATATATTACTGTGTTTGACCCTTTACCAATCATATCATACAATACAAACATTCAAACATGGTGATGGCATCATTATTTCAAAAAAACATTTTTGTGACAGGGGCAAGTAAAAACAGTCAGAAACATTTTGAGGAGTTTTTTGACTCCTTAGGGGGAAATTTTAAATGCATACACCACAAAATATAAAAAATATAAAATAAGATAATTGCATACCTGAAAAAGACATATTATTTATACTGACACTCAATAAAGTTGTGGCTCTAATTTTGGACAATTGATGGCTTAAAGTAGTTTTCTCCAATTGTCTCATGTTTTTCTTTAAGGAAATTTGATTTTGTGACTCCAATAAATATCTGCTGTTACAGAATTGTTGTTGTTTTTTTAGTTTGATGAAGACCTAAATGGCCAAATTGAAGATCAAAACTACAGCTGAAGGAAATAGGATGTAATATAAAATCTTGAGAAAATATTATAAAACTGATTTCAACTATATTATTTAAGCCTTTTTTTAAATGTATTTTTCTTCGTAGTCCAACGAAATACTTAACCTCCAAATTAATAAAAGTAATAAACAATTACTAACTACAGAGGTAAGAAATGGAAATAGATAGGTTTAAATTGGCAACAGGTGAGGTTAAAAATAGGCACGTTTCCACTATCAGATTTTCAGGGTCATTTTACCGGACCTTCACGGTATGCGTGTGTCTCCACTACAGTGGGCGGGATGTTTTTGGGGCCATTTCAGGAGCCAACCAAGTACAAGACTTACCCTGGAGCTGTGGTTACTGCCTATTGGTTGTAAACAACCCGCTTTGCAAAATTGGAAGAGTTGCTGGCAAAGCAGTTTATTACAACATAGCAAACAGAAACACAGGACCCATCGCTGCTTCTTCCATTGTAGATCTTTTGTTATTTCTGCTGTTGTTGGAGCCTTTTGCCGCTGATCAGTGATGCTACTGCTGAAACGGTCACGATATACGGACATCAAAGCAAATTCCTTAAAGAGCCCCTTTTGAATGGAGACGTGACAGCTAAGAGGAGCGGACGGATTGATTTACCCCACCAGAAAAAGATTAGGTTATATTATCCTGAAGTTCCGATGAGGGTAAGAACTGACCAACGTGTGAATTTAGCTGTAGCCAATTTGAACTTAAACATTGATATGCACAGAAAAAGCCATCACAATAACACCTTTAAAGCTAAATTGTGTATTTTTTTAGTTAATTCTTAGGAAAAACCCCTTTGTTCTTTCAAAAATATGTGCTTATTCATGTGTAATTACTTCCACCTACTAATGAAAGTATTCTCGTAAGTGTAGAATCCTCTATTCAGAATACATATGCGCAAGTCGTGCGAATGGCTGAATCCATGTTTAGCCTCCATCTTTGAAATACATTCGCCAACGAGGGACATTCCTGGAAATTCTAGCCCCACCTTTCGCGCTTTGGCTACACTCAGTTATGCCGTGACGAATGCCAGAGGGAAATTGTCTACTCACGACGCGGCAGATGTCTGACTATATAACTAAATGCAATGTAGTTTTCTAAAGTAACATCATCACTGGAAGAAACACTGGATGAAGTCGTAGTACTGGAAGCCATGTTAACCTTGGCATGAAACGGCCACCGTAGGAGTTAAAACGCGCTTGGAATGGGGGGGTGGGAGGTGGGGCTAGAACGTAATATTCAGTTGGTTGTTTCAACGCTAGATGGGAGAAATTCTTACACAATGTAGCTTTAAAGCCTTCTTTAGCCAGTAAAAAAACACTGAAATGCGTGCGTTACACTGAGTGGTGTAAGCATAGCAAAAGCTTGCAGCAGAGACCTTGACAACTAAGGGATACCTCTTCCATTGCAGGGCAAGTTGGATGTTCCTCTGCATTTCTTCAGACTGCTGTCCAAAGACAGTGAGCAACTAAGAGGGTGCTCACACTTCTTCCCCGTCCATCCCTCCTTGCAGTCACACCTGCCACAGTTACACTGACCATGACCTGCCCGGAGAACAGAGGGAGAGGTAAAGGAAGCCAAGAAGAAAATAGATATGATTTAAATCAATCCACCTCACATTTTTAAATTATATTGAAAATTCAAGTTACTGTGATGTTACACTGAAGTTTTATCAGTTATGAGCTTCATGTTGCTCGCTACCAACAATAAAACAAAGGTTCACTGAATCACTGACTTGGGTAATGTCAATCTCCAGTTGCTGCAAACCACACAAAAACCTTTTTTGCTAGTTTACTTCTTTAGAATTACAAAGGGTTATTCATCCATTATCTTTTACGAAGAGATCAATATTATTACAACATCTACAAAAAATAGTAACAGCAGTATGTGGTCAACCTTAGAAAAAAATGGTCTAACAATAATATGTACAATAGAATTTAAAATACTTCATAACCCTTTATCAAATAGCTTTCTGACCTGAGCAGAAGTCATCACTGTATCGGTCGTATGTTGAGTGGCAGTTCCTCTCATCACACTCACAGGTATCTCCATGAATGTCCCCCCAGTCACCAGAGGGATCTACATCATGGCAGGTACATTCCCCACACACACAGGTCCCTAATGTCAAAGACAGAAAACATGCTCTCAATTACGTAGTGCTCTTCACCCCAATTTTGTCATGAGAGATCTTTCCTGTTTTTTAGAAGTACTGATTGTGCTCTCCATCAGGAATCTACAGGGTTTTGTTACCACCTTACAATTAGACAATGTTTAATTGTCTTTCAGTCAAGATTATGAGGTGCAATTTGTGAAAACCTGGCCACAAAAAGTAAAAATACAATACATTGTAGAAACAATTGATTTATTATTATTTTATACCTCAGTGCATTTTTTGACAGATATAAAGGATTTATAATTCCACAATGCACTGCATTAAACCCACCTTCAGTTCCAAGAGGAAGAGGATGAGCTTCAGTTAATGAATATAACATCATCATCCCTATTTAAGCAAATGCTCTGCCCCCTCTCTACCTTTTGTCAGTGAGTCATCAACAGACTCAAATTGGAGAGACCTGCATGCTGTAAACATCCACCCTTCGCTGGAGAGGGTTGGAGCGGGTTTCTGAAAGAACCTCGTTTGATCCCAAAATACATATACAGTCTGCTGATCGTCAATCAGGAAACTGTATTCCGGCCGATGGAATAAGTCTTGAACCTGACTTGTTTGAAACTTGTTTGAAAATTTTGAATGACAGATTCCACCAAAGAGAGAGAGACTCTCTCTTTTGCCGATGCCCTGTTGTCCTGCTGTAGGAGTAGATAAACAGTTTTGCCGAATCTACCGAGCTGAAAGCTGCCCATTTGCCAGGACCGGACAGGGGAGAAGAACTAGACGTCTGAGCTAACTTGGGCTAGTCGCAACTGCCACTGGCCTCGCATCCATGAGGCCTAGCTGCTAGCTGCACCCCACATAGCTGCTGCGCCAATCAACTAAGCACAGTTTCCCTCTTTCATGCTGATTGTCCCCCAGGCAACAGATTCACCCTTCTATGGAGATCTAAGACTCATTCAAGAAAGGTTGTTTGGGCGGAGATACATTAGCTTAGGATAAACAATTTAATGATTGTTTGATTGTCTATTTCACTGTGTTTTGCTGTGTTTTTATTTTTTAATTCTTTATACTGCTTGGGTACAAACAGACCTGTGGTATAAACAGGGTTTTTAAAAGGTTATTGATTGACAGAGTTATTTTTATCATGCAACATGAGTTATTCCGTCCCACCTAGTTTTCCTCTCCTTTTCCTTTCCTTTCACTGCAGTGACTGAGCCATAAAATCAAATACGTTTTCGCAAAATGGTGACTGATTTCTAATTCAGCAAATTATTTAGTGAAACATTACTTCCACCAAATAATGTTGAACACAAACCAAATTCTGCTAATTAGTCTAAAACTAATCATAATTAGTTTACAACTAACTTAGCCTCATTCCTAAAACTCTTCAACACAAGCCTTGGGCTTTAAGCAAACATATGCATACTGGACTGTGACATCCCTATCAATTTATTAGTTACTGCTTCTACTTCTTCCATATTGGTATATTTTTACTCTTTTTACTTTTGGTAGTTAGTTTTATCATTTATTCTTCTTTTACTTAGTAGTTTAGTTGTGTGTTACTAGCTTAGTGAGTTTGTTGATTAAAGTATTTTGACTAGGAAGTTGAATTCCTTTTGTTATTAAGTTCTTGTATTTTGGAAAGTTTTTGGTTGTTATTTCATATACATGTGTAGTAACTTGCTGTTTGAAGAACACCACAGACTTACTCTTTCATCTCTTATTGTTTAATTATCTCAGCCTTATCAGGCAGGTAATTATAAACATTAACTGAGACAGAACTGTTTGGTTATTATTATTTTCTGGACAATCAGGATGATGCCCCAACTTGATCATTTTGACCTCAATTACTAATTAATAATAGCCCTAAGCAATTATTCATAGTTATTAATAGCCAAAACAAACATATGGTCACACGGCATGTGTTTAATGTTGTTCTTGTGTTGAAAGGTGAACCTCCTTCCTAGTCTCAAGTCCATCATAGCTTTAACATGCTTTCTTTCAGGATTGCCCTGTATCAAGCTCCTTTTAATTTTCTATCAACTCTGAACAGCTTCTGTCTTTGTCTCTGCTGTAGAAAACGTACTCATAGCATGACTCTTCCATCACTATATTTCCCAGTGAGGTAGATTTTATTTACATGGACCAGATTAAGGGGGCCGACTAAACATGCTTCCACACATTGCTGATTTTTATTTGTAAAACTTTAGAAACTTTACAAGTTTTCCTCCACTTCATACTTCTCCAAAAAGTATCACATAAAATCCCAATAAAAAAAGTAAACCTTACACTCACGTTTTTGTTACCATCCAATAACAATTGTTTATAAAAAACTGTTTACATTTTAAAACTAAATACCAAGGATGGTTAGGGATTTAATTTATTATTCTAATCTTCTTTGTTTATAGGTGCATTTCCACTATCTGAATTTTACCGGACTTCTCCTGTAGGCTATGCACTTCACAGGGCCCAGCGGACAGGGGCGTTTTCAGGGGCCATTTCGTGAACCAACGGAGTACCAGTCTGAGGGTATGTACTTGGAATGCTCCGATCGAGTTGCTCGGCAGTAGCTGTGGTTAAATCGCATTGATTGGTTGAAATAAGGAGGGAAATGAGAAGACGTCGCTAAACAACTGGCTTTGTTAAAATAAGAAGAGTTGTAAGAAAATAAGAAGGGTGTTTATAACAACAGCAAACAGAAACACAGCAACAAGCCCTGCTTCTTTCATATCCATCTCTTGTTATTTCTGATGTTCTGGGCACCTTTTGGCTCTGTTCAGTGACGCTGCTGAAACAATCATGATATGTGGCAGGCCCGGTGCCATGGGCCCGGTGCCATGGGCCCGGTGCCATGGGCCCGGTGCCATGGGCCCGGTGCCATGGGCCCGGTGCCATGGGCCCTGCCCATTCAGGTAGCGGGCCCGCCCAAAACACATTACAACGCCCTAAATTATTACCATGTATTGTATTGACTCTGGACCACACTACATACCAGTCGGTGGTGGTAATGCACCAATTTATAGTTTACAGGCTGCCGATAAACACAAAGAAGAAGTGTGTTGTGTTATTTTTAGGCTAACTTGCATGCTAACAATAGTTCTGGTGAAAACTATATGAAAAATTCACCTAAGGAAGGGAATTATCAAGGTTTTGAACTGCAGATTATGTTGGATTTTGGACATAAGACTTGTGTATTTTAAAGGAGGACATTAACTGGACCGTTGTGGATGTAAAAAGATGATTGGCATACATCATTTTAATTACAACCAGGGATAGGATGGTGTTGAAATTCAGCCTGGGAGATTGGAAGTTTCTTTACCTCCGGTGGGTCGTGGATATGAACAACAAAAAAAACCATTAATATCTCAGACTTTTTAGCACCAAAGTGACCTATATTCGGAAGCACTGTAAGGTTGGGTTAGAGGCGCAGTTGGTAGCACTGTTGCCTTGCAGCAAGAAGGTCCTGGGTTCAAATCGCGTCTTTCTGCATGGAGTTTGCATGTTCTCCCTGTGCATGTATGGGTTCTTTCCGGGTACTCTGGTTTCCTCAAACAGTCCAAAAACATGACTGTTAGGTAAATTTGTTTCTCTAAATTACCCTTAGGTATGAGTGTGTGCATGCATGGTTCGATGGACGGGTACAGAAAATGGATAGATGGATGTGAGGTTAGGCTGGCATTCTTTCAAAGCAGAAGAGAGCTATAGACGTCTGTTAGTAGCTAGCAGACAATATCAAGATAGCTGATAGCATCATCCAGCGCAGCAGCGAGAGGTACTACTGTAATCAGCCGCAGCTGGAGCACCACCAGTAGTGCTTACAAAGATCTTCTATAAAGGAACATACCTCACTCACGTACACAAGCAGACACACAGCAGGATCATGACAGTGGCTAAACCGCGGCTGCTTTTAGAGTAAAAAAATAAACGTTCTGGCCACCGATCTAGAACAGTTGGCAGTTGGGGAAAACCCACGAACCTCCCTCTGGCCAGCCCGCCCCTGAACGAATCTCAGCTTTTAAATGATGTAAAATAATATGTACATAGAAAGGGTGTAACACACTGTCAACAGGACGTAAAAACGCAAAGGGCCTAAATAACATCTGCCCCCCAAAACAACCTACGGTCCCCCATTGCCCTGGTTCCGGGTCTGATATGCGGATGTCTTAGCTGATTCCTTAAAGGGCCAATTGTGTATGGAGACATGGTGGCTGAGAGATTACCCCATTAGAAAAAGAGCTTGTTAAATTACCCTGAAGTTCTGATAGTGGGAACGCACCTATTGTTACACTTTTACGTGTTCGTTTGTTAGAAAATATATAAATAATAAGTGTCACTAAAATGGTGCTGTCACTGTAAGAAAAACTGACACTTTGTAGCAGGAAGTGTCACACGGGATGTAGAATGAGGTAATCAGGAAGTAAGTGAGCATGATACAGAGTAAAGTCTGTCACCAGTGCAGCTGAAATACTGATACAGAAGGAGTGCACACACCAGGATTTGCTACCGTTTAAGCAAGAATATTTCCTGATTACAAAACTTTGGCTGAAGTGGCACTTATAATTCTGGTCTCCATTGTGGCAGCAGAACACAGGTTCAGGATCCAGATCAACATCAAAACCCCCAGGAGAAGTTGTCTGTCTAAGGCAACACCCCATGAGAATAGCCTCTGCAGCACTCCCACCTGAGACATTTGATTAAGCACAAACATGAGCACAAATCAGGTCCACGCAGACCAGGAAGAAGTTGTGAGACTGTGCGTTCAGATCACAGCAGGTGCACCATCCATATTTTAAGTGCAATCATTTAATTTCATTGTTTAAATGTCATTATTATCCTTTTAAAAATTGACAGTAGAACCAGATTTTTTTTACCCCGTCAGTCAAAATGACTGTCAAAGAAAAATGTCTAGCACAACCTCTGATCCAGAACTACCTGTTGAACCAGGGAGTCACTTGGACCTTCAGCATGCATTCTATCATGTTGGTTCATGGGGAATTTTCCTAGTGAGTACAGAAGAGTGCAGGAGATTGTGCAGTTTAAGTGAAGATTATGAAACCATGAGGGACTGCATTCTGTCTTAGACCCATAAAAGACATAGTAGTTCTCCTGCCAAATGAAGATTAGTCAGACAATTTGTCAGAGGTTGTTTAGTGAAGTGTATCGATGACAAGCAAGGAGTTTGTTACAAGCAAGCTTTATGTTCTTTTTGTTGATTCTCTTAAAAGTTAATCTGTAAATCTTACTTAAAAAAATGCTGTCAGTTTAAGAAACACACTCAGAAGAAAATGAATTGATCATGAAGCATATAAGCAAGGTACAGAGTGGGGATTTGTTATTTAATTTAATCCAGCAACATTTGCAAACATCATATGTCTTTTGGAAGCATCATACGTATTGATTGGTAGTTTATGATGCCCTCTGTAATTTTAGCTTATTTTCTTTGGGGATATGTTATTTTGTGAAAATATATTTGCTGCTGGTGAGTTAGCATTGCTAATCTATTTCATAGGGCAGAGTTATGTGTTAAATTAGTTTAGATGAGTGAACAAAGAAATAAATAATTCATTGTATGACCTATCGGGTCTTTTTGGCTTGTGGAACCCCTGAAGCAGCTGATAGGTACCGGTGAGCCAGGCGGAATGCAGCTCGGATGGTCGCTGTGGCAAAAACTCGGAGCTGGGAGGAGTTTGGAGAGGCCATGGAAAACGACTTCCGTGCGGCTTCGAAGCGATTCTGGTCCACCATTCTGCGTCTCAGAGGGGGGAAGTGGTCTGCCACCAACACTGTTCACAGTGGGAATGCTGTGTTGTATGCCGGACGTTTTGGGTCGGTGGATGGAATACTTCGAAGACCTCCTCAATCCCACCAGCACGCCTTCTATTCTGGAAGCAGAGTCTGGGGACTGTTGGTCGGGCTCTCCAATCTCTGGTGCTGAGGTCAACAAGGTCATTAAAAAAACTCCTTGGTGGCAAGGCCCCGGGGGTGGATGGGATTCGAGTTCCTTAAGGCTCTGGATGTTGTGGGGCTGTGTTGGTTAACGCGGCTCTGCAGTATTGTGTGGACATCGGGGGCAGTTCCCTTGGATTGGCAGACCGGGTTGATGGTCCCCTATTTAAAAAGGGGGACCACCTTTTTAAACAGGGGGGATCCAGGGGGGATCCTGTGTTCCAACTACAGGAGGATCACACTTCTGAGCCTCCCTGGTAAGGTCTATTCGGTGGTTCTGGAGAGGAGGGTCCGAAGGATAGTTGAACCTCTGATCCAGGAGGAACATTGCGATTTTCGTCCTGGCCGTGGAACACTGGACCAGCTCTACACACTCGAACGGGGTCCTGGAGTGTGCATGGGAGTTCGCCCAACCGGTCTACATGTGTTTTGTGGACTTGGAGAAGGGGTGTCCCTCGGGGAGTCCTGTGGGGGGTACTCCAGGAGTATGGGATACCGGGCACCTTGATACGGGCTGTTAGGTCCCTGTACGACCGGTGCCAGAGTTTGGTTCGCATTGCTGGCAGTAAGTCGGGCTTGTTTCCAGTGAGAGTTGGACTCCGCCATGGTTGCCCTTTGTCACCGATCCTGTTCATAACATTTATGGACAGGATTTTTAGGCGCAGCCAAGGTGTTGAGGGGATATGTTTCGGTGGCCTCAGGATCGGGTCTCTGCTTTTTGCAGATGAGGTGGTCCTGTTGGCTTCATCGGAGCGTGATCTACAGCTTTCGCTTGAGCGGTTCGCAGCCGAGTGTGAAGCGGCTGGGATGAGAATCAGCACCTCCAAATCCGAGACCATGTTCTTAAGCCAGAAAAGGGTGGGGTGCTTTCTCCGGGTCCAGGTGCTTCCCCAAGTGGAAGAGTTTAAGTATCTGGGGGTTCTTGTTCATGAATGAGGGAAAAATGGAGTGGGAGATCAATAGACGGATTGGTGGGGCATCTGCAGTAATGCGGGCGCTGTTCCGATCTGTCGTGGTGAAGAAAGAGCTGAGCCGAAAGGTGATCTATGTCCTACCCTCATCTATGGTCATGAATTTTGGGTGGTGACCAAAAGAACGAGATCACGGATACAAGCGGCTGAGTTTCCTCCGTAGAGTGTCTGGGCTCTCCCTTAGAGATAGGGTGAGAAGTTCAGTCATCCGGAGGGGGCTCAGAGTAGAGCCGCTGCTCCTCCACATCGAGAGGAGTCAGTTGAAGGGCACGTCCCACCGGGAGGAGACCCAGGGGAAGACCCAGGACACGCTGGAGGGACTATGTTTCTCGGCTGGCCTGGGAACGCCTTGAGGAGTTGGCCCAAGTGGCTGGGGAGAGGGAAGTCTGGGTCTCTTTGCTTAAGCTGCTGCCCCTGCGACCAAACCCCAGATAAGCGGAAGTGGATGGATGGATGGATGGATGGATGGATGGATGGAAAACAGAAGTCAGAAAAATAAGTTAATAAGTGCAGCTGGTGTTAGTGTTAAAGTGATTTATTTAATTTCAATCAATGTCTTTACTGTTTATGTATACTTTAAAGGGAAAGCACTGTGCTTTGTATGTTTCAGTTTCACCTTCCTTGCAACATCAATAAACCTGTGGACAAGGAGTCATCTGTCTTCAGAGTCTTGATGTTAAGGAGGTGTTTTACTAACTGTCAAGCCATATAGAGCACATATGATGAGAGTTACATAAAAGTAAATGGGTTGAATTCAGATTTAATTACATGCATTTCAGTACAGACCAATTAAACTTAGCCCAATTATAATCCAATTCAGTGCAGTCAGACAGAATAAATTGCCCAGGACTAAAATGTGGTCTATCAAAGGAAACCAACGAATTGCATTTGTTAAAATGCGGTATAAGGTTATGTGTTGGGTGTTCTTTTCAATGATTTTCATCAGTTGTATTTTTTCCAGAATCATTCCAGCATACCAAAAATTTAAATATTCATGATAAAATGTATTCCAAAAATTGTCTTCCGCCTTCTCCAAAGTTCTCTATTCTTTTTTTAATCTTTAAAAAAACTGCTTCCAAAATGAATTTTCTTTTTCTTTTTTTATCTTTACTGCTTCATTTATCTTTTTCCCCTCATCTTTTCATTTGTTTAGCATCTTAGCCCAGGCATTAGCAGAGCAGCAGTCGGTGGAAACCCATTTCCTCTTATCGGGGGAGACAGAGCACAGGGAGCCCCAGGCGAGAAGGCCAGCTGGCAGGCCTGAGGGGCTGGGGCTGGCGCATGTCTGCCCTATGGGTGAGCATTGAGTCTTCCTCTCATCTGTATCTTTTTCTTAATGTTACAGTTAAACTGTATTTTTTATTTAGCCATAAAACAACACTCCATCTATATGTATATTTTCTAGCTGTCAGTATCAAATAGTTCTGATTAAAAACATACATCGAGTCATGTTAGTAGCCATTGGCAGTTTGCATTTGTTATATTTTATCCTGTCTACCAGGAAGACTAGGTGAGCGAAACAGGAGGTTTGATACTTTGATGGGATAAAAGAGAATTATCTGCAGGGTTCTGCCAGTCATTAAGCCATTTATCCCAGTGTCAGAAGAAAATGAAGTTTAAAGATTAGCAAAGCATTTCAAAGGATGGAAAGAAGACACATGTCGTCTCACACAGTACAATACACTTCATATCTCCTGATCTATACATGATAATGAAATCAAATTATCTCTTAATTATGTGATCCTCCTATCCATTGTCTATGATCAGTAGGAATTGTTTTACAATCCTTTTAATCAGGACTAATACAAACTAAATGACTGCAAACTGCCTATATTTGAGAAGACTTCTAGCATAATCATTAGTGACTGCCTACATTTGAAAGGTCTTTAACTGGTGCATAGAGGAGATTAACAGTACTCAGTTTCTTATGGGGGCTTTTTCCCGTTTTTTTGTCTAATTGCATATTCAACATGCACACATTATTGTTGGTACTTGGTTTTTCTTGGTTTTTATTCTTTCTGTTCCATGATTTAGTGACAAGTTTATTATTTTTTAAAGAAAAATTTTGGTATTGTTTATGATAAATTTGCACAGTCCTATTCCCTGTAAAAAAATATTTCACCCTGTTTCCATGTGTTTTGTTTAACTTTGTTTCATTTTGGAGAGTCTGACTCTTTTTTTTTCATTTCTTTTAGTTGGTGTTTCAGCTCTTCACTACTTTTTTAATTTCGACCTATAGGACATAAAGGACCTGATCTGTCAAACAATTGCATTTGTTTTGCTTACACAAAAGAAGAGCAAACCAGAATTTGCCATCTGCCCTAGTAAAGGGAGATTTGGGTCCAACATTATGTTGCAAATCAAATCAAATTTCTTTTCACTGATGCAGTTTGAGAAGAGCATGAACCCCTAAAAAGATTTATTTATTTTTGTAGCAAGAGCAATGGTGGAGTGATTCTCAAGGAAGAACATGGTTTTCTTTCTACTTCTGACAATATAGCACAAATGAGTACTTTATCAATTTTTAATGATTCATAAACTACATCCTGAACTAGGGCCTGACACATAAAAGGTGCAAATTGCTCAGCTCACCACATTCAATAGGCATGTTTGCACTAGCGTGTTATTATTTACTAATTGCTTTGTGAGTCATAGTTAGATGCAGCACATAAAACGTAAAAAAAAATGACTTTTACTACTATCTCACAGAAATTTCTGCAAAGTATGGATACTCCTCAGGAACCCATGACATTCAGTGTGGGGGTTTCCCAAGGATCAATTTTAGGCCCAATACTTTTTAATCTCTACATGCTGCCACTTGGTGATGTCATCAGGAGGCATGGCATTGATTTCCACAGCTATCCTGATGATACACAGCTTTACATTGCCATGTCTACTGAGCCAGTTTTATTTTAGATATCAAGTCATGGATGGCAGAGAACTTCTTCCAGCTCAAAAGTTAAGATTGAATTGTTGGTACTGAAGACAAAAGAGAGATTATTTTACCAGAACTGCTAAATTTTAAACCTTCTCATTGTGCAAGAAATATGGGCATCCTTTTTGACACTTGTTAGTTTGTAATAGTTACACTTATTAGTTTATAAATGTCTTAATAGTCTTGGTCCATCTTATTTATTCAACCTTTGATTACTTTTGTCGTGGTCGGCGGGGCTCTCCACTGCAGCCTTATGGCTGTGCTGTGGATACCTGCCTGCCCTGATAATGGCGGTTCCTGTGGTGACTCTTGTATGGACGTGGGGTGACTTCCAGTGTGGATGGATCTCCCAAATATTGTTTTCTCAGAGTGGTATCATTTTAGATGTTTATTTTTATTGTATGTCCACTTAAAGAGATAGGAATGGATTAAGCAGTGTTTTTGCAGTGAAAGGGTGGGGGACGGAACGTGTATGTGTCTTGTGTGTGCTCAGAGTTTGACTGGTTGTGTATGATTGATTTAGCTTTGAGTGTGTTTTCTTTGTTAATTTTTCTTGTTTTATTATATAAAGCACTTTGTGCTGATTTTATCATGAAACATGCTTTACAAATAACAATTGATTGATTTATTGACCCAGGTGTGATGGAATACTGTTCTAGCTAAAAAAACTGAACATTTTTAAAGCAACACATTTTATGTTTTCATCTTTTACTTTTACAATTAAACAAAATGATATTTTCTATACAAGTCCAATGTTAATGTTGGATATGAGAGAAACTGAACGTCTTAAAGCTCTTTCACTGTGAAAACAGACATCTGCAACACAAAACTGGTCATACTGATATACTTTTTTTCTATTTTTTTGTTCTGGCAGTTGTACTCTTGACCAGAATTTGCAGCTCTGTGATGGGACTCCAATGTAGCCTTATTTCATCCCACCGCTTACAAAACCCTCAGCCAGACCACTGTAATTAATTTCAGTAAAAAGTGAGATCCCACAGGAGCACTTCAGTTAACTTAAATGAGATATTCTGCTGATTGCTTGTTCGCCATGCTCCAGTGAGTCACAGAACATGATTCTTTTTAAGGCAGTCTACAGTCTGGGTTGTCTTTAGTTCTGTATTTTTCCTGACTGTTTTATAATTTTGGGTATTCAAACTAGAAAAGAAGCACTGACCCAGTGTTTCTTTGTTACACATCCTGACCCATCATACACATTGAGCCAAAGCAACATTTTACACAGGCCCCAGATCCTACTTATTTAAATTCCTACAATAATCTTAAAGCTGCTCTATTCATGACGACAACAACAAAAAACAAAAAAACAGAAGAATGTCACAAACTTTATTTATTTAGTAATTTTTTTTACGGGCTGAAATGAGGATAATTCTATTTTGAAGATGATGATAATATATTTAGTTTTTAAAATCTGGAGGAAAAAATGAATATGAGGACCTGTTGTTTAAAATTCAAAAATACTTTATTGATCCCAGAGGGAAATTAAGTGTTGGTATAGCTCATATAATTAATTCTTTAAGGAGTTGTTGTAGATGATGATGGCTGTGGGCAGGAAGGATTTCCTGTAGCGGTATGTATTGCAGCGAAACTGAAGAAGTCCCCGACTGAAGACGCTCTGTTGTTGTATGACAGTCTCTTGAAGAGGATGCTCAGGGTTGTCCATAATTTTTTTGATTTTCTGAAGAATCCTTCTTTGCATCATCTCCAGAGGTTACACAGTCGTCCCCAGAACAGAACCAGCCTTCTTTATCAGGTTGTTTAGCCTTTTTAAATCCCTGGCTCTGATGCTGCTACCCCAACAGATGATGACTGAAGAGATTACACTCTCCACAACAGACTTGTAGAAGATAATCAGCATCTTGCTGCAAACCTTGAAGGACCTAAGCTTCCTCAAGTAATACAGTCTGCTCTGTCCCTACTTGTAGACTGTTTCACTGTGCAGTCTCCAGTCCAGTCTGTTGTCAAGGTGAACTCCAAGGTATTTATACTCCTCAACCACCTCCACTTCTTCTCCCATGATGGAAACAGTGTTTGACTTATCCCTATTTCTGCTGAAATCTGCAATCATCTCCTTTGTTTTGTTTACATTCAAAGTGAGACGATTGTTTCCACACCATGTCACAAAGCGGTCCACCAGCTCTCCATCTCTGATACACCCGACAATTGGAGAGTCATCTGAGTATTTCTGCAGATGACAGGTCTCTGTTTTGTACTGGAAGTCTGAGGTGTACAGAGTGAAAAGGAATGGTGAGAGTACGGTCCCCTGTGGAGCTCCTGTGCTGCTGACCACCTGGTTTGACACACAATTCTTCAGTTTCACAAACTGTGGTCTGTTTGTCAGGTAGTCATTGATCCAGGCTCTTGTTGAGGGCTCCACCTGTGTCTTCAGAAGTTTCTGACAAAGCAAATCAGGCTGAATTGTGTTAAATGCACTGGAGAAATCAAAGAACATGATCCTCACAGTGCTGCCTGCTTTGTCCAGATGACAGTGGGTTGGTTGAAGCTCCAACTCCACAGCGATAAGCAAACTGCAGCGGGTCCTAATACGTTCTTGTTTGCTTACTCAGGGGTGCCAAAAGGAGTCTCTCCAGCACCTTCATGATGTGGGATGTCAGGCCAACAGGTCTATGGTCATTGATGACTGATGGGTGAGTTCTCTTTGGTACTGGAACAAGGCAGGATGTCTTCCACAACACTGGAACCTTCTCCTGAGTTATGCTAAGGTTGAAGAAGTGCTGCAGAATCCCACAGAGCTGCTCTGCACAGGCCTTCAGGACTCTGGGGCTGACACCATCTGGACCTGCAGCCTTGTTCCGGTTCAGTTTCTCCAGCTGCCTCTTCACCTGACTTTTGGAGACAGACAAGCGGGAGGGGGAGGCAAAGGGGGTAGCAGCATTTCCTGACTTGGTTGAAGGCAAACTTGTGGAATCAGAAGAGTCCATGGCTGAGGTGAAGGATAAAACATCGGAGGTGTAACAGGAAAACTGTTGATCAGAGGAGAGTGGGATGTCTGTTTGGCTGGGAACAGGAGAGTGGGATGCTGAGCTAGTTCCTGAACTGAACCTGTTGGAGAATATGTTCAGTTCATTGGCTCTGTCCAGACTTCCATCTATCCAATTCTTCCTGTCCTTAAAGCCTGTAATCTTTACCATTCCTGACCAGACATCTCTGATATTGTTCCTCTGTAGTTTGTTCTCCAGCTTCTTCCTGTATGCCTCCTTGCTGTCTCTGATCTTGACCTTAAGTTGCTGCTGTATACTCCTCAGTAATTCCCTGTCTCCCTCCCTGAAGGCTCTTTTTTATGGTTTTGTAAACTGCTGACAATACATATTAATATTCTGGTTAGAAAAATTGTAATATATAAGTTTTCCATTATATATTATATGTTTGTTTATATAAAATGAAGTTATTATTCTTTAAAATCAGATATTAAATTTTACTTGGATCAGTTATGATTTTCTCGAATAGTTTTATGTTCTTACTCAGAATTTTCATTTTCACCAGACATAGTAATTCAAATTCAATTCAAATTCAAAAATACTTTATTGATCCCAGAGGGAAATTAAGTGTTGGTATAGCTCATATAATCAATTCTTTAAGGAGTTGTTGTAGATAATGATGGCTGTGGGCAGGAAGGATTTCCTGTAGCGGTCTGTATTGCAGCGAAACTGAAGAAGCCTCCGACTGAAGATGCTCTGTTGTTGTGTGACTGTCTCATGAAGAGGATGCTCAGGGTTGTCCATAATTTTTTTGATTTTATGAAGAATCCTTCTTTGCATTATCATCTCCAGATTTTCCACAGTTGTCCCAAGAACAGAACCAGCCTTCTTTATCAGGTTGTTGAGCCTTTTTAAATCCCTGGCTCTGATGCTGCTACCCCAACAGATGACGGCTGAAGAGATTACACTCTCCACAACAGACTTGTAGAAGATCTGCAGCATCTTGCTGCAAACCTTGAAGGACCTAAGCTTCCTCAAGAAGTACAGTCTGCTCTGTCCCTTCTTGTAGACGGCTTCACTGTTGCGCCTCCAGTCCAGTCTGTTGTCAAGGTGAACTCCGAGGTATTTATACTCCTCAACCACCTCCACTTCTTCTCCCATGATGGAAACAGTGTTTGACTTATCCCTGTTTCTTCTGAAATCTACAATCATCTCCTTTGTTTTGTTCACATTCAAGGTGAGACGATTGTTTCCACACCATGTCACAAAGCGGTCCACCAACTCTCTGTATTCAGCATCTTGTCCATCTCTGATACACCCGACAATTATTTAATAATCAATTTATTAATCATTTATTAACAGTGAAGAGGATGAACAAACCTCTATTGCTGCAGATTTTGCCGTCTGGAGATGTGCATTTCCGCTTGCTTTCCCATGGGCTGATGTCACACTGGAACTCACACTTGTCTCCATGCCAACCAGCAGCACAGTAACAGTTTCCACAGTAACACTGGCCATGGCCTGGAAGGACAAGAAAGTACTCATGAATTCTCATGTAGATTGACTGACATATTTATCTGGCTTTAGCAGAATTCTATATCAGACATGATATCATTCCTGATTTTAGAATTTCTACTTAGCCCATTTGTCAGCCATAACCTGAATTTAGTTGTACACAAAGATCACGTACAAAGAGTGTGACATGAAAAAAAGTTTTATATCACCTGGCAGCTTTAGTGCCTGGCTTTGTAACGCTATTGCAAAACATTTCTGATAATAAGGAATGCATTTCATTTAATATCACAAATTTTACAATGTAAAATCAGTAGCAACGTTTAAAAAACCTGCTGATGGAAAGAGAGGAGATATTTAAACTTGCAAATTAGTGCCTTTTGTGTGTTTGTTTGATTAACTGACTGCAAGGGACAGATGCGGAACACCATTTCATGTCCAATGTTGATTATGCAATACAGTGTAACACATGTTATACCCTGTTGCAGGATGGGACTTCAGTAAGTAAGCACCTAATCTGCATTGTGCAGTATCTTAAAAAAATTATTCTCCATTAAGAATTTTTCATTGTATCATGTAACAATCACAACCTTCAATGTATTTTATAAAAATGTTTATAAGATAGAAAAACCCAAAGTTGTAGATAATTGTGAAGTGGAATAAAAACAGATCACAGTTTTCAAACCTTTTTAGAAATCTGGCATGCATTTGTGTTCTGTCCCCTCTTAATCAGATGTCCCTGAATAAAATCCAATGCTACCAATTGCCTTCTAAAGTCATATGAAGTATATACAATGCACCAGAGTGCAATTTATAGACAGAACAAATTAATTGTATAAACCTACCCTCTTTGGAAGAGTGGCATGGGGACAGTATTCATGGAAAGAAAGTCACAAGTCTCATTAAATATTCATCATACCCAGTATTTTGACACATCAAATATGTGGAAAAAAAGTGCTCTAGTCAAGTTAAACTTCTTGGTGTACGTGGAAAATCCCATGTGTGGCAGAAAATAATCTGTACACCAGCCTGAACACACAATCTCCAGAAGCAAGGGTGGTTCCAGCACAGTGCTGTGCATATGTTTTTCTTCAGAAGGGACAGGGAACTTCCAAATAAACATCCAAATTACTGGGAGGATGGATGGAGACAAATACAATGCAATTTTGTAAGAAAGCATATTAAAGGCTGCAAAGACAAGGACATTGACCAGCCGGACAAGGACCACACTAGCAAGGGAAAAACTATAAAATGAGAAATATACATGTGTTAGAATTGCCCATCCAATAATCAGATTTAAGTATAATTATATATTTGAGACAATATCTTAAAAACTGAAGTCCCTAAACTATCCATTCAAACTGAGCTGCGCTCAGGTATAAAAAAGAAAGGGTCAAAAATGTGTCTGTAGATCTGTTAAGCTAGTAATATTTAAATTAAAGAGGCTATATGAAGCTTTTTCCCCAAAATAAACGTAACAATAGCCTTTTTATTTGACCATTTATGACTCAAACATCTCCTGATGAGCATACTGACACCTTGTCAGCTCACCGTGGGTGCAACTATTAGTCTGTATCCAATTTTTTCTATTTTCTGTCCGGTCGGTTTTGTATTTTTCTATTTTCCTGCGTTGTCTGCGGATGTGACGTCAAGCGCATTAATGTTAAATGTTTCAGATCACTCTGCCACCACCACTAGTCAGCACTCGCAAGCAGTTCAATGGATTGTGCAAATACACAGAAGAGACCAAGGACAACATTGATACCAACAGTAACTCCACATAAGACTAAAAAAGTTAAACCCCTGACTAGTGCCAGAAAAAGATCGAAGATTGAGAGCGACCGGTGTAGGACCGCGCGCTGTGAGAGCAAGCAGAAAGGAAGAGCAGTTCCGTTTTTTGGCCACAGGTGTCAGTCGCAAGTTTAAATTTCAGAAAATTGCATATAGCCCCTTTAAAAGATTTACAGCTGTAATTTAAGCAAAAGCTGGTACTGCTCAGAATTAAATTGATGGGTTGGAGGGGTGTAGAATACAAATGCAGATTTTGAGATTTATATTTGAAAAAACAACCATGTATCAATTTTCTTTAACGTTATACAGTAGTTATGGGTCAATTTATGGTCTATCATATCATAGTTACCTGGGAGGTTATGTTATCGCCAGGGTTTGTCTGTCTGTCTGTCTGAGCAACATAACTCAAAAGGTTTTAGACAAATTTTGTTGACATTTTCAGCAAATGGATAGGAAAAACTAATTACATTTTGGGGTTGATCCAGATCACTGTCTGGGGGGACTGAGCTGCCTTGGTATGGGTCTGCACCTTCTTAGTGCTTTTCTAGTTTCTAATGTAACAAAATGCGACAAAGCTCAACGATACTTTTAAAAGGCATCATATATAGTTTTTTTGTAGAAAGTATATAACATTATGTAGATAAATGTAGAGCCTATATTTATAATGTTACACCAGACATGTTGACCCAAGACATGTTAAACCTAGCTGCTATCTTTTAAAATTATTAGCCAAATTCTACATCTACTTATTGCAAGTAGCTGGCATGAAATTTAATAGCAAATTTAATGCACAAAATAGAAACGGGTGAGTGCTCCAAATCTGCATAATCTGTAGCTTGGTATGTTTTATCTTCAAATGGTTGTAGTTTCATTTGATTAAAGCTCATTTGTTTCTCAATGCAGTGTCTTTTCTATAAAGAGCATGGAGTATTAAGAGCAATTGTGAGTGTAATATACCTCCACAAACCTCTCCCGTGTCCTCATCCAGACACTCACTGTCATCACATTCACAGAAGTATCCCGTCACTAAGCCCTTGTCATCATTTTTGTCACACATGCAGCTCCCACAGTGACAGGCACCTGTAAAAAAATAAATGCTTACATATTTAGGTTAATTTATTGTAAATGATCATGGTTCTGAGTTTGTGTTAAACTTCACAGAAAGTACTTGCTTCTATATGGTAAACTGTGAGTAGGCTTACAATTTTGTGATGCAGTGCACTGGAAGATTGAAGAACCCAGTTGTTTAACAGCTGTGCAATTGAGGAAGTATTTTTGCATCAAGTGCCAACATGCTTAAGCTGATGTTTGACAACTAAAGGTGGTGGTGTGTTTTTGCATGTGTGCTGGAGCTTTTTGGATTAGGTGTTGAAGAAGCAGAAGGCTAAACAGACACATGCTGTGAATACATTAGCATTTCTACATATTCGAATGGGCCACATCTTGCATGGTACAAGCTTTCACACACACTCTTGTACACATCCCACATGGATATGCACAGCCCCATTGAGAGTTGTTTATTCCTCATTTAGCTGGAAGCATTGGAGAAGAGTGGAGAGGTTAAGCCCAGATGGGCATCTAGCTGTAAGTGTTTGGAAAGCAGCCTTGACCAATGGTTGACCTAATATTGTCCATGCAACATCAAGACTCATGAACATGGACTGTGGGAGAGAAATATACAAAGACATGATATTAGACTCAAAAATTACAGAATATTGTACTAGTATTCTTGAAGGTCTTTCAAAGCTTTTCTTTCAATACTGGCTGCTTAGCTAAATTTAAACACAAGTTATTGATCTAAATTCGCAAATATGTTCTGGTCTAGGTATTAAAAGCCAATCGTAGATAGTGGAGAGGGTTTGAGGTGCTGCAGCCTTTCATTATGCACCCAAAACAGTTCATGGGAGTGAAGAAAACTTCAAAAGGACAATAGCAGTTATTACATATTTATTTATTTAGTTTGTTTCTAGGAAAATAATGGCAATGGTCACTCTCCTGTCATCGCTCAGTCATCGATCCATCTATGCCCAAACCTCCAGAGAATCCCCCGATCTTTCATTCCTTCTGCCACGTTGCCAGTGTAAACTCTCTTCTCCTGTCTGTTCTCCAGCTTATTCCATCCTTCACCTGCATCCACGTTTGAAACCTTGAGAAGCCTTTTGCCTCTGAATTCCACTGTATCGGTCCTGATAGGATGACTGAGCCCCATAACAGCATTCCAGCAGAAGTAGAGGAGCTACACACTGAAGTGGCACCTCTCCATGGACAATTAGAGTGGCTCACTTCCAAATATGAGTCGCTGTCAGAAGCCCACATCAGGTTGGCTGGGCAAGTTAACAATATCTTATCCCACTCTGTTTCTTCTCCAGAACCTAAGATCTCCGCTGAAGAAATGGAACGGCTTGGACGGGAAGCCAGATGGCCTCCTGGCAACCCTCGATATGATTTCCGAGTGTCAACCCTCTACATATGCCTCCTCAGCTCCACGAGTGGCCCTCCTAACCCCCCTCCTGATGGGGCAGGCTCAAGAATGAGCAGTGGCCCAATATAATCAAAAATCTGCACTCTGTAACAGCAATGGCAATTTTGTAACCCGGCTGCGCAACACCTTCATGCCGCCCAGCAGTGAGGTAACAGTGGAGACCCAACCACTCCACCTTTGCCAACATCAACAGCCTGTGCGCTGCTAACCTGCAGACTTCCGGACTTTGGCTGCCAAGCTCACATTGGAAGATTCTGCCCAAAGATCTGTTTTCCTGGAGGGGCTCGCGGGCTACACCAGAGACAAAATGGTCAGCAAGGAGGCACCTAAGACCCTTGACGTCGCTATTCAGCTGGTTGAGAGCTCAATTGGACGTTAAACCGACCCAGATCATTTTCACGAGTGGCTCCTTTTTAGTTCAGTTTTTCTCGATCCTCTGAACACTCCTGAATGGCTGCTCGTTTCAAGCTAATACAGAGCTAATACATTTGGGACATCTGCTTATTGTGTTTCACGTGAGCACCAATGTCTCAAGTGTCCTCTCCAGCTGGGAAACAACCAAGCCAGATGAATCAAGGGGGGATCTCACTTGATTGACCAGTCTAGCCCATTTCCTTTTCCCAGTTCAACTCTGCCACCATCACTCCAACCACACCTACCAGGCTCTTCTCAACACGGGGGCAGCTGAAAATCTGATCTCAAATCGACCGGTCTCAGAGCTTCAGATACCACAAGGGGTATTGAATCGTTCCATCCCCGTTACCTTGGAGGACGGACAGCACCTCCAGCCATACCCCATTCACCACTGTACTGCCAAAATCCAGATGAGTATAGGGGATTGTACTGAGCTCATCAGCTTCCTGGCTTTAACCTCCAGTGTCACTCTCCTCATCCTGGGTTACCCATGGTTCCAGCTCCATGATCCCCACAGCTCCTGAATGGCTCATTTGATCTTGCTGTGGGGCACGAGGTGCGAGACATGGAGCCTAGTCTCTAGATCAGACCTTCACCTGAAGTTCCTCAATTCACCATCACCGCTGAGAAGATACCACCCATGTACAGGGATTTGGCAGAGGTCTTCAACAAACAATGGACCGCCACTCTACCGCCCCACAGACCGAACGACATCGCCATCAAACTGCTGCTGGGAACAGTTCCCCCTCGTGGTCGTCAGTTTCCACTTTCCTACATGGAGACCCAACAGATGGAGACCCACATCACTGTAGCTCTGGACCAGGGCTTCATTTGGCCATCCACATTGCCAGCTTAAGCAGGGTTCTTCTTCGTGAAGAATAAAGATGGAACCCTCCGTCCATGCATCGACTACAGAGAGTTGAACTGGATCACTGTTAAAGATTAACACCCACTACCACTAATCAGCACGATTCTGAACTCCCTCTCTCAAGCTACCATCTTCACCCCGCTGGACCTCCGCAATGCTTACAACCTGGTTTGCATCCGAGAGGGAGACAAGTGGAAGACAGCATTCAGTATTCCCACCGGCCACTGGGAATACCTTGTCATGCATCCTGAGCAACAGCCCTGTGGTGTTCCAGTGCCTCGTCAATGACGTGCTCCGTGACATGCTTGGATGATAGATATTTGTCTAGCTAGATGATATCCTGGTCTATTCTAGGTCAGAAACCAACCATATCCGACATGTCCGGGCCATCTGTAGTGGCGAGCCCCCTCCTCTATGCTGCAGTGTGCTGGTGTAGCACCAGCAAGAAGAACATCTCTCGGCTGAACACTATTATTAGGAAGGCAAGCTCTGTGGTAGGATGGAAGCTGGCCCCCGTGGAGGAGGTGGCAGAGCAGAGGACTCTGTCCAGGTTCAGGGCCATCATGAAGAACCCCTCACACCCCCTACACAAGGCCTTCAATGGGAGGAGGAGCATGTTCAGCAGCAGACTGCTTTCCCAGTGCTGCTCCACAGATAGACTGAGGAAGTCCTTTGTTCCTCGTGCTTTTAGACTACACAACTCCCTGACCGAGCAACAACGACATATTGACTTTTAATTTATGAATTATTTTTTATTATTTATGAATTGTTTTTGTTGTTTTTCTTTACTAACTTATTGTTGTCTTGTGTGAATGTAAGCAGGTGGCCTATCTATCTATCTATCTATCTATCTATCTATCTATCTATCTATCTATCTATCTATCTATCTATCTATCTATCTATCTATCTATCTATCTATCTATCAACCCTTTCCTCAGCATCACCTTTACTGTAAAATGGAGAAGTCCACCTTTCACCAATGCTCCACTACATTTCTGGGCTATGTCATCTCCGCTGAGGGGTTATTCATGGATCCCCAGAAGGTCACTGCCATCTTGGAATGGCCACAACCCACCTTAGTGAAACAGCTCCAATCCTTCTGGGCTTTGTCAATTTTTAACGCCGCTTCATCAGGAATTGCAGAATAGTGGTGGCTCCCCTCACTTCACTGACCAGACCTTGCTTCTTCATCCGGAATTTCACCCCACCCAGCAGTGCTTTAAAACTGGAGACAGTGAACTCCTGGCCGTCAAGTGGGTATTGGAGGAATGGAGCCACTGGCTAATTGAGACATCAGAACCCTTCCTAATCTATACAGGTCGCCAAAATGGTCTATACCCCTTCCTTCCCTGCATCATTCCCGTCACCTATTGTCTCCGCCTTCTGGCCTCCCTGAAAGTACACCTGGTCTTTCACTGCTTCCTGCTGAACCCTTGCATCAACTCACTGCTATCTCCGCCTGGCTTTTGTCCACCAGCCCCCTTCTTTGTTAATGGCGGCCTGATCTACACTGTGCATTGGATGGTCGACTCTCGCCCCTGTGTTTGGTGTTATCAATATATAATAGACTGGCAGGGTTATGGGGCCAAGGAAATCTCCTGGGAGCTGTTCCACCACATCCCAGAAACTGCCCTCCATACTGTCTTCCCCTGTCTCCATCCTGACCGACTTGGCCCTTCAGGAGCTGGGCTTAGAGTGTGTGTGGGGGGGGGGGGGTGCTCTGTCAGGAACTCATCAGGCTCGACAACTTCCATCCAGGATCCATGAGTTCTCACCTGCTATTGGTTGGCCTTTTCAATAATAAGACTTCCCCACTCAGCTGTTATCGCGCAGCCATCAATCCGACTACGCCAAGAGCTCTAGAGAATCCCCCAATCCACGTCACCAGTCTGATCTGCTCTCTCTTCTTCTGTCAGTTCTCTGCCTCTTCCGCATCCGTGAACGGCTCACCTGCATCCGCATTTGGAATGCTAAGAAGCCTTTTGCCAAGAGCTCCAGAGAATCCCCCAATCTGCCCATCCTTTTGCCACGTCACCAGTCTGATCTGCTCTCTCTTCTTCTGTTTGTTCTTTGCCTCTTCCACATCCGTGAACGCCTCACCTGCATCTGCATTTGGAACGCTGAGAAGCCTTTTGCCGCTGCATTTCACCATAGCGGCCTTGACATCCTCTGCCTGCTTCTGCTTTCGCAAATTGATTTCTTAAGTGCATAGGGGGCAGATCTGTACCCACACTGATCAAATATGGTTTATGGCTGGGATATATTCATACTGTAATCCATTTTAATACATCTTCAGTCTGTTTGTGAATGTACGCAGTTACACAATCAGAATAGCCATTAAGGTTGCTGTCAACCGTAATGCAGAAGACATTCCAGTCTGTAGTGCTGGAGCAGATTCACATCACTGGATGTGACTGGTCACATAGGCCACATTTGACAATAGCCTGATAGTATGAGGACTGAGGAGTTACTGATTTTCCAAAGGTCAGTTAGGGACAGGATTTGTAGCATGTAAATAAGTTCCTTAATGGTATGGCTGCAGAGGTATGCTGATAATACCGCAGCAAGAGTTTCCACACATTGGCCTTGTGAAAGTGTCTTGCTATAATGAAACTAGCCTCCAAATGTAATGCTTCCTTATGTTACATAATATTATCCAGCTCTTCAAGCATCTCAGTGTTGTCAGAATCAGGAGAAATGTTAACAGCAGAACAAAATACTGCTTTAAACTCTCAGAACAGATAAGACTCTTTGAGGAGTCCCTTTGAGGCCAGAAACATACAGTTTAAAGCATATAAAATGTTATTATAAGTGATAGACCAAAGCAAAGTAGTGCATACATGTGATATGGAAGAAAAAAAGATACATGAGGTTCTACATTTTTCTTCACAAATAAAAATTTGAAAAATATGGCATGCTTTTCTAATCTTTAACAGCTTTTCACATCTTGAGACTGAAAATGTTGTCCATTCTTCTTAGCAAACAGACGAGCTCAGTCAGATTGGATACAGAGCATTTATAAATATAAATGTTTAAGTCTTAATAAAGATTCTCCCCTGAATTTAGGCCTGGCTTCCTGTCACTGCAAATGAAAAGCATTCAACAGCATGCTGCTGCCAGCACCATGTTCTCAGTGGGAGGTACTGTGTTCAAGCTAATGTTCATTGTCAATTCTGTGCACAGCTCAAATTTTGCACTTTAGAAAAATGTTAAATTCCGGTCCCATCTGACCAGAATACCCTATTGCACATATTTTTTTGCGTTGTTTTTTTCAAGAACAGCTTTGTTCTTGCTACTATCTTAAATTATTTACTAATAGTTGTCTTGTCTAAAGATTTTCCCATCTGAGCTATGGATCTCAGAAGCTCCTTCAAAGTTACCAGGGCCCTCCCAGGTTAAAATTCTCCTTGTCTGGCCAGTCAGATTAGGTGTACAGCAATTTACTGTAGAAGATGTCTGTGTGTGCAGTTGTGTGTCTTTCAATTTTATGGTGATGGATTAAACAATGCTTATTGAGATGTTTAAAGCATAGGATACTATTCATTATTATTATTATTATTATTACTACTTTAAAATTCTCGAAATAGGTATCCCTGACCTGGTGTGTTCCTTGGGCTTAATGATGTTGTTTGCTAATGTTTTCCCACAAACTTCTGAGGCCTTCACAAAAATAACAGTTTTTATGTGGAAATGAACACAAACAGAACTGAACTTCACCAAGACGAAAACCAACTGAAAGCCACAATTTTCAAATATTTATTTGCAAAGAAGTCTGAAAACAATGTTTCATTTTACTTCTGCTTCACTAATTATGTACTACTTTTTGTTTGTCTATCAGATAAAATTTCAATTCCTTACAATGGGGTTTGTGGTTGTAACGACAAAGTTTAAAAGTTGTTGGAATAGTTGTGCATGTTGTGCAGCCTTTTAAACCTTGCTTTTTTATGCTGTGTTTTTGTATTATTGCAGTACCTCTGTTGGAGCAGACCACCCCCTGTTGGTTTTTGCACAGTTCTCTGCTCTTCTTGCTTGATAGGCTACACTCCTCCTGAAACTGGCAAGCTTCTCCAAACCAGCCTTCGTCACACTCACACATCCCACAGTCACAGTAGCCACGGTCTAGAGGGAAACATAACACACCACATGCTGTTTATAAGTGCCGGACGCATGCAGGTTACCAGTGCTTCACATCAAAACCAGGAGACAAATGTTATTTGAAATATGTATTATAACATTCCACTTCCAGGTAAGTGAGGTTGCACCAGTAAAATTTCTGTGGCTATGCATCTTTTTATGTACACAAATAAAAGTTGTTTAAGCAACTACTACCATGTTTTTCTTTTTCTTTGACATGTCAACATCCCACACAAATTTATCCATGAGAACACAGTTCTGTCTTCAGATATCCAGACGAACTGGCATCATTGTTCCTCATTATTCTGATGGCCACATTGAGCAACATAAAGTAAAAGGAGGAACTGTTTTATGCAGATGAAACCTGTCAACAAGTTATTATGAATGTTACTTTCATTGCCTTTAGCAGTGAGGGACCTTGCATGTCATGTCCCTAACTCGTCCATCATGTAAATGTCGCATTGTTTTCAAGGGCTATACATCAGTCATTAGGAACATGGAGGTCCCCCATCTCTTGTCATTATGGAAACATCTTTGAGGACTGTGGTGACTTGTTCAAGGAAAATTGACTTTTGAAAAAAAAGAACAATCAGAAATATTACCAATTGTAGAAAGAGTAGACACCAAGACTCCAGTTTAGCTGCCAAAATGTATTTTGTAAATAAATGAATACATTGCATTCTCAAATTTGAGATCTTATTGAATATTTCAGTCAAACCTAAGATGCGTTCACATCGTTTTTCTAACTTACAATTTATAATATCAAATTGAAAAACACATTATGTGGAAAAATTGAATTTTGTGGAAGATTAGGTCCTGTCACTTCTTGCAATTATGTCTGACTTTTGATGGGCTTCGATTCTGAATAGTGCATGTGTTATGGGATCAAGAGTGTGGACCTATGTTACTAAAAGTAAGTTCATTTTGTTGTTACATCACTGTCTTCTTTAATTAACGTATTTGTTCATCTTTAAAGATTAACTCATCATTAGAGAATAAAATTCCAAGTCTCTGTAAGTGCCCTCAAGAGGTCACATTATTTTTAGCCAAATGATTCAGAAAGTACTAAAAACCTGACTGTTGGGTTATTTGGTCTTTCTAAAATTGCCCTAAGGTATGAACATGTGTGAGCATTGTTGTTTGTCCTGTGTCTCTCTGTGTTGCCCTGTGATGGACTGGCGACCTGTCCAGGGTGTACCCTGAAGATAGGCACCAGCAACCCTGCATAGGATAGATGGTATAGTTAATGGATGGATTCAGAAAGTACATCATGTCATCGTTTTAACTTCCAGTATCAAGCAAGCTATATGCAGGGAAGAATGAATGTTCATCAGTGAAGACAGTATTGGTCTGCATAGCATAATGGTTATTGTGATTTGTCTTGAAAGTCAGAGCTTAGAGCTGCAATTTGTTATGGTGCTGCTATTTGTTTTGGTGCTAACTGCTATTGGTAATACAAACAACTCTCTTTCTTTCCATTCAATGCATTTAAACACAAAAGGAACATGTACACAGATCTTTTGTGGAAGTATATCCTCCACTGGTTGAACAAGATAGGAGTTGTCAGAAGAGCTAATAAATAGGTTATATCAGAATCTGTATGTATATTGTGACAGCCCACCTGTCCTGATTAAATATTTTCTTTTTTCTTGATGTTACATGCATTGGAGCCATTCTGTGCTTTACATATCTTGTAAAGCACATTGAATTGTCTTGCCTGAAATGTGCTATACAAATAAACTTGATAATGATAATGATGATGATTGGATACAAAGTTTAGTGCTGCTCAAAGAACTCTGACTTTTCCTGTCAGATCTGTTACATGTATGTTTGATGTATTTTTGACTGGTAACTCAGAAAATCTATCTACCTACAGCAAAGAGAAAGCACAAACTTTAATTAATTATTTTAATTGGTAAATTAGATTAAGTAATGCAATCATTGATTCATTACTGCGATAGCAGCAGCACACATGTACAGTATACATGGACTGCCGGTTTAGTGTATTTACAATCAACAATTATTTCATTTACTAATTATTTTTACATGTATCTACTGTCAATACCAAGTAAACAAACACTTTTGGATGATTAGAAAAAACTCACCATTGGTACAGACTAATTTACAGAGATGTCCTTTTGTATTTATCCTTAGGCTTAGTAAATAGACTGCATAACTCAGAGACAGAATTGGATATTATAATGTCACTGCCACCCACTAGCTTTCATTAATCTCCACTTGACAATCACTTAGACATATGAAACAGTCCTTGTTGTCTTCTAGGTCAAAATGTATGTGGGTTGGAATATTCCTGTCTTTAGACAGTTTATCTTTTTTGGTGCTTCCTGAGCAGTAATTCTATGTGATATAATGTGTCAGGATCATTGCAACATTCCAGTGGCAAACAGATGAGTACAGCACAAATCCTGAGCTACTGATTGCATACATCCTTTGGGGACTGGTAGAAGAGGATGCATGTGTGTCAGCATTACCAGCAAAAATAAATGTCGGGGAAAAAAAAGAATGCATGTGCAAAGCAATTTTCTAAAGCTAGATGACTAGATATGAGATATGTCAACCATTTAAATAACTTAACTGTAATGAAGCATATGTTGTGCAATAATTATTAGATAGCCCTCATTTACTGAAATCTTCATAGAGACAAACAGTCTGCATTGGTTTCGCAAGCAAGCTGAAGAAAATTCGTCCTGGGCCAATGAAGGATAATTCATTGATGTGACATGGCTCCCCTTAAGCCACAGAGTTACTAGAATGACTTATGTAAAAAAAAAAAAAAAAAAGTCTAAAACATTTAAAAAGCCATCTGGAATACTCTAAAGATAAGATTTTATTTCAGTTAAATGTTATGAAAGAGGTCTTGTTAAAAATACTTCGGAATAAAATAAGTGGTTCTTTGAGCAATATTTGTTTTTAAATCAGTGGATTAGTTGACTTGTTTACTTAGTAGAGTTTTAATTGAAGTTTGTAATCGGCTATGTATTCACAGCATTTGAAGATGATTGTGCTCGTTGTATCTTACGCATTATGAAATAATTTAAGCAAAGCAAATTATAATCTGTCTACATGTGGAGCTGCCAATCACTTTTACACAGGACAAAGAGTGTAAGCTAATAAAGGCAGAAAACATGCTCTTTTTCAGCTGTCAGGTGGTTTACTGTGGTGGTCTTTTATGTATTGGAATCTTTAGTCTTTATTAAATGTGCACTGACATAAGCTTTTTAGGCATTTCAAAAAATTAGAATATTATTGAAAACTTTTTTTCAGATTATTTACACAGAAACTGATGTACACAACTACTTATTTCTGTTATTTTGGTTATGTTCCAGTTATACCTCATGAAAACATGACATTTAATTTCTTAGGAGATCAGAATATTACATCAAACCAATACAAAAATAGACAAATGTGACCTTAATGAGAAGTATGCTTAATACATACTTAAAGGGTATTTTCCAAAAGTACTTTTAATCTGACAAACAAGCCTCAAACAAACAAGCCATATTCCAATTTACTGAGATGTACCTGTATGCTCACTTATAAACTGTCACATATTGTGTCCGTTAAGCTGCAAAATTAAGCTCATTGGGAGTTTACATACCAAATAACTCCAAAACTAGTTCAAGTATCTGAATATAATTTGTGAGGTTAGAGAAGCATCAGTAGAACTGGATGGATTTTAAAGAAAGGTAACGTGGTCATCGTTAGTCTCTGCCAGAATATCTGTCCTGGGTGAGGCAGGACATTTGTTTATCCAGACCTGAACAGGACCTCTGATGGCCTCTGTTCTCATCTGTTTTCAATAAGTGTTTTTTATCTCCTCACATTTTTTTGTGGTTCAGTTTGTATTTTCCATACCATGATACTTATATCAGAGTGCAATTATTCCTCTGCGCTCTTCTAGCCTGGTGGCTAGGACCAATGAAACAAAAGCATAAGGATTGTGTGTTCTGCGAACAAGAAACTTTTCTCAGCTACTAACTCGTTTTCTGTGTGTTATGTTAGGAACCATAAATCTTAGCTTTTACCATCCCAGTTTTTACAGTGTTCCACCAAGGCAGTTATTTTTAACATTGCTGACATCAAAGAACTTTAAAAGGCATCGTAGGTGGGTTTGAAAACACTTGTTCTTACACCCTGAAGTCTTGAGAGCAGTAATGGGTTTCAATCAGAAATGTCTTTTACTAGTCAACTTGGACAAACTTGAGTGGCTTTTTCTTCTCACAGCCCACACTGGAATCATTAGGTGAGTCACAGGCAAGGCAAACTGCCCAGAAAAACTCAGAATAGCGAAGTGAAAGCACATAAAAATATGTACCAGAAAAAAATTAGAGATGAAAAATGGTATGGGTTTTAATATCAAAAGGACAGCCTTTCATTACTGCAACTCGTTTGCCTTATGCTCTACTACAAAAATCAACCATAATTTTAATTAACCTTTTGTTGACTTTGAACACATTAATAATAATAAATATCCTCCATAAATGGCCAATTTAAGCTCAAACAAAACTGGCAAAAAAAAAGAGACCAGGCTGACTATCCATGTAACCCTAACATGAAGACATAAACCCCCCTTGGGTGGGGTCTTTGCTAGCTCTTGAAGAGGCCAGAGGAGCAAAGGGGAAAAAAACTGAGCAAACGAAAATACCAAGGCTGTACAAGCCTACAGCCTCAGAGAAAAGGAATCGGAAGGGCTAAACTAGTGGTATGTTCATAAAGTATTATTATTGATATTCACTGAGGAAATATTTATTCAAGTAATGAACATGCCTACTTCTGTTTAATCTTTTAATAGCAATCAATAACCAGTTGATTTTACAGTTACACAATGAGTGAAACTGTTTGTGGAAAATGGCACACTTTTAATCATTATTGTTATCTTTTCTACCAACATAAACAAAAGGTGGAAACAGAGTAGATGCATTAAATATCAAATATCCAGACTTGCCAGCTAGCTAACAGTGGCAGATTTCAAAGTTGAGTTCAGTTCCTGTGTTCAGCTGCTGTCTTTACTGTAAAATAATTTATTAATAGATGTGTAGTTTGATTTTCAACAGCCTGTAGATACTGATAAACGGCAGGCCAGCTGAGGTCAAAGGCAGCGAGACTCAACTTGTAAGGGTGGTATGCACACTTTATGTGCCTACCAAATGGCACAAAAACCCCTAAAGTCAGAAAAGGTGCTTAACAATTTATTAACTCTCCAAGCAATATATGTGCTTGTGCTTCAACAATTGTGCCTTCCCAGCATAACTGGTTTTAATAAAAAAAGCCGTTCAAAAGTAGCTTGCAGGAATGGTAAAATGACTCAGAGAGAAAAAAAGAGCCAGAAAATTGGAAAGATTAATGTTCCTCATTTTTTAAAAGGAAATAGGAGACAAGCTTAACAAACTGTGTGAAAACTTTGCAACATTGTCCTACAATGACAAAATAGTTAAAGCTGCATATTAGATGTAATATTCTTTGAAATAACCACTCACAATTATCTAGTATGTTGCTACACTCAAATGTGTTCATGCTCTCTTGCTTTATTGATGTTTTTCTTGCTTTATTGTGTATCATGTGTTGTGTGTGTTACATGCCAATGTGTTACTTTTAATCTCCAATTTTATATTCTATGTTTTCTGTTTGTTTTTTTAATCACCAAATCATGTAAAGCACCTTGAATTACCCTGTTGTTGAAAGTGTGCTATACAAATAAAAAAGTAGGGTTTTTTTCACAGTTGTTGAACAGATGTCATTTAAGGTAATTTTCCAGTTGCTCAGCTGTGGGGCATGATAGGATTTGTGTGGGAGACAAAAACAAGCAAACAAACAAATACAACTTAACCAAATACATTATCATTGCCTTGTTTTAATTCTACAAAAGTAATTCTTATGTATTGTAAGCTTAGAAGGATTGTTTTAGAGCTCCAATAAATAATGTATTTGTTATCTTCTTTACATATTTATTTATTGGCCTTTAAAGTTCTACCACCGATCGCATAGCCCATCATTTAACTGGCCAAAATCTGATAAATCCTTTTGCTGGCCAGTTCACAGTAAAAAAACATGCTACAGGCATTCCACACAGAAAAGTACTTGAGAGCAGCAGTTTTTAGCAGCACAATTCACTCCCAAAAGATGGCACAAACAAACATTAAGTATTATGGTTATGTGTATAATTTCTCATAAAGTTTTATGTCTATTAGTATTTTATATGCATAAACTGGAATTATTTATTTGCATGGAATATTTTTAGAAAAATATACATTTATCACAGAAGTATGGTTGTAATGTTTCTGGTAGATTACTTAATAATATGAGTCTCACAGCTATTTAGCATATGACAAAATAGTATGCTTACTAACATTTTTAAAATATAAAATTCTACCATTTGTTTCATGATGTATCTGTTTAGTATTCCTATTGACAATGGACAAATAAAAGCAAGGCAATGATGGCCATTGATGTGATCTGGTGATGTTTATTTAATGCTACAAAGGACCCCGGTGCATTTTACCAAGATCAAGACTTTGATGGAATTAGACCAAGCCCAGATAAAGTTCTGGAAAACCTCCAAAATGTAGATAAAACATGTTCAATGTGATAAAGATTTATACATGCATTTCATGTCCAAAAAGTTAATCACAATTCACATTTCTAGGTAATACAATATAATACAAAAAATATTACAATAATTTTGCATTTTGGTTTAAAGACATAAAATGTTTATTTTAATTTGACTATTGATCATTTGCACTGAGCTTTTAGCTGACTTCAAGGCTCAGTAATTTTTTGTAATTCCAAATTTTATTACCTGTTGCTAATTTCCTGAGAACAGTCACTCCACCCATTTGTTTAGAGTACCAACAATGTGTACATAGACCCAACTCTCAGTCAGTGCTCTAAAAAGCAACATTTACGGTTATGATATCAAAGCTTTTGGGTTCAGGTTGTTACTTTGTTGGTCAGTTTTCTTGTTACTTATAGTTATTTTGTGTTTCAGCACGATCTCCTGTGTTGCATTCTGGGTTACAACGGGGTTAAGCTACGTTCTGTTAGTTGTTGTTTTACTGATACATGCCTTTTTCTTATGCAATAATTTAGTGCCATTCTACAGCCAATCGTCCTCAGTTATATCTAGCTCACTGCTCTCCCCATAGCTGCAGTCAGTTAATCAAAATCACTTGTTTTACATCCAGTAATCATTCCTGCCAGTACTTATATCCCCGTCTTCTTTTTTAGTTGCTGGTTTTCTTTTCTTTTTTTGCTCTTTGTCCGATTTTTGTGTTAAGCTACTATGGTTTTATGTACTCTTTTCCAGTTTTTGTGGTCTACCTGAGGTTATTCTTTTCCATCCATCATCAAAGACAAATTAACTAGTCATGTTTTTAAACTGTGGAAGGAGATAACTCATGCATGCACAGGGAGAACATATAAACTCCATGCAGAAAGACCCCAGGCTGGGATTTGAACCTAGGACTTTCTTTTTGTAAGACAACAACGGTATCGAGTGCGCCACTGTGCAGTCCATAGATTTTTTTTTTTATCTACTGGAATTATTTTGGTTTTACTTCAGTAAATTCACAATAATCATAATCCTGCCTGCATCCTGCTTGTGTTTAGGTCCCACACATTGACTGTGTATATGTCCCACACCACATGAATCATCCATGACATTTGGGTAATTGCATAAATATTTGCTTTATTTCATTTGTTGATTAATTACTTAAGGTTCCAGCTGTTTTTTGGCAAACATTCCCTTCCTGACAGGCAATCTATTTTCCTTTTATTTGTGTGAAGGAATTGTAGCAATTAATAGTAACCACAATTTTCCACTGGATACAAGTCAACTCTTGAGAGGACACCTACTCATAGAAAGAATCCAGACACAATATCACACAAGATATCTAGTTTTAACCTACATTATTTGTGATTTAGCTGTGGTCCAAGATAAACTGACTCATGCTATAACAAAGACAGGGTCAAAGATAGAAGAGACATCTTATAGATCAACTACACTGCAAACATCTGTAGTCAAATAATAACTCACCATGCAGCCTAATGTTAAAGACAAGTTGAAACTTTTTCTCTAGGGTTTCTCTAGGTCTTATACTTTTTAAGTCAAAATTTATACAATTCTGTCCAAATTCAATGCTGTAAAAACACACATCATTTTTTTTTTTTTTTTTGCTACCTGGACTTGTTGCTTTAATTGAGGTGATGCTAATTAACCTCTGCTAAATCAAATATGGGGTATGAAACATCTTGTTGCCAGGAAAGCTCATTTTTTGGTAATGAAAAACACACACTTAATCCCTAAGGAAGAAAATCTATTGGATCTTATCAGTAGACTTTTGTGACAGGCAGAGATAAGGGAGCTGCAGGGAGAGAAATTGGCTGCCGATCTCTGAAAGCACACCGTGCATGCTGCGTATGCATGGTCTGCTGAGAATGGTGATGTGCATACGTGTGGGTGTGTGTGTGGGGGGTGTGGGTCTTTTTTTCAACAGGCTTTGATTGTAACTGCTGGGTACAAGCATACAACTGTGCGGGCATGTGGCTGGTGTTATGCATGTGTGCACTGATGAGTTATGTATAAGATTTAACCTTATCCTGTATGGTTTGTGTATGTGTGTGAGTGTATGTAGTGGGAGACAGTAGAGGAGGGGGTGGCGTTGGTGGGTGTGAAAATCCATCTCTCTTCTAACGCATGGGTTCCATTGGCAGGCTCTGTAGCAGTGAGTGAAACCCCATTATCAGGATGAAGCAGGGCCTCGCTCCAGACTGCTGAACCATAATGAGCTCCTCACAGCAGCCAACTTGTCTTCCCAAATAAATCACACACACTCCCAGACACACAGGCACACACACATCCATATGCACACTTATCTCCATTATAGGTGTTCTGGATGCTCACATATCTCCATTAAACCTCACTCCCAGCCCAGAGACAACAGGGGATACCAAAAGGTAAGGATTTTTATTTATACTTCTTATGTGTCTTCCTCCCACAACTTTCAAAGCATCTCATCAAACATATCTGGAGTAAGCTTTAGGGAGAGGGTGCAACCTGTCTTATTATAAATAAGTTAAAAAAATATGCAAACAAATTTGCAAAGTGTAGGTATTTAACATCCTGTAGTGGCACTCATAAAAGAGTTATATTCCCCGTTTTAAATTATGAATTACCTGTGATTAAACAGGCCAGCCTACCAAAATTACTCAAAGAGTGCAACAATGTCTCATAAAGGACGTCACAAATTAACCACTGACATCAACCACTGCAGGCCTCATTTCTCTCAGCTAAGCTCAGTGTTCATGATTGAACAATAAAAAGAAATAATTTCATAACAAGCTACTGTATCCGGTAGGACTGCTTTTGGCAGTGCTGTTTCTTCAGGCAAAAGCAATACATTTTGAATGGTCTCAACTTTGGGTATCAACGGTACCATGCTGTTAATCCAAAAAGAAAAACAGTGAAAAATAAGAAATTGGGTTCAGCTGTGTGCAACTCCATAGCATGTGAAGGGAAAATTAATCTTAAAATAATTTGACACAAATTTGACATAAAACAGATAAAACACACAATGTGGCATATGTGCAGCCAAACTTCGGGATTTAGCAATCAACTCTTTGTCTAAGTCTGGTGAGAAAGGCTTCCTTGTTCGTGGAGCTCCATGATATTAGCTCAGCGGGAGAAACTGGGATCATGGACAAGCCAGGTCGGAGTTGGTTGACCCATCAGGTACAGACTTTAGGAACCCATGCAGACCATCTTGTGTGTTATGACAGGGATACATTGTAGCTCAACATATGTTTTCTCAAAGTGTCTGTCTGCAAGACCACTTTAAGATCCACAAATGTCATCATATCACATTAACCATAATAGTATGTATCGTGACTGATGCCGTTGAAATATTAAGTTTTCATCCTGTATCCCAAACATTTATTGAATTCCTTGACACAATCAATACGTACATTTACAGTAAGCTATTATTTCATGTCTTTCTGGATTAAACAAAATAACATTATCGACCTTAATTAACTTATTTATTCAGTCTCATATGAGACACCACGTGGTGTATGGCAGTTAGATAAACACCTAGACAATAAGGAACAGCAAAATCAGAGGTGTTGCATGTTTTGAGACGCCAACCCACCAGAACGGTTCGACAAAATCTATGATACTACGAGAGTATTTGGAGTGACCTCCAAAAAGGCTGTTTTTTAAATTCAGAGACCACATCTGAGGTGAGTGTGCTTCATTACATTTTTTTGTAATCTATTTAGTAATTTACACTCTAATCTGTTGAAGATCCAAAAGAACTGCTGTATTGTTGTGTGCAATGAAATTATTTGATTTATTATTATTACTGACCAAGCTCCTTCACAACTTTACCTTTAAATTTCAAATTTTTGTAGCAGAGCATTTTACCTCCTGGCTGCTGAGGTACTTTTGGTTCCTGAACTAACAGCTTGACAGAGAACTAAATCAAAGTCAATACAATCTGTAAATTTCGGTCTAGATTTTGCAAGCTTTTGTTTTAACAACATTTTAATTTTAAAAATACTGAAACTTTAAATTGCATTGTATAATAATTAAAATAAAAACAAATTGAACCTAAACTAAATAGGGCAAAACAGTTCCATACATGAGAGCATTAAAGTCACGAGGAAACAAAAAAGATTGTTCAGGCAGGTTTAAAAAAATTAAACAATAAGCTTTTGATTCAAAGCTTTCAAAATGCAAATACATCATTACTTCACACTTTTGGTATAGCCTAGGGCTGTTTTTCATTGCTCTTTTTTATTTGGGTATTGCCAGTGTTCCTGTCAGTTACATTTATTTTTAATTCTAGAAAATGAAGTGAAGGCTATGAAGAAGCCAAAGAAGACGACATCATTTCAGCCTTGCCAAAGCCATCTACTGATCTGGCCAAAAAGGTAGCGCTTTAAATTACTTGGCAGTAAAAAAACAGAAAGTGACTTCAACAAATGTCAACACAAAGTACATACAGTAATAAATATAAGACTACAAGGTGAGAATAATAGATTAATATTTACAATCTCTTTTAAAGTAGATGCAACAATCAGACTTGACTGATAGAGATTTCTGTTTTTCTTTCAGGTCAACCAAACTGATTCTTTCGGGGTATTATTGTACTTGCAAACTCAGATGTGTAAACTGTGTTTCAATTCTACCAATACTGTGACAAACACTGATTATAAAATAATAAAAACATGTGGTGCAGTTTTTTATGATAGAGACAGGAGTATTACATCCAGTAGAAAATGAAGGTTGTTAAAGTTTTTTAAAGTAAAACATGTGAGAGTTTTCACTTTTAATGTGTTTAATGAACAGAAACAAAACCTATTTTTTTAAATCAAAATTCAGTGCCAGTTAAAAGAAGACAAACTGACTTCCATCAGTGACCCACTGTTCGGTGCATCACTAATTAAAGTGTAATTAAAATAAAACTTGATTCTTCAATTGAGGGCTGGAAAGTGAGCAGGAAACAGATATAAATTCAGCCCAACTTTTGCAAGGTTGAATGCATTTTTTAACCTACAGCAAAGTTAGCAAGTATTTGTCCATCTGCAGCTTTATTCTGTTTTGCAAAGTGTTTTTCACAACTTTAGGATCATAAAACTCTCTTAGTTTCAGGTGAAGCTAATCTAAGTAAATACAAAAAGCAGTTTTCAAATGAAACTTTCATCTAGTAAGTGGAAAGAAGTTATCCACACCAGCCTAGTCCTATGTGAAATTATATTTGCCTTGCTTGTTAAATCATGACGTAACCATAATAAACCACACCCAGGTCTCGTTACAGTCAAACCTGTATAACCTGTATAATCCCAACATCAGTTAAACAGACCTGACTGCAATTAAGAAGGCTAAAAGGATCTCAAAAAGCAACACATCATTGTAAATGTTACAAAAATGTAAGCTGCTGCCATCTATCAGTTTGAAAAGAGTTGCTCTATCATTTCTAAAACATTTCTAAACTTCAGTGAACTTTGTTGTTTTAAAACACATTTAAAGGCATGGATGTCGGAATCACAAATTTGCCCACATAGTTAAATTCACACGGAAATATAATTTTATGCTATTATTGCTAGTTTTTTAAAAGTGAGTGGTACAAGTGAGTGAGTCTGAGAGTGCCTGTTATCTTTTTACTTAGTTCTAGTTTTTATTGTTTCTTTTATTTGCTTTATTATTGTTAGTATTATTGAATTATGTGTACAGAATGTCAAATGAATATTTGCAAGCACCATCGTAATTTTACGGCGATGAGTGCTTTTTGGGCTTTGTGGTCTTTATTGGAGATGGTTTCTTATTGTTTAATGTTGCTGGTTCTTCCAGTGAAGGGACTGAAGATGGAAATTAGCTCTGGCTATAATCTTGTGTATTTACATATGTCAATCGTATGTTCAATAATGCACATTGTCCCTTTTAAATAAATACATTCAAATTCAAAATGATAAGAATGATCATTCAGAAATGGAGTAAACAGGAAATATTAATTAACCTTCCTCTGAGTGGTCGACCAACAGAAAATACTCCAAGAGCATACTGACAACCCATCTGGGAGGTCAACAGAACCCAAATCAACAACATAAGCACTACAGTAAAATTCAACATATAAGGAAGTGGCGCATACATTAACAATGGGTAAAATTGACATCCAGGGTGAAAAACACTGCTGACTAAAAAGAACACAAAGACCCATCTCACAATTGCCTAAAAACTTCTTGATGATGCAAAGAAATGAAGTCAAATAAAAAGTTTTATGGACTGGTGTATTAGAAGTGGAACATGCATGTCCCATTACGTCTGATGTAAATATGACACAGCATTTTAAAAAAGAACATCATACCAGAAGTCAAACATGGTGATGGCAGTGCAATGGTCTGAGGCTGCTTTGCTGGCTCAGGACTTGGATGACTTGCTGTAATTGATGAAACCATCACTTCTGTTCTTTAGCAGAAAATCCTGAAGAAGAATGTCCGGGCATCAGTCTGTGACAAAACCTAAAGCACACTTGGGTTTTGGAGCAGAACATTGTTCCAAACCACACCTCTAAATTGTTCAAAGTGGACATATTTAGAGCTTAGGAGTGACCTAGTCAAAGTCCTAACCTAAATCAAGATGTGGTCTGATGTTAAAAAAGCCAGTTAGGCTTGAAAACCCTCTGGTACAACTGAATTAAAACTGTTCTTCAAAGAGGAGTGGGGCAGAATTCATCCACAGTGAAGTAAAAGTCTCATTGCTAGTTATCAAAAAACGTTTGTTGGCAGCTGGTGACACAAAGAGTGGAGCACCTAGTTAGGTTTCAGAGGCAGTTACCAACACCAGGTTGGTTTGAATAGCTTTTTTTCTTTTGATAAAGAAAATCATAATTTGAAAAAAATACTATTTATTTTCCATATTGAGAAAACCTGCAAGCCAGTGAGAGTGATCAAATACTGCTTCTGACTGACTTACAGTAAAATAATAGATGCATGTGTAACCAAAACAGTCTAATAGCAGCCCAAATTATTTTTTTTAATCTTTATGTGCTGGATGTCATGTGAGAGGACAATGCCTTTTGAAAGCAAGCTTGTGGATGACATGAAAACCTTCTCATTTTTCTAACAGCTGTTTGAAACAGATCCTAAGCATCAGCTGGAGAGTCCATCTGCCAAACTGCACTGATCTAACCCACATTGAGGAGATCTGCTGCATCACTTACTGACCCCTCTCCAAAAACCTCTTCCAAGTAGTAACATATGTTGAGCCACGTGGAACTGCACAGTACTATTTAAACAATACATAACTGTAAAACAAGCATTCTATGTTATTACCCATTCACAGTGCCTTGCAAAAATATTCACACCCTTTGAACATTTTGTGAGATTACATCAAAATACTTAATTAGGATTTTATGTGATAGGCCAACACATATTTGTAAATAATTGTGGAGTGGAGGCAAAAGGAAATATGGTAAAAATGTGTTTACAACTAAAGTTCTGGACAGTGTGACTTCTAATTTAATTCTGCCCCTTGAGTCAATACTTTTGCTGCAGTTACAGCTGCATCTAGAAACTTCTTTTAAAAAATAGCTCAACCTCAATCAAGCTGTGAGCATTTCTCAACAGCAGTTTTCAAATATTGCACCAACTCTCACTTATCTTTGGGTCTGGACTTTCCATTTTACAACAGAAATTAGCTTTGAACTAAATTATCACATTTTATGTTTAATTGATGCTCTGCCCTAGTCTGAAGTGCTTTGCAAACTCAGATAGATTTTTGTTCAGGATTTTTCCATCCATCTTCCCATCAACTCTAACAAACTTTCCTGGTAAAGAAAAGCATTCCCCACTGCATGATGCTGCCACCAGTGTGTCATAGTGGGGATGGTGAAATCAGCATGATTGCAATGTCAGTTTCTCTCCACACATAACCTACCTGAGCTGTGGATATCTCCTCCAGAAATATACGCTGTGCAATTTACCTGAGTTACAATGTTTGGGATATTGTTTCATAACGTGAGTCTGCATTAAATCCCTCCACAACTTTATCCCTTACCCCACTGGTCTGTTCTTTGGTTTTCATGAAGCTGTTTCTTCACTAATATTTTTTAGCCCACCTATGAGGTCTTACCAGAACAGCTGTGCTGATACTAAACTGTGTATGTATAAATATATATATATATATATGTAAAGAAAACCATGTCCTCCTTTTCTTACAGTGTACTGTTATGCACTACCTTGTGTTGGTCTTTCCCAGGGGTCTGCAACCTCTACAACCCAAATAGCCATCTTTGCCCTCAGACCAGTTAAATAAAACTTGCTTAGAGTCGCAAATGTTAACTGAGCTTTTATTTTTTTAAAGGTCATATACAGTGGCTTGCAAAAGAATTCGGCCCCCTTGAACTTTTCCACATTTTGTCACATTACAGCCACAAGCATGAATCAATTTTATTGGAATTCCACATGCAAGACCAATACAAAGTGGTGTACACGTAAGAATTGGAGCAAAAGTCATACATGATTCCAAACATTTTCTTTACAAATAAATAACTGAAAAGTGGGGTGTGTGTAATTATTCAGCCCCCTTTGGTCTGAGTGCAGTCAGTTGCCCATAGACATTACCTGATGAGTGCTAATGACTAAATAGAGTGCACCTGTGTGTAATCTAATGTCAGTACAAATACAGCTGCCCTGTGACGGCCTCAGAGGTTGTCTAAAAGAATTTTGGCAGCAACAACACCATGAAGTCCAAAGAACACACCAGACAGGTCAGGGATAAAGTTATTGAGAAATTTAAAGCAGGCTAGGCTACAAAAAGATTTCCCAAACCTTAAACATCCCACGGAGCACTGTTCAAGTGATCATTCAGAAATGGAAGGAGTATGGCACAACTGTAAACCTACCAAGACAAGGCCGTCCACCTAAACTCACAGGCCAAACAAGGAGAGCGCTGATCAGAAATGCAGCCAAGAGGTCCATGGTGACTCTGAACGAGCTGCTGAGATCTACAGCTCAGGTGGGGGAATCTGTCCATAGGACAACTATTAGTAGTGCACTGCACAAAGTTGGCCTTTACGGAAGAGTGGCAAGAAGAAAGCCATTGTTAAAAGAAAGCCATAAGAAGTCCCGTTTGCAGTTTGCCACAAGCCATGTGGGGGACACAGCAAACATGTGGAAGAAGGTGCTCTGGTCAGATGAGACCAAAATTGAACTTTTTGGCCAAACTGCAAAACGCTATGTGTGGCGGAAAACTTACCCCTCCTTTCCACCGGACGTGTAAGCAGCACGTTACAGGAGCAGCACGTCATACGCAGCTGATAGCCACCACTGTAGTCAATAGAGCCCTTTCCACCAGAGGCGAAAGCAGTACGAGTCTGCTGCGTCTGAGGAGCGACATGTCGCAGCACTTTTCTAAATATACGCGGCAGTCCTATTTTCTAAGCAGCACGCCTCTGAAACACGTAAATTTCTACATTTTGGATAGGGGAGACAGGAAATATACGGCTGGGCACCAGAAATTTTCTAAATAAAAGAAACGTGCTGCTTTGCGGTTGCTTTACTTAAAAAAATGTCCCTACCTGTGCGGCCCGGTGAGAAGTCAGTACCTCGCGGGAGGGGAGCGATTTTGGATATTCCCTGACATAACATAAACTTATTGGCAAATATAAAACGGACATAACATAAAACACCAACCTTTTGGAGCCATGTTGTTGTCTTTTCCTGGTTATTATTGTCATAGACGTTTATATATGTCCATGGTTGTTGTGTTTACTGACGAAACCACGCGTGATTTTGCTAATCTCGTGTGATTTCGTGCTCTCTCTGTGACAGCTGCTTCCCTGCTGCTATGCGCCTCATACGCACCTGGTGGAAAGGGCCAAGCAGCAGAATACATAAGTGAAACGTGCTGCTCCTGTAATGTGCCGCTTACGCGTCCGGTGGAAAGGAGGGTTAACACTGCACATCACTCTGAACACACCATCCCCACTGTCAAATATGGTGGTGGCAGCATCATGCTCTGGGGGTGCTTCTCTTCAGCAGGGACAGGGAAGCTGGTCAGAGTTGATGGGAAGATGGATGGAGCCAAATACAGGGCAATCTTGGAAGAAAACCTCTTGGAGTCTGCAAAAGACTTGAGACTGGGGCGGAGGTTCACCTTCCAGCAGGACAGCGACCCTAAACATAAAGCCAGGGCAACAATGGAATGGTTTAAAACAAATCATATCTTTGTATTAGAATGGCCCAGTCAAAGTCCAGATCTAAATCCAATCGAGAATATGTGGCAAGATCTGAAAACTGCTGTTCACAAACGCCGTCCATCTAATCTGACTGAGCTGGAGCTGTTTTGCAAAGAAAAATGGGCAAGAATTTCAGTCTCTAGATGTGCAAAGCTGGTAGAAACATACCCTAAAAGACTGGCAGCTGTAATTGCAACAAAAGGTGGTTCTACAAAGTTTTGATTTAGGGGGCTGAATAATTACGCACACCCCACTTTTCAGTTATTTATTTGTAAAAAATGTTTGGAATCATGTATGATTTTCGTTCCACTTCTCACATGTACACCACTTTGTATTGGTCTTTCACGTGGAATTTCAATAAAATTGATTCATGCTTGTGGTTGTCATGTGACAAAATGTGGAACAGTTCAAGGGGGCCGAATACTTTTGCAAGCCACTGTATTCATGTGATTATATACTATGAGGAATTCTTGTCATTATTAAAGTAACACCATTCAATTTCTATTTTAAGGTTAAAAAAAAGTAAACATTTGCAAAAAACAAAAACAAGACAGATACATGATCTTTTATAGGATGTTGATTTCGTGGAAAATGATAACAAAACTAATGAGAAAAATAGATCTACAACATTATTATTGGTACTTTTGCTATTATTCTTTTGTGGAAATTCAAGGCAAATATCCCATGAAAAACTGGAAAACTGCTAAAAGCGGCATTTGGTATTACGTCTATACTTTAAAACATATATTGATTCTTTATCATTTTTGCCAAAGTTATTAAGAGCCATTGTGGAAGGCCTAAAGAGTCACTTGTGGCATCTGATGCTACTTGTTGCCAACCCCTGGTCCATTCCATATTATCCCAATCAAATACACTAAAGTCTGTGGTTGCAACATGAGAAAATATGAAAAAGCTCAGGCAATATAAATAGTTTTGCAATACACTGTACAAAAAATAGCAGAGGAAGGAATGTTAACATAGCTCAGCGTACGCACCATTGCAAATCTGCCCATTATGTGTAGCGCAGACCCAGTCATGGCACTCGCAGCGAGGACCAAAGAACTTCCCTGGATCTGTGGCTTCACACATGCAGATTCCACAGTCACATTTGCCCCTGCCGCTGCATATTCTTCCATCAGGTGTCCTGCAGTGGCGCAGTGATGACTCTTTGGACAGCCTGCACACCTGACCCACCTGGCTAAGAAGGAGATAAAAGATCAGTAGCTTTGTTGTTTAAAAAAAAGTAAAACAGTTACTTAAACAGTTAGTGCATTGCCACCTGTATCTTCTAACGAATAAAAATTCACACAAGTGTAAAAATCAATTTGGCAAGATATGAAGCAAAATCTGCTTATAAAGCTATATATCCTTTTCCTTTCGTTTGAAAGTACAGTGGGGCAGAAAAGTATTTCGCAGCCGACGATTGTGCAAGTTACCCCACTTAAAAAGATGAGAGAGGTTTATAATTTTTATCATCGGTACACTTCAACTGTGAGAGACAGAATGTGACAAAAAATATCCAGAAAATCAGATTGTATGATTTTTAAAGAATTTATTTGTATAATGGGGCAGTATTTGGTCAATAACAAAAGTTAACCTCAACACTTTGTAATGTAACCTTGATTGACAATGACAAAGGTCAAAGGTTTCCCAGGTCTTCACCAGGTTTTCACACATTGTAGCTGGTATTTTGGCCCATTCTTCCATGCAGATCTTCTCTAGAGCTGTGATGTTTTGGGGCTGTCGCTGGGGAACACAGACTTTCAACTCCCTCCACAGATTCTCTATTTGGATTGAGGTCTGGGGACTGGCTAGGCCACTCCAGGCTTAGCCTCGAGAGCTGCAGGATTTTAACACATGGCGACACAATGTGTTACTAATAGTAACCCCTCTTACTGTGGTCCCAGATTTCTTCAGGTCATTGACCAGTTCCCCCCCATGTAGTTCTGGACTGTTTTCTCGCCGTTCTAAAGATCATGTGTACCCCACGAGGTGAGATCTTGGATGGAGCACCGTGTTGAGGGAGTTTGTCAGTGTTCTTGTATTTGTTCCATTTTCTAATAATTTCTCCAACAGTTGATCTCTTCTTACCTAGCTGCTTGCCTATTGTAGATTGGCTCATCCCAGTCTTGAACAGGTATACAATCTTGTCCCTGGTGTCCTTGGACAGCTCTCTGGTCTTGGCCATGGTGGAGGTTGAAGTCTGACTGTTTGAAGGTGTGGACAGGTGTCTTTTATTCAGACAATGAGCTCAAACAGGTTCCATTAATACAGGTAACTAGCGGAGGATAGAAGAGCTTTTTTAGAGAAGAAGCAACAGGTATGTGAGGCTCAGAATCCTTGCTTGATTGTAGGTGCTAAATACTTATGTTCTGCCCCACTATACAAATAAATTCTTTAAAAAATCTTACAGCATGATTTCCAGGATTTTCTTTTTTACATTCAGTCTCTCACAGTTGAAGTGTACCTATGACACAAATTACAGACCTCTCTCATCTTTTAAATGGAACAACTTGCACAATTAGTGGCTGCCAAATACTTTTTGCCCCACTGTATGTAATTGCAACATTATTGGAAAAAGTCATACTAGAGACTATAATCTCTACTTTATGGACAGTCTGCAAACATTTACATGGCTAATCGATCCTAAAAAATAAAACTCTAAGAGAATTTCATCGTTCAATAACCAAACCTAGCTGCTGCTACATTTTTTTCTAGGTTTTCTTGGTGAGCATTTTATATTTCACTTGGATGCTGTCTGAAATTTATTTTCTGTTCCAGCTCTTTCTTTATATTGGCAAGGAGTTTGGCAAATGTGAATGCATTTTATTCAATCAACAGCTCAAATGTTCCGGACTTTTCTCCTAAAAATGAACACAAAATGTGTGTTTTCCATGTGTCATCAGGAGGCGAAATAAGTTCCATTTCACACTTACTTCAAGTATGAAGGGAATTTGTAGGCATGGCTGCACTCATTCACAAACCATAGCAGTAAACTTAGAGCTTTTGAATTAGGAAGCGTCATAAAGATATGACCAATTTCAGTGTTTCAGTGTTTTTAGTTTGTACAGTGCTGCTTTAACCTTAGCTGATCTTCATCTGTGTTCTACATTGTTGCATTCAAATGACGTACTGCAAGATTTCAGGAAGTCCAGCTGACTCATGACTCAAAAACAATCACAGACAAACACATGTGAAATTCAGCTAATTTAATGTGCAAAATTAATTGTCCTTATGGGATGCATTCTAACCCTGCTGCTTCCTGCCATCAAAATACTTCTATGTGTTTCTTTTTGGCTTTTCCTGAACCCCTGCATGCTGCAAGATAGACTTTTACTTTTGAGAAAAAAAACTAACAGGAGGAGCCTAATGCCAAAAATGATCAAATTGCCTGTGAGCTATCATTATACAAGTAAATTACAAATTTTAGCTTCCACCTCACTCTTCACTCCAAAAAAAAATGTTTTTTTTTTTTTACCCACAAGTGCAACATAATAAAGTGTCAAAGAGAAGAAAGTGCTGTGCATTAAGATATATGCTCATTTTAAAGTAATGGGTTACTCTAATTTTTTTGGATTTGGCAGTGATGATACATGTTATGGATATTGCATTTTTCCAATGAGCTCACCCTGATGTAACAGAAAGATTCTTTAAACTGCTACTTCTAAAATGATTTAGGCATATTAATTGGGTACCAGTTGAATATTTGTATATGGTGGCAAAGTGAGCTTCAAGTATTCCACATTGATGAAAGTACGTTGGGGCTTAAACACTGCTTTGTGTCATTTGTTTCAAAGAAATTTGTTTTTGATTTTTTTTAAAGCAAGTTTGGTTCTCTGTTTTGATACTGAGGATGTGGCTTTGGAAAAAAAACCGACTGACACATCCTATGTCAGTTCAAACAAAACACATAATGGGACAAACCAAGCTGAGCTCTTTTAGCCATTCATCAAGCCACGCAATGCATATGGTAACTCTTTTGATCAGCCTCCAGCTGTGAACCATTGTTACACTGTGCAACATCTACTTTTATTGGAGACATACCCTGCCAAAAAGCAACAGGAAAAATGAAGAAGTGCAATAATTGGAATATACTTTAATCACACTTAAAGCCATATCATGTAGTGTTCCCTCTTGATCAGGAGATGATTAAATCTTGAAACATTTGTGTCTATAGCAGTGCTTTCTACCTAGCCTACCGAGACATGGTCGTCCACTAAATCTAAGAGGCTTCACAAAGAGAATGTTAACCAGAGAAGCATCCAAGAAGCCCATGGTAACTAGAGCAAGGGTGTCCAAGTCCAGTCCTTGAGGCTGGATTTGGCCTAGTAATCAGAGTGTGTGAAGGGATGTGTCTAAAAGTTGGACTGGACTGAAAAAAATCTGTTGACAGAACAGCTGTTAGTCATGCACTCCACAAATTTGACCTTGATGAGGGAATGACATTGCAGAAACAGCCATAAGAGGAACCCTACTTGGAATGCAGATGTGTAAGATGGAGCTTTGGTTAGATGACACCAAAACACTGTATGGTGGGAAAACTTAACACTGCACATCACTCTGAAACCATTCATCGTCACATAAAAAAATCTAAGTAATAGGAGCATGGTGTAGATAATTATCTTTAGTAGTGACAGAGAAGTTAGTCAAAGTTGATGAAAAAATGGATGGAGCTAGAGTGACATGTAGGGATATCAATGCAATCACCTGACTGATATTTGGAACTATTCATAATTTTCTTCATCATGAAAAAATCTCTAGTTAATCTAAAAAAACAAAACAAAAATAACATCAGAGCATTATTCTGCCACCACTATCTTCCAGTGAGGCTGAGTGTTCATTTGAAGACACACAATTGCCGATTTTGTGCCTTATGAAAATGTGGCCAGAGGAGTCAAATCTGGTTTCATCAGACCACAACACATCCTTCTTCAAGGTTTTTAGAGATTTTATTCAAGTGTGGATGTTTGCATTGGATGAAAATAATTTTTTCTTGGAACCATGTTAGTCTAGACCTACGGAGAATACAGGAAATTGTTGTCACATGCAGGACATAATCTACAATTGTTTGAATATCCAGGAGCTCATTCTGGGTTGCTGTTGGCAAAATGTCTAGATTTCTTATTGCCCCCAGTCCCACATTTTCGTCAGTTAATAATGACTGCCTTTATTGTGCCATGATGTAAAGACAATGCTCTTGATTTTTTCTGTACCCTTCTTCTGACTTATACCTTTGTAGTATTAAATTATTTTGGTCTGTTGTAAAATATTTGCAAATTATTGCTTTTAGGTAAGTGATGCAAATGAACAACTGTCAAGAAAGTCCTATTAGAATCCTACAAGGACTGCAATTTATAGCTGGTGTGAACTCAAGACGACTGAATGCTGAATGGGCACTTCTCTGATTTTTATTGTAAAGAATTTTGAAGACCAATTATACTCCCCACCCCCCTTTTTAAAATTATGTATAATACAATACAATAATACCTTGTGTTAAACAGTTGCAATCCTGATACAATACACTAAAGCTTGTTGTTGTTATACAACATATAATTATTTATATAATTAATTTCCCTCTGGGATCAATAAAGTATTTTTAAATTGAATTTGAACAAAATGTGAAAAACTTCAAGGGGTGTAAACATTTTTACAATGCAATTCCTAGATCAGAAAGAAGCATACAATCTTCTTTACCATATGCTTTTTTTATTAGAACTCATTCTGCAAGCACACATCTATTTTTATGCAATGACAAAATGTAACAAAACTATTTGCACTATTATTTAGAATTAAATGATTTAAGATAAGCCTAATGCATATAAAATGAGAGCCTCTGGTAAAAAAAATACCCAACCTGGCATAGAGAGAAATTATAAATTCCACTCTGAGGGGCCCCAGCTGGCCAGCTTTTACCCAGCACACACCCCTGCCACTCCAATTCCACCCCAGAAATTAACTTCATGCCCTGTATGACAATCAGAGCTGTAAAACTGACATTCAGTCTCATGGTCTGTTGACAAAGCTAACTGGAGGACATGTCAGTTATATTATGTCCAATAAAACACTACCGCTGTAGTAAAAAAAGAAAAAGAAAGTCACATCACTTTGAAATTGTGGAATACTCTGCCTTTATAGTATGCATTGTTAAACAGCTGGCAAACAACGGTACATTTGGAAACCAGAAAGTAAAAGTGCAGACTATGTTTATATCACCGGCTTTGCTAACACTTCTCACATTGATTGCTCTTTCCAAACTTATAAGTCAGCACAACGTTGTGCCTCCCTTTTATTTCTTGCACTCCATGATGCTCCCAAATTGAAAACCGATAGAAGACACAAACAGACTTATGGAAACTCACCTTACCGACTGTAACAAAGTGTCCTCAACGGTAGAGACCAGGATCAGAAACGACGGCACTAGCATTGACTGCACAAAAACCTCAGTGTGCATGTTTAAATCCCACAGAAACCTGAAATAAAGTAGCTTGAAGGAATTTCCCAAATCTTTCGCTCCTGAGACGGGACACAAAGGGAGAGTGAGAGGGAAGAGAAAAGGAGAGAAGGAGAGAAAGAAAAGCAGGCTGGCCTGAACTGGCTCAGTCCCTTCAGAGTTCAACACTCCTCACGTACAAGTGCCTTTGATTAGTCCAAACTCTCAGATGGAGTCCCGGGCAGGAGCTAGGGTGGGGAAAAAGCTGCCAAAATAAAAAGTTAAGTCACCAGTTTGACATTTAATCAGAAGCAGACTGTTTTTGTTTCCCTTTTTCCTCACTGGTTTTCCCCATAACCTCTGTGCTGTAGCTGGTTTTTTCTAGCTTTTTCTTTCATCTATGACAAATGAGATCCAGCTTCCAGACCTCGAACAGTAAATGTTGTGAAGGAAGAACACAAAGGTAGTTTAACCCAATTTAAATGCTTTAGATTTGGAGTCACAACAAATTTGGTTGCCTGAGTACGTGTGTTGGTGGAACTCTTGAGGAGAATATATTAAAATCATTATTTCACACTAATACAACAACACCAAGGCCTGTAGAGTGGATATCAAAGTCAACACACCCCTAATAAAATGGCATGAACACACAGTGGACATTATTGTGTGCAATAAATGTACATTTCCTTACATTCATTTTATGTTAATTTAACAAAATGAATTTAAGAAAAATGATTCCAAATAATTTAGACATACAGCACTTTGCGCAATTGCTATTTTAATGTCATTAAGTTTCTTTTTTTACTGCATATTTACTACATTATCTCTTAAACAGGTTGTCATGATTTAGTTTTACCTGTCAACATTTGTTAGGGATACAGCAAAAAAAAAAAAAATGTAATTTCTCTTCCTAAATTTCGTTATTGATTCATTTAGTTACATGTTTTAAGTAAACAGTAAAACGAAGGTGTTGAGTTGCCAGAAGGTTTTGGGTGCAGGATGTAAACAAACCGTGGTGCACCTACATAGGAAGAGCTGAAACTGAAGCGGTTACCCTGGCAATCCCTGCGCGTCACCGCAGCTGATGTGATTGCATCCTGCGCGCTCCCGCAGTCTCCCACACGTAAACGAGCAAGCCCAAAGAGAACGGCTGATGTCACGCACAGGGCCAGACAGAGCAGATAAAGGAAATCCTCCTTCCGTAAGTGCTTCAGAATGTTGTCGTTGTCTGAAATCGTCGTGAACGTAACGTGGCATCCAGCTGTTTTGCTTTAAGGATGCGGCTCGCGCTCGGTGTTGCTGCGCGCTAGCTTGTTGGTCCTCCAGGAAGTGGAGGAAATCTCATCCTCCGCAGTAGGCCTCGATGCTATATTCTTGTTTATATGCTGCGTTATCTCTTCAACAGGTTGCCACATATCATTTTAGCTTTGTTTAGGGTTCATGCTTGCCTACAGTTGTAAATTGGTCCAGTGTTTAACTTGTTTTATTCTCATATTAGCTGTTTTTCTTATCGTTTCCATAGTAACCTTGTCCCTCTGATGTAATTGTTTCAGTTTTCTATCAGAGAATGAATATGTTTTCTATGGTTTTAATCAAAAGCGACTAATGCAGCTGGTTATGTATTCATAAAAAACTGTCTACACTGAATGATTTTAGAATTATTTGGCTTCAAGTTAAAGCTGGGAAAGCACAATATCATATTCAATTTCAATTATTTTATAAAGCACCTTTAAAAACGTGAATGCAACCGAGAGTGTTATAATAAAACAATTATCCTTGACAAGGATAAAATGCAAAGTAAGTTCAAAACAGAAAAAATAACTCCAGAAAAAAGCAGATCTTTTAAGAAAGTATCAAAAGCGACACTTATTTATCTCAGATGTACCTTTACGTTTTGGAGTTCTGGGTTTGAACCTGCTGGCAGACTGGGCAGTTTAAATGGCCTCACTGTGTATTAGTTTCGCTAGAAGCTCCAGTTTCCTACCACAGTCCAGATAAACACACAATTTTAATGGGCTTTAGATGTGCGAGGGAGCATGTAATCTTCCCTCTTTAGGTTATATTGGTCTTGTTATCAGTCTTACAGCATAAGCATCCAATTTCAGAGACAAAATTGCTCTTAAAATAACCTTTTATATCAATTTACAGATCTCTGTTTGTTCTATTTCCTGCACTTTATAACAATGTAAAAATGTGTTGTTATCACAACTAAACCTCATTCATTTGGCTAACACACTGAGGTGGCCTATATTAGTGCTCCTCCATGCTAGGATCTCATGCAATTTGTGTGATTAATGTTTAATTTGCTGATGACAATATCATTGGCAACAAATTAACATTTCCCTCACTTTCTTGTTTATCATTATCATGTTCTCAATATTCACTATGCAATTTAGCATCTTGATCACTATCATCTATGTCAGTTGTGGATATCTTTTGCATTCAGACTCTGTCGGGAAGAATGTTTTTTCCATGCAAAGTTTGAAGTAATGCCACCAAAGATTGTGATATTCCAAAAAGTCAATTAATTGTTATTTTATATTCTGATATTACTAAGATAACCAAAGTGTTTATGTATTGTGCTGCCCTAGCCTATTTGTTTTCTCTTTACATTTACCTTTTTCCTTTGAAAATGTCTACCTCCAGATGAAGCTCTAGTTCTTTATACGAGTTATTTTGCAAATTTGTCTATTGAGCTCACTGCACAATATACTTAAAGATTAAGGATAATGTCAAAGGCCTAAATGCATGAATATGTGCATATATGTGACATAACACAGCAACATTATAATTTGCACTAGTATTGTAAACAAGTCAAAAAGTTGTAGTGCAAAACAAAACCAAAATCCTTTTATTGTTTTTCAAAGGATCCATGTGTTTATTTGGTAACCTATCAGGGACGTTTGGATGGGTTGGAGCTCCACCACAATCCTGACCAATATATTGAGGAATGATTGATGCATAGATCGTTTTTCTAAAATAGTCTTGAGAAATACTTCACAAGAAAACAATGACTTAACTTTCTAGCTTAGACTGTATTTTCTGGTGTCACAATGTAATATTTTTTAGAGAGGCATGTAGTAGGCTATTGTTAAAATTTGTGCTCGAAATAAGACTTCCCAACAACTTACTAAACAATGAAACAATTATAGTTATTTTATCAACAGATAACACTAGGTATGGCCTAGTAAAAGAGTAACATGGTATGATAACACTAGACAAAAAGCTCCACCGATTAATTGTATCACAGTATTTACATAATATTTTAAAACAAAATGTCCAGCATGAATTCATTTTTTTTTTGTTTATTTCAGGAAAGCAATAGCTATTGCTTTTTTTTGATTAAAAAGGTAATGCACTCGTTAATAAAGCTAAAAAAGCAAATGTTATCTATAAATTAGGGCTGTCAAATGATTAAAAATGTAAATTTAATTAATCACAGGGTACCTGTGAATTAATTGCGATTAATCACTCTTAATTAACATTCTTACATATGACTAAAAAACTACAATTTTCGGTGTAAATTAAGGACAAAACCGGATGTTATTTTCAAGGAAATACAGGAGAGAGCCATGGAACTTTTGCTTTGAACTCCACACACATTTACACATTGGCCTTTTAACCTCTTCATCTTTTAGATAGTTGCTAAGGCAAACTAACTGGTTAACCTTTTTTGAATGTATAGCTGACCGTTTCTTATTAATATTGGACAACCCTGAGCATCCTTTTCATGGGACTATCCTACCACAACAGTGTCTTCAGTCAGACGCTTCTCAGTTTTGCTGCAACACAGACTACTACAGTAAATCCTTCCTTCCCACAGCCATCAGGATCTAGAACAACTCCTTGAAGAATTAAATACTATAAACTACAACAACACTTATTTTTCCTCTGGGATCAATAATGTATTTTTTAAAATTGAATTGTATTCTTCTCAACAATAGAGAGATTATTTGCTTATCAACATGAGCGCAAATGGTGTGGAACCAAATCTTTATGTAACGCCAGTTCTCACTGTTATTAGTTGTAGTTATCTTGCAGCAGGAGTTCTGGTTTGCAATGTTAGCTTGTTTGTCAGCCAAGGCTTACCTGATGTGAAGTGATCGATGCAGATTGTTGCATTTTTAATCATCTGCTCGTTCCAATCTCTTCTGATCGTTTACAACACCTGATCATGTCACTTTCTGCACACTAAATTCGCAGTAGAGCAGGAAGTGATGTAGACCGATAATCCCTCTATTTGGCCTGCGACAGAAGAGACGTTCTCATGTAACCGTGGATGCAGTTTGGGTCTTCCATGCTGTTTATGTAATTAGCACTGAAAGAAAGTGTGGGCTGAATTGTAGAATAAACAGAGGGGGTGATCCTGTGCATGCATTAATTGCGTTAAAAAATAATTCTACAAATTAATCGACCCACGTTAACGTGTTAATTTTGACAGCCCTACTATAAATATAATCTCTAATTGATGAAAATCAAACTATATGTTGTTTTTATTTTTATTTTTTGTCATTCTACCCTTTATACATAAATACAACTTTAAGGAAATAGTAGAAAAACAAAATCCAAAGAATCTGAAGGAGTGGGGTAATCGTATGTGCCTGTTATAACAAGTAACACATTTTGCCTATAACTTAAACATTTAACATTCTTTTTAGGTTATATTAAGATAGGTTTATGGTAAGTAATAAAATCAAATTATGGCAATGGGAGTGGTAAATACTTATTTTTTTCATATTTTGTATTAGCACAACATTGCTTGAAAAGTGGTTTCACAAACTTCAAAGACGCAGAGTAGACTTACGGTTTTTATCTGCTCTCACGAACAAAACTTTGTCAAAGAAAGTTTGAATGTAAAAAAATATAAAAATGCTTACAGTTACAATTATTCTGTCCAGAGATCACATCTTTCTCAGTGAAGAACACATCCTCTCTCCAAATGGGAAAGTAATTGCAGTCTTTGCCACCTATACTCCCACATAATAGCACTTAGACCCTGCAATTTTGTTTTCACTCTCCCTCACGTCTCTATCTGCATATGTTAAGTGGCACACTGGAAAATTGCTTCCAACTACATGGGGTTTACTGGGTGGACAGTTTCTTTTATTGCAAATAACATTTGAGGGAATTAAAGGATACAGTTCACTGTCCTGCTTGCATTGCTGCTGTAATTATGTGTTTTTGTTTTAAGAAAAAAAAAAATTTGGATGAGCCTCTTATTTTCTTGTTACTAGATTTAAATTATTATAGTACAAATTCACAGCAACTTTGGCTGTAAAGCAATGGATACTTTGACAAATAGGCTTATTTGTCATTTTGATAGATATGTCAGTAATCTCAGATGTAAAACAATCCAAGCAGGGTGCTGTTATTGGAGAGGGAAATTAATGTAATTGTTCTGAATATGGATGTACACCTTATTAGTATTTCAGGGGCATCAGAGTTAGTCGAACAAAATCATAAAGCAATCTCTTGAAGCTACAGTGCCTTGCTAACGTTTTTATACCCCTTATTATTATATTTTTTACCTTTTGTCATTTTACAACCACAGATTTCCATGGATCTTGTTGGAATTGATTTGATCACACGACTCCATAACTGTGTAGTGGAAGGAATAATGGTTTTTAAACGTTTTTACAGACATAAAGCAGGTGTGACATGCATATAGTGAGGACCAGAAGTATTTGAACACCCTGCGATTTTGCAAGTTCTCCCACATAGAAATTATGGAGAGGTCTGAAATTCACATTGTAGGTGCATTTCCACTTTGAGAGATGGCATTTTTTATTCAGGCTTTCACATTGTCTGATTTTTAAAGAATTTATATGTATTTTATTGCTGCACATAAGTATTTCAACACCTGAGAAAATCAGTGTTAAAATTGGGTATAGAAGCCTTTGTTTGCAATTACAGAGGTCAAATGTTTCCTGTAGTTCTTGACCAGGTTTGCACACACTGCAAAAAGGGATTTTGACCCACTCCTCCACACAGATCTTCTCTAGATTTGTCAGGTTTCGGGGCTGTCACTAAGCAACACAGAGTTTCAGCTTCCTCCAAAGATTATCTATTAAATTTAGGTCTGGAGACTGACTAGGCCACTCCAGAACCTTGATATGCTTCTTACGGAGCCACTCTTTGGTTATCCTGGCTGTGTGCTTTAGGTAATTGTCATGTTGGAAGACCCAGCCACGACACATCTTCAATGCTCTGACTGAGGGAAGGAGGTTGTTGCTCAAAATCTCACAAAATATGACCCCATTCATCCTCTCATTAATACAGTGCAGTCATCCTGTCCCCTTGGCAGAAAAGCACCCCCAAAGCATGATGTTTCCACCCCCATGCTTCACTGTAGGGATGGTGTTCTTGGGATGCAACTCATCTTTCTTTTTCCTCCAAACATGGCGAGTGAAGTTTAGACCAAAAAGTTCTATTTTGGTCTCATCTGACCACATGACTTTGTTCCATGCCTCCTTTGGATCATTCGGATGGTCATTGGCAAACTTCAGATGGGCCTGGACATGTGATGATTTGAGCAGGGGAAACTTCCATGCAATGCATGATATTAAACCATGTCGGCGTAGTGTTCTACCGACAGTAACTTTTAAAACTGTGGACCAAGCTCCCTTCATGTCATTGAGCAGCTCCTCACATCTAGTTCTGGGTGGATTCCTCACCTTTCTCATCATCAGTGATACCCCACGAGGTGAGATCTTGCATGGAGCCCCAGTCAGAGGGAGACTGACAGTCATCTTTAGCCTCTTCCATTCCAACAGTTGATCAATTTTCACCAAGCTGCTTGGCAATTGCCCTGTAGCCCTTTCCAGCCTTGTGGAGGTCTACAATGTTGTCTCTGGTGTGTTTTGACAGCTCTTTGGTTTTGGTAGTAGTTGGAGTCTGACTGAGTGTGGGGTGGACAGGTGTCTATAACGAGCTCAGACAGGTGCTACTAATTTAGATTAATAAGTGGAGTAGAGGTGAACTTTTTAAAGGCAGAGAAGGTCTTTGAGAGCCAAAATTCTTGCTGATGGTCAGGTGTTCAAATACTTATGTGCAGCAATAAAATACAAATAAATTCTTAAAAAATCAGACAATGTGATTTCCTGAATTAAAAATATGCTGTCTCTCACAGTGTAAATGTACCTACAATGTGAATTTCAGACCCCTCCATAATTTCTAAGTGGGAGAACTTGCGAAATCACAGGGTGTTCAAATACTTATGTTCCTTACTGTATGTATTCACTCGTCTTTACTGTTATAACACTAAATGAAATCAAGTGTAGTCAGTTGCCTTCCCAGGTCACCTAATTAGTAAACTACATAGTGTGTAGTTAAATCTTTCGAAATACAGCTGTTCTGTGAAGGACTCAGAAATGTATATAAATGATGATTAATAAACAAAGAACAATGTTATGATTATTGAACACACCAGACAGGTCAGAGAGAAAGTTGTGGAAAAGTGGGTGACAAAGTAAAATTCTAACATTCTTGCAGATTACTCGATGACTGCAAACCAACCAACCAAACATGACTGACACCAAACCTGACAGACCATCTGAGGAATGCATTGGTTAGAGAAGCTACAAAAAGGTCCATGGCAACTTTGGAGAAGCTGTTGATATCAACAGCTCTAGGGGGAGATACTGTAAATGAAACATCAGTGGACATCAATGGAGCATCATGCTGTGTGGAAGGTTTTCTTTAGCTGGGTTGGTGAAGCTGGTGTGGCAGAACGAGTATTAAATAACCAGAATCAAGTGAGCAAACCTTGTGTGAGCCATTTATTAACCGGTACAGGGAGAGAACACAGACATGGCACCATAAATGTCAGCTCTGACTTGAGTGCGCTGGTCTCACACAGATATACCCTTATAGTGTCATGAAACAGCAGGAGGTGGGTCCTTGATCCTCGAGACTAATTATTGTGTTCTTTTCTCTTGTACCTACAACTTATCAGGATAAAAACAGTCCACTTTAACATCAGCCCCCCACTTTCAAAACTCTGTCAAAATGCTAGACCCTCTTTGCTAACCTCTTTACACCAACAGTTCAATCAATCACTCATTTCAATCCTTTGTTAGGCAACACTTACAAATAATCGAGAAGATGGATGAAGCTAAATGCATTGTAGAAAACCTGTTAAAGCCTGGAGAAAACTTGAGACTGGTTCAGAGGTTCACCTTTAGGCAGGACAACAACCCTTGTTTGGTATTACTAAAGGTAAAATGGAATGGTTTAGTTCAAGGCATATTACTGTGGGACTGGGCAATATGGCCTCAAATCTGTATTGCAATATAATCTAAAGCATACAGGCTATAACGATATTTATTGCGATATATTTCTTTCTTCTGTTTATATATGTCAAAATGTTTTTGAGCATTCTCACACTCAAGATACATTGCAGCAGAACAACTTCAAAAAAGTATAGAATGCCATTTAAAGGACATTTATTGTGCAAAATGCATTTAAAAATATTGAAATCTTTTTCTAAAAAAATGAAACACAAATTCTTATAACATAAAGATGAAGACATTTTAATTAAATAAAAGCTAAATGTTATAAAAACACAAAGTTCAAAATTGTTTAAACTGAAGTGCAAAATGTAAAAAGAGAAAAAACATATTGCACAAAAATAAAGCTGCACATATTTGAATTTAAAATGCTTCAAGTTCAACAGGTTACTTTTCCGTTAAACAGAAAACAACACATTTTAAGCTTGCAATGTCTAGAGTAAATACGAACACTGAACATCAGTATTTATCCTCCTTGTGTACCTGGTACAAAGTACGTAGGCACAGGTTTATAGAATAGAATAATCCCTTATTGTCCCACAAGGAGGAAATTCAGCTGTAATACCAGCAAAGTGACAGGTAATAGCAGATTTTAGATTCACACAAGAAAAAGAAAAAAACGAATATTATATGTACATTAAGGACAAATTACAAAACCAAAGTACTGGGTAGTTATTAAAAATAAAGTGGCATACTCTGATTTGAATGTGCAACTGAGTAGGATAACTTAACAATATATATTTACAGAATGTGAAGTTGTGCATTAAAAAGTAAACATATTATTTACAAGAAGTAAAAAAAATATAAACCGTATAAAGCAGATGTGCAAATAACAGCTTCAGAAATGTTACTTGAAGTGATTTAAACAGTGCTTACAGCGGGGATGTAATATTCAGTCATTTGGTTTGTTAGGAGCAGTTCTGGTTGTAGAGTCTTTACAGCTGCTGGGACGAAGGAGCTGCGAAAATGCTCCTTGATACACCTAGTATGCAGCATTCTGTCACTGCAGGAGCTCTCCGGTTCAGCAACATTTTCATGCATGGTCTAGGAGACACTGTCCATCAGTGATGTTATTTAGGCCAGAGTCCTTCTGTCTCACCCCACCTGCACTGGATCCAGGGGGCATCATAGAACAGAGCTGGCCTTCTTGATGAGATTATCCAACCTCTTCCTCTCAGCTGTAGATAAACTACTGCTCCAACATACTACACCAAAAAAGATGGCTGATGCCACCATAGAGTCAAAGAAGGTCTTTAGGAGTGCTCCCTGGACTCCAAAAGATCTGTTTCCTCAGCAGGTAGAGTCTGCTCTGACTCTTCCCATAGAGCAGGGGTGTCCAACTCCGGTCCTCAAGGGCCGGTCTCCTGCATGTTTTAGTTATTTCCCTGGTTCAGCACACCTGATTCAAATGATAGCTCATTAGCAGACCTCTGCAGAACTTTGACATACTGAGGAGGTAGTTGGACCATTGGAATCAGCTGTGTTGAACCAGGGAAAGACCTAAAACATGCAGGATACCGGCCCTTGAGGACCGACTTTGGGGACCCCTGCCGTAGAGAGTATCTGTTATGAGAGCAGCAGCTTGGTCCTCCACAAGCCTGCGGGCCCAGGCTCCACCTCCAGCCTCCAGGCCCAGGCTCCACCACCAGCCTCAGGCTACACCAACAGCCTTCAGGCCCAGGCTCCACCTCCAGCCTCAGGCTACACCACCAGCCTTTAGGCCCAGGCTTCTCTACCAGGCCCAGGCTCCACCTTCAGCCTCAGGCTACACCACCAGCATCTGGGCCCAGGCTTCTCTACCAGGCCCAGGCTCCACTACTGGTCTCCAGGTCCAGTCTCCACCACCAGTCCCAGGCTCCACCACAAGCCTCCAGGCCCGGGCTCCAGCCTCAGGCTACACCAACAGCCTCCAGGCCCAGGCTCCAACTCCAGCCTCAGGCTACACCAACAGCCTCCAGGCCCAGGCTCCACCTCCAGCCTCAGGCTACACCAACAGCCTCCAGGCACTGGCTCCACCTCCAGCCTCAGGCTCCACCAACAGCCTCCAGGCCCACGCTCCACCTCCAGCCTCAGGCTACACCAACAGCCTCCAGGCCCTGGCTCCGCCACCAGGTCCAGGCTATGGCACATCTTACCTCACCGTTCAGTTGTAAGAGTTTTGTCCTCATGTCGAAGATGATTGTGGAGCTTGAGAAAACAGTATCTGATCTGTACAAGATCCAAAAAGCCAAAATACACTTGGAAACTGTAATCCGCGGTCGAACTCCAGTGTTTCCTTCTTGGGGATCCTTCGCGCTGGGAGTCCTGCCAGTTTAGCCATTTAGGTCACTGCCATTGGGATCGCTTTTGTCGTGGTGGGTGGGGCTCTGCATTGCAGCCTTATGGCTGTGCTGTGGATACCTGCCTGCCTTCATCATGGTGGTCCCTCTGGTGACTCTTCTGTGGCTGTGGGGTGGCTTCCAGTGTGGATGGATCTCCCAAATATAGTTTTTTCACAGAAGGTATCATTCTGTTTTTTTTTTAAATTTATGTTCACTTATGCTTGTCCACACGTAGCTAAGGCTGTGCCGGTTCGGTAATCAACGTATTCCTGCGGTTTTGCGATATAAACGTGTATATTTATTTATTTATATATATATATATATATATATATATATATATATATATAATATATATATCCGCCGCTGTACCCTGCTCGTGTGCATAACGAGCTGTACCTTGAAGCCAAACTACAGCCGCGCCTATGTGTCAAAGACAGCTCTGTCTGTGGTGAAGGCAGAGCGCGTCCCGCAACAACTTATCCAGGAGAGGAGTGCACCGTAGCTCCTGCTTCGGCATCTTTACGCACAGAGAAGGCTTCGGTCCCCAGTGTTTCCCACACATAGACGAATCTGTGGCGGTGCGCTACAGATTAAACACTGACCAAAATAAATAAATCAACACTTTGCTTTTTTACGCTATTTAGAACACATGCTGTCTCTTCGTTTCTCTGTCACTCATGCCTCTCTCTCTCTCTCTCTCTCTCTCTCTCTCTCTCTCTCTCTCTCTCTCTCTCTCACACTCACTCACTCACTCACTCTCTCTCTCTCTTTCAAACCTTGATCTTTCGCAGCTTGTTCCTCACCTGAAGTGTTGAAAGGCACAAGATCAGGGAAGGGGGATGTATGATGGAGTCCTAAGAAGCAGGGGGAGGGTGTGATGGCTGGGTGCTCAGAGGTGTGAAGTCCTGTGAAGAAAAGCAGGCAGTCCTCAAAGATGAGGAGGGTTGTAGCAGGGGAGCCGTTGCTGGGGGAGGGGTTGGTGACTGGTCTTCCAACCCCCACTGATTTTGTCCTGCTGCACCTGGTCCTCCATCTTCTTCCTGTAGATGTTTTCACCCTGTCTAATTTTCCATCTCAGTCTCTTCTGTACAGCTCTCATCTCTTTGTTTCCGTATCTAAAGACTTCTTCTCGTTGAGGAGAGCCTTTATTTTAGGGTGAATCCAGGGCTTGTTGTTGGAAAAACATTTCCATTCCATACCATACACAGGCTGAAGATGAACCAGGTTGTGATCTGAGCCCCCACGGGAGGAATAGCTGATGAGCTGAATGCCTCTTTGGTGTTAGCATACAAGAATTCCAGTGTTTAATTGTCTCTGGTGTGACAGGTTACATACTGGTTGAAGGTGGGAGAGTGGAGGACGGGGAGATGTGGTTAAAGTTCCCAGAGATCAGAAAAAAGGCCAGGGGGTGCTGTGTTTGGAGTCTGCCGGTCATAGTGTGGAGGACATCACAGGTTGCAGCAGCATTAGCAGAGGGGGGACATACAGCTATCAGGATAACATGTGCAAACTTCCGCTGTAGATATTACGGCCTCATGCTAACAGCTCAATATCCTTACTGCATAGTGTCTCTTTGATAGATAAATGCCCAGAGTTACACCATCTATTGTTCACAAACAGCCAGAACCCCTCCTCCTTTCTTACAATTCTCTTTGGTTCTGTTGGCCCGGAGCAGATGAAAACTGTCCATGTTTATGTGTGAGTCCGGAGTTAGCGCGGTTAGCCACGTCTCGGTCAAGCAGATCAGGCTGCTCTCCCTGTAGCTCCTTTGATGGTGGGTTAGAGCCACCAGCCCGTCCACTTTGTTGGGGAGAGATCTCACGTTTTCCATGATGATGGACGGGATGACTGGTCTGTACCTCCTTCCCCTGCAGCGACGCCCAATCCTGGCACGAATGCTGCTTCTCTTCCTTCTCAGTTTGTAGGGATTATTGGCTCACTCGGTGGGAGGAAATACAGCGGAGCTACCGAGAGCTAGCAGCTGATCCCTGGTGTAAACAATGGGCGATCGGATGCTCTAGACACAAATGCAGTGAAAAATGTAATAAAAAAAGAATTGTCCACAAAATGGTCGACTCCATTGTGAGAACAGCAGTCCACAATAAAAAAACGATAACAAAAACAAAACGTTGAAGAACATATATTTAAAGAGAAAAAACCCAACCTCTGGATCGAGTTAGAGCTGCTGAAACAGGCAATCTGCTTGCACAGGGCCAGAAGAAATACCGGTTCCCATACAGCTTCACTGTTTATATCTCCTACTATACTATACTATATTCATGTGTTCAAATAGCCCACTCAAAGTTTACACATACATCAATAGAGAATGTGTGCCAAGACTTAAAAACTGATGTTAACAGACACAATGTTCTCTTAATGACTGATTGACTTGCGAATGATTTGATTTAGAGGATGCTGAATAGATAGACACAAAACTTTTCAGTTTCATATTTGTTAAAAAAAATCTAAAAACCTCATTTTACAGTTATACACTAGTTTGTGTTGGTCTGTCACATGCAATCCCCCTAAATATCTTCTAGTTGTGGTTGTAACATAAAATATGGAAAAGTTCTAGGTTTTGAAACACTTTTACAAGGCACTATAACAGGAGTTTGCAACCTGTGGCTCTAGAGCCGCAAGTGGCTCTTTGGATTTTCCACAGTTGCTCTTATTAACTTTGGCAAAAAATGCTAAAGAACCAACAAATGTATTAAATATAGTTATAAAAACAAATGCAGGTTTTACCAGATGTTCCACAGTAGAGTGACATGTAAGTGCCAGTGATAGTTTTTAAGATCTATTGTTCTTGTTATTTGGTTGGAAGCCATGTGCTTTTTTACATACTTTTCCACAAATTTTAACATCTTGTAGAAGAAAATGTATCCATCCTCTTTTTGCAAAATCTTTATGTTTATCTTTGTTTTAAAACAAAAAAATAGAAAAACAAATGGTGGTTCAAACAAATTTCTTCCAGGAGTGTCTTTTTTGTCCCTTTTGTTTTAACATCAAGTAACTTTTGGGACTCTGAGTTTTATTTAGCTTAACGGAGGGCAGTTTGTGTATAGTCCAGAGCCCTGCACTTGCACACTACACACATAGCTGCACATGTGAAAATGTTTTCTCACTTTTCTAATCTGCTCTTTTTGACTGCTACCATTCACTGATAGCTGCCACGGGACCACCAACCCATTGGGACGTTCTCCTTTTCACATCTGTAATCTCTCTCTGTCTGGTTGGTTCCTCCACCCCTCTGTGACCTGGGGATGAATGCACCAATGAGGAGCCTCACAGTGAGTCTGCTGGTCCTCCTTCACCCCATCCTCCTCCACAACACCTCAATCAGTCAGTCACTCACTTAGTCACTGAGTGTGTCGCATATATGCCTCGATGTCAGACGTGGTGGGCATTCCTGTCTCTATGAGCGTACTGTAGATGTGGGTAGTGTACTGTACACCATATAAGCCATGATGTTGACTAACTGTTGTGTGTTATTTACAGGGTATGCCTGATCGCATGTTATGTGCAGTGCTGGAGCAATTTCAGCTTTACTTTTCCCTTTGGTATGTGCGCTTTGTCTCCATTCACAGTGTCATTTCTTCTTGTGTTCTTATGTTGAAACGGCCTGTATAGTTTTCTTTTTATTCTGCATACACATGTTCACACAAACATACAGATGTTGACAAGCACAGTTAACAACCAAGTCACACTTCCTCAACTCTGTAGGCCATAATCTGCTGGCGCCTTTGCATTCAGTATGATGGAGATCTTGTGTGTTTATTTTTTTTGGACATGGTAAGTTACTGGAGCTGTTCCAGTGTGAATACGATCGTTCTGTGTTCCATGCGTGCTACGTTGTGTATCACGGTGATCATTCAACAATGAAGCACATTCAGTTTTCAAGTATACGTTTTTGCTCTGGCATTTCAAGTCAGGGACATTATCTTGGTTTAACAGAATTCAAAACTTAGTAATACCTTATCGTTAATTAAACATATTCATACTCAAATGCAGTTCTGATCAAAACTTTACATACACTGATCGGGAGCATAATTGTCAGTATTTTTTGGCCTTTCATTTTTTATCTGAACCATTTGTTCGGTGTGAATTGATGTTAAAAAAAAACTTCAAAATTTTAAAAAACAGTCTACAAAATAGAATTAGATGTAGAATATTTAACTTATTTCAGTTTTATTTTAAAACATAGATATTTGTTTAAATATTTATAAACTTGTTGTAGTAACCAGTAAGCTAATAGAGGCCAATAATGTATTTAATTCTGCCCAATTAAAATATGACCATACAAAAAAGGTTATAAGTCACTAATAAGAAAAACAGTACCATAACGTTAAATCAATATTGTAAAAATGACCAGTCTAGGGGAGGCTAAACCATTACATGAAGGTGATCCATCCTGACCCCAAGTAGCCACGATATGCTGATTGGGAAGTTATCAGTGATTTATTTACAAGATGTTAACTTACTTGAGGCTTTTAACACTGAAAGAGGAGCTGGGTGTAACTTCAGGGTGAACTTTGTGCCTAAAACAACAAACAAAACGGAACTATCTGAATATTAAACAAACTTACCTATTTTAAATAAGTAATCCAAATGACAATAACTTACCTAACTAAAGATAAACAGGGGAAGACTAGGTCTTCACAGAGGTACTTAACAAGCAAAGGTGTGGTTGCTTGGGATGAGCAGAGTATGAATGATGGGCAGTCCACTGCAGCGTCTGTTTAAATATCATCTCCATTTAGTCAACCAATCCGTATTGTCAGCTTTCTGCCTCCACCAATCACAGCAGAACACTTGCATAGGTAAGTTTACATATTTGATCAAAAACACAGCACCTTACGACAGCAGCCGTATCATACTGTATTTGCTTCTTATTATGTTACTGGTGTAGCAAATAATAATTCTAAAATGTATTAACTCTGTAACACATGTAGATCACATTATCTCTGTTCTTCTAAATCCTAGCAAATTGCACTAATGATCTTACTGCTAAAAGTACTTTACAGTTATTATATATTTTTCCATACATGAAATTATGAATTAACGTATGTAGCTAAATAAGCCATATTTAAAAAAAGGTTTGTTAATTTTCAAATTAGGTCTTACAACCATATCTAAAAGGAGAGAGTGTGGGATATAATGTATCCTTGAACAAATTAAAATGATGGCAATGTCATTCACACACCTATTGTTGTTGAGTAAACTGCAAAAAAAAATATTTCCTAGAATTGTAGTCTATTTATTATTACATTACTTGATGCAGTTATTGCATTTTCAGTTTATTTGTAATGCTTTGGCATCAATTTACTAAGTAGCCAATAGCATAATAACATAGTGTTGGCATAATGTTTCTTATATTATTGACTTACAAATTTAATTACATTATTGGCAAGATACTGCATCATTGGCTTTAGTACATTTTAAATGGCCAGAAGTATTACTTCATTGGCAGGTGGTGTGTTATTACATTATTGGTTGCTACACACTCCTACCAATGGTTGTTTAAATATCCTTTAGGAGGTTTTACCTCAACCACATGCATATAGTAGCTGTCAACAGGCTTCATGCATTATTATTGCTCGATATTTGGCCAGTCCAGTTCATTTAAAGAGATTAATTCTCTGTCATGAACTTTTAAAAGTAGTCTACATATTTGCGATATAGTTGACTTCAGGGTTTTCCAAAATCTTAATGTTACCCTGCTTTGTCTATCAAAAACCAGTTTAAATGTATGTTTGTTAGGGATACTGTATCTACTGTCAAGCATGGTTTTGGGACCATCATGCTGTGGGACTGTTTTGCTGCCAGTGGTACTGGTGCATTGCACAAAGTCAATATCATAAAGAAGAAGCTAGCTACATGCTGGACTCTTGGACATAGTTAGGTGTTCCTTTAGCACAGTGATCCCAAATACTGACAGTACCGCTACTCACAGTTTACTGTTTTATCAATTCACCCTGGATAAAGAACTGTTTATCATTAAAGACCAAATTATTAAGACATTCATGGCCCTAAGTCCATGTAATCGTTTGACCAGAACTTTAACCTCACATAACAGTCACACTACAACCAAACTTTTCGCATGTTTTTTAACCTATCAGTAAATATGGCCAATAATGGCAAAGAATTATCTATTACTTTGCTGCACTATGTATGCAAGAAATGTATAAATTCAAGATATAATCTTATTAGAGTTTGAAAAGTAGTTCTGCTATTGCCCTGACTTGGATGCAGCCAGAGTGCTCTCCACTTCCTCATTTAGCTTTGGTGATTGTGCCGTTTGCCTCCCTCTCCCTGTCAGATTCACTCTCTGTATAGCACAGCAAGTCCCAGCATGCTAAAGAGGAAACAGAGTTCCCGGGTCGAGGCCCAGCCCATGACAGATTTTGGGCCAGATGAGACCCTTGCAGACAGTGCTGACATATTCTGGATCAACAAACCAGTGAGTCCACTTGGATAATAGGCCTAGTTAGTAAAGTCAGTGCTTTGCAGTAAGAGAAAAAGTACAGTCACGCTTTGTCATTATTTCCTTTTCTGTTCTGTTCTTACAGTGGGTTCATTCCTTGCTTCGAGCCTGTGCCATCATCAGCGTCATCTCTGTCTGCATGAACACTCCAAAGACCTTTGAGCATTACCCTCCACTACAATATGTGACCTTTACCCTGGACACGCTGCTCATGTTTCTTTACACTGCCGAGATGATAGCCAAGATGCATATAAGAGGAATCATCAAGGTAGATTCAATACAAGCGTTTTACACCTTTTAGTTACAGTCCCAAGTCTCTGTAAATGTTAAGACAACAAAAAATAACATGTATTTTCTGTTATGTGAAGCATAACACATTGATTTATTGTATCTCTGTCCAGGTATTTAGTGGCTGGATGTTTGGAACAGCTGGTTAGAGGCTTTTGTTTATTTTGTTACAACATGTCAAAGGTTTAAACATAGGTAGAACAGGGAGTGAGCATTTACTGAAACTTCATGTGTGGGCAGTATAAGCAGATCAGGTTTGCCTTTAGTAATTAAAACCATTATTCAGGAATATTTTCTTTGTTATTGAATTACTGTACAGTGTATTTTCTTATTTTTGTGTTAGGTTAGTTTGTGACCCTAAATTGCTCTTAGTTCATGTTTGTGCATGGTTCCCTGAGCAAAATGTTGAAAAGACAAAAGAAGATGACCTTGATTTCAATCTAAACAACATAAAAAATGTCAATGAAAAGTGAAAGGTTAAATGATATTTATATATCGAGTTCTTTTAGAAGCCTGGACAGATTTTGTGCACCCCCCGACTGCAATTCAAGAATGAACCAAAGTTGGCCTGCCAGCTCTGGTGGTTGATTCAGAGGCAGAGTTTCACATTTAAATAGCGCAAAAATGATTCCCGAAAAATCTAAATCTTCTTACATAGGAAAATGTTCAAACCAAATCAGTTTATTTATAAGGCGCCTTCACATGATAAACAGCCAAAACAAGGCGGCGTACAAGTGGTCAACATAAAATAAGACAACAAAGTAAGATCACATAATACAAAAAAAAGAAAGACACCCCAAGAAGCAGGGAAACAAAGTCTCATACTGAATCAAAAGCTTGACAATAAAAATAAGTTTTAAGAAGTTTTTTAAAAATGAAGTGTGAAGTCGTCTGGCGAATAATCAGTGACAATATATTCCATTGGTTTGGACTACAAATAGAGAAAGCACGTTCCCCCCTTTGCTTCCTCCTCGACCTTGGAACCTCCAGAAAGGTTGATCCGCTGACCTGAGGCACCGTGTTGGAGTGTAGGGAAGCTATGAGAGATACGGCGGCACAACGCCATGTTGGGATTTAAAAACAAATAAAATAATTTTAAAGTTGACCCTAAAACGCACAGGCAACCAGTGTAGGGAAGCCAAAATAGGAATAATGTGTTCCCTCCCACGCACTCCAACCAGGACACGAGCAGCAACATTTTAAACCAGCTGGAGACGTGAGAGGGACACCTGGCTAACTCCAAAATATAAGGAGTTACAGCAATTCAGCTAGTTGGTAATAAAAGCATGGATCACTGTCTCCAGATCTTGTTTAGATAAGAAAAGCTTCACCTTCACCACCTGCCTCAGATGAAAAAAAAAAACTGGACTTTACCACAGAACTAACCTGGCCATCATGTTTAAATTCGCTATCCATTTTAAAACCTAAATCTGATACATGAGTCTTTACGTGCACAGCCATTGGTCCTAGGTCAATTGAGGAGGGGTTACAGGTGCTACTAGGGCCAAACACCGTCACCTCCGTTTTACTGTCGTTAAAACTTAGGAAGCTCAATGCCATCTAGTCCTGAATGTCATGCAAACATGACAGAATGTTAGTTCAACACAAAGTAATTGTGTTTTAATAACCATGCTTTTTGCTTTCTTTTTAATTTCATAATAAATACAAATAATACAGTAAAATCTGACTTTTTTTAATCAATACTGGACAATTTGCAAACTGGATGCATTTCTTTTATTAGGGCAAATGTGGAAAACACTTTTTAAACATAGATTAACATTGATTTACAGATCCATTAGCTACAAATATTCTGACTGTTTATTTGTTTAATTAAAATATTTCATGCTTAATTTATTGTTGAGCAGATAAAAAAAATCTCAATATATTATTTTTTGTTATTTTGACCGATGAGTGATAATGAAGAATTTGGCCCAAAGACAAAATTGTTTGGACACCCCCTGCTTTAGACAATTAATATAATTTACAATTTTTACATCTAGTTTTAAGGTTAAGAGACTCATTTGGTTGATGTTTTTTGTAAGCTAACATAAATCACAAATGATACATTTTGAATAAAACTGTCTGGCTTTAAAATTCAAGTCATCAAACCCATGGGTGTAGAAATACACATCCACTCACCTATCAACGTCTGTTGATACCAATAGAATGTTTTTCAAAGTATTTTTCTTGGTCTTCTTCTACTAATGGTTCTTATTTGGTTAAGAGCAGATGTAACATCACAGCATGTTTTGACATTCAAAATGTATTTTGCATTTTATATTAGCAGTAATAAAATATATATTTTGATGTGTATTCCTAGAAGATGTTGAACATTACCTGGACTTACCTGATTTCTCAAACGCTGCCAATACTTCCAAATCCTCTTGTTACATAAAAAGCAAAAGTTGAAACCCAAAATTATAAAATAGAGCAACTTTACTGTGCCCTATTCGTCGTTCCTGTTATCTGCTGGAAGTCTCTCTTTCTCTTTTGCAGCCTTCATAAAATGCAGAAGTATTTCAACAAGATGTAGAAAAGAAAAATTTATTTTGAATATTTTTTCTTTTTTACAAATGTGTGCGTCCTTTGACTTTATTTTCAAACACCTTAATGATACTAGAATTAGCTGACTGTATGCTCCTCATTCCATTAAATGTCTTTAATTACTGTCATAAAAAGTGAGGAAAAAACCAAACTGGCAAATCAATATTTTCTAACAATAAAAAACTCACAATTAGAGCCCTGCACTTGCATGGGGAAAAATACAAAAACAAATTTTTCTTTTGATGTTAGGGTTAAAGATGATGCAGTTCTAAAGGTTATCTTTAATTTAAATAACATTAAGCTTGTGCTAATTCTTTACCTTTCATAAGTGACTCATAAGTTATAGAAACTTTTAGCATTTACTGAAAGTGTAACAAAAAGGTTTATATTCATTGATCTTATATTGAACTTATTGACACTTGGAATTTTAGCTATCTTCTATCACTTTGTTGAAAGTGCTGCAGTGTATATGTATATTAAAAAAAATCCTCATTGCGTAGGAATGTAATAGCATGCTTTTGGCCTTGTCAGTGCATGTAATCAAACATGGTACTTATCTGTAGTGTTCAGCACATACCCTTCCATTTGCAGCCTTTCTTCCTGAGGAAGAGTGACTCCCTAAGAGCTTCTCACACAGTCTCTCTGTAAGTGGTAATTAAGGATGGCCGTTTCAACTGGCCCCTTGACATTTTAGCTTATTTGCACTACAGGGGCTTTCATTTTTTTGTCTTATCACGTTGAAAACAGGCTGATGGAGCACTGTACTCAATCTGTCAAAGTGGGCACTCTAATTTCTAATTTTGAGTCTTGCAATTTATGCTATATAACTTTTAAGTAAAGAAATGGAATCACTTTTTTATTCACTTTGAGGCTTTCGTTAAAGCATACGACAATGCTAGTCTAAACTAAGATTTACATAATTAAAGACCTGAAAGATTCCCACATAAGAGGATGTTTTTATTGTAAATATGTAAATTATTAAATCTATTACACATTTTTAAATTTCTTATCTTTAAAGTATTTCTATGGTCATTTTCTTTCCATTCCTCTTAGGGTGACAACTCCTATGTTAAAGATCGCTGGTGTATGTTTGATGGATTCATGGTGTTTTTCATCTGGGTCTCCCTGGTGCTTCAGGTGAATTCCTTTTTTTAAAATTGTTTTCTAAATAATAAATACAATAGCCGCGTTGATTTTATACACTGCTGGAAAAAATAAAGGGAACACTAAAAAAACACATCCTAGATCTGAATGGATGAAATATTCTTATTAAATACTTTGTTCTTTACATAGTTGAAAGTGCTGACAACAGAATCACACAAAAATTATCAATGGAAATCAAATCTATCAACCCATGGAGGTCTGGATTTGGAGTGACACTCAAAATGAAAGTGGAAAAAACACACTACAGGTCCTTAAAACAAGTCAAAATGAGTTCAGTAGTATGTGTGGCCTCCACATGCCTGTATGACTTCCCTACAAAGCCTCGGCATGCTCCTGATGAGGTGGCAGATAGTCTCCTGAGGGATCTCCTCCCAGACCTGGACTAAAGCATCCTCCAAGTCCTGGACAGTCTGTGGTGCAACGTGGCGTGGCGTTGGTGGATGGAGCGAGACATGATTTCCCAGATGTGTTCAATTGGATTCAGGTCTGGGGAACGGGCGGGCCATAGCATCAATGCCTTCTTGCAGGAACTGCTGACACACTCCAGCCACATGAAGTCTAGCATTGTCCTGCATTAGGAGGAACCCAGGACCAACCGCACCAGCATATGGTCTCACAAGGGGTCTGAGGATCTATTCTCGGTACCTAATGGCAGTCAGGCTACCTCTGGCGAGCACATGGAGGGCTTTGCGGCCCCCCAAAGAAATGCCACCCCACACCCCCTGCCAAACTGATCATGCTGTAAGCACAACCCCCACGTGTGGACGTCAGGGCCTCATACCACCCTCATGGAGTCTGTTTCAGACCGTTTGACCAGACACATGCACTTTTGTGGCCTGCTGGAGGTCATTTTGCAGGGCTCTGGCAGTGCTCCTCCTGTTTCTCCTTGCACAAAGGCGGAGGTAGCAGTCCTGCTGCTGGGTTGTTCCCCTCCTACAACCTCCACGTCTCCTGATGTACTGCCCCGTCTCCTGGTAGCGCCTCCATGCTCTGGATACTACGCTGACAGACACAGCAAACCTTGCCACAGCTCGCATTGATGTCCCATCCTGGATGAGCTGCACTACCTGAGCTACTTGTGTGGGTTGTAGACTGCGTCTCATGCTACCACTAGAGTGAAAGCACCGCCAGCATTCAAAAGTGACCCAAACATCAGCTAGAAATCATAGGAACTGAGAAGTGGTCAGTGGTCACCACCTGCAGAACCACTCCTTTATTGGGGGTGTCTTGCTAATTGCCTATAATTTCGACCTGTTGTCTATTCCATTTGGACAACAGCATGTGAAATTGATTGTCAATCAGTGTTGCTTCCTAAGTGGACAGTTTGATTTCACAGAAGTGTGATTGACTTGGAGTTCCATTGTGTTGTTTAAGTGTTCCCTTTTTTGAGCAGTGAATATACATAGCAGTTTTTATTTTTGTATTTTAGGCTTATCAACTTGTTGCTAATTTTTTTTCCTTTTCTTATTTAAGGTTTTTGAAATAGCAAAACTTGTGGATCAGATGTCTCCGTGGGGAATGTTGAGAATACCCCGTGCGCTAATAATGATCCGTGCCTTTAGAATCTACTTCCGCTTTGAGCTCCCCCGTTCCCGCATCACCAACATTCTGAAGTACAAAACTGTGATGAGGACTTTAAAAAAAATATGCAATCACTTTGTTCATACGTATGCTTATACTGTTGTAAAATCTGCTTTCTTCGTTCTGTTTCCCAGACGATCAGGAGAACAGATCTGGAGTGTCTCAATCTTCCTTCTGTTTTTTCTCCTGCTTTATGGAATTCTGGGTGTCCAGATGTTTGGAACCTTCAACCATCACTGTGTTACGAATGAAACAAAATATAAGTAAGAATTTACTTTTAAAAAACAATTCTTACTTTAATTTTCGATTTTCTCTGATTAAATTATTTTGGAAACTAAATGGTTTTACCCTTGGATTTATGACATTAAGTGGAACACTATATAGATTCTAAAACAGCTGGTTAAGATTTTTTTTCTTACAAAAATTTTTTTTTGTCAAATTAATCTACATATCTAGACATAAATAATTTGTTATTGCATTACCATAATCTCACACAAAAACATATAGAAAAATCCAACCTTTATTTTGAGCATATTTATTCAGCAGAGGAAAATTTTCACTCTAAGAAATGGTTATTATTTTCACCTAAATGACCATTGGCACAATTATTAGCATCCCTAATTGAAGCATTTTTGTTTTTACTCCAATCTTTAAAACTAATGAGTTCATATGAACTTTTAATTTGTAGTTCATGACTTCCTGTTTCCCTGGAGTTTAAATATGACATGAGACAGGGGCCTTTTTCTTTTAAGTTGTTATGACTTATTAAGGACTCATGTTTATCTTGTCACTACACACAGTGAGGAGAATAGTAAAGGAGGTTAAAAAAATCCTCAAAGAATACTGCAGCAAAGAGTGGAATTGTGGTTTAATTAAGTCAGCCTAATAACCATTAGACTCCATCTACATTCCAACAATTTTTTTGGGGAAAGATGCCAGAAAAAAAAAATGTTTCCCTCCTTCTATCACAAATGTTACACATGTGGAATTGCTAAACTCCACTGAATTCTTAACTGGAACCATGCACTGTGATCAGCTAAATGTGTTCAGGATCAAACACTATAGGTGGATGTGGTTTAAACAGAAGAATAAATATTTGGAGAATCTCATACCCACTTTAGGTAAGGGGGAGGAACTGTTCTAGGCATCATGAACTATTTGCTATACCAAGACATTTTAGATAAAAACAGGGTAACCTCTGCATGTAACGTGAAAATGGGTCATTGGTGCGTCTTCTAACAAAAAATGATCCAAAATATTTGGCCACAGTAACAGATATTTTTTACAGACTCAAAATAAATCTTTCTCTTTAGCTATCTTGGTCTCCAGACTTAAATCTTGTAGAATACCTGTGGGAAGAGCTGAAGGCAGTAGTGGGACCAAGTCATTGTTTTCCAAGTAAATCACAAGGAGGTCTCAAATATTTCCACCTAAATGTTGAGTCATGTCCCAAAGAAAAACATGTAAGCTCTGATTAAGCCTAAATCCTCAACTCTTAAATTTTGTTTCTTAGACAAGTCGTTTGATCAAATATTTGTAGAGTAATAATGATAATTTATGCATGCTCTTTAAAAGGTGTCCTTGTTTGCTGGTGCAACCAACAAGAGATAGTGAAGTTCAAAATGTCAGAATGTTGTTTTTTGGAATAAATATCAATTTAAACAGAATAACTAGAAAATTAGGAAAACATTTTCAGATTAATCCATAATCAAACATTAATAGATTTCTTTACTAAATTAAATTGTCTGTTAACCAACTACATGAGCATAAATGTTTGTGATGTTTTCTAGCTGTAAGATTAATAAAATGAAAAAAAAGAAAATAATTTTTATTACTTTTTGACCAAGTTAATTTTATAAGACATTTAATTAGACATGCTGCTGCTATCTGCCACCTTGGATGTACTGACTTTGTTTGTTGTTTAGGCTAAAAGCACAGAGAATGGGCATAAACATAGGGTAGTCGGAGGAAATTGTTCAGTTTAAATAATAGATCAACTGATAATGTCACATGGTAATATTATCACTTTTGCTGTATAGCAAAACAGTAGACACCTAGATAACACCTTAGAATGGTTTATGTCATATACTGTATGGAAGTATGTACCTTGGATTAAGTTGTGCAATTATCTTGAAAGATTATTTATTTATTTGTTTTTACACTGTGTAAGCAACTGGTCCCTGACAATGCAACCCTTTACATGTTCTGTGTTTCTGCAAATTTTGCATCATATTTTCCCTTGGTGATCAACTGCAGTCAGCAAGGGTAAATTGCCATGTGTACTACTTAATTTTTGCCAGAGGTGTGAACCCAAGTTATGTAACCTGGAATCAAGTTACCCCTGCTTTCCACCGGACGCGTAAGCGCCGCGTAAAGTAATACGACACGTTTTACTCGTGAATTCAGCAGCGCGTCCTTTCTCACTGGGTGCGTTGTAGACGTGTATCACTCGCGTAAGCGTTCCACCCAGCTGTTCCCAGGAGATCACGAAATAACAGGAGAATTGCAATTGCACAACTTAAAGGGTAGTATGCAGGGGGGGAAATTTAATTCTGTCAGTAACTAGCATAAACTCACCATCCACTCCAGAATCTGCAGATATTTCTGTCCATGCCTTCTCCTTTTTCATGTTGTCCTTGTAAAAATGATCACTGGTATCATAAGCTAAGTGATTTTCCACTTCCAAGGATTAAATTCTAGTCGTCCATGATAAAAACAACAAATTAGACCTGCAGACCGACTGACTTCAACCCTGGTGTAACAGGTAGTGATGTGTTATTTTTTTGTAGTTAAACAAACGGAGATCTGCACATGTATTCTATTTTGAAATTTCTGGTTTATTCTCACTGCTTCCGTGCCTGATTTCCTGTCTGGCCCGATCTAAACTGCAGAGATTGATGCGTTTTAGAAGTGTATAGCGTAAAGAATAGACCAGCCGCGTAAATTTAGGAGAGGGCCGTGACACAACGCTTCTGAGACGCGTCCGATTCGTGCTGCTTCGCACCCGGTGGAAACGGTTCCATTGACTTTAATGGCGGCTAATGGCTGCGTATTACGCTTCGCAGACGTTACGCGCCCATTACGCGCACGGTGGAAAGCAGGGGTTAGACTCCAATAACAAATTAACTTTAGACTCAACTTGATAAAATCATAAAATATTTGGGACTTCACTTACACTTTTTTTACCAGTGACTTTAAACTTCACTTGGACTTGAACAATTTCACTTGAAAACACCTAATAACTTAAACTAAACAGAAAGTGTGTTTCACTGGCACCCTGCCTGGCATGTAACAATGGAACTGTGCCAGGCACGCAATCCAGGCTGCTAGTTATCACTTTGATTTTCATAGCTGTATTACCTGTTTTGGCCTTAAATCACATGGGATGCATTTTTCGGCAGCCTCATAATTTGCCTTGGCGTAAAATGCATCCAATGTTATATCAAAGGATATACTTACAGTTATGAATGATGCATAATTGTATACATCATTTCATAAGTTCTCTGAGCTACTTTTGTGAGTTCCCACTCTGTAGAACCTTTTTTGGGTTAAAAAGAGAAGAGGTGCGTATTGTGGCAGCCTCCAAATCTCCATTGCCAAAAGATGCTGTGCTAATTAAAAAATTTATGTGTGCCAGAACGTTTTTTTTATAAAACAATGCGTGTTCTTTGGGCTGCTGGTTTGATTTTCAAACCCATGTTATCTGTTTTAGGGTTAAAAGAGATTGTACACTAGGGAGAGTTGAATAATTGGGGTCTATTTAGAGGTTTTTAAGAGGGGTACACACTAACAAACAACCAAGGATGAGTTTTTTTTGTACTTTATTGATAATTAAAATACTGCATTGACATAATGAACTTCATAATAATACAATTTCAAGGTTGAGCTATTATGCAAAGAACAATAGGCAAAAAAACTCTAGATGTACAAAACTGAAAAGACTTGCAACTGTACTTGTAGCAGTAGGTGATTCTACAAAGTATTGACCTCATACAAACACAAATACTAGCCACATGAGCTGCCACATCTTTCTGATGTTTATTTGTGGGAAAACAAAATAACAATTTATGCTTTTCCTTTAACTTTACAACTATGCAGCATTGTTGTTCTTTTATTCTCTTTTGCAATGCAATGTATATTGTTTCAAATTAATATTATAGCTTAATCTATTATAGATCAGAATATTATTTGCATGTTCTTTGCAGGTGTTGAAATTCAAGGGATTTTCTTTTCTAAATTTCATCTGCTTACATGAGTGCACATATGTTGAGACAAATAGGTGGTCTACAATCATTTCTAAACTTAAATTTGTTTTTATTTATTCAATTCATAAACAATTAGTGTACTGTTTTTACATGTCATTTTGACCTTATTGTTAAGCATCATTTATCTCTTATTAAGAAAAATGACTTGGTTTCATAAGACATGTTGATCTATTTCAGGCCTGCAAAATTCGCTTTTATCAGGACTCATCATTGTGCCTCTGATTACCCTTTGTGACAGTGCATTAAATTATCCTCTCTTATTCTGTAATCCTTAATAAACAATTTGGATGAGTGTCTGGGGAGGCAATTTAAGTTAATTAGTTTTCATTTGTGAAATTGAGCAGATCCTGGAAACTCCTTTACCTAAAAGAAAATTCTACATGTAAAACGGATTTGTGTCACACAATATTCTGTTTTACTTTTGAAATGTTTAGTTACTTTATGTAAAATGGGATTTCTTTTTTTTTACCCTTTTGTGAAGCCATGTGACATGGAACAGCTTGGCCATCCCTGATACTCACTGCTCCCCTGATGGAGAGGGTTACCAGTGCCCTCTTGGCTTCAAATGTGTGGATCTTGAAGATTACGGCCTCAGCAGACAAGAACTTGGTTACAGTGGATTCAATGAACTAGGTATATGCTGTTGTTCTCACTGAATAACATTAAATAAGATTACACTTTTCTTGTTTTAGGTCAGCTATGATTAGTAAAAAAAATTTATGGTTGCTATATGCTAAAATATTAAGCGAAAATCTCTTTACTTACTCCAAATTCAGTAGTTTGCATACATTTTCATAGTATTCGGTAGAATTTCCTTTTTAAACTGTATGAAATTGGTCAAACGTTTTTTTTGTTGTTGTTTCCTTCTACCATAGTTTGCCATAGTTTTGGCCCATTCTGCCTTCCAGAACGGGTTAATTTAAGCCAGGGTTGTATGCCTTGCTCAAACAAACCTTTTTGGCTTTGCTCCTGAATTTTCTATGGTACCAAAATATGTATTTCGGTACCATAGATACCAAAACACATATGTGTTTCGGTAAATATGTGAAATATGTGGACTCACACGCATGGCGAGGCATCTTTCCAGTTTTATGGCCCTCATCTCTGGAACAGGCTGCCAAAGGACCTCAGGGCCGTGGAGAACGTTCATGTTTTTAAGAGCAGGCTCAAGACTCACCTTTTTAGCCTAGCTTTTAACTGATTATTATTTATTACTGTTTGTTTACTTGCTCTGCATGTTTTATATGATTATATTTTTATCAGTGTTTTACTATTTAATCTTAGCACATTAATTTACTGTTTATTTTTTATTTATCTTTTTTACTTTAATTTATTTAATTCCCCGTTCCAGTGTTTCCTCTATGGGAGCCCTCTACCCTGGGAGCGGTGGTCGGCCTGGGTGCTCTCCAGGTGGAGCTTGGGTGGAGGTGGGGGTCTTGGCCTTGCCTCCACTGGGTGCCCTGTGTCAGCGCCTCGGCTGCTGCTGTTGATCTACTGCTGCCAGGGCAGATGGCTCCTCTGATGGCGTTTCCTTGCATGGTTCATCTGCACTCGGCCCAATGTCCTTTTTTACTTTTGCTTTTAACTGTGTGTGTGCATGGGAGTTGGGTTAGGGGGAGGGGGGTATAACTGTGACCATGCTTTTTAATATGTGGGGGAGGGAAGGGAAGGTGGTTTTATGTGGGGTAATTTTAATCTGTAAATCACTTTGTGATCCAACTTCTTGTATGAAAAGCGCTTTATAAATAAAGTTTGATTTGATTTGATACTGTAATGGGAACCCTCCAAAATAATGACATTCTACTCCTCAAGCCATTTTGGGTAATCAATCTTTTGACATACATATTTGTACTCAAGCTTCAATTCCCTGTCTGAGGTTTGATTATTGCTTTAATACTGTTTTTCAACATCATATTCTTTATTCATGATATAATCCATATTTTTAAGTGCATCAGTCCCTTATGTAGCAAATCACCCACACAACATGATGCTGCCACCGTTATGCAGACACCAGGACATGTCTTCAAAAATTAAGGTCTTTGTCCCTGACTCAATTTGAAAACTGTAATCTGGCTTGTTATTTTGCTTTTGGAGTAACTGTTTTTTCCTCTTTGATTGGCCTTTCAGCCCATGATGGTACAGAACCTGTTACAATGTGGATAGGGACACTTTTCTATCAGCTTTAGCCAGTATCTTTACAAGGCCTTCTGCTTTAGTTTTGGGCTTGATTCACACAATTTGCATCAAAACGCTCACCTCTGGGAGACAGAACTGGTCTTCTTCCTATGATCATGGTTGGGCATTCCCAAGCTGTTACTTGTGAATAGTTTGAGCAGATCTGTAAATTTTACACACAACTTACAGATCTTTTCTGCGTATTGTCTCAAAATCTGTAATCGGTTTACATTCATTGGTGCTTGCTAACTAAGTACCCAACTCAGTTGCACCATTATCTTACAGGCTCTCTTGTCTTTTAGTACTCATTTGTGTTGATTAGCCTGTACATTTAGGCTTAAGTTTGAAAATCCTCAAAAATCTGACTGAAAGTATGCCTTTTTGTGTCTCTACTTCTGTTTTTGTATTTTCTAGGCACAAGTATCTTCACTGTGTATGAGGCTGCGTCACAGGAGGGTTGGGTTTTTCTCATGTACAGAGCCATCGACAGTTTCCCGCGCTGGCGCTCCTACTTCTACTTTATAACTCTCATTTTCTTCTTGGCTTGGCTTGTCAAGGTTAGAGCTTCTGCCTTTCTACTGCTCTTTTCATAATAATTCCAGAAGGCAGTTAAACATGAAAAAAGCTCAGGTTAATTGACATCACCCAATATTTTACCTCCAGGCATAATGACTTCTCCACTTTAGTAAAATGTTCTTGAGCTAATTAGGGAAGGACTGTCATCTTGTATATAGTGAAGAGAGCTGAAGCATAGATTTATTTTTAATTTTTTGCTCGTTTACTTTTAATTGTCTTTACATATCTTGGTTTCACTTTTTTTGTCCTTTCTGCTCCAGAATGTGTTTATTGCTGTCATCATTGAGACATTCGCTGAGATCAGAGTGCAATTTCAACAAATGTGGGGGTCAAGGAGCAGTACCACATCAACTGCTACAACACAGGTATAACTATCACCCTCATTGACCAAAAAAATGACTGTTGCCCTAAAATGGTACAATGATAGGTTGAATGTTGTGTGTCCTGGCTCCTCAGTGTGAAATATTTCAATAGATGTTGTCGGCTTCGTAACCCATGTTATCGGCAACTCGCTTCTTACTCAGAAAGGTGGGGGCGCCGAACTCCAAAACCCCGGCGGGAACTTTTTCAAAATAAGACCCAGAACTGAGAGACAGAGAGTAAAATAACACACACACAACAGATATCTGTTTCACACTGGACGCACCTGCAGATGGGAGCCAGAAAAGATCTGACTCGCTTCTCTACAAGGGTGTACCATTTTTATTAAAGAAGAACAAAGAAAATATCACATGACTCCTCTCCCCTCCTCCTACATCTTAACAAGTCATACATTTTCTCCAGGTCTCCTGACCTGGTTTTATAGCCGTACCATGAACTAGAGTTATAACCCATCCTCCCTGCTTTTAGTTCATATCTTTGCCCAAGAGTTTTATTACTTAAAACCTTACCCCCATAAAATACTGGTAAACAGTCATGTTTTACTACCCTGAATAATATAAACAGGCCGTTTACCTCTAAACGCTTACTAAAGATATATTTAAAACATATGTACTGCATAATAGAAAATAGCCCCAAAAAAGTAGAATACAACAAATCCCTCTTTCAATCTATTTTCAAATAGATTGATCACTCCTCTGTACTTCTCCTTCAGGCTCCATGTGAGGGAGTAACAGATATTGACCTTGCATATTATCACCAACAGCTTTTTCAATACACTTTGTGAGCAATGAACGTATACAAGGAATACAGCAACATCCACATAACACCATAGTTGACACAAATACTGCTAAAGAAACCATTATAGACATTGCCAGAGTCTTCCATTTACCAAACATATTATTTAACAAATCGTCCCACATTGAGGTATCTACACCTGATTGTTCTTTTAGCCTATTTGAAAGTATTCTGAGTCCTTCTACTGCCCTAGTTAATTTACCGTCTGCATTAGTATTATTAGGGATAAAAACACAACATTGATCACCAAAGATAGAACAGACGCCACCGTTTTGAGCCAGGATCATGTCGACTGCTATTCTAACCATCCTCCCTGCTTTTAGTTCATATCTTTGCCCAAGAGTTTTATTACTTAAAACCTTACCCCCATAAAATACTGGTAAACAGTCATGTTTTACTACCCTGAATAATATAAACAGGCCGTTTACCTCTAAACGCTTACTAAAGATATATTTAAAACATATGTACTGCATAATAAAAAATAGCCCCAAAAAAGTAGAATACAACAATGTTCAGAAGAGACCAAAATGAAACATTTTCATCTACAAAACTAACTCTGCTAACATCCCAGCAAACACACCATCCCTACAGTCCCTATTATGGTCAGAGATGGAGCTAAAAACAAGGCTATTGTGGAAGAAAATGTGTTAAATGCTACAAAAAGACTTGAGACTGGGAAGATTAGAAGACTAGAAGTTTCATTTATAGCAGGATAACAAACCTAAGAATACAATCGGGCAGCAGTAGACTTGATTAATTCAAAGCATATCCATGTGTTTGAATGGCCTTGTCAAAGTCCTGACTTAATTCCAATTGAGATCCTGTGGAAGCATTCGTTGATCTCATACAAACTCCATCCAGTCTCACTAAGCTGGACCTAATTTGCAAAAAAAAAGAATGGGTAAGAATGTCATTCTCAAATGTCAGGTGTGCAATGTTGGTAGAGACATACCTTAGAAAGCTTGCAGCTGTGATTGCTGCAAAAATATGTTCTATGAAGTATTAAGCCAGGGAAACTGAATATAAATGGACACCACAGCTTACAGATTTGTATTTGTAAAACATTTTGAAAACCATGTGGCATTTTCCTTCTACTTCACAACTGTGTCCTACTATGTGTTTTCCCACCAAATAAAATCACATTAAAATACATTTAAGTTTATTGCTGTAAAATAACAAAATTTGAAGAAGTTCATGATGATGTAGTTAGCAACGCAAAGCACTTAAATAAGTGATAAAACATTCATGATTTCAACTCAGTTTATTTATATAGCCCCAATTCAAAACACATGCCATCTCAAGGCACTTTAGAAGAAAAGTAATTTCAGTTAAACCGTACATACATTCCAATTAATCCTTCAGTTCATTATTTCAATCAGTTAAAAGTTTTCTATCTAAGGAAACCTAGGAGATTGCATCAAGTCATTGACTTGCAGCATTCACTCCTCCTGAATGAATTGTAGCGACGGTAGACAGTCGCCTGCATTGTCGTTGAATTCACAGCAATCCCTCACAGTTGATATCATAGAAATTATAGCATCCAAAGTTTGTGTTTTCCACACATAGCTGGTGGTTCTCTAAAATCTTGGTTTTGGGTCAAGGATTTACTCTTTCATGTAGTGATCAAGTTTTGTTTCTTTTGACTTGTTGGGAAATTGACAATTGATCATGAAGTGTATGTTGATGGAACTTTTCTGCTAGAGGACATAGCTTTAGAAAGTCTCCAAGAATATTCTTGAAGATTATTAATAAATTAATCCAGAATGTGGCTTTATTGAACAATATACAAGTATGTATTAAATCTGTGGCTGTGCTGTAATCAGACAGGGTTTTGATTCGTGTCATTAGTAACACTATGTAGTGTTATATATTGCAAGATTTAGATTTGTCAGTGTTTTTGTTTCTCTTGTATCAGAGGAATGATCCTGTACTTTATTCCAAGCAAACAAAAGCAGAAGTAAATCTGCTCCCTTGGTAACATGTAGAAGTGTAAATAAAATTCAGCTGGCAATTTCTAAATGTTTTTGCTGGCTAAGAGAATTTTAGTCACAGATTACAATGACAAATGCCAATGATGCTGAATCATATGAACAATCTCCAAATGGTGTTAGAATTGGAGTGACTCTGTTTAAATATAAATATGTGATTGTTGGCCGGTTTTTGTCTGGGCTTTACCAGAGACTACTTACAAAAATTAAGTGACCATCCCTCAAATATGATTAATCTGAGTCTTAATGTAGTTCCAACAACTTTATAGCCCAAAAACATAATTGACAAAAAAATAATTAATGTTAATAACACTGGGGTTTTTCATTGGAAGAACATAGTGTAAGCTTTCTAAAAAGCTTGGTGTTATATTATTTTTGTCAGAAAAAAAAACAAATATACTAAGAAGGGGTGAAATGAGATCTTCGTAATTGGGGGTTATTAATGTAAGCCCCACATATGTAGGTAGGTGTTATAAGTGTGATACCCTGTTACATCTATGTTTTAGACTCCTATTTTGAAGTAGGAAATGAAGTAATTGTGGAACTGTGTAGACAAATTCGGCTTATACTGTCTCCTCATCCTGCTGCCAAACAAGCATTAAATAACTTATTTTACTACAACTTTACAACCATTTGTAGGGTAGCATTTTGTGAACCTTGGAGGAAAAAAAAAATCCAGACAGTGTCGATACTGCAAAGATGGGACACATTTTTACTATTAGGTCAAGCTTTGTTTAGATTTAAGCAATTTTAATGCAATTTTACTCCTGTTTCATTAGGTCTTTTATTAAACAGAAACTCACAAAAAAATCTATCCCAAAAAATGTGGCAACTAGATAGAATTTGACTGTGGTTTGATAATAGTTTTAAACATCTACCATTCTGACACCCTGCTTGTATGCGATCCATTGCATACACCGCACACAATGGTTGCGTTGACCGAATATTTTCCATATTCGTCCGTTTTTTTACGAATGGTGACGGAAAAACTGAAGTCCACTTGTTATTTTGACAATTCACTCCCCTGACCATTTGGTGCAGACATCCGGGCATTTTTAGCTTGGGTTAAAGCTCGGCGTACAAGTAACGAATCACTAAATTAATAATAAAAAGAGTTGTATGAAGCCATCTGAGCATCATCTTAGACCGGGAGGCTTTGGAAATGCGAATGTTACCGGTGCAGCTCGTTAAAGATGCGCTTTAAAGAGGCCAGGGTCGTGCCAACCAGCTCTGCAAAAGAGCGCACGCTACGGCATTTTCTGCTGCTGAAGCGATATAAAGATAGATTCAGAGATTCTTTCCGACTTCTGATCACTTCAGTCAGAGAAATGTTTCCTGATTTCAAAAATTCGGCTGAACTGTAGCTTGTAGTTCCAGTCTCCAGTATGGCAGCAGACATTGACTGTAGCAGAGCCCAGATTCAGCCTGTAGAACAGTGGTCCCCAACCTGAGGTTTGTGGGCCCCTAAGGGGGTCATTAGAGATTGCAGGGGTCTGCTCAATTTTGTATGTGCTGAGGTTGTAAGACTTTTGATATATATAGCTTCATATTTTATACACCTGGTGACACACAGAAGGAAAGAAAACTGTATAGATATTGATATATCTTGAGTCATCTTGCTGTCTTAATGAGGTAAACTAACATATGACATATAAACTAACACATTGTTGTTTAATGTATTTGCATTGCACTAAAATGCATAGATTTTAATTGGCATATATGCAACTGAAACAGGCAGCCTAGTGTATCCCAAATGTTTCAAAATTAAAACCTTTATATAACATTATAATCATTATGGCCTTAAGTAAAAGTTTTTTGGGGGGAGGTGTGGCTTAAGCTTTATTCTTTAATGCCATTTTTTAAATTTCATTACTTTTACTTTTATACTTTAAGTAGTTTTGAATCCAGTACTTTTTTACTTTTACTTGAGTATAAAACTTTACTTGATACTTCAACAAGACCATTTTAGACAGTATAGACTTTATAGGCAATATAGACCTGTGTGGTCTGTGTGGTTGGTATGGTAACAACAGGTCTTCAACATATTTTGGTGCTAAGCCATTCAATAATTTATAAACTAGTATGAGTATTTTGAAGTCTATTCTCCGAGCTACGGGGAGCCAGTGTAAAGATTTTAGTAGTAGGGTGATGTGCTCTACTTTCCTGGTTCTAGTGAGGACACGAGCAGCAGCATTCTGGATCAACTGCAACTGTTTAATTTACTTTTTAGGCAGACCTGTGAGAACACTGTTGCAGTAATCAATCCGACTAAAGATAAAAGCATGGATGAGTTTTTCTAGGTCCTGTTGCAACATCCGTCGTTTAATCATAGAAATGTTCTTCAGGTGATGGAAGGCTGACCTTGTGATTGCCTTTACGTGACCCTGGAGGTTCAGGTCTGAGTCCATCACTACACCTAGGTTTCGTGCCTGATCAGTAGTTTCTACCTTTATTAACTGAAGCTGTGTGCTGACTCTTGATCGTTTCTCTTTAGGTCGAAAAATAATTACTTCAGTTTTGTTACTATTTAGCTTGAGAAAGTTATGGCACATCCATCCATTTATTTGCTCGATGCATTTATTTAGGGTTTGAATGGGTTCAGAGTCCCCTGGTGACATCGTATTGTAGAGCTGAGTATCATCTGCATAGTTGTGGTAGTGGTAATCTTGTTGGTTGTTGTAAACTGGTCTAGTGGGACCATGTAGATATTAAATAGGAGGGGCCCTAAGATGAAGCCCTGGGGCACCCCAAATGTGATTTCTGTTCGTTATGATGAAAATTTGCCTTTTGACACAAAGAAGTTCCTGTTCTTTAAGCAAGACTGAAACCAGCCAAGTACTGTACCAGAGAGTCCAACCCAGTTCTCCAGTCGTTCCAATAATAAAACATGATCAACAGTCTCAAATGCTGCACTGAGATCCAATAGAACCCGGACTGTGGTTCTACCAGTGGCTGAATAAATACTTTTTTGCCCTACTGTATATACATTTTCGTGTCCGAAATCAAGAAGTTTAGGAAAAAAGTGAGAAAGTAAGTAAGAGCACAAGCCTGTCAAAATCACTGCAAAGTGATGACATTAAATTTAGATCCTTGAATCTCTGGTGTCACTCATCAAAGTGACCAAAAAAAAAGTAGTGATGGCAAACTCTCCAGTATAAAATACAAATGCTGCTGTTTAAAAAAATAAAATTATATATATATATATATATATATATATATATATATATATATATATATATATATATATATATATATATATATATATATATATATATATATATATATATATATATATATAAGTTGCCAAAGTTCAAAAAAGGTTACATCATTACAGCATTCTCATCAATAAGCACAATAACTGCCCTTAATATTCTTTTTCATAATATTAATAATATATTTATTGATGCTCTCATGGAAGCAGAGGTGGTTAAAAGTAACTATCCCAACCATACTGTTGAAGTACATCATCATCATGATAAAAGAACTTCTTATGATAATAATTCTTAATACCGATGTATTTTACGATTACTACAGAGGGGTTTAAAAGTACTCTTAGCAATTTCAGTCTTCCTGTAATTCACCACAATGGGGAAGAATTGCCTCTGACAAAATCTGACAACCATCACCTAAATACTTGATATTGGGGAGCCAACCAGTAATTGGGCACTTTTCTCTACATAATTCTTCTAATTGCACTACTGCTTTTAAAACCAAATTCTGGGGACATCGTTCGTTATGACACTTAACTCTGTAAGTAGTTTTTCTGTTTAATTTGTCACAACAGGATGTAATTTGGCTCCTAAAGGAATCACTTTAAGCTAGTGCTATGTGGTGTGATGGAAGGGGAGTTATATTAGTCTATGTCATCTTAGGTCAAATGTTCTCTCCTTCATTTGGCTTAGATACAGAAAAGAAACAGCAGCAAGTTATGAGTAAGATAAAGTATTTTCTTACTAGAGAAACTTTATGCTCTTTAACTCCTGCAGTCACCACAAGGTCTGCCTGTTTACTCCCTGCTTTTGCTATAACAGCTTCGACGTGTCTCCAAAAAGCAGCCAGACAGCCATCTGACATACTTTGGCTAGAAAGGTCTTTTTTTTGTCAAAACAATTCATTTTCTGTCTACAATCATAGACAGTGACGGGCTTTTAAGATGGTGCCGTTGTGGACACAAAACTATCCATATATGGTTGTGCCTTCCTGTTTTAGTAGATGTGACTCAAATTACTGTTTTTTTAGAAATTTACATTTCAAAATTATGTCCCCACTTTGAAAGCTGATCGGAAGGCTGATTGTGATTTATTTATTTTGCATACTTCGAAGGTTTTTAGGCCTTTTGGCTCTAAAATATGATGATTGATGCCTAAAGGGAAATTTAGTCTCACAAAATATTTTTGATCAGTGAGAACCTAAATTTTTATGTCATGAGCAGTTTTTACTGATATGCCTTGGGAAATTATGAAACCTGTTCTTTCATTATTCAGTAATGCACAAACGTGCTCTTCTACTGGGAAAACTGCAAAAGCCTTATAAAAATTGCCATTTTTGTCACCCTCCAAAATAATTGTAATCACATTGCCATGCCAAATCTTTATCTTAGAGGAGAGAGCACTAATTAGCAGTGTCATAACACGTAAGTGTCAATCACAGAAGGTGAAATAAAATATGGCTTTCTTGAGTCTCTTGAGACTGGTCGACTGGGATAAGGGAGAGAAAAACCTATGCCACACTTCCTTCTCCTGGACTTTGCAATATTCTGTCCAAACTTATTGGTCTTTGTAGAGATTAGGCTTTGGAGCTTAAGTAAAACTGACAACTATAAGGAGTAAGATTACATTTGTTTTGCACAATCTGCTGACTTACAGGTTTTACATGAAATTATACCAAACTGAAGAGAAATCTGGTTTCTGTCTTCTCTGCATGTCTTACATTCTGCAACAAGACAGAGTCTGTGCCAAATTACAGGATAATAAAAGCAAGATGATAATCATGTTGGATTACAATGCACAGCCTTGGCAAGATGTGTACATGTTATGTTGATGTTCAGGTAGGAGACAAAGCCGAAAACAGTGTGGGAGGTAGGGAGGCAATCAAAGAGAGAAATTGTAAGCGGTTGAAAGATTTATGTGGGTCTTGCACTGTGAGAGATTAGACGTGCCTTAATTTAGCTGTGCGAAGCAACAGGAAGTTTAAATCCGGAAAAAGATGCACCCTGTAGAGCTTACACAGTCCTCAGGGTTGTCATCTGCTATTATCTAACCACCCTTACTTGATTTGCACATATTGGCCATCATTTTGAAAGACTCACCGTGTTGTTTTAACCTCTGTTAAGCAAAAATACACTTGCTGTATCTACTTTACAGGAATTGAAAGAAAATAGATTAAGAAAATTCTGTCAGTTCATTGTTTGCGTGAGATTCAGAGGAAAAACTTGGACTACGCAATTTTTTGTATTGTTTCCTCATTAGTGGTCAAGAGAAATCACCTAGTCATGCCATGTTACCATGGCAGTGAGCAATGTGATTAAAAGAAATATACTCTTAAGTGCACCCATATGTTTCTCAAAGCTTTACTGTTTTAACCAAATGACTTATAATTAATGGAAAATGGGAAGAGATCTACTGAATATGGTGACCTTCTAAAATTACCATTCATAGTTAAGTGCAGGTCTGTCTCAATTAACCAGAATAGCATTAAAATGTGGATTTCTTTCAGTAAGTTATATCAAAAAAGAAAATGTATGTATTACTGTATATTATGAAATATATACTTGATGAAACTTTAATATGCACACCTGCTAGCAAGTTTTAAGTAAAGCAGTTCTTTGACATCCCTTTGCCTTCAGAACTGCTTAATTTTTGTGGCATAGATTTAAAAAGATGTCTGGAATGGTTCTCAAAAATGTTGGTCTGTAAAGACAGTAAAATCATGCAGTTGCTGCAGTTTTTCATCTGCACATCCATTATAGGTATATCCGCGATGGTGCTCTACTGGATTGAAATCTGGTGCCTGTGGAGCAATTTGAATTGTTGTGAGCTTTTTTGGCATGGTGCATTATTCTCCTGGATTTATCCATTAAAATGTTGTTGTGATTTGGTCACAAAGGGATGGAAATGGTCAACAGCAAAAATCAGGAAAACTGTGGTCTTTAAATGTTTTTCAGCCCAAATTGTGCCATGACTCCCCAAAACAGGTGTCAGACTCCAGTCCTCCAATGCTGGTGTCCTGCAACTTTTAGGTTTGTCTCTGCTTGCTCTTTTTGCATGGATTACTGCTTTAATGCCTAGAGGGGCCAGTCAAGCGCAGTGAAGTTGGTACAGTATATTTTTTATTTTGGGCAGTGTGGACAAGTCCTGCTGGAAATGAAATGGGCATGAATCTTGACAGCAGAGAAAAGCATGAAGTGTAAAACTGGTAGAGGGCAACACTAACTTTGAACTTGACAAAACTCAATGGACCAACTCCAGCAAACGTTATGGTCTCAGACCTTGTCTCCTCTTCCTCCATACTCTGGAACCTTGCTTTCCGAATGAAATACATTATTGACTTTGATCTGAAAAGAAGACTCTCAATCACTGAGCAAGAATCCATTTCTTTTTCTCATTTGTCCAGGTAAGATGTACTTAAAGTTGTCTGTGCTTCACGAGTCGTTTAACGCTGGGTTTAGCCACAGTTTGTGCATCGGGAACCTCCCCAAAACTCTTGAATGGACTTGGCATTTCAATCCTATCAAGGTTGCAGTTATCTCTGTCGCTTGCGTGTCTTTTTTTTCTCATACTTTTACCCTCCTCTCAACTTTCCATTAATCTGTTTAATTACAGCAGTCTATGCATAGATAGCTTCTGTAGCAGTGTCCTTTTGCACGCCACCCCTTTTGTAGCTTACTATTTTTTTTTATCTTACCAGTATATAACATTTTTGTAAGAATCTTGTTTTTGGATTTCATTCACAGTTATGCCTAGTTTATACTTCTCCGTCAGCAGAGGTGCGGAGACATGCAACGCCCTTATCCATCAACCCAAGGGCTCTCCAACAGGCATGCAAGGACAGACGGAGTAGAGCCCAGTTTTTTAAACCTTCCGTTAAATGCAACGAAGAGTGCACGTCTTTTATTGGTCAGCCCAACATCAGCCCAAGATCATTTCACCAGAACTGTACGCTTTTGTCGATGTAACTAGTAGTCAACGCAGCTTTTGGGCACTAGATGCTTTATATTGCAAGGCTAATTTATTTAATGTGTTCTTTTGGTGATTTTGAACACCAGGTGGTGTAGAGAACAACAAAACAGATCGTTGTGTTTGTTTGTTTACATGCGTTTTTAGAGTATTCTATGACCTGCACTTGTAGCAAAAAAGCTTTCCAGCTCTATCAAAACTCTTTCTGTTGGCCATTGCGCCTTGAGTGGAGGTGCGGTTACAAGCTCAAGTAAATAATTTGTAGTCAACCAGACGTCACTGCAATGGTAGGCAGACCTGCCAGAAAAGGTCTACACCCCCTCTTGTCCTGGCAAGGAATTGCTTCACTGAATTGCAACACTGGTACACCAAAGGAGAAGTACAAGGAAAATTTCTTCGTCAATACTTGTGCATCTGGGTGCAAACTTGTTGACTGAAAAGTATAAACTAGGCTTAAGCCATTTGCCATAATCATCAAAATTAACCTAAATAACCAAGTAAAGTGAACACAATGTGTGTTTTTAATAAATCAATAAAATATTGGGGGTTCACTTTTTCAATTACATTATTGAAATAAATTGACCATTAAATCTTATTCTAATGTATGAACTGCACCTGTCTAGTTAGTCTTTTTATTTTAAATACAATGGTAAACTAACTGTAAGTAGCTTGGAAAGTTGTCAGGTTCTTTATTCCATCCAGTTTATCCTACAAATTTTAATTCATTGCCACTTTCTGGTCCAAAAATATTTAATTTGTTTAGTGCTCTTTTTGACCTGATGACAAAACAGGGGGAGGGTTTTGCTGGTATCTTGGGTATGCATATCTGAGTAAGCAGGTGCAAACACATAGCATTGTTGTTATGTTGATGCATACTATCTACTTTATATCTACTATAATATGAATTTAGTTTTTAAATATTATGCTACGAAAATCACCAGAACATTTTCAGTTTTATATGCAAGTTCCAAAACAAGAAAAAAGAACCCAATTATTACTGGAAACATATTTCTCATTAGGAAAAGTATATTAACCTATTTGATATTCTGAGTAGCACTACGGGCAGTTAAAGTGCCCAGTGAGTGGGCACTTTAACTGCTTGTTTCAGGTCTGCTAAAAGTATTTTCCCCCCTGAATCCAAGAACTTAAGCTTTCTAAAAGTTTAACTGTATTCTTCTTTGCTCAGTCATCCACTTTCTGTTTAGAAAACATTTCTTTAGTTTTGATTTGAAACTTTTTTTGGTGGCTTTCCCAAAAATCCCAGTCTGTTAAAAATAGTTTTGTACTGATTTTCCAGCCTTGTGAATATTAAAGGTTTTTGACTCCCAAAAATTCAAATTTGTTCATTTAATGATCTAACATGATTTGGCTTTTAATCAGATCTGACTTTGGAAACCTTTTTTTTTGTTTTTGTTTGTATCCCTTTGGTTTTTTGCTTTTCTTATGGTTGTTCTTTTATTTACATTACCTTCACTGTTGATTTCTCGTTACATTGTGTCATTTTTGTGAAGCACTTTGGGCAGTGTCACTGTTGAAAATGTGCTATACAAATACATTTGACCTTGAACTTGACCCTAACAAATACACACCGTCAAGCTCACAATGACAGATCTCTGAACTAGAAATACCAAAATCACATTTTGTCGTTACCTTGTATCTTTTATCTAATTTGGTCTTCAAATACATTGCTTCTTAGACACGTTAACCATAATTTCACCCTAACCCTCATTCATATTCTTTTGTCTCAGATATATAATCATCTTAATCCTAAAATGAATGTCATTTCGTACCTTTCCCATTTTGTACATTTGTTGTTTGGCTTGGTATGAGCCCAGTTTTCTTCACAACACTTCCAACTGATCATGCATCACCACTTCATCCCAATCAGGTTTCTTTGTTTCATATCCTCTGTGACAACTGGCAGTTTAAAATAATGTTCTATAATTTACTTATAGTCTAGTTTAAGGACGTGTGGTTATTGGAATCCAGCCTTAAAGATAAAACACTCTAAAGCAAGCTCAACAGTGTGGTGCAAACTGCTATATATCGTACATTTGTGTTTATACTCATATTGCTATTGTATTTTTTTGAAGACTCATTAAAATTACAAATCAACCAGAACACATTTTGACCATGACATTTTTATTATCTTTACTTGCTGGACAGATTTATTTATTTATTTATTTATTTATTTATTTCTTCAAAGAGGATTTAAAGCGGAGGATTAAATTACTTATGAAAAAAAGTTAGATTGGAGATTTAATAACCTAACCGCAATACTGATAAATACAGACATTTATCAGATTATTTTGTTTCATTTTTGCTAGCTTTTTTCGCCCATGCCTCCTTCACAGAACCTCTCTCCCTTTCCTCTATCTTCTGGTGAAGGAGGTGGAGAAAAGTCCTCCACTTCAAATGATCACTCTGAGGCAAAGGAGCTCTCATCTCTATTGCTCTCCATCTGTCTTGCTGTCTGTGTCTGTGCCACTGCAGCAGCGCCACTGCCAAGATGTCAATCACAGCCCAGACCACGCCCAGCCCTCCCCCACGCATTCGCTGGTACACCAGGCAGCGCCTCCTTTTGGCGCATTTTTTAAACAGTAAATGTGGGTGGAGTAAGACTCTGGTAGGGGCATGAGTTGCACTTTAAGAAAACCTGGATAGTCTGGGCCTATACCCGCTTTATGGTAGAGGACCCGGGTTAACCTCTAGTTATCCTCATATAGCTTGTCTAAGATTGTGTACCCTTTTTTTTTAAAAAAAAAGAAAGAAAGGAAAAGGTCTTAATGTGTGAACCAGCTATTTTGTGTATTTGAATGCCCCCCCCCCCCCCCCCCCCGATTTTTACACCTTAAGGCATTCTCACTGCATTGCTAGCATCCTGTTTTGGGTGTGCATGAGTCTGTGCATAATGCCTTAAGCTTTCTTTTTTTTTTTTGTGACCACAGATGGTTCATGATAATGTAGCCACAGGGTTTCTATGTGTGTCATGGCTACTACTTTAAATGATGTGTCTGGTTCTGTGTGTTTGTTAGCTTTTTCTATCACTCATTTGCTGCCCTTGTGCCACAGATGTTCCATGAAGATGCTGCCGGGGGATGGCAGCTTGTTGCTGTGGATGTCAACAAACCACATGGCAGAGCGCCTGCTTGCCTTCAGGTAAGTACACCACATAATGAGTATGCTGCTGGTGTGAAGTACTGCTCTCAGTGTCCCATAGGCAGTGGCATATTCTACTTGTGTGTACAAAGAAACATTCAGTAAGCATCATCATCCATTTGAAACTTGTAGCAGAGTTATCTGCGCATTATTGTTTTCACATGCGTCACTGTGTTCAGCTGTTGCGTCTAAACCCAGTGATTCGATTACGAATGAGGAAAAGTTAATATTTGATGTGCAGTGCTGCAGTAATGACTTGTACTTGATGGATGCCTGGGTTGCCTGGGTTGTGCGAGTCAAATGGTTGAGCTTTAAAGATAAGCTGAAAGCTGTGGTTCTTATTTAAAGGTCTCATTCACTTTTTTTAAAAATAAGTTTGCTGTGGTCTCTACTTTTAATTAATGCCTTGTGAGTTGTTTTCTGTGCTCTCTCGCTCCGGTTTCAGGAGGTTGCAGTTTGCCGGAGATGTTGGTGGGGGGAAACGTCAGGATTACGAGTTTTACTCAGTAGTGATTAAAAAAGAAAGTCCAGAGTGCTCAGAAGGTTCATCCAAAAAGTGTGGCGAAGGTGCTCTTTGGTGGGAAAACAGGGTAATCAAAAAAGCCTGAGGCCGATATGCGTGGGCTGTAGCCCACATGTTTAAGCATTTTCTATATGATATAGCCATTTAAAATAAAGGCTTTTTATATTTAAAGAAGAGTGCCTTGGATTTTTCTTATTCAGTAGTATCCATGATATGCAAAGTCTCTCCTCTGATTGGCTAACAGCAATGCGACTCTTATGCTGCCTCCAAACAAATAACTAACTTAACTTACTTTACTGATGGTGTTCCAAGACAAATCCTAATTTTCCCTGTGACCTAAAAGGGACTGGCTTTTTCTGACTTGCTCGATTTTGCCGTCTATGTCCTTTCTGCGGCAAATACAGGCAATGGTGGTTGGAGAAAATGTTCACGTGCAGGATGCATATGTAGCTCAGAGAGACTGACCGTTTTTCAAAAAGAACAAGTAGTTCACGGCTTCTCAGTGAATGAGACCTTTTAAAGCTGGGATGCTGTTGATAAGGGTTTGGTTGGGAGTAAAAGGCACGGCCCTCGCTGTGAGAGGCTGCCAATACAGTACGGCTACAGGAGGGAGGACAGCTGTCAACACTCCTTCCTGGAGTAAATACTTCTCCAGAGCTTTTAGACACACACACACACACACACACATACACGCACACACACACACACACACACACACAGAAAGAAAAACAACAAATAAATACAGAGAAATTGGATAGAGAATGAGAGAGAAAATGGGAATAGTGAAAAATGCAGCCTCCCTGTTAAAGTAGTATTCTCCCCAGAGCCCTATCTTCAGTAGGACTGAAAATTTAGATGGAGGGATAACCAGAGGGGTAAACACAACTGACTTCCCTTTGAGCCATGTGCAGCATTACATGCAGCTCTCATCGACGTTTTTGTTTCTCTCCTGCAATCATACTAATAAGCTCTTATTGTTACTTCGTTCCAAAAAAGACCTTCTGCCAGAGGAATAATCACAGATCAGGCAAAGAGTAGAATAAGATCATGTTCAGACAGTTGTTGGCACTGTATTATATACAATGCACTTGTAATAAATTATTTGTGCATACTCTCTCTAGAATCCCTATGATTAGTACAGAAAATGAAGGAATGTTTCACTGTCTTTCAAATAGCTTTTTTAGAGGATGTCAGTCAGATTTTCTAGTCTGGTTTAGATCAAAGCAAATTTATATGGCTCAGCACTGACCTAAAGCCGATTGAGAGTCTGTTGCAAGACTTGAATCTTAAATCCAATATGACTGATCTTGAAGTAGTTTGTTTGTCACACAAAATCGAAGTAAATTCAAGTTTGTGGGAATAAAAAGACAAAATGTGAAAATGTTCAATGGGATATGAAAAATTTTACAAGCTGAGTTGGTTATGTGATCATGTTTACATGATGAAACGTGAGGATGATTAGGAAATGTTTGTTCAGGACAAAAGTAAATGAATTGCCACTTTCAGGATGGGTTAATGTTTTGGGTGGCAACATTTTTCAAGCCAGGTAAAAATGGGGAGCATTATTTACCTTTTGCTAATATTTAGTGGTACGACTTTCTTACGGCCAAACTAAAAGACTCGAAACTTAGCAGGCTACAATTTTTGTCAGAATCATTTTTTTCATTGTGTGACATTCTTTAACTTTATTTGTTTATTTCTGTTTGCTTTACCATGTCAAGTGTTAGGCATGAGAATAAAAATAAGAAAAGGCTTTTGTGTTTGAATAGTGCTGACACTGACATGAATCACACTGCTTGAATTCAAAAGCCATCAGTTGTTTTGGTTGTCACAAAGTGACAGCATTCTGTGGCATGTCAAGCCATCTGATTGCTCAAAAAACATTTTAGATTTACTCAAGGCTTTCCAGAAGCTGCAATATGTGAGGCAAATGTTTAAGGTGTTTAAAGCCACCTTATTTCTCTCAATTAAAGCTTCTATATGTTGCAAATTAAAACCTAAAAGTATATCTCTAATGTATTTTGATTTCTGTAGGCGTTTTCAAACGACACACCGTGGCAGCATATTAGGTTAATATTGTCAGCAGGGTGTGTTTTATGAATGCGCATTGGCAGCATGGTGATGCGCAAATATTGCGGCATCCGTGCCAGCATGCTTGACAGTATTATTACCGCAATATTGCCGCAGCGTTGGACTTATGAATGAAGGTCACGCCTTGCCGCAACAGAGGGTCATGTCATGATAATGTGTGGAATGTGCGCTGAGCCCTGGTTGGCAATATTTAGCATTTTTAAACTGTATCAGCTGAAATGGCAAACTGGAGTGATGGAGAGGTCCAGGAGCTTCTGACCTTTAAAGCTGAAGAGCAGATCGCCAGACAGAAGGGCATTCACTTTTTAGAGCGGTTCGCAAAAAGACTTGAGGAGTGGGGTTTCAATCAGGATAAAAAACAAGTTACAACCAAGCTATTTTCTTTTTTTTTTTCTTTATTTATTTTTTTTACGTATCCTGTTTGGCATTGTGGAGCTCAGAATTGGTGTCTGAGTACCAAGTAGAAGCCCAACAGATTTACTTTCACAAGCGGAGCAGTACAGCTTTTGCTATAGTCCTCCACTTGATATATGTGTGAAAAATATTTATTATGAATTGTTGGCGTTTTTATTTCCTGATGTTATGGACACGGAGACGGAAAATTAAGGAGAAGAAAGAAGGAAGATGAAGAAGAGAGGTAGGAAACAAAAAGTCAAGAGAGAGGGTGAGTTGAAAATACAAGAGAGGAAGGGGAACAAAGAAAACACAGGAAGACATTGAAGTCTGCCTCCATACCCACAGGACTGCAGAGAAGGGGAAAAACAAAACAAAACACGGAAAAGGAACATCGACAAAACAAACCAAACATTGTGAACTAAGAATTACACAACCACATCACACAAAAATAGATATAAAAATACAACAACAATGTCACAGAAAAACTCATGGTACCAATTAATCAAGCTCTAGTAATGATAACCTCAGCCCAAGAATATATCCTTAAACACCCCACATCTATGTGTGTGTGTTAGCATGCTGGTGCATATAAGGTTTCTCCATAAGAGTGTTCGATAGTTGGTGTGAGCAGGCATCAATCCGTCTCCCAGGAATCGATGCAGACATGAAGGAGATCAAAGACGTCCAAAGGACCCCCAGAGCCCCAGGCGGACCCGGGCGGGGCCGACCGCATCCCCCAAAAGTGGAGCAAAGGAGAACCCCAGGGGAACGTCCAGCGGCAACTATGCAGGGGCCCGGGGGGCAGCAGTGACGAGCCCACGGGCCCGCCGGCAACCGGCCGCGCCAGGGCGGGCGGGTCATTGGACCGGAAGAGCCGGGGCCCAGGGGCACATCACCTCCCAGCAGGGACCAGACAAGGGACCGGCCGACGAGTGGTCCCCGGGACTGCAGGGGCCGCGGCCGGCCGCCACACGCCGCCACCACCCTAGGCCAATCCCCACCGCCAACATCCCAGCGCCCCACCCCTGCTCTACGTCGGGGCGCCCCACCGATAGCCGCAGGGGACGGACAGCATCCCCAGGCCGGGCTCAGCCAGCATCTGGATACCAAGTTGTACCAGCTCCCGGGTCCTGATCCCGCGCAACGCAGAGCGGCGAGACCAGGCATCCAATGAGGACCAGGGCCGGTCCAACCCGCCAATGAACCGACCACGCACGGTGCGCACAGAACAGGTGATCAAACGAGCAGAGACGCCGGATCCGCATCCCGCTGAGCCACCGAGCAGGCACCACCCAACAATCCCAAACCTGGCACCCCTCAAAGAGGTGCCCCAACCAACCAAAGGAAGATATCGGCCCAGCGCATCGGCCGGCCGACACACCGGCCCCCAGGCCCGGCCAGGCACGCACCAGGTCCGAACCGGATTGACCACCGATGCACAGGCAGGCAGGGGCCCCCGTCACCGGCGGGGAGTGACGGAGGGGAAATTGGCCCCCCATTAAGTGTAAGGCCTGAGGTGCGCCAGGCGAGGGGGCAGACCAAGATCCAACCTGACAGGTTGACAAAGACATACAGACACAGTCATACGTTCCCTCCCTCTTAAACCCATACATTCTCACTGACTCACCAAGACACCCAGAAAAAATTACGCTGTACCCTCACTCACACACCCCATACACACTTTATGCTCCCAGGTCCAGGTACCGATGCCCCAGTAGAGCCACCAGCCCCCGGACCCGGGAGATGGACTCCCTACCTTCTAGGACGGAGACAAGCAGACCGCCAAGGGCCCCACAGTGGCAAAGCAGCCCGACAGCCCAGGACCCCGACCAGACCGCCTGTTCCTCCTCCGGACCCCAACCCCTGATGGCCCGTAGCGAACAGGGGTGTGAAAAGATCCCTAGCCTCCATCCTCCCGCTCGAGTATGGCGTTGATGCGTGTTGTTATAATGTGCATTTAAAACAGAGGGGTGGGATGTGGGGAAGGCAGCCACACATCCCCCAACCCCACCCCGAGCCCTCAGTGTCTATATGTGGTTTAACAGTGGGCACCGGCACCAGAGGTGAAGCTGATTGAACCGCTCCCCCTCTGGATGCCGAAAAGTGTGCCCACCCCAAAGTCCCTACATATGTGTCGCGTGAGAATGTTATAAATGGGAGTGTCTAAATTGTATATTAAAATTGGGACCGGGATAGCGAGGAGGGAAGCCCCTCCTCGCACCCCAGTGATGTGCCCATGCCCCAAGACCCTATATGAGTGGTAAAGTGATGGAGCGGGTGGACAGAGGTGTCCAGGGATGGGGAGGGAAGGACTGGGAGACAAAATGTCTTCCCAGGGAGCCAGCTCCCCCACTGACCCCAATAGGCACCGCTGTTCACCGGGATCCACCAGGGGAGGGAGGCCATGGCACGTTCGACCCGGGGCCCATGGCCACAGCACCACCAAGCCCCACGGACCCCAAGGCCAAGCTATTTTCTATGTTTATCACAGACTCTTCCATCTCACGGTTTATACGCCAGCCTGCTCGTCGACAGTCCTGGCTTGCAAAATCATTCATATGGAATTATTCAAATACAAAGTTCTAAAATGTGGTCTGCATTTGTTTTAAGTCCCCCCTGAGTCAATACTTTTCAGAACCCCCTTTTGCTGCAGTTATAGCTATAACTTTTGGGCTAGGTTTGAAAGCACATATAAACAGAACAGAAATGTATGAATCCTTTATTCAAAGCCATTCCATTGTAGCTTCAGCTGAATGTATGAGGTTTTTTTCCTGCATAAATAACATAAATCCAGTATTTAGATGTTTGCGACCTCTTGTAGGATTGCCTTGTAGAATCTACCCATTAACTCTGACTAGTTTCTCTCTGGTGATGCTACCATGATCACCATATACCACAGCCAGGACAATGAGTTCAGGGTAATGTGCAGTGTTAGTTTTATGCCCGATATGCTATGTTTGATGTAGGCCAAAAGCACCAATTTTGGTTTCCTAGTTGGCTTGTGGAAAACTGCAAAAAGGACCTCAAATAATTTTTCCTCAACATTGGTTTTCTTCTTGCCACTCTTCTAAAATGGCCAGATTCGTGATGGCAACAGATTGTCTCACCTGAGCTGGGGATCTCCTGTAGGTTAGGATGGGGCCCTTGGCTGCTTCTTTTGATTAATGCTCCTCTTGCTTATCAGTTTTCCAGAGCTAGGGATAATTATATAATTTAATTATGCTATAAACCTTTCCATGGCTTTGTCTTTGACCTGTCTAATAGTCTTCATCACGCTTTTTGTTTACTAATGTTCTCTAACAAACCTCTGAGGCCTTTCATAGAACAGCTATATTCATACTAAGACTAAGTTATTGTCAGGTAGAGCGGCACAATATATGTAGTCACAGTATAGTGCAATACTACTAGATGTATTGCAGGAATGTCTGGATGCAATCTTTGGTAAGTTAAGTATTTCAGATGTAATGTATTTCAACTCTGCCTTCAATTATATATTTGGCCACTCGATTGGACTTTCACTGTTCTTTACCCCTATGCATTTTGTTTAAGCTATGTCTCAGCTCCGAATGGTTGCATTACCTCCTCAGCATGTCAAGTGCTGCAGAAGCATGTTAATCACCCATTTCATGTGTGCAGCAGCAGGGAAACACCAAAAATAAATAATAATGAATAATAAATAAATCTTGCTTTATTCCATGTAAATATTTCTGATCATGTTGATAAAACCTGAAGAAACATGACAATGAAGAAAGGCAGGAGTAAAGGAAGTGTGGGTTAATCATGAGCAAAATCACTTAGGGCTGCAGCTGTCGATTATTTTAGTTATTCTGTTATTATTTTTAGTCATTATTCTGATGGTTAATGGAATAAAGAAATTGAAGACATTTTGCAGTTAATTAAATGTTATGCCTTAAGCCTACTTTAAGAGCAACATTAACACATTTTGCAACGTTGAAATAAATATTACCTGTTGTTTCGAGGCGACGAACTAGCTGGTGAACCCGTGGCGTACAGTGGATGCTTCTTTTTAAGATGTTGCAGTATTGAGAACATGCTGCTGTGGAGCACAAATTTATTTATGCAATAAACACACTGAGAGTACTGTCTTTTTCTTTCGGTGTAGCTTGTAGTGATCCCATACTTTTGACAGTTTTTGTGGTTTTTGTGGTGGTGTTTTGTCTTTACGCTCTTCAATGTGTTAATTTCTGTAGGGCATCCTTTAATACTTTAGATATGTTGGTAGCATAACCTCAGTAATTGGGTTGTGTGATCGAAATAATCATCCAGACGTTAGTCACCATAAACAAGGGCATTGTATAATTTAAATGCCTATCCAGGCGGACACATGGTGCTGTATTGTAATGTTAAAAATCAACAAAATTGAGTTGTGTCAGAATAAAGAAGGGTATATACATATGGATTCTTCACTTCTCAGATTTTTATCTGAGCAAAGTTTTATAAGCTGTGTCCTTTTTCCCTGGACTCCTCAATTATCTTCCATTTAGTTTCTGTCCATCATATAATATCCCAATAAAATAGATAAAGTTTTGTGTTTGCAGTGTTGGAAAAACCAAAAGGGGTGTGAATACTTTTGTGACTATAGTTGTGTTCCAGTGGCACATGAAGATACCAGGATAAAAAATGATTCATGAGTATAGTTAACTGTTGAGGGGTTAGAACATTCCTCATATTTCCTTTATTAAATTCAAATAGATAAATATGCCTTTACTCTGGTGCCAGTGCCGCTAAACCCTCACAAGTTCAATTATTCTATATTCAGTAGCCACTGGTAGACATGTTGTTAGAAAACTGTGATAAGTGATAAGCTGCCCATTAACTCATGTAGAAGGTAAATATTGTCTGTAGACCTGGGGTCTCTGTTGAAAGAATTTCTGAACATTGAGCAGTCAGAGATACATAATGTTAAAAAGATCCCAGATTAAAAGCTTCAATATTTACCAAGTACCAAGGCATCATTGAAATTGTAGGTCCACACTAGTGTTTGCCTATTTGTCTGTGACATGTTACACATGGAATCAGGTTTTTTATCTTTCAAGCTATTTTTCCTCATGTTAGATTGTGAAAAGAATCATAATGTTATTGCATATTATGAGATTCCTGGTTGCAACCAATAATTGTACTTTCTCTTCAAAATGGTCTCGTGTTCATTTATGTCAGAGGGGAAATGTGCTGTTGATTGGACAGGTAGAACAAAGAAAAGTGATAGACACCCAGCCTGCATGGCCATCTGTGAGTGCTGGGGAAGTGAAGTGTGAGTTTCTGTTCTGCTCTGCCTGGCTCGAGAGTAATTGGCCATCAAATGATTAAAATGTTTCAGAGCTGGCAGGTGGGTGCTTTTCGCAATGAGGTCACCAGCGTGTGTCCTCCTTTATATAATCCCTGTATACCTGTTGGGGTGGGGGGTTTTACCACCTGTATGTTTCCGGTCTGGTCCATGTGTCTCTGGCTGTCAAGCCTGTAATGCCAGTTGATGCCTGACTGTTTGTGCGTGACCGTGTCTCCCTGGTCTGGGTAAGTCTGGGTCCAACTGGCTGCATCAGTTGGTTATAGCACATAATTGATTGAACACCTGCTTGTTTGGGAGACTGAGAGGAGATAGCAGTAGCACTTAAAAGGAGGATGTCTTAACCCTCTTGTAGTGTTTTTTTTGTAGCCCTTGCTGATTTATTTTATTGTTATGTTGAATTATGCAAAAAGGAGTTAATAATATTGACCAGTAATTAAAAATGTAATTTGTGCTTATTTTTTCTATTGTATGAAAGTTAAAAATGGGTGATGTGCTCACGTTTTTCTTCCGTTAGTATGGTAGTTGGTCCTGCTAACAGCAGTACTTTAAAAAGTATTCACACATCATATTACGACAACAAAATTTAATCTATTTAACTATCCCCCTGCCTGTTTCTGTAAAATGATGTGCGTCTAACCCCCCCTTTGCGCTGGACAGTGGCAGCTGCGCTCTGTGGTTGCTGAGCTCGGTGTCAAAGTGGTTCCGTGCCTCCCTTCTTGGAGCACGGCTGTCCATGCTCTCCGTCCTTATTTGGAGCGCAGACAGCTGGGCTCTGTCCACACCACTCTTCAGACACTGGACACTGTTGGTTGAAGTTCAAAATCAGTTTGTCGATCATCTCACAGGCGTTTTTGCTGGCCCTGTCCGGTCCTGTGTTGTGTAGAGGAGTGACACGGAAAGTAGGAGAGAGTCGCCCACTCCTTCTCAAAAGTTCCTCCCCGAGCAGACACTGAAAGTGAAAAAAAGCATCCAGCAAAACAAGCAGATAAGTCCCCTTTGCACCATTCTATTCCAGACTCAGTCTCACCCAGTTGGTTGTCCATTCAAAAAGAACGTTCTGTCCAGCTGTTCTGTTCAGCTCTTCTGTCCAGCTGTTCTGTCCACTGTCAGCTCCTGGAGCCCCCAGGCTGGTGAGACGAAAGTGAAAGAAGAAAGTCCTCTATGCAAGTCTGTTCCGCACTCAGAACTCCCATCATCCTCATGGGTTCTGGTTTGACAGGCAGCGAAACAGAGCCTCTCTGTCCTGTCGTTGTCGCACGCTAATAGCACTTCTGACACCAACTGTTGTGGAAGAAAATATCTTCTTCCTTTAAACAAGGATGAGGCTGAAGTCCTGATCGGCATTTTCTTGTATTTTACAAAATTCATTGGCCAGTCTTGTTCAGGAGCTTAGCTTGGCAATGCTCTGACTCTTCCGCCCCGTCTCATGTCTCCCTCTGACTGAATAATCCCTCTGCCTCAATCCCCACAATGTTATGTCTTCATAACAAGTTAACCAAACACTTCTCACTGCAGCTGGAGGGAACGAGGTGAAAGGCCTCCTCACTGACATCTGTTTAAATAATCTCTTATATGGCGTATTCCCTAGATGGATTTACTAAAATGTAATTAATCAATTAATTCACATTACCTTGAAATGTTTGCCTCACAACGTCAACAAACTTTAATCTATTTAACTTGTGCTTTATGTGATAAACCAACACAAGGTAGTGCGTAATTATGTGGAGTGAAATAAAACATAATTTCAATTGTCAGGCTTTGCCACAAATTCTCAAATTCAATTTTGGACTCATGCTTTGAGCTCTCACCTTGCTGAAAGGAGAACACCTGAACCATTCTCGAGTAATTGAACTCTTATAAGTCGTATAATTGTTTTTCATTCTTGCCACTTCTCCATCTTGTTAGGTATGTAGTTGTATTTTACTCTTTCATATTCAATTGATGGATTAAAAAGCATAGTCAGAGATTTTTAAAGCTTTGGATATTCATGAACTAATTTGGTGTGTATATTTATTATGTGTTCACTAATGTTTTCTAAGAAACCTTTGAGACCTTCACAAACCAGCTGTAGGGTTCTGAAGTTTTTTGATGGGTTTTATTAAGGGTTATCAGAATAAAATGGCCCAAATGAAAAATGCACACAACACTTTCCAGGTTTTCATTAAAAAAAAAAGTTTCTTCCACCTCTATCATATAAGTTTTCGAAAAAAAATGCTTGAGAGTGTATTTGTAAGGTGTGTCTGGAATGAGCAAGGCAATGTGTTGTCTAGGCTAGAAATGGGCCTTTTAAACCACAATATTATACACATATTAAATGCCATTATAAAAAAATGTGACTAATCGTTTAATTCAGTAATAAAACATTTTTTAAACGTACCTAATAATCTGAAGCAGTGCAGCTGCACAAGTCAGTAATACATGTTTTCTGTAACAATAGAAAAAGAGTTCCCACAGCTCACTTAACCTGGACATTTATTTTGTGGTAGCTTCATTTTTGAACCCGCATAGGGTACAAAATGGCATGTTAACTGAGAAAACAAAAGCTGACATCAGATAAGTAACTTTATTTTATTATTCATTTGAGACACTGTGGTGGGCGGAGCTCCTTCCATTCAGCTTCCAGCTGCAAAACATAGCGGTTGATCGTCACTGAAACATTTTAACAAACATTAAAACAGTCAGAGGTCCAGTCTGCTTATAGTTGATCACTAAGCAGCGCCCTTGGGCTCAGTAACATCTGTGGTAGCTAATAGCAACCACTAACGCTAACTGAAGTTGGAAACCAATAAACACAAAAACATAATGTTGAGCCGTAGCACCGGTTTTGAGAAGCTCCATAATTAATGTGGAGTGTGGCTCCAGCGCTGCCATGGTGTCTGTCGCTACCCTACCCGCATTTTCGCATGCAAAACAATTTCCGGGTCATCTACATCCCAGCAATTAAATATTAAAAGCAAATTCTTTCATGCGGCCTGTTTTTCAATTTTGTATTTTTGAGCCGAGACAAAAATGTAAAACATGAGAAACAAGGCATTTTTTGTATTTTGTTTCCGATTTAAAAACAAATAACAAAAAAAACACACATCACATTTTTGTTTTTTGATTTTTGTTTGTCAATCAAAAATAGAAAGAACGAATGATACACTGATTGTTTGTGTATGTGGCTTATCATTATTTTATTTAATTCAAAATACTCATAACTTCACATTACATTGATTGCAATGAATTAAACTGAATTAACATCTGATGTTGCATCTTGACATAAGTGCGTTACAGAATGGTACTTGTCACCATAAGCAAAATGAGAAACACTGTCTACTTGTATAGCATTATAATCTGAATTTAAAATCAGACCTATTGTAACTTGAAACAAACTCAAGAAAAATATGAAATGTCTGTTTGAATAATTGAAACAGCTTCTGATTAATTATCATTGTTGCTCTGTCAATTAGCTGCAAATGTTCCTCTTCCTTATTGTTTTCCTCGTCTGCAGAGCTACAGTAAATGCAGAGTTATTGATAACCTGGTAACTCACTGAGGTGCTAAGAGGTCCACTGAATGTAACACTTTTTTGTTTTTACTCCTTTCTGTTAAGCCAGAGGTTATTGATTCTCTGGAACCTTCCCTTTCCATTTAGCTCTGATCTTTACCCCCTGGATTGCTATCATTTAAAACTCACACACATCCACACAACCTGTCAAGGTTATGGTCACTTTGTCTCTCGTGTCGAGGGAGAAGGCTGGTCCTGAAAATGGGAAAGACAACTGAGGAGAACCAATGGGGAGAACAAAGAATCACTGGCAAGCTATCATCGAAGATGGTTAAAAAGGACAGAAAAGTGGTATTGAGAGGTGCCTTAATGCCCTAAATGTGAAATAAAATTGTCAGCGGGAAGAAGGTTCACATAGCTATGAAATAAATGATGCTTGGCTGATTAGTGGCAAGTTTCTATATGGAATAAGTGGCTCACTACCCACGATGCTATTCTGTCATGGGGTATCATGGTCTCTATTACACCCAGAATGAGTTTTTTGTACCTTGTTTGCTTGTCTAGTTGATGGTTAATGGGCACCCCCTCCCCATTAATGCGCATAGTACACAAATATATATAGTTTTCTTATGTGATCTGCTAAGAAAATAGGCTTTGAAACTCCTGATGTGGGACTCTTACAGTTTTTATCTAAATTGAATTTTATCTTCTGCTTTGGCTGATCAAATGTCCATCCATCCATCCATTTTCTATACCGGTCCATCCTAACGCAGGGTTGCGGGAGGGCTGGTGCCTATCTCCAGCTGTCAAGGGGCGAAAGGCGGGGTACACCCTGGACAGGTCGCCAGTCCATTGCAGGGCCTGATCAAATGTGTATCAGATTATTCCACTCTGAACAGAGATTCTTTTAAACACAGTTTGAGATTTATAAAACCTTTATTCTGTTAATGAATACCAAGTACAATTTTTTTGTGTCCTTTTTCAGTATTGGGACCACATCAGATTCTGAATATAAATACACTTACAGAAATGCCCTTTACCACAGTTGTAGAATTTAGCCATGGTTTGACCCAACAAAATTACATAAAACACATACAGCATCTGTTCTCATCATCCATAATTTCACTAAGACAAAAAAAAACTTTGTTTCCTCATAAAATATAAATGATAATCCCCCTGTCTCACTCATTATCTCATCTAAAATATATTTAAAACATTCCTAAATAAGTAGATAAGAAAATACAGATAAGAAAAAATAAAAACAGAATTGTCAAGGTCTTGACCAAGCAATTGTACTTAGATTATAGATGTTTTGAAACAGATTTTTGATGTCTGAAACTTGTTTGTGACAACAAATGTCTGATCTGAGCACTTCGTTTACCTCTGGGATATGGCACTTTTCATGTAAGAACCGCCACTTCAGAGTTTTTGAATACATCTCTTTATTCTTTCCAGATTTATGTTAACCAGATACAGAGCAACAAACAACATATATGGAGATGGAGGTAATTCAAAGGTATACACTGCAACTAGAACTAGGATATAGAGAAAAAAGTTTAAAAATACTGCGAAAATGAAGAGTAAAAGGGTGCTGACAGATGGATTATCATGGTTTATTAAGGTCTGTATTCCAGCCAGACATGAGTCAGCCTCCTGTTGTTAGGGCCATAATAAGTCAAGGATTCTATTTTACTTGAAGTCGTTAAAGATTTTACGCATCCATTTCCTCATCCAAAAATGCTTTGGAGTTACAACGCACAATCATGTTAAGAGATTTCTAAATTAGGAGTAAGAGTTGCAGTTCCACATAAATTCAATCAGCATTGTAGAAATGGAAAAAGAGGAAGAAGAAGGGGTGAGAAAGGCTCTCTTTGTTTTGTTTTTTTAAAGAATGGTATTGCAGAGACTGAAAAGATAACTCAAATGAAACAGTTTGTAATCCCAATCAGTTTCTTCTTAATCTCAGTAAACAGGAGAGAGAAAACTGTCACAGGAGTAGGTGCCAAAACAGGTCCCAGTCTGCTGGTGACAGTTCCTGTGTGAGTACTGCTATACTGTGCCAGCAATGAGCACATGTGCTACACTCATCTCGTGTACCAGCAGAAAGAGCATTTGTGCTCCTTGGCAGCCAATGCAGGGAGACAGTACATGAGGAAACCGTCAATCTGCCTCTGTGCTTTTCAACTCTTCCAGCCAATGGAAATGTCCCAGGTGTGACACATGTATTCCCAGCTAGCTTGCTCTGTATAGTAGATCATTTAGTGAAACAGAGTAAAAAAAGAAAGAAAAATGGTAATAGTTTAATTATGGCATTAACACAGGACCAGCTCAATGTGAATCAAAACACATTGTAAATGTAAAAATTACATATTGGATACGTGGGGAAAAAATTATTGTAAACATGAAAATAAAAAAAACTGTAAACCTGAAACTGTAACCAAATAAAACAAGTCCAAAAATGACAATCATATATATATATATATATATAAAACTATAAATTATATTAATACCGTCTTCCAATACTGTGATACATAAAGAATGGAGATTTTGTGCAGTGTGGACTCCTCACACACGGCACCGAGATAACTTAACATGAAATGTGGCTAACAATAAATTATTAATATTTAAACAGGTAACGGTATATTATTCACTTACTGTTCACTGTTGCAGGGACAAGAGCTTTTTAAATTCGTCTCAAACATCATTGTCATTTTTTGTAGTGCTAACATAGGTAGTAGCAACTCGCAATTCGTCAGCCTCCTAGGCAAAACGTTTTTGCCTTTGTCATGTCTCTGGATGTACTTATCAGGTTGTAAAGTTTTATACTTCCAGCAGCAAAGCTGCCAAGTTAGTGTCAATTTTGATGCATATATTTAAAGAACCCATTCTCTGATATGTGTTATATCCTAATCTAGATTTTTTTTTGACATACCTACTACTTAACCCTTGCCTCAGTCATAGTGATTTTTCTACTTGCAACAGTTGAACATATTGGTGTGTTTGTGCTAGTATTTCAAAAACACAGCCAGAGGTAAGACTGGCATAAAAAGTTTTTTGTTTTTTTTCAAAATTGTAGTGGAGAATCATATTGTCCAGCATTGAATGAACTAGAATAGTTGTTGACATCTTGGTCATGAAGGGAATGGAAGTATCGTCTGCTGGAAGGCAAACTAGTGCACTTTGCTATTAGAATAATGTGAGGGTGTTATCTGGTGAAGTGTCCAACATATTTAGCTTGAGAGGGAAAAAGGAAAGACTGCAGGAAAGATTTAAATGTTATTCTCAACAGAGCTTGAAACGGAGACTCTATCTCTTCATGAAAGATGTGATAAATGCTTATTGTTTTCCAGTGAGCTCAGCAGCATTTCTCTGCAGTGATTCCCTAAACCTTACAGAGCATGCAGGCAAAGTCACAACCTTGTGAAAACATAGTGCTTCATACACAGAGGCATTGACATTCTGTTCTATGTCAGCCCTGTTTCATGGTCATTCTCTCTCTCTCTCTCTCTCTCTCTCTCTCTCTCTCTCTCTCTCTCTCTCTCTCTCTCTCTCTCTCTATATATATATATATATATATATATATATATATATATATATATATATATATATATACACACACACAATCCCATGTGGTTGAGCTTTTGGTTGTTGAAAATATCAAAAAGCTTTGACAGGTCCAGTCTCGGTCAGGAAACCTGACCTCTGTGTGTGGAGAATGGGCTTGTGTGTTATCTTTAGAAGAAACAGCCATCCCCACAACTTCTGTCTGCAAACCAACACAATAATTTGATGGGAAAATCAACTATTTTGGTAACCAGCGATAGCAATTACTTTTTTTTTTACACAACTTGCCTTTTTCATGATGCATTCAGGAACAGAAAAGGGAAATGTTTCTTCAGATCTTTAAAATACCAAGCCAACTTGTATAACAAATCCATCTTCAAAAATCTTCCCAATAAAGTATTTAAGAATATTTTTATCATCACTTATTTTTTAAGGCGGTAAACGCAATTGTAGATAAGACTTTCCTGACTTGAAATAGTTTTAACTGTACAGCACCATGCAATTAATTACATTATTGAAAAGTCAATTTATCTCAGTAACTCAATTAATAAGTAAAACACATTATCTAGATTAACTACACGCATACTGATATTGTCAAGCTTTTATTTCTGCTAATTATGATTTTCTGCTTACAGCTAATGAAAACATGACATTAAATATTAGAATATTACATCAGACCAATAAAGCATTTTAATACAGAAATGTGGGCTTAATGACAAATATGTTTAAAGAATACATACTATGCCTCTTTAAAAAAAATTTATAATAGGTCTGTCGTCTGTACAGAACATGTTAATGAAGTTTTTTGCACAAAATCACTTCCATAAAGTATGCTCACCAGTTCAATTCTTGACAATTTCAGTCCCTTTCAGAATAAGCTGTTTAAAGGGCAGTCAATTTTTTGCAAATTGGCACTTGCAGACCACGCCCACCCATCTTCTTACTCAGCTTTGGGTTTGCCACACATAAGAATGGCATGGAATTGGAATTGGAGGGCAGGGACTGACAGGTGAGGGATGGAGTTTGACAGGTGAGTGGCAATTAAATGCAAATCCTACTTTTTGTGATGTCACAATATGGCACTTTTTCAACGGCTTGTAGAAGCACAAGATTAGACGGCAAAGATTTGCTAAAAAAATGGATGGTTGTTTTTATTCATGTTTGGAGTGTTTACAGAGGCAGTAAAGACCCAAATGGCAACACAAAAGGATGAAAAAGTTTGCATATTATGTCTACTTTAATACCTGCTTTAGAGCAGTTATTTCCAAAAGATACCTTTTAATGGCAAATTAGCGTTAAATGAGCCTCATCCAAACATCATATTCTTATTTATTGAATATGACTAAGTCTGTTTATGTGTAGGAGGAAAAATGGCTGTGATTCCTCTTTCCTGGAGAGATATTACTGCAAACAATCTTCATCAGCACTGAAGTTTTCGTCTTGCTTTTTCACTTTTTTCCATCTTTTTTCCATTCCATCTTTTTTTAGAATGAGGGATTCTACCCACTCACAAGCTGTTTATTTGGCCTTATGTGCACAAATTGAAGGTTCTGATCACATCTGTCACATTCCTACTTAAAAAACCCCATCAAAGATTGCAATATGTTTTTGATGCTTAATGCCATTTGATGTTATCAAAGGTGTTGAGGTCCGCTGGCATTCAGAAGTGAATTAATTGCCGCCCTCCTTTATTTTCCAAAGTTGTCTCAATATGAAATGATTCTGCTTTAGATATCTATGATTCTATAAATAATTACTTCTGATTGCTTTAAAATCATATACTTTAGCTGCTTTACTGTCTACATGTTTACCTATAGTTTCAGTCATTGGCTGACAAATCCATTATAAGACCCCTGTACCTGCTACCACTTTTTATACCACTGTTCCATCATATGTATTACAAGGGTTGTTGCCTTAAAGCCTAATCTTGTTTTATTCAGTGCCTTACAAAAGTAGTTACACGTTTTTCAGCACAACGTAACGGGTAACTGGAAAGAGGAAGGGAAAAGGACACATGGGTGAGGTGGGGGGGGGGGGGGGGGTTGGACTGTATTGCATACCTGCAAACCTACCCATAGATGTCTGTCTACCTTAATTTATAGGCTGGGCAAGGAGAGTGTTAATCAGACAAGCAGCCAAGAGGCCCATGGTAACTCTGGAGGAGCTATAGATATCCACATCTCTGGTCAATGCTCTGAACTGAACAGCACTTTTCTTGTCATACCGACAACTCTAGAGCCACATTCCCAGGCACACTCACAAACATGCACATATTAATAAACTGATATTCAAATCAGTAGACAACTTGTGGTTAATTGCCTTGAACATGTAAAGCCTGGTTCACACTGTGTGTTTTTCTGCTATTGTAGACAAATCTTTTGTCTACAGTAGTCATGACAAAAAACGGTGCATGTGAGCATGTTATGCGTGTCTGTGGCTGTCCCGTTTGATGGCTATTCCAGCATCTTATTGAGTATTCTTACTACCAAATCCAGCGTCCGACAGTCTGCACTGTCAGAAAATCTACGACTTTGGTCTGCAACCAACCAATAAAAATACACCCAGGGAGTGACGCAAAAAACAAGTGACCAGAGTACAATGCGACAGTAGCAGTGTCAACATTACCAAAAATGGAGACTACACGCAAGAACATGTGGCGCAACAAAGAAGCTGAATTTATTAAGCTTTGGCAGCAAAGATAGTGTATGACATTTTATCGTTGCCATCTAGGGTATCTTTCCGCTTTTAGTGACGTATGCCAGTTACGTTGGGGTGTTCTGCTAGCGCGAGATGTCTTGCAGTTTGACTCGCACAGGGTGCCTCTTTTCTAGAACTCACACAGTATGGCATGAAGCAGTCCTTTGTTACCCCCAAAAACTGCACAGTGTGAACCGGGCATGGTTCACAGGCAACTGAAAGCTGTAAACAAAGCAACAGCTTTTCTATTGCAAATAGCCTACCTCAGGGTTTTTCCTAGGTCAAAAAAGGTCAGTGGTGGTACTCACTGGTGGACTTGATAGCACGCATGATCCTTTTTTATTTCAGTCGGCCGAAATTAATTTCGTTAGTAGCCCATACCGTGATTTCAAAGTCATAATTGCTCAACAAAGGACACATTGTTCAATAACCAAATGTATTTACAGCAAGCCAAACATATATACACACACTCACAAAACACACCATGTAAATGATATCAGCCATTGTGGTTCAAAACCACTAGCTCTGTGTTTTTAAGATCTAGGGAAAATGAAGAAAAAGTTAGACTACTTTAAATTACTGGTAACACTAGAATATTGCCTCAAAATAAACAGCAGATTCGTTCTAACTTATTAATGAACCCTTTATAACTTTATTAAAAGGGTGATAAACATCGGTATAGTGTTAGTTATTCTTGTGCAGCTTTATTTACTTACTTAATTAGGCTAGCAAAGTTGCACAGGTTGAATAATACTTAAAGAGTAACTAAACCCCAAAACAACTTTTTTTGCTTATAAATTGTATAAATAGGTCTTTACCAATGCAATCTGTCAGTTTCTGGGAATTCTTTTACATTTCCATGTAAATTGTTTAATTCTACACTTTTTGGTCTAAAAACGTCTTAGTGCTGCCCTATTAGGGTTGATGTGTGGCTACTGCATCTGAAATTTGTGATTGGCGGGAAGCGGTACATATCCACTCTTTACATCACAAGCATGGTCTCACAGACAAGCCCGTGGGTTTGGGTATAAAACCATCTCTCAGACACACTCGCTCCGTGGCGAGTTTGGAGTTGGAATTGCGAGTTTTGAGGTTACCATCATTATCACATTAGCACTTAGTTAGCATAGTTAACATACTGTTTTGAACGTTAGCCTAAGTTAGCATTACCACTCAGAGACTGGACCTAACCTATCTCCCTCTGCCTCAGCAGCACCGGCCTCGGGCAACGCTGACTCAGCGCCCTGAGCCAGCGGCTCGAATTGATACGGCTCAGGACCACTGGGCTCCTTAAAGCCTCCCTCTACCTCTGGTAACGGTGGAGGAGATCCGCTGGCTCAGGGCACTGAGTCAGCGCTGCCTGAGGCCGGCAGGGGTTCATGAAAAAGCAAAATCCCGCCAATGACAACATTAAAAAAATTCTACCAAAGTGGCCAGTGCCAGGAGGCATGGAGGGGTGTGGCCAAGTGTGGAGGAAGAGCGGGGGGGGGGGGGGGGGAAGTGGGGGTGTGGTCAGGAGGATAGTGACACATCGCTTAATCTGACACTGAAACATGGACAGTGACTGAAGCAACGTCAGTTTTGTGACTGATCGATCTGATCTACGTTCAACTGTTTTGAACGTTAACCTATGTTAGCATTACCACTCACAGACTGGACCCATCCTGTCTCCCTCTGCCTCAGCAGCACTGGCAGCGCTAAGTCAGTGCCCTGAGCCAGCGGATCTCCTCCGCTGTCACCAGAAGTAGAGGGAGGCTTTATGGAGCCCAGCGGCCCCAAACCGTATCAATTCGAGGCGTTGGCTCAGGGCGCTGAATCCGCGCTGCCCGAGGCGGCGCTGCCGGTGCTGCTGAGGCAGAGGGAGACAGGATGGGTCCAGTCTCTGAGTGGTTATGCCAACATAGGCTAACGTTCAAAACAGTATGCTAGCTATGCTAACTAAGGACTAATGTGATAATAATGGTAACCTGAGAAACGCAATCGTTCAAAACTCGCAATTCCAACTCCAAACTCGCCACGGGGTGAGTGTGTCTAAGAGATGGTTTTATACCCAAACCCACTGGGGGGGGTGAGACCATGCCTTTGATGTGAAGAGTGGAAAAGATGTACCGTATTCCGCCAATCACAAATTTCAAATGCAGTAGCCTCACTTAAACTCTAAGAGGGCAGCACTAAGATGTTTTTAGACCTAAAAGTCTAGAATTAAACAAGTTTACATGAAAATGTAAAAAAATTCCCAAAACTGAAAGATTGCATTGGTAAAGACCCATTTATACAGTTTATAAGCAAAAAAAAATTTTTTGGGTTTGTTTGGGGTTTAATGTATAAATATCACTTTACCCCCTTACAATTAATTTGCAAAAGTTAATTAATAATGAAGTTCTGGTCTGCTGTTTATTTCAATCATGTTCAAGTGTTAGGCTACCAAATTACAGAAGACCAATGAATGCACATGGCAAGCAATGCAATGTATCAGAACCAATGTTGCGACTGAGGGCACTGTTCCAATGCCCTAGACTAGATGAGATTTTCTATTAACCAACCTATCGTGGGTCAAAGACGCTGGGTGGCGCACTGCAAGTGTTTAATTGTGATCTGCACAGTTTTTCAAAGTTCGGATGGTGAAATGAGTGACCGGCGAGTGACTGTCAATTGGATTATAATGCCTCTGACTATTATGACTCACCACGACTTATCTGTACCGCGTGGAACATCGCTTTGTCATAACTAGGGCTACTTCTATTTTTAACTGATGTAATGCCCCACTACGCAGCTGCAGAGCTTTATGGACTTTTGATTTTCCTGCATAGGCTAGCCATGAGTTGTCGGGAATTTACCCATCATGCAGGTTGCACTTATTAAATTAGAAAGGCTTGTGGATTCGAATAAAAACAGTTTGCAATAAAAACAATGTGCAAAACCTGTGTGTTCAGACATATCAAAATAAAATAACCCAGAAAACAGAAAAAGTTTGCCTCAAAAGGTCGAGGAAAAATGTCAGAAACAATGAAAGAAGAAATAACTGGTAGGTCTAGTAGGTGGCCTATATATTCAATGAAAAGTTGGTATAATGAGCAAAATAGAACAAAACAGAAAGGAGGAAATAATTATATCTAGAGTAGGATTTGGTCATACAGGCCTAGACAATAAATTATTTAAACATGGGAAACATGTTACAAGGAAATGTGACGTTTGTCTTCAAGAAGAGACTGTTGAGCATGTTATATTATTTTGCCTGAAGTATACTGTTGAGAGAAGGGAAGTGGTACAAAATACTTACAAGATCTCAAATTGCAACTGGACAGCCAAGACCTCTTAAACAAAATTTGTAGTTCTGAAAAAAAAAATAGCTGAGATATCTCAAGAAGATGACGTTAATAGAAATAATATAGTTTTTGTTTGTTTTTAGTACTTTGTAAAAAAAATAATTAAGCATATTTATTATGCATTGAACGTTGTTTATTATTTTCTGTTTTTTGTTATATGTTTTAAATGTCCTACGTTTTTTAACTACCCATACGTTTCAAACTATCCTTGAATGCACCACAGATCCACCATGAACTTCTGCCCAATGTTTATGTGTGGCTTATAAAAGAAAGATCAGTCTTATATATTTGCAGATATCTTGTTTACTTTTTAATAAATTTTACACACCAAACAACTTTGTTTGTTAGTGGGTGAAATGAACCGAGAAAGGTTTATTATTGGTGAGATGTACTGTGACAATACTGCATGCACATGTGCAGATCATTCTCATTCTGAGTGTCTGGAAACAGTCTGGGTGCAGGACAAGCCGGGTCTCTAATCTGTAGAGAATATCGGCGACAAAGTTTCACAAAATGTAACTAAGGGTGGTCAGAAATGTCGCTAGATTTGTCGCTAGGCGCTTTTTGGAAAAGGGGTCTGAAAAGTCGTTAGAAATAGCGACAAAGTCGCTAACTTGGCAACACTGGTTGGGTGACTTAATGCAGGGTGTCGGCTCCGTAACCCATGTTCTCGGCAACTCGCTTCTTACTCAGAAAGGTGGGGGCGCCGAACTCCAAAACCCCGGCGGGAACTTTTTCAAAATAAGACCCAGAACTGAGAGACAGAGAGCAAAATAACACACACACAACAGATATCTGTTTCACACTGGACGCACCTGCAGATGGGAGCCAGAAAAGATCTGACTCGCTTCTCTACAAGGGTGTACCATTTTTATTAAAGAAGAACAAAGAAAATATCACATGACTCCTCTCCCCTCCTCCTACATCTTAACAGGTCAAATATTTTCTCCAGGTCTCCTGACCTGGTTTTATAGCCGTACCATGAACTAGAGTTATAACCCATCCTCCCTGCTTTTAGTTCATATCTTTGCCCAAGAGTTTTATTACTTAAAACCTTACCCCCATAAAATACTGGTAAACAGTCATGTTTTACTACCCTGAATAATATAAACAGGCCGTTTACCTCTAAATGCTTACTAAAGATATATTTAAAACATATGTACTGCATAATAAAAAATAGCCCCAAAAAAGTAGAATACAACAAGGGTCATGCATTGATTTCAAAACAGCCCCACCACTGTTGCTGCGTTTGTCTCGAGTAACTGCAGTTAAATCCCGACCATTGAGCGCATAGACCTGACAGACCGCGCTGAAAGTATTTATTTATTTATATCCCCATTATGAGCGGTGGCGGCAATAAATTAGAAAGTGGCGGCTGCCATTGAGGTCCCTATGTAGAAAAACCCTGTACCTATCTTATGGAGCCACAGTTGCCCTAGGTAGGATAATCTGTTGAGAGGGAGCAAGAAGTTGTGCAGTCAGCAAATGTGGCCTATAAAGAAAAGGGACAATAAGAAAGCTATTGTTGAATACGATCCAGCAAAGAAATGTTGTTGCTTGCCAAAAGCCACGATAAGGACACAGCAAACATGTGGAAAAAGGTGCTCTGGTCAGATGAAAGAAATAAGTAAATGTGTTTGTGGTCTGAAACTGTACACACTATTGTCCTAGTGAAACATGGAGGCCTCCGCGTAACTATTTTGGAATGCTTGGCTTTAACAGTGACTGGGAAACTTGTCAAAGATCATCCAAGGATCAATGGAGTTAAATACACAACAATCCTAGAAGAAAACCTGTTAGAGGCTGTCAAAAACTTAAGACTGAGGTGAAGGTTCACCGACTAAGTTCAGTCCATTTTACCATCATATGCTGCCAAAATCTGTACATTACTTTTGTGTGACAAATAAACTAACCATTTTCACACATTGATCACATGTTGCAGATAAGTACTGCTTTGTTTCCACAGCAAATGATGAGGTCCTCCATCTTCCATATGTTCATCCTCAGTATGGTCGCCGTGGATGTCATTGTTGCTGCTAGCAACTATTATAAAGGCGAGAATTACCGAAGACACTATGATGAGTTCTACCTGGCAGAGGTAAGAACTTGTTTTAAAAAAATAGTATTTATTTCATTATTATGAAAAACCTAGGTATTGTTTTGAAATTGTATTTTATGTCAACAGATGTAAAACATTCTTTGAATAATCTATGTATATGAATTACTTTTTACACTATGATCACTTTGTAATTTCTGATATTATAACGTCATTAACTACATTTAAGGGATAAGAAGAGGGCTACACAAAAGGTTAAAGAACAAAATTATTACAGCAAAAACAGAAATATAATGAAGACTTAAATAAGAGTCAAAATCCTTACCAAACATCACGTTTTCCATAAGGCATTTTCATTAGGGTTATTTAAAATATTAAGTGCAACATAAAGAGTTATTCCCCCATTTATTTAGGTAACACTTACAAGAATCAGGTTTATTGATTTATTGATTTGAGGTCCAAAACATTGTTTGTTTACGTGTTTGGTAAGCCACTTTACTTTAACTTATAACTTAATAATTTCGAAAAAAGGATCCCAAACTAAGAGCTTAGCAAATAACCAACTATAATTCAGCTCTTTAGACACTTTTTCACTTGCAGCTTGTCACAAGGATGCATTTTGTTCACGTTTCATTATCTGACTCCCAAAAATGTTTTTAAGATTGCAAAGTTTGACAACCAAAAACTAGTAGTAGTATTTTGGTCCAACAACTCAATCCAACCCAGCTATTTGTTTAAAATCGGGCATTTAATATTTGTTCAACTAAATTATAAAATATCCTCCATTGCATGTGTCAGGTATTGGCTGGATTTTTTTTACTATTCGTAAACAAATGTTTCTTATTAGCTATAGTAGATATATTTTAAGCCTAACTCTTTTCCTCCACTTATCCACTTACCTCAATTTTCAAGCTTACTTTGCACAGTGTAACAGCATGGCCACGTAGGAGATGAATAGAGATTTGTAAAAAAAAAAAAACTGCTAGGTCTACTGAAAACCTTTTACAGACCTGTAGAAAGTTTTTAGTTTTATCAAGTCATTGACAGAAAACTATACAGGATATAAGACTGGTTTAAAAGCGTTGCACTGTACTGAAAGTAATAAACACATTAGCTAAAAAAAGAGCACAGAAGGAAAAAAAACTGAAATAACACTCACCCAAAATATTTTATTCATAAATGCAGTGTAATTCAGAATTTATCATATGTTAATGTTAGGAGTAAACTCTCCTTTCTTCCTCCCTTGGCAGGTTGCTTTTACTGTGCTGTTTGACCTTGAAGCTCTTCTGAAAATTTGGTGTCTCGGCTTCACTGGCTACATCAGCTCCTCCTTACATAAGTTTGAATCTCTCCTGGTCGTGGGCACCACGTTGCACATCTACCCTGATCTGTATCACTCTCAGTTCACCTACTTTCAGGTATAAGCCCTCAAATAAATGCATAGTCATTGGAAGGTGTTTGCTCAAGTGTGCTACTGCAAAAATGGGTGTTAATCATATTCAAAATGCAAATCTGAATCATCTACTTGAAGAGCAATGGTGTTTTTTATTTCTCACAGTTTATAGTTGGTTGAGTCACACATAGAAGTAACACCACAGTCATGTATTAAATCAAAGGCACCACTGTCTGACCAAACCAAAACTTTGAACCTTCTTTCCTAGTAAGATACAGTTCTCTAGTAGTAATTTTCCCCAATACAGATTTCTTTTTGTTTACTTGTTTTCTCACACCTAATTTATTTTATATCAGGCAAAGATAACATGAGTAAATACTAATAGCAGTTATCAAATGAGGATTTATTTTAATCCTTGAGAAAAAAAACTATCCAAACCTACCTAAATCTATGTTAAATTTGTAATTACTTGTGATTCACCACATTCAGATTCAGTTCTGTTTCACTAGCCACAGCAAAGCCTGATCACTGGGTGTCTGGTGAATCAAAAGATCACTCAAAAAAAACCTGTCTGACCAAATGAGTTAGGCTAAAACATCTCTAAAAGCAACACATCGTGCCAAGATCTAATGTCATTCAAGAACCAATCAGAAACACAGTCATTGACAAATATCAGCATGGAATGGGTCCCAAAGCAGTTCTCTTTCATTGCATTCGTTTTGTGTCTCACAATGGGGAACGCCTCAGGCATAACCTCATCCGAAGCTCCTATTACATTCCGCCAGCCATGATAGGCTGGTGACAAGTCTGTCAGTACTAAATGAGGGGTCATGTCCCACCCCCTACCTACTTATGGGGCTGGCACTGCAGAGGTAAATCGTTCAAAAATCTCTTCTCACTGCAAGGAAAAGTTCAGACTGGTTTTCTCTCATTCTAACCGTTTGCCTGGAGCCTAGCTTAACTGTCCATAGATGCGAGTGTGAACTCGGTCACTGGTCGCATTGGTCTGGGTTAGTGGACATTTCGAGAAAACTAGTGCCCCTCCCATGGCACCATGGCTGGTGTAATGTAATAGGAGCTTCTGATGAGGTGACGCCTGGTCCTTATTGCAGAGCCTGGGTCATCTTGGGGTGACATGCTTGATACCGTTGACTTGTTGTCACCGGATATGAGCAGTCACGGCTTCACAGCCAGCCCGTTAGACAACCACATGGCATGTGATGAAGAAGACTCAGAGACAGGTTCCAACATTCTTATCACAGACGAAGATTAGGACGATGAACCGCCTCTGGCACTCCCAGTTCGGGTTGCAAAACCCACACCTTCAGGTGTCAGTCTCCACCGGGGAGAAAAAGGACCTCCTCAATGCTCCAATTAGCCCCCCCCCCCCCCCCCCCATGGGGTGTTTGGTGCTGCTGTCATGACAATGCAAAAAAGGTCTGAGGACAAGAAACGGGACTAAGAAGCACTAATATTGTGCCTTCCAGACGGGCACGACACACACAGCCTCTGCTCCCCCGTCCCAGCATTAAACGTTCACCCAGGCTGTGGCCGCTTACCTCCCACCTTCAGAATCCCTAAGCTGCCAAAGACTCAGGCAGCCCCAAATCATCAACCAAAGGGGATTGCTGCCAAAGGGTCTGTGGCCAAAGAAGCCCATGGATGCATGTCTAGATCAACCACTGCATCCACCTGCACTCAGACAGTGAGGTGGAAGAAGCGTATGCCCCAACATCCTCTGGGGGCTCCCAAACTATTCACTTGGAGCAGGAATAATTTTCTTTCACTAAAGGCCACATGTCCCAGGAATATTTAACCAGGGAGCAGGCCTTCTCTCCAGAGGGAACCCTCTGTATCCAGAATGGAGACTTCACACTGAGGTAGTCAGGGTGGTCTGGTTGCGTTACTGGCAGACTTCAGTGGACCTTTTTGCTTCTTGGGAAAACGCACAGGGCCTGATTTATCAAAGGTTTATACTTGTTAAAATGTGCACAAACCTCACAGAGATTTTTGAGTGTTTGCTCTGCATCACAATCCGTGAATCAGGATTTTCCCATTGGGATACACCAAACGAATACTATAAAAGAGAACATTAGGTTACTTTTGTAACCCTGGTTCTCTGAGTAGCATGTGAATGTCTCACCAAGCCACCGTCCTTGCTCCATCTTATCAAGGAAGAGGGGGTGACTTTTTCGAATGATCTGCCTGTAGGGAGTGGGACAGTGCCCCTCCCCTGGCACTGACAGGCTTGTCACTGACCTATCATGGCTGGCTTCTGATGAGGTCACACCTGAGGCATTCCCCATTATGAGACACTCACCCATGCTACTCAGAAAACCGGGGTTATGAAAGTAACCTAAAGTTTCTGAAGTATTGGGACTTCAGTAAACTACAGCAACAGCCATTGTTGGCAAAGGAAAACAGTAAGAACAGTATTAAACCTTCCCAGGAACGACTAGCAAACTGAACCTAAAGTTTCACTTTATTATGGATGACTTCCTTTTGTATTTTTAATCCATTATACAGATTGTCAGTTCATCACAGGGAAACAAAGATGCACACAGGACAAATACCGCTGTACTTCTAAGTCCATTCAGGGAGATCAGTTACTGTACCATGCATATTTTAGACTGCATGAAGAAGTTTCAGTGACGGGAGAAAACTTCCACATGCACATGGAGAGCATGCAAGCTTCATACAGAAAAACTGAAGGCCTGGATTCAAACCTAGGACCTTATTGGTGTGCAAGAACAGTGCTAACAACTGTTCCACCATGTAGCCCTTATTTTAAATTCCTCAACAGAAATGGAAGTAAAAGCAAACTGAACAGCTGAACCCAATAAGATCACCATTACCCAACATCCCTCTCTATGTGCACATCAAGAGATGGTCGCATAGCACAAAATCATTCTGCAGAGTGTTAAACCTCCATATCAGTTTTAGCAATCCCACTCAGTACTCTGCTTCTGACTAATTAGTGGTGTTTAAGAACAGCTATGAACTTACTTCTCTCAGTGGAAAACCTTTCTCTCCAACTTGATATTATATTTTTCCAAGTTTGAGTTTAAACCAATGACATTTAGCCACAAGTAATTAACCTTAAGGGTCCTTGGTGAAATCGAATGTACCCAGTCAATATGAAAAAAAAACAGGCCCAGCAATCCTAGTCTGGTGTTTCTTTCATTTCATTTTAGTTGTATCCAACCGAGGGACATTTCAGTGGTAAAGGTTAGACTTATTACATCCCCGTGCAAAATGTCACAGACTTTCATGCCCTGCTTACAGTTTTAACACACACTTGTTCATTTTTTAATTGCCCCACTCTGAACCCACAAAAAACTTTCTATCTGTGTATTATTAGTTGCTACCCAGTTTGGTGTTCGGATAATGTAAGCTTAAAACAAAGAGTTTGTGTTACATCAACAATGTGACACACTGACCTGTTCTGATTAGTTCCATGCATTTCTTTGTCTTGCAAGAAGCAATAGCTGAAGCATACACAGAAAACAATGCAGAAAAAGTATTTGTATTGTTCTCTACAGTTAATTATAGGAGTCAGACTCACAATGTACTTTGTTGAATAAAAACAAGGTTTTGATCAGTAGGAATGGTTTATAGGATTCCTTGTTTTGTTTTGCAATCCATTCGGACATTCAATGACAATTTTTACATAACTGCTGCTCTTAAGCAATCATTTCTTTGGCATTTCCTATATTTCTTCATGATCCGTTAATGCAATGCTTCTCAGATTGCGAGGAGTGGGGCCACCTCACGGTGAAACAAAGTCTCAGAGATTAGCACAAGGGTCAGGGCTAACCATGTTTATGATTGGGGAGAACAACCCCTCTATAAGTTCTGCCAGCTCATGGACTGCAAGGTCTGCAGGAACATGAGAACTAATCACAAAAACATTGGCCTGTCATGTATTTCAGTGGAGTCTGGGAAAGATTTAGGAAATAAAAATGAACAAAGGTCCTGATCATTATGTCAGCATGCATGAGGATTTGCTGTTTCCAGGTATTTTTTAAGACATGTTTTAATGCGTAGTTCAACGTAAGCATTTTTTAAAGATTTTCTTTCATCAAAATTTGAAAAACATGTTTTCACATTTTCTTGGTTTTTCACATAATGTTTTAGTTCTTTAAAAATGACAGGGAAATGCTAGAACCGCAGCACAGTTATTTGTGAAAATCAGAGAGTATATTCGTTTAAAGGTTTCAACTGAACTGTCCCCGAGAAAACACTTTTTTATAATGGTCTCACTGTGTCTTGATAGTTTAGCATAGCATAAAACGCAACATAATTACCGAGATTTTGGAGACATTTTAACCTTTGTTGATGATTAAGTCCAGAGTGTGTCCTCTGTTGTGGGTTGGTTGTTTGACTTGCTGGGTCAGGCCGAAGTTTTAATGTTTTTACTCGTCTATCTTGGGGTTAACTGTGATTAACTGGTTATGGTCGATGTATATTACAGGATAAAGGTTGCCGAAATAATTGAAGAAACTGGCATTAGGTATTGGGGTTTTACATAAAGTTAGAAATAAAGCTCTGCTAGGGTCCATTATCTGGAGAGCTAGATACGCAAAAGAGTTGAATGTGCCCAGGATTACCTTTTTTAAAGAGTTGTGAACAATTGTGGCTATGCCTCCACTTTGTCTGTTGTCCTACTCTTGCTTAGAAAATTTTAATTTGGAGGAGTTGACTCTTATCAATTTAGATGTTTCATTATTTATGTCTCACCAGGTTTGGGATAGAAATAGGACATGTAGAATGTGGTGAGTGATGAAGTCATTAATTAGAAATGACTTCACTGAGAACAACTTAATGTTTAAAAAGACTAGTTTAGGTCGTTTGGTGGTGGGTAGCTGAGCCTTCTGACAGGTGATCAATTTGAGATTTGATTTAATACAACAGCATTTGGTTTTAATTTTATGGTTTCTCCTGCTCTGCGATGGACTGGCAACATGTCCAGGGTGTACCCTGCCTCTCGCCTGATGATTGCTGGAGATAGGCACCAGACCCCCGCAACCCTGCATAGGATGATGTATTGAGGGATGGATGGGTTACTCCTGCTTATCAGTGCCGGAATACTACTTTCAGGTTGGCCAGACAAATCCTGTGAGACTAGAATTAATGTCCAGTTCCCTTATTTATCTACTTTCAGATGTCTGTTAGTACTAATTGTGGTAGAGGAGAAATACATCTAGTATCAGTCTAATATATCATTTAATATATAAGTCCCAGAGGCCTGGTCTAGGCCAAGTCTTTGTGTTAGCTGGGTTCCAATTCTAATTTGAGAAGTCAGTCTGTCAGAGAAAGCTTTAAAGGGAGGGTCATTTGGTGATGAGGAGTAGGATGACATTGGAGAACGCTATGATGGATGCTCTACGTCTTTGTTTCTGTTCGTGCCAGTGGTGTCGTCTCTGCTTGTTTTACATCTCACCGCGAAAAGCAACACCAGGATTTGTCTGGTGGGGAGACAGGAAGCGGTTGTTCTCTCGTAATCTTTGCGGACTGTGTGTCATGGTCAGCCCTTGGGTGTTTTATCAAATTATTTGGAACGTCCAGTGCTTTTTGATTGAGATACCAGAACATGTTCAAACATGTTCAGGAGTCTTAGTCCGGCTTTGTCGTGGTAGCGTTGATTCTTCCATGAAGAAATTGTTTGCACCACAGAATATTTTAAAGGTATTGATTAATGTTATTGGACTGTCAGTGCAGGTGTTTTTGAGCCATCTGTGGAGCATTCAAAGTCTGCTAAATCTTTCATCATTTCCAGTAATTGCAGTAATTCTACACATGAGAATCACTCCAAGAGATTGGTTATTAGTTATGCCATAATTTGTGGAAATCCACAGACGATTGCACAAACAGAGAGCACATAAAAAGTAAAAAAATAAAGTAAAATTTAAAAAAGATAGCATTTCCTTATCTGATTAACTTTATGCTCATTAACAACATCCACAGTCCTTTCCTGGTCTGGCTGTTAACTCCCTGCTCATACTATTCTTCCTAGCAATGACATTAACTGTTTTTGTGTCCTCATCCATTTGCTTCAAATTGCATCCCTTGAATTTAAGATTTATATTGTTTCACAATTCTGGGACAAAAAGTCCAATGACTGTTTTTAGAGGGTCAAGAGGAATCCACCCTCCCTTCCTGTGTTTATTTTGCATAGCTACCTATGCTTTCTGCACAGATGATCTTTACAGCAAAAGAACAGGCCGTCTGTTTTTGGGGGGTTTTTTGTGTTGCCTAACGGCCGTAAAGACGGTGGTGATCATCGTGAGTGACAGGCTTCAAGAGCCTGTTGTTTTGGAGGCAGCACCTTCATCGATATATGCTAGTGTAAACTTGTTTCTGTTGGCTTACTTACTTATATATTACTCGTCTGCTTTGAAACTCAGTGGAAAAGCAGATTTTGATGGTTCATACTTTTAAGTTTAAAGGTTTTTGGCCTTAAAATATTACGCCACTTTAAGAAAATACCCGTTGTTGCTAACAGCCTCTCATCCCAGAAACTGCTTTGTTTCTAGCCCCATAGCAAGCATCTGTAAAACAGAAAGTGGTCTTCTTAGTGTATGAGGAAATATGCTTCATCTGTCAGTATGGGTTCAGAACTTAAACATTGTATATTTTCTTTATTACATTCTGAACCAGTTGCCTGTCTTTGTTGTCTTTTTTTGGCTGTGGTTCCAAGGAATTAAAGACAGCCATTAATCTGGTTTAATGTTGGATTATAAAGAGAAATCTTTGGCCTGAAGCATCACATTGAAGACTTTGATCAATAGCTACTCTCTGGATTTCCAATCAAAGCCTGACAAAGATACATTACCTTTTGGGGGTTTCTGTCCCCACCAGCTATATAGAGGCTAAATCTGTTGACAGAGCGCAGAATCACCACACTGCTACTGGTAACATTCTGATCACTCTGCTATGATTGCAACTCTGATATATATTCACAGTTTTGGAATAAGTAAATAAATTGCACTGCTCTCTTACTTTGCTATGCAAACCTAAAGAACACAAAGCAATTATAAAATATATTTCTTTCTCACCCCTAGGTGCTACGTGTGGTGCGTCTGATAAAAATTTCTCCAGCTCTGGAGGACTTTGTCTATAAGATATTTGGTCCAGGTAAAAAGCTGGGCAGCCTGGTGGTCTTCACAGCCAGCCTTCTCATTGTCATGTCAGCCATCAGTTTGCAAATGTTCTGTTTTGTGGAGGAGCTGGACCGCTTTACAACTTTTCCCAGGGTAAGCAACTCCTCACATTCACATTATCAACCAGAAATTCAGTTTTAAAGTATATTGTTGCAAAATGATGCTAATTTTTTATGTTTGAGGTTTTATCTCATATGTAACACTTCTCTGCTCTTAAAATAGATTCACTTATTTTTTTAGAGAATTTGTTTTAGCAGCACTTTATGTGAGATGTCTTTTCTCCTCTACTAAACATTTAAATTCCCTCAATTCTGTTGAATTTCCATGGACTTTCTCAATCACTCATAGTTTTCATCCTATTTTGCCCTCTTTAGAATTTATTGTGAATTGGATGGTTACTTTAAGTTATGCACTCCCATATCACTGCACTTCCAACTCTGTTTTCTGGAAGAACTACAGTTATTTTGGACTGCAGAACTGAAACAATGTTCTCTGGGAAATGTTTGCCACAATGATTCATACTGGAGTTAGAAACTTGTTAAAGCTTTTCTTCTGTATGCAAATATTGTTTAGTATTAAGCTGCAATTGTCTCACGATTTTAGACATTTGTGATCTTTTGATACAATACTTAGTTCAACATTTTCTCCAGTAGTGAATGTGTGTTAACAGTTTTTAGTGATTTTATGTCATTTTCTTGTGTTTTCTATTTCTAGATAATGTTTGTTAGAGTCAAATATAGGGGTTGTAAAACTACAAATAAATGTTGTTTTGAGGTTTACTTGCTTTCTGACTGAAGTTATACCCTCTATAGATCTTCTTCGGTTTTAGTGTTGACATGAGCCAATCTGTGCTTGTACTGTACAAATTGAAATTTCAGAGTTTTTAATAATATTTACCTAATGTTTCACACACTTCTGCAGAACACACATCAATGATGCTAAAATATTCAGAGATTGGGGCGAATGAACAAAACAACAACCAAGGTTTAAAATTTCAAGAGTTTCTGGAACAGCACCTCAAACAAGCGATTCGCAAGCCCGCGGGTGCTGATGATGGGGTGCATGATGGGTCGACAGATGTGCTACCGCCTTTGATTTCTAAGTGCTCACAAACTTATCTTTCTCTCTCATTAGCGACAACTTTCCACCTTCTGTGTTTTTTTTCCCCTCTCCCTTCCAACATTTCACTGATCTTAGGCAAGCGGGACATGAAAGGCTGCTTGTGAACAGCTGCCTCTTGTACCCTTCCCTCTATCTTTTTCTTCTCTGGTTTTTTGCTGCTGCTGTTTTACGTATGTGCATCCAGGCACAAAGCCACGTCACAGTTAATGATGTCTGACTGTCTTCCCTATCGGCTGGCAATGTCTTTGGGTTTATCTTTATCAGCGCTTACTGGGACACGGCAGCAGGTGGGAAGGGTTGAGGGCATCGAGCTGCTGACAAAAAGAGATAAAGTACCGGGTGCCATTTAACTTCAGGGGTCATTGTCTCACAGCTGGTTCTTCCTTACTCTTAAACTGACCTCTGCAGAGTCAAGAAAAGATGTCCATGTCCATGTCCTCCCTTCCTCTCTACCCTCCCTGACTCACATCCATTTGCAAGGAAGGGGATAGATGGTCAGAGGGGAATTCATGCAGCAGCTGTGTAATATTTGCTCTCGAGTAAAAAAGCGTGTTTAAAATGTCAGATGCATCTGATTGTGCAGTTTCCCCCCTGGATCTCCCTCTACTGCTTTTGTCTTCTGGGTTGTCTTTTCCACTTGTTAGCCTTTAGCTTTTTTTTCTGTTATCATGCACTTTTCTCCCTGTAGGCGTTCATGTCCATGTTCCAGATCCTAACCCAGGAAGGCTGGATAGATGTCATGGACCAGACTCTGGTGGCTGTAGGTCAAGTGTGGGCTCCAGTCGTAGCCATTTACTTCATCCTCTACCATCTGTTTGCTACCCTGGTAAGGAACATGCTGTGCTGCTTTTATAGTGTCAAATAAACACCAGGTTTTTAATAGAGTCATATTCTATGAAAACGTATATTCTCATATTCTAGACAGTAAAACCAGTACAATTAAAAGTATCCATCCCATTTGACAGATTTTTTATTTAATACTTGGCAGACACAATCTTCAGTGTGTTTTATTAGGAATTTGACACACCAATGCAAAGGAGCGCAGAATTGTGAAGTAGAAGGCAAACGATGTATTGTTTTATACTGCACACCCCCATCTAGAGACTGATATTTTTGCTCATTCTTCTTTACAATGTAATAAACCTCAATCAGACTGGATAAAGTGTTTGTTAACATTTATCTTCAGCTCTCACCACATTCTCAGTTGAATGTTGGTCTGAACTTTGATTAGCCCCCTCTAACAAAGAACATACTTGGATCTAAGACACCTTCCCCGTGAGGCCTGGTTCACACGGCAAGATAATTATGCAGATTTGGGACTCGATTCTCGCCTTCCGACAATCTTAAAGAGCAACTCATCCCCCCTTACCAGAATCTTACTCCGCCCACATTTCCTGTTTGAAAAATGTGCCAAAAGGAGGTGTTGCCTGGTGGACCAGCAAACGTTTGGGGGGAGAGGGATGGCCGTGATTTGCTCTTTGATTGACCTGTTGACAGCGGCGCTGCTGCAGTGGAACACACAGACAGCAAGAAAGATGGAGAGCAACCTGAGCTTCTTTGTTTGAGAGGGTTCTTTCTGAGGTGGAGGATTTCTCCCCCCCCTTCACCAGAGGAAAGGGAGGGAGGTTCTGTGGAGGATGCGTGGGCGGAGGCTTGGCTTGTTTTATACTCCACATTGGCAGGTTGGCTGACGTCAGCCATCACCGCAGAGTGAATAGCAATGTCGGATTCAAATTCAAGTACAGTGTAGTGTTTTAGCATGAAGAGGGCAAAACTGACAGTTTTTGGTTGAAAATGTATATTTTTATTAAAATGTACTAAAATACCAAAAATAATGACCAGACATGTAGACAGCACTATTAGACACTCAATTATACAGTTTATCAGCAAAAAAAAGTTGATTCGGGGGTGAGTTGCTGTTTAACAACGGCCCAATTTTCATGATTGTTCTAAAGATGATCTTATCAGATATTTCTGCTGTGTGTGGTGTGTTCAGGGATATTCAACAAGTTGGATTGTCTTGGCGTAATATCACAGCATATGTGGTGTGTTCCAAGGACAAACCAGTATGCAGACTGTTCAATGTGACGTCTAGCCGATCAGAAAGCGAAGTGACGAGCAGCGATACGCCTTGGAAGCGTCTAGCCTGCCCAACCAAGAAGAAGAAAGTGAAGTGACGAAGTATGTTGCACGGAGTGTGTGCTGTATCGTCACTGCAGTGTGGCCGCACATTAATTACTGTAGGACCAAAACATCTGTGATATTTTTATTCGCATGTGTGGTGTCTCAGGTTGGGAAATCTTACGACAAATTTTAAATCTTGCCGTGTGAACCAGGCCTAAGTGCCGAAGAACATTTTTACTCCATCATACTGCCCAACAACAATATGTTGTAAGCTCAGGCTTATGTGCATCTATGGGTTTAGGCCAAACACAGCATTTTGCATGTAAGCACTAACATTCTCTTAGAAACCGCCAAGACCTTCAAAGAACAGCTGTTTCTATATCAAAATCAAATGATACATTGGTGAAACAATCTTTTGGTCATTTTTAAATGCTGTTGGTTGCACTAGATTATATTTTTATGGGTGTCAGAATAGAGGGTGGGAATACTTATGCATACAACACTATTTATTAACATGATTGAAAACCATGTATCAGTTTTTTCACTTTCAAGTTGTGCACTACTCTATGCTGCTCTTACATATAAGATCCCGAGAAAATACATAGCAGTTTGTGGTTGTAATGTGACGAAATATGAACAAGTTTAAGCAGTTTGAATGTTTTTACAAGCACCTGTACAGGAGAAAAGGGTCAAATAAATGCATTAATTCCTTACCTTATGCAGCCATTTAGTATCAGCCTCTGTTTCTCTTCACTCAAGTGGCACATCTTATCACAGATAATCAGACTTGCAGGTGTAAGAAGTGCTGACATTTCAGTGTTTGGCCCTCTGATACAATGAGTCGTCAGGCAGCACACAAAGTCTCTGGATGAGTCATGGCTCCCTTTAGACAGACAGGACGTCTTCCAGGACAAAACAAGCTACAAATAAGAATACAATGCAGACTGTGTACAGTGAAAAGATGCACAAAGACTGCATTGTAATTTTTTATTATGATGGTAATTATTACATTAAGGTGTTGTAAGAAGTTCACACACAGCAGATGTGCTAGTAATTTCTTGTTGCATTTTAGATTCTGCTGAGTCTTTTTGTGGCCGTTATCTTGGACAATCTCGAGTTGGATGAAGACCTAAAGAAGCTCAAACAGGTAAAAAACTTATTTAAATGTCCTTATAGTATAAATTTATAATAGCAGTTTCATGAGAAATAATCATTTTCTTTGTATTTTAGTCTAAAAGGTAGTTAACGAAAAAACATGATTTATATAAATGATTTATTTTGTATTCTAATACATTTTTGTGAAAGTTAAAGATTATGAGCTGTCTTTGGTTTCCATTTGATTTCAATTGCCCCCTGTCAGATACTATTCAACTGCTTCATCTCGACCGTTGGTTGAGGGCGACTATGGCTCTGTAGTTAGAGTAGCTGCTCTTGAGGGTCCTAGGTTCAATTCCAGCTTCTTCCTGCCTCATGTCGATGTGCCTCCTTGGTAAGACACTTAACCCCAAGTTGCCTGCTGAGCTCTTTATTGGTGTATGAATGTGTGCGCGTTGTGAGTGCGAAATGGGGAATGTGGCTCCCTTGTAAATGGCTTTGAGTGGTCAGTATGACTACAAAAGCGCTATGTAAGTTCAGTCTGTTTATCTCAAAAGTTTCAAAGACATTGCTTCAGAGTCTTGAATGTGGTGCCAACCTGGTTTTGATGTAAGACTGACTATTCTACAGCTGCAGGGCCTGACTTTAAGCTGAGAAAGTAACTCCTCTTGACTGAAAGTTTTCCTAGATTAGATTCCTTAATCAAAATCAGAAAAATATGAGTTCAGTAAAGATAGTATTTACTACAAGTTGGCGGTGTTGGGTGAATAATGAAGATGTAGTGTTTTGCAATCAGGTTTTTATCTTGAGTCATTTTATCCATGGTTTTTGTTGTCATGAAATGCATATTAAGTGTTGTGGGTGGGCAACTATTCAAGGAAAAGTAGTTTTTAAGTCAGTACAAACAAAGTGTTGGCAGTTAAAGGAATTGGTCTCTCTTTGTGTCAATTGAGAATCAGTACTTTAAATAAGAAGCTAATCAGCTTGAATATTGTAAGGGACAAATGTTTAGATTATCTTCTTTTCTTGAGTTAGTTCATCCACAAGTTGTACATTTAAAAATGTTGTCAAGCTTCGACCTTTAACAACTCTAATGTCCCAATTGACCTGATATTAATATGCCCTGCATGTTTTATTTTGCACCTTAATGATCTGAAGTTTTCAGAGGAAAGTGTGGTCTTAAGCTGTATTTTTCGCTTATGTTATTGCACAGTCTACACAAAATCCACTTCTTTGTATCAGTGATGTTGCAGTTCACTCTGAGAATTAGTGCCAGGTTAATTACGTTCCATGGTGCTACACTGGTGTTGTTACAGGTTTTCTTTTTGATCAGCAGATGATATTACTGCAGAGATTACTTTATCTAGAGTTGCTCAAAATACAACTTAGTTTGCCTATCAAATGGTCAATTGATGGTTGAGCAGATGATAATGCAACATGAACATGAGCTTGTGTCAGTGGAAAAAAAAGTCAGAGGAAAGTAATACAGCAGATTTATTTTACTGGCCAAAAACATCTTGATAGAAAACAGATTTTTCTTATCATATTCCTAAGTTGATGCACAAAGTTTGTACTTGGTATGAGAGGTTGGAAATGCAGCATAAATTGCTGAATTTAAAAGTTTTACATGTATATTCATCATGGACCCAAATTTTGTGTAAAGTTCTGACTTTTGATGTTTGGTTTGACCTGTTATTTTTTTTCAAAGTGAAAAGATATAACAAAAAAAACTGCAATTATTTTAAAGAAGAGTTTGCATTTTTTGTGTGGATTTATTCTTTAACCAACCCATGGTCAAAATTATACATACCAGCTCCAATATATACACCCCGTAACGATGAGCAATGTCTGATATAGTTCTGACTTGATATTTCATCGCTCTTCTTGATAGAGTTCATTTAAATTCCTTGGTTTCCTTGCCTTACTTAGTACAAAAAATGGTCCACAAGTTAACAATATGGCCAACGGTGGGGCTTTGGGAAGGAAATCCAGAAATATTATTCTGTTTTATCCAATGTTTATGTCCAAGCTTCAACCATATAGCTGTCTAGATTTGGTTAAGTTAAATAGTTTGAAGCTAGTCTATTCGTTATTCATCACTTTGTTAATGCACAAGCAGTGAATTGACCTCACAATGTAATGCTACCACCATCATACTGCACAGTTGGTACACTCTTCTTTGTTTTGAAACCACCGGGTCTGCTAAACATGCTTGTCAGCAGAGGTGTTGGGACCAAGTCATTGTTTTGCAAGTCTCAAGTCATTGACCTCAAGTCTCAAGTAAATATATGCAAGTCCCAAGTAAAAAAACGTTGTTTCTGTCATTTCGAGTCATTTTTTAAAAATGATGTTGCAATTATATGTTCAATGTTAATAATAGATTGTGTTCTTTTTAAAATCTGTATTTTAAAGAAAAATCTGGTTAATTTTATTGGCTGTGCTGCAGCTCTCGCACATAAATATAAAGAGAGACAGTCTCTGTCAATATGGATTGAGTGAAAGGATTTTGAAATAATGGGTGTTTTAAGATATTGGGTAAAATAAAAACGTCTTCTCAAGTAGACAGGTTCAAGTCTAAGTTAAGTCCCAAATCTTTGTGTAAAAGTCCTATTCCAGTTACAATCTTTGAAAAAAATATTCAAGTCAAGTCTAATGTCACAAAATTAATGACTCAAATTTGTCTCGATTCCAAGTCATGTGACTCGAATCCACACCTCTGCTTGTCAGTGTAGTTGATAGGTTTTACTCCAGAAGGCATTTAGTTTATCTTTGTGAGGAGCAAGTGTGGATTTTAAAGCATGTTTTTTTTTCTGGGTTGGTACCTTCTCTGTCCATGAGAGCACATTTATTGCAGGAAGTCAAACAGTTTGAAGGAACTTCACCAATTTTGTCAATAGTGGTCAAATATCTAGCTAGAATTAAGCTAGAGGATTGTGTATGAGTTTAAAAATGCGGAGGGTTGTGAATAAAAAACGACAATAAAATTCTTATTTTCAAAGTGTGTTAAAGTTTTTGTTGTGTAATCATTCCACCCTGAAACAAGATTGTTCCAAATGTATCCTTAAAGGCTCAAAAGTAATATGATATTCACAATCACAACAGGTGTATGTACATTTCTCACAGGAACTGAATTCTTTACAGATTTTTCAGCTGTGGTTGACATGCTTTTTGATTAGATTTCAGTAAAATATTGACTTAGGAGCATAATGATGCAAAAAAAAGCTTTTTTTGTTTGCTCCTTTTAGATCAAGTGCATGTGAACTGTGGTTCTATTCATTGAAGCTTTAAGAAGGACATAATACCCTCATAAATGGAGAAAGAACTTACAGACCCATTCCCAAAAAAATTTTATATCATGGATATCTTATCATATTTCACACTGGACCTCAAGCTTGGGTTCTGTTCCTCACCCATCTTCCTCCAAATCCTTGGACCTTGATTCCTGAATGAAAGGCACACTTTAGTTTCATCGGAAAAGAAGACCTTGGACCACTGGCCAACAGTCCTTTCCTTCTTCTCCTTAGTCCAGTTGAGACGCTTCCTACATTATTTAGAAGTGGTTTGACCTGAGGAACTCAACAGTTGTTGCCCATCCACTCTTTCTGGATCTCCCTGTGCCAGCGTAGTAAATCAAACGCTGCATTATTATGCACCCGCTGTGGGGTTTGTACACGTTTTAACAAGCACAAACCTTTGATAAATCAGGGCCATTGTCTCTCCACTCTACAAAAGTACTGTAGTTTTAAGAAGTTGTGCTAAGTTTACTTGCATGCATTTCTATTGTGTCAGGTTCATTCATGAGTAGGTAAATAGGAGTTGTCTTTTGTCTCTTTATCATGACTCATTCTAAGTAATAAAAAAAAAAGAAAAAGAGGAAGAAAAAAAACACTGAGCTTTTTGCAGACTCACTAGTATATAATTTTAAAAGCTCATAACACCACAGGTCAGTTGTGTGGGCTGCAGTAGACTCTCCATAAATTAAACACAAACGAATCAAGCCTTAGAACTAAAGTGCTGCTAAATACAGAGGGAAAGGGAAACTCTTATTTTCTTTGCATTTCAGAATTTCAGAAACAAAAAGTCTAAAAGAAATGAAAACAAGAAAGTACATCAAGTAATGCATTTGAAAAGGCCATTTATGCCTCCCCAACATACTAAGTGCTTACCGATTTGGCCGCTGTTTGACATTTTTGCTTGTTGTGACAAATGCATGTCGATTGAAAGCTGAGCGCTTTGTGTTTGTTCTCTGTGATGGGTGACAAGGTTGAATTTAACCTATATTATAAACAAGATGGATTTTTTTCTGTCTTATTTAAGACTCAGCTCTAAAAGTAGCCAAATAACAAAAAAGTTGTCTGTTTAAAGAAGAAAAAGCATAAAAGCATGGACTTTTTACACTGCTGCAAGGTTCCTGATACTGTGTCCTCCACTTTAAAAAGCAATTTGTGTCATGAAATGCAGATTAAGTGCTGTGGCGGGCAACTCTTCAAGGAGACGTACTGTTTTTACAACATCACAGACAAAAATGTTGTCCGTTAAAGGAACTGGTCTTCTGTTTATGTCAATTTAGACTCTAGAAGAAGCTAATCAGCTTAAACATCGTCAGGGACACATGCTCAGATAATTATTGAGTACTGTCAGTGTGCCCTAATAATAATCTGTTACCAAGAAATTCTGTTAAAAACATCTGTGTATGACTAACTAAGTCTTTGTCAGAATACTGACAAGCTCAGTAGGCTTAATTCTTCAATTACATTTACATAAAATGGTGTCTGTAGTGTGTAGATGTGTGCTTTTTTGTGGTTAATTTAATATTTAATCAATATTAAAGGGATCACATAAAATAGCAATCAATATTATTGATTAAAGTCAGATTGTGTGCATCACAGAAGAATTAGTTGCTGCTGTTAGGTGTTGAGTTGCTGGTCCCCACATAACTTATCATGCCAAAGTTGCCACTGTTAATGACCCTACATAAACATTTACACCAGATGTCAGTGTCACCTTAAGTTATTTATACATGCTTTACAAAGAAATAAACACAAATAGCTTTCTTAATTATCTGTAATTAAAGGTCTCGTTCACTGAGAAACCGTGTAATACTTGTTATTTTTGAAATGCGCAAACATACAGCATATGCATGCAACTCACTCTGAGCTCCATCCAAATGCTGCTTGTGAACATTTTCTCTAACCTCCATTGCCTGGATTTTTACACAGAAAGTAAATAGACTGCAAAAACGAGCGAGTCAGAAAAAAGGAGAGAGTAGAGCGCGTCTGTGCTAGTAGAAGCTAAACGTTAGCAACCTCACAAGATGGCGGAACACGTTTGGGCTAGTGTTATTTGTGTAGATAACAGATCAGCTTTGCATTTTTTACCAAAGAAAGAGGAGCTAAGAAAGAAACACGATTGTATTAGTGATGGGACTTGTGCCTCTTTGAAGGGAGCTTTTCATTTGAGTGCCGTTTACCTCAAAGACCCATACAAAAGACTGTTTTATGTTTTTTTGCAATATTTTTAAAGAGCAATGTTTTAATCATACAATTAAAACTGAGATGAGTGATGGACTACATGTTAAAGGTGTTTAATTGGTGACTCATTCTCTCTTGTGGGCGCCTCTGACCACTCACTCACTCACTCACTCTTCTCCAATTGCGCAACTCTTCTCTGCCTCATAACTTGCTCGCTGGCTGCTGCCCCATCCTCCTACACTCCTTTCGTGCTCCATCTTTTTCTTCTTCTAATAAATTTTAGGTAGACTGCACACCAGATAGCGGACTGCTGCCTCTCTCTGGCGAAGAGGGATTACTGCCCCACTTCCGCACCATCTTTTCTCCTTGGCTTATTTTGTTTCGTCACGAAAGTAAAACAGTAGTTGCAAAGCAGACATGCGTAGTGCGCACTGCTAAAACACCTGCCTCCTTGATAATGCTAAGATGATGCTCCCCTAGTTAATAAAAAACTAAATCAGCTAATGTTATTTAATGATGATAGTGGGCAGGATTGTTTTCTGAATACTGACAGATGCAATTTTTTATTCAGTTTTTCCAATATGTATTCCTTGTGTCATTCCACTTAGTAACACAAAGTTCTAAGGACTAATTTTCATGTGGTTTATTTGGGCTGTTACAAATGTCTGGTGTGAATTTCATGCAACAAACTAATTAGAAATATGCTTCCTGAAATTAAGGTGGACACAGACTTATTCTCTCTGGTGAATGGCTTTCTTTTCTTGTCTAAAAGTTAGTTTCAGTAAGTGGTATAAATGGAAATAATACTGGCTGGTGTTTTTTGAGTGAGAGCGTGACAGAAAAATTAAATTTGCATTTTATTACAAAATTAATCCTTTCTTTTTCACAATTCATTGAGCAAAGAGCTTATTCATTCAAGTGAGTTCAAAACAATACAGAAATAAATTAAAGCAAAATAAATTATTCAGTTTGTAAGTCAATCGGGCATGTTATTTAAGTCAAAGGGTATTTTTAAGTGTATGTGTTGCAGCATATAACTAGACCTATGTCATCAGTGGTATATTTGCTAAAATTAGATTTATTATGGGTATTATATTTGTAATTCGTGGAAAATTTTGAAGATGGTGTTAACATTGTATATTTGGAAAAACTCTGCTTTCTGTTTCACGTGTGTAAGGGTACATACTGAGTCACCTTAGAAAACATTGTCGTCTCCACCATGTAAAAATTCTAAGCATCACATTTACAGTCACATGTGGCCCAGAAGAGTACTCATGTGTTTGGTCTATGTGTCAATTAGAGGTGAAAACATGTGGCCTACCTCCATATTACATCGTAGATGACAGTTAGGCTCACTGTTCAGTATAATAATAGTCAAAGCAAAACAGAAGGAGGTGATCAGAAGAGTTCTAAGCTGAGGGAGTTTAACTTGCCAACTAACACACATATGTTAAAGTACAAGACTACCCCCTTAAGTAAAAGAAACCTCTCTAAACAAACAGCTCTTACCGCAACCTACTGTCCTATAGTGCCTCCCAAAGGTACTCATTCACCTTTATGTTTTTCACAATTTTGTCACGTTACAACCACAGACCTCTGTATTTATGTGTCATAATCTGTTTGACTTTAAATTTAGTTTGATCATTTTGGTTGTGGGCATCCTGTTTCATTTTATTTCTGTGTTTTGGGTTACTATTGTTACTCTTTTATCTCGGGCCTTACTTTCCTGGTCTTTTAACTGCTGTTCCCCATCTGTTCGTTCCCTCACCGGTGTGGCATCCATTAATCAAAGCCTCCAGTATAAATACTTATTAATTAAGCAGGGTTTGTAAGGGTGCTTGAAATCCTTGAAAATTTGAAAAATTTAACAAGGTATTTTCAAGGTTTTGAAAGTGCTTGCTTTTTGTGTAGCGTGTTTGAAAATGCTTAAGATTCTGTCTGCACGGTTTTGCTGTGAAGAACACCTAGGCTAAAAACCTCAATTTGATATTTATTTATTTTTTTATATGAAAAGCCTCGCTTCCGCTCAGAGTAGTTTATTTCTTTTCACCTGATGAAAAGACCTACTGCTGGACCGGCAACATCCTCTGGCCACTTTGCATGTAAAATGCTAATTTATTGCTTGAAAGATGGATCGAGCTGAAGTTTTATGTCTTCTACAGCACTTTAAAAAGAAATGCAAGAACAAAACATGTTTATTAAAAATGCTAGTAAAGGTGGTTAGCAAATGGTTTAATTAGAAAGCTGTGGCACGGAAAATTTCTGCCAAGCCTGCTGTGCCTCTGATGTCTTTTGTGCTCCAGCTGTATGTATGTCAATTTCATATGAAAACAGCTACTCACAAAAAATTTTTATATTGCACAGTATTTTAGAAAGTTGATTTGCCCACCCCCCCACCCCCCTTCACACAGGGAACTCTGTGCCGTGATTCTAAAGCTCAATAGAGGAAAGAAACCCACCCCAGTTCTTTTACTACAGAACACAAAGCAATTACTACTTTTTATATGATGGAGGCATTATATTTGTATATTTAAAACAGAAACATTTAGTTTTTTTATAGAAAGAGTTATGTGAATCGGGTCAAATCAGTATAAGAGCATAACATTTACTGTCTGTAAGTAGTTTCTAAGTTTGTTATAGTATATGTCCAACTTTTTGCAAACTGACTTCCACTATGTCATTTTGTCAAAATTGGTAATGGGTTGATAGATACCTTTGAAGAGAGGTTCAGTTGTCAAAAAGCTTATTTTTGGGAGGGGAAGCACATGATAATAAAAAGACAACAAAGAATAAAAGTACTTTTAACAGTATTACTTAGTTTATGTGCAGTCTTTTAGTTGCATAAACTTTATTGAAAGCAGTTCAGTGTGCATGTTTGTGGTTATTTTTGCTATTGTGATATGAACAGGGGTGGACTGGGACAAAAATTCAGCCCTGGCATTTTCTGTCCAGACCAGCCCACTACATTATCAGCCGACACTACATAAAAGTCCACAAATCTTGCATCATCTCCTCTCATGCATACAGTACAAATGAGAGTCATATTCCTTGATAGCAGTCAACAAATAAAGCACATGAGCCTTGACACATTAGTTCATGTTAAGGGAAGACACTACAGGCAAAAACATGTATTTTTCGTGACCTGGTCAATTTTGAGATTTGTGGATATTTAACATCCTTAACATGTTGGCTTTCAGAATAAAACAAACTACAACACTGAAACACCTCTAAAATCGACTATTTTTATCATTTTAGTGCGGGTGCGACAGCAGATTTGGCGTTCTATTTTCCGTCTCACTGTTTCTGGTTGCCTGTTAACGTGAAGCAGTCTAAACAAAAAGCCCCCAAAAAAGAAAAAGTAAAAAGAACACTGACACTGATTTTTGATTTATGAAGTAATGAAATGAAATAAACCTATTTCCCTCTGTAAAAAGTTTTTGATAACATATATGATTAGAAAATTAAAGAAAGATTAAATCTGTCTCTCACCAATTTTGATATGATACGTTTACAAATATATGCTAATTAGCACATTTTTAACCAGATTACACCTCATTAACATATCTAAACAAAATTTATATCAAAACTTATAATACAAAAGATGTTTGTTTTAATACTAGGATTAAGTTGGTCAAGTTTCATGAAGGTATCTTGAAGCTAACTTTTTCCCCTATTCACCTGTAGTGTCTCCCCTTAATGTTTACTGTTGCTATGGCAACCAGAGACCGCTGCCGTTAGTAGCTGTTAGCTAGCTTAGCTAAATCATCTGAACAGTAATAATCAAATGTATCACAATTTGGCATATTTAACAAAATCAACCACAACTACCAACAGTCAGCCCTTCAACTCTGGGCTAATATGTTGTCACAAGTATTCAGTTATTCAGGTCACAACCCCACGCTAACGTTACTTACCATGGATGTCTCCACTTTGCGCGTCTCCTCACGCAGCAGCACCTGCTGCTGGGGTGGCGACCCCGGCACCACATAGGTCTGTCAACATTAAACATTTAGCAGCTTCCACCACCAGAGATTTCAGCTTTTTGAGCCGTACTTTTTCAGCGCCACTGGGGCGTTTCTTACCCTTCTCCATTTTCAGCTCAGCAGCATCCCATCCATTGACTGTATCCCCGTCCCAGTCCCATAACTCTGGCCCATGTCATGTCAGGTCTACGTTTCTGCTTGGCGCTGGTAGTGAGTTTTTCCACATAATGACCAATTTCTTTGGCCTGCTTCTCCATTTCTTCTTAATGTTATTCGTAATTTCCCCGTTTAAATGTGTAATTCCAGTCGTCTTTCCTGCTTCGTCTCTGTCGCTCTGACAGTGTTGCCCATGGCAACCGATAGTGTAGCCTGACAACATGGCCGACGGGCTCAGACCCCTCCCAAATTGTTACGTGTCTTCTCATTCTCGTCACGTGTCTCCTCATCCTCAATGGAAAATGAACCAATTGGCCGCTGTCACTGCTTTATGTGTCAGTCGTTGGCCAAAAAATGAATAAAAATTATATCGACCGGCCCCCAAGTGCGTCGGCCCACCGGCCATTTGCCCGGTATACCAGATTACCAGTCCAGCCCTGGATATGAAGCAGATTTACAAATATATAAATATATATATATACTTGTCTGAAATTGTAATTCTTTGTGCTTTTTAAGGAAAAAGCATCAATGCACGATGAAACGAATTCAAACTCCAAGTCCTGCACTGGGGTATCTTTTTTTTTTTCAGCACACAATTGTGTGGACCAAGAAACAAAGCCATCTCCACATCATTAACTAGCAATATAGTCAGAACCAGTGCAGGAGAAGCATCCAAGGGAGCATCTCTTGAAATTTGAGTTTTTTCTCTTTTTTTTTTTTTTTTTTGTTAAATGACTGTTTTGGTGTCGGACCAGTCAGATGTATAGGGTGTTTGTGAGAAATGTTTCAAAACCAAAAATTTTGTTATATTTTAGTTTACTTTGTCCTCGTTATGTAAAATACTGTCACAATACATAACAGTAAAAAATAATTGTATATGATAGTGAATTAAAACAGTCTTCCTGAATTTTACTGTTTTATCTCCAAAAAATGGGGCTGGAAAAGTTCGAAAAATTACCTTGAAAATGCTTGAAAAGTGCTTGAGTTTTACTGTGGGAAAAGTGTATGCACCCGGATTCAATTACTCCATTACAGATCCTCTGTTGTCCTCACCCAGCTTTTTACAGTTCATTCTGTTCATTAAATGGTGTTTATTCACCACAATCTTGTCTCTGCCTGTGGGTCCTCAACAAAACCCAAAACATGACATTATATGACTGTAAGAAACTGTATTTTTGTTTTTTTTAGATTCCGCTTGATAGACCAACACAAGATTGTTTATAGCTGTTAAGTGGAAAGAGAAGGGTATATGAGTTTGAAATCCCTTTTCAAATACAAATGTGAAACGTTTGTAGTTCCAGTGTAACTATTTCCTTTAATAATCACCAAAATAGAAAAGTGTAATTTATTCTCAGTATAAATACAGAAATACAGATTTTCTTTGTCATTAAATTGAGCTGAAGGTAACTTTTCAGACATATTCTGAACTGGAAATGTAGAAGTCCACCAGGTGAACCTAAACCAAGGAGATCATTAATCAAGCGAAGCACCCAGGAGGCCCATGGCAACTCTGAAGGAGCTGCAGAGATCCACTGCTCAGATGTATTGACAGGACAACTATTGGTTATACGTCCCACAAAGAAAGCCATAAACTGTGAGAAATAAAGTTTGGAGTTTACCTCAAGTGCTGGGGAAAAACTTTAGTTGACATAATACTGACTTTATCTATATACCCTAGACCATTTGTTGTGTTAAAAAATGAGTAATACTCTGACCATATTGTCTTAGTGTGGGATTTTAGTATGGTAGGAAATGGCTTTTCGTCATCATTGCAGAATCAAATATCTGAATCCCCTCACATCTCAGAATGATTATCGCTCTCAATTCTGTAGGGTTGAAATAATGCACAGTATGGTCAGATTATGTGAACCAAAAGTGTATCTTATGTAAGGTAGGGATAACTCACCTGTGTCTGTTCTTTAGATGTTATGGTTCTTTTTGGACCTCCTAGATGAGTTGTCGGTGTGCTCTTTAGGGGCTGTTTACACAACAACGTTTTTCAGCAAAACTGAGGTTTTTCTCTCCGATTCGGCCTCTCGTTTACACGACAACGGGAAAACGGGGGGCGAAAACGCAGCTTTTGGGAAACGGCTTCCAGAGTGGAGAGTTTTGCAAACACTGAGGGATTCGTTGTCGTGTAAACGCAAGCCGGAGACTTTTGAAAACGATGACGTCACTGCCAGCCGCCTACGGACATGTTGCACTTGCGCACGCCGCCTTTCTACAGAAAAACAACAACAATGGAGGATCCAGGTATGCGGTTACTGCTGATGCAGCTTCTGAAGTTATTTGGTCGCATACAGTACGTGCGTCAAATAATCAATGCCTTTATTTGAGCGGAGAACTACAAGAAGACCGCCATTGTTGGGTATCATGAAATGTTTCTTTTCCGGGTTGTGAGGGGGAAACCTTGGAAAACTTCATACACGGGGCACACTGCCATCTAAAGGCCGGGCATATGTACTACATAGTTTTCCATCGCGCGCCCTGTCGTGTAAACGCAGTGTGTTTTCACCCGCGTATTCAAACAAAACGGCAACGTTGTCGTCTAAACAGCCCCTTGGAGTCATTTTGGTAGGCCAGCCGCTCATGGAAAAGTTCAGTATTGTTTCATGTTTTCTCCATTTGAGGCTTATGGCTCTCACTTCGGTTTCCTGGTGTCCCAAAGCCTTAGAAATGGCTTTATACTTTATGCCGTTCCAGACTGACTGTCAGATATGTTGCTTTTTGAAATATTTTAACCTATATCATGTCAGGTAAGGTTTTATTTAACCAAATCCATGATTCTCCAAGTCTAGGAATAAGCAGGCCTGGTTGAAGTTAGTGAAACTTAGCAAAAAAAACAAAAAAAAGTAGTTATTCTGAGTGAATTCATGTTTTAACAGTGGGAGTAATTACTTTTTTACACTATGTAAGACTGGTTTGGATTTCTTTTTTTTCTTTCAATTAATAAAGACAATTATTTATAGTAAACTGTTTGTTTTTAGGTTATTTTTCAATCATTTTTTAGGTGTATTACTAAAAGCATAAACAGAAGAAATCTATAAGGTTGCAACACTTTTTCACATAAACTTTTAGTATGTGTAAAACAATGCATGTGTCTAGTTGAAAGGCCTTTCCTGAAAACTTTTGTTTCGGATAAATTTAATGTTACACCTCTGTAATGTTATTGCTGTGGCTAAGGTGACCCTAAACCTACTTCTTTTGTATTTACTTTGAACTTGATGAAATTATTGACAACTCCTCCTTAACCCCCACCCGGTTACAAAGATTTACTTCAGGATGGTCCATGAGTGTGCTTAGTGGCACAGTAATGAGGGAAATCAGTGTAAATCTGTTGCCAGGGAACACGTTTTGTTCATGTCACTCTGTACCCCATAAACATACTAAGAGCCATAAACTATCTAAAGTGCTACTCTCACCATGGCCAGTAATGGAGTGAGTGTGTGCATGCGTGTGTGTGTGGACATGTAGGCGTAAGTTTAGCTAACTTGACTGTGCCTTGTCATTTTGCTAATTATAAAATGACATGTCAGAACATACAGGTAAAAACATCTGTCATTGTTTGTATGTTGATTGCAACCTGTCTTGCATCTGTCAACCCTGAAAGACCATTTGTCTGCATTTGTTGTAAACACGACAAGCACTGAGGCACTAGAAAAGTTGCAGCTCTTTGCTTTTCTGTATTGTCATACCTGCAATGCTTTAAACAAGTATTCAGTCTTTAATAGGCAAGGCAATTTTATTTGTATAGCACACTTTCAACAACAAGGCAATTCAAGGTGCTTTACATGATTATGGGGTAAAATAAAAATAGCAGTAAAACACAGACAAAGCATCTAAACTAAATACAGCAATAAAGCAGGAAGCATACACAGATAGATCAAGGCATTACAAAGCATATAATGTAAAAACATATGATACATCAAAGCATTACTCAAAGGCAGCTCTAAACAGATATGTTTTCAGTTGTGATTTAAAAGAACTCATTGTTTCAGCAGCTTTGCAGTTGTTTGAAAGTTTGTTCCAGATTAGAGCAGCATAGAAACTGAAAGCTACTTCTCCGTATTTGGTTCTAATTCTAGGGACGTTGAGTAGACTGGAATTAGAGGACCTGAGTGTTCTGGTGGGTTGGTATAGTAACAGCAGATCTTCAAGATACTTTGGTGCTAAGCCATTCAATGATTTATAAACTAGTAAAAGTATTTTGAACTGTATTCTCTGCGCTACAGGGAGCCAGTTTAAGGACTTTAGAACTGTGGTGATGTGCTCTACTTTCCTGTTTCTAGTGAAGACACGAGCAGCAGCGTTCTGGATCAGCTGCAGCTGTCTAATTGCCTTTTTAGGCAGACCTGTGAGAACGCCGTTGCAGTAATCAATCCAACTAAAGATAAATGTATGAATTAGTTTTTCGAGGTCCTGTTGCAACATTAGTCCTTTAATTCTAGAAATGTTCTTCAGGTGATAGAAGGCTGACCTTGTGATTACCTTTACATGACCCTGGAGGTTCAGGTCTGAGTCCATCACTACACCTAGATTTCGGTCCTGATCAGTAGTTTCTAGCTTTATTAACTGAAGCACCAACTAACATCCTATGTGGTGCCTGTTTTTGCCACAAAACCTTTAAATATTTTTATGTCTGTTTTTTTCAATGTTTTTCATATCACAACATAATTGTTTTTGTCTACATTGTTATTTCACAATATACAGAAGTGCTCGATCTAATATTTGAGAGGATATAGGTCTGATTTGCTGTTATGGGTTAGATTGATAAATTATTATCAGTTGTTATTATTGTTGTCAGCATCCCTCTATGTGTTTGAGAGAGAGCAGTTCTGAAGTAAAACAAAATTTAAATTTTGTTTCAAAATAAAGCCAAAATCCTTAGAGTTTAAATTTTGATGTCTTAAGCCTGCCGCACACGAGAGCCATCTGCTGAGCAAAAAGTCATTTGAGGCCGTTTGCTCAGCAGATAGCTCGCCCTGTGCGGTTAATTTTCGGTGAGTTTTCTGCCTCATGAGGCGTTGAGGTGACAATCAAACAGGTTGGATATTTGCATCACAAAGTGAGCGAACACGGCGAAAATCTCACCGTGTGCGCTCTACTTGAGCTGAGTGCTAAGGGGCAAATATTCAAGTGACCAATCAAAATGCATCCTCCGCTCACATGATTCCAAGATGGCAGCCCCCTGTTTTCAGTGAAAACAATGAATGAAACGGAGACAGAGATGGATTTGGAGGAAATGCTGCTTCTCATTTTGTTTATGAGGCGTCGCCCTCACCACCGTTTGAAGGTTAGGAAAATATGGGTTACGGTCGAGTACACACGAGTTTATCTTCTAAAATAGAATCTCTGTGGGCTGCCATCTTGGAATCATGTGAGCGGAGGATGCGTTTTGATTGGTCGCTTGAATATTTGCCCTCAGCACTCAGCTCAAGTAGAGCGCACACGGTGAGTTTTTCGCCTCGCGAGGCGAAAAATATCAAACCTGTTTGATTTTCACCTCAACGCCTCATGAGGCAGAAAAACTCACCGAAAATTAACCACACACGGCGAGCTATCTGCTGAGCAAACGGCCTCGAATGACTTTTTGCTCAGCAGACAGCTCACGTGTGCAGCAGGCTTTACATTACCTTACATTAGCAATTAGAAGCAATTAGATCCTGCTTGTTTTGTGACAGACAGAAAAGGAGTCTTAATGGGGATAAAGCGGAGCCCTTTTGCTATGTCTAACTATAAGGCAGGTACTACCATTTGAGGAATGGAGTAAGTTCATGTTAAACCAGAATCAACTTCTCTTTGATTTTTACTGGTGTAAGAAACACTTTGAGTTCACATTTTGAGCTGTATAAGTTTTAATTGTATAATGCCTTTATACTATTACAATGAGCTAATTTGATTACATTCCTGGTGTAAAATATGACCCAAAGCACACGCTGCATGTGAGCTTGAGGTAAAATCCTTAATAATAAGGAAATTTTAAAAAATGGATGTAGTTAGGAAATTACCAGCTGTTTTATTTCTCCCTTCTGATGAGGATATAAGTTGCAATAATTTCTTGATGGTCTTCACACAGTTATGAGCACACAAATACACACATCTCTGTGTGCATTTTCTAATCATCCGCACTGATTGGTATGATGTATTTATTGTTTGAAATTGAGTTTGCTCAAAATCTTTAATGAAATAAACCCTTGGGCCGACAGATGGGGAAAACAGAAGTGAGGGAATGAATTAGACACAGGTACACAAACTCCACCATAACCAGACAGACATATCTATCCTGTATGTGTTTTTCTGTTGACTACACTTTAAATATGACTTTAAAACACGTATTATTCACTGATGAAATAAAGTAAAAACTGAAAAAACAGACTTCTTTGTAAACAGATTTTGTAGAATATTTCTTGGGAATGGCAGCCAGTCATGCATGGAGGGGAAACTACTTCATAGAGACCATGAGTGCAATGTAATATTCATTTCTTCCCATCACTGGTTGGTGGACTTTGTAGTTTGAAAGACTGATTGCCCGTCTCCATCCAACAAATCAATCTTGCCTACAGCGCAGTAGAGGACCCCAGGGTGGTGCGAGACTGGGAAGAAATCTTTTAACCTGTGCCAGGAGATATCAACCAAATAGGAGAGGATGTTTACCCCTGAGGGCACTGATGATGGTAATAATGTGTGTTTGTGGCTATGTGAAATGAATTGTCAGGAATGTGACAAATTTGTATCTACAGTTTGCACATACAGACTGCTCTTTGCATATCTGTGTGTGGCTGTCTGAGAGTAGAGCTCTTTGATAGTCAAACAGCTCCTTTGGCCAGGTAAATGAGTCATGGGAAGCACCTATGTGTTTTTTTTTTATTCAAATGCAGCTTTTTGGCCGAGTTTGTGCACACAAAAATAATTGATTTCAGTTCTAGTTTGCTATACAGATATTTTGAATATAAATCTATAAATTTGATGGAAAATAAGAAACTCTGTGACTGCTGGTTTTTGAGAATAGCGCTGCACAGAACCAAAGATAAAAGTCGAAACAGTTAATGTCCAGGATGTGTGAGCTCTGCAGAGATGTTAGCTTTCCTTTGTCTAACAATAGACCTGTAAAAGTCGTGCGTGGTGGGGAGGCTCTGATGATCCACTTGGTAGTGGATCATCAGTGGCTGTAGTGGCTGATTTTTTATTGCAGTCTAATGCTGTTTTGCTTTGTGGCTTAGCCAAACAGCACACTGATGGATGAAAACAGGACAGACTGAATAATGGCCAGGTTAAGCACCAGGCGATTTGAACCATACCAGTGGACTATCCAATCCACTTCTTTTCTTTTCGCAGACTATTTACCGTCCTGGATCAAACCAATGACAATAGTGTAATCTACAAACTTCAGAAGTTTCACATATAGGGTCCTCTGACCTGCAGTTATTTGTGTATAGAGAGTAGAGGAGTAGGGAGAGAACACACCTCTGGGGGGTGCTGAGGCTGGTCAGTCAGGAAGCTGGTGATCCACTGACAGGTTTAGACTGGCACTGTGAGCTGGATGAGTTTTTGGTGGAAGATATCTGGGTTGATGATGTTGAAGGCTGAGCTGAAGTCAACAAACATGATCCTGGCGTAGATCCATGGATGACAACACTTTATCTATCCATGGATAGATAAAGTGTTGTCCTAAGTTGACTGCATTATCGGCAGACCTGTTTGCCCAGTAAACAAACTGCAGTGGTTTCCATCAGGGATTTGTTGATCACATATGTTAGGGCAACATGCCTATAGTCATTTAACCCTGTAATGGTGTGTTTCTTTGGGAACAGTCTGAGGTCTTGAAGTCCGATTTTATCCATCTTTTTACCCTTTTAAAAAAACTCACATGCGACTGTTTTTATCTTATCTTTTTATCTTTTTATGTTTTTATTTTATCCCAGCCCCACCGTTGGCAGAGGAATTGGACGCTTCAGTAGAATATTATCTTTGAACACATGGCTTTCCTCTGTCGCTGTGATGCACAATACCGGTTTTATTGACAATTTTAACATTTTCTGGGGCAGAAGTCAACTGTTTGGGGCAGATGGACTGCATTTAAATAAATAAGGCATGCGCATGCTGGCATTAAGCTTGGCATGCCCACGTCCACCCATGTCCACCACACCGACCCCAGCTGCTCATGCCCTCTCTGTCCCTTCCACCACATTCTGATGTCCAGCTGGTCCCTGCTCCTTTAAACTCAGCCCAGTTCTTAACAGTAATTCACATATCGGACTTGGACCTTTCCCAACATCACTCATACCTGTTATTGTCAGCGAGAGCGGATTAAAAATTATAAACCGAACAAATGCAATCCAAAGAATCTGAAACAGCTACCAAAAGTCCCACCTGCTGCTATTCATATAGTCACTCAATCTCCATCCACTATTAAAATGGCACTTTTAATGTTTGCTCTCTGCTGAAAAGAACTTTTATTGTCAATGATCTGATTTTAGACTATAATCCTCAGTGTTTATTTTTAACGGAGACATGGCTGAGTGCAGATGCCCCTGCTGTTCTTACAGAGGCCTCCCCACCAAATTTTAACTTTTATTATTCAACGAGGAGTGGCCAGAGAGGGGGCGGAACTGCTTTTATAAGTTCATCCACATTGTCTGCCAAACCTGTTTTATTTGATAATTTTAGCACCTTTGAATATACTGCGTCTGTTTTTAGCACTCCTCAGACTGTATGTGTCACAGTTTATAGGCTTCCAAAAAAGAAGGCACTTTTTATTCAAGAATTTACTGAGTTTTTATCAATCTTGTGCAACTCGTATGAAAGGATAATTTTAGCTGGTGATTTTAATTCTACATGTAGATAACTTTTTAGATCCCCTATTAACAGACTTCTTAAAGATTTTGAATTATATGGATTTTAGTCAACATGTCACTCAGCCAACTCACAACAGAGGACACACCCTGGACTTGGTCTTCACGTATGGGCTGTCCACCAGTGTGTCCTCTGTTGTTGACTTGGCTGTCTCTGATCACTACTGTCTGTTTTTTAATATCAGCAGTTCCTTTCTACTAGAGTCATCTGTGAAAACTGTCAGGAAACATCATCTAACCCCTGAAGTGGCTGCAGGTTTCTTTGGTGTTTATCATAAGTTCCTACATATTCTCTTAACCTGCCCCCTGTGATTTTATTGGTAATGATTTTAACAGAAGGCTTCAGTCTGCTCTGGACTTGCTGGCTCCACTGAAAGTTAAACACTCACATTCAAAACCTACAACGCCTTGAAGAAATGAAGATATCAAAAAATTAAAGAGGAAATGCAGGGCGGGAGAGAGAAAATGGAGGAAATGCAAAATCACGATAAACCATCAACCATATGCAGAACTTCTCAAATCATACAACAACGTTGTAAGAAATTCAAGAAATCCTTATTTTGCAAAATTTTCATCAGACCATAAGAATAATCCTAAAATTATATTTTACACCAACGATCAAATCTTTGGCCGTACTACTAATACATTTCAGAAAACCCCCTCACACACTCTGTGTGATGAGTTTGCAGACCACTTCAGAGGGAAGGTAGACACCATCAGAAGTAATATTTTAACTTCTCAAAGTAACATGGTTTTAGACAAATTTGAGTGTGTGTCCCTACCAGAGGAAATGCTGGACAGTTTTGTCCTGGTAGCAGCTGGGACTCTTGATAAAGTTTTCTTGTCAGTGAGGAACTACCCCCTGCATTCTTGACCCACTTCACTTTTTAAGCCATTTTGTGGATCTTTTAGAGATGAGATCTTAACTATGAGGAATTGCTCCCTTCAGAGAGGGGGTTTTTCCTACTGCCTTTAAAGGGGCAGTGGTGAGGCACCTGCTGAAGAAGAGCAATTTAGATTTGAATGATTTAAACAACTTCCGACCAGTATCTAACTTACCATTTTTTAGTAGTTTAGTTTAGTTTTAGAAAAGCTTGTTTTAATCAAACTTAATGATTTTATTAACGCTAATAATGTCCTAGAGAAATTTCAGTCTGGTTTCAGGGTGAACCACAACACCGAAACGGCCCTTCTGAAGATTTTAAATTATTTTAGATTAAACTACGATGCTCAGAAGGTGACAGTGTTGGTTCTACTCGATCTAAGCGCTGCCTTTGATACAGTAGACCACACTATTCTTTTGACTCATTTAAAACAGATCGGCCTCTCTGGTGCTGTTTATAAATGGTTCACATCATACTTCACAGACAGGACTTTTATGGTAAGTTTAGATACCTGCTCGCCCAGTGCTTTTTAACCTGTATAACCTTTTTTACTGTTGCTTTTAACTGTGTGTCTGCATGGGAGTTGGGGAGGGGGGTATAACTGTGACCATGCTTTTAAATCTGTGGGGGAGGGAAGGGAATGTGGTTTTATGTGGGGTCATTTTAATCTGTAAAGCACTTTGTGATGCAACTTCTTGTATGAAAAGCGCTTCATAAATAAAGTTTGATTTGATTTGATATGCTCCCTCTTGGCGGTGTCATCAGAAGAGATGTAGTTAATTTCCACAGTTATGCTGTTGATACACAGTTGTACATCTCCATGTCCCCTGATGACACACGGCCAATGGATGCACTTTTTAACTCCAATTTAGACATAAAATTCTGGATGGCAGAAAACTTTCTCCTCAGCTCAACCTGGACAAAACAAAAGTTTTAGTCACCGGTCCTGAGGCTCAGAGAGAGAAACTTTTAACAAAAATACAATCACTCTGTTTTAATCCATCCTTTGTGAAGAACCTGGGCGTGGTTTTTTGACTCTGAGCTGACTTTTATCCCCCACAATAAAAATATTCCTAAAATAGGCTTTTACCACCTTAAGAACATTGCCAGAGTCCACCCCATTCTCTCTCAGGCCAATACGGAGACACTAATGCATGCTTTTATTACCAGTAGAGTCGATTATTGTAGTGCCCTGCTTTCCGGTCTTCCCATAAAGACTATCTCAGGCTTACAGCTTGTACAAAATTCAGCAGCACTGACGAAGACCAGGAAGCGGGAGCACATTACACCGGTCTTAAAATCACTGCATTGGCTCCCAGTATGTTTTGGGACCAATTTTAAGGTTCTTTTAATGGTTTTTAAGTGTCTCAATGGTCTTGGGCCTTCATATCTTTCTGAAATTATTTTACCATATGAACCTTTGCGGTCTCTGCGCTCTTCTGGCAGCCGTCTCCTCGTCATCCCTAAAGTCAGGACACACACTAATGGTGAGGTGTCTTTTCATGATTATGGCCCACACCTGGAACAGGTTGCCGGAGGACCTCAGGGCCGCAGAGAACATAAATGTTTTTAAGAGCAGTACAAAACGCACCTTTTTAGCCTAGCCTTTAACTGACTGTTTATTGCCTATTTATCTGCCCTAATGTTTTAACCGCTTTTTGGCCTTGTTTTTATCCTGTTAATTTTATTTTACATTTATTTATTAATTTGGTTACACATTAATCTATCTTCTACTTATTTTATTTACCTATTTATTTATTTTAATATGTTTACCTGTTATTTTACACAAATTAATAGTCATATTGTTCCAGTGTTTCCTCTGTGGGAGCCCTTTGCATCGGGGGTGATGGTCAGCCGTGGCTGTCTTGGCGCTTTCCGGGTAGTGCTTGAACGCCCTGGGTTGTTGCTGTTGATCTGGCAGTGCAGATGGCTCCCTTGATGGCGTTTCCTGTTCTAACCTTGGTCATCTGTTCTCAGCCCAGCGTCCATTTTAATGTCAATTTTAGCTTTTAAAGAAACGGTTGCATTTCCATTGACACGGGTCCTAGTTGGTGCTTCATCATAACGTCATCTAAAGTGTTGCAGAGCAACTGTATACGCCCACATGGAAAGAAAACTGGAAGTGTGCAAACAGAGAGAGATTTTGACAATGGAGGAGTTCATCGTGTCCTTTGAAGTGCTACTGTTGTACTTCAACACTTAGCTGGATTTGCAAAGATGTTTACATAGCATGATCTTGATGTACTGTCAATGGTTGAGGCGCAGAGAGCAATGATTACCTTTGCAGAGAAAGGTAAATATGCAACATCACTATATGGATGTGTGAGAAAGTGTTTTTTAGCCAGCACTAACTATGGCCCAGCAAAGAGTTGGTGCTAGGTTAAGCACCAGTTTTGAACCAGGAAACTGGTGCTGAAATACCAAAGAACCTATGACAACTCAGGCTCTGGCACTGAACTAGCACCAGAACCAGCTCTTTGGAACAAGGCCTTTTATCAGGTCGTTGAGCTTTTCTGATTTTCTGGCGCTTAAGGAGCTTATTTCCATCTTTTTCAAAATCTTAGTAGAAATCTCTGAGAAAGGGGGATGGTTAGTGCATGTAGAGCTTTTGTGTCAGAATGAGGTGTGGACGGGTTGGTGGGAGGTGTAAACGGCTGCTTTTCAAACCTACAGTAAAAGCTGTTAAAGTTGTCTGCTAGACGAGAGTTCTGCTCAGGGTGTTGGGTGGGCATGTCCAAACTGATGTTGGTTCATCTAATGAAAAGGTGTTTGTTTTGATTCTCGCTTAGAAGGGAGGAGCAGAGAAAAATCAAGGACAGAAAAACTTAATATCATGCATTTATGTTAGCTTCCCAGTGCTATTTTGTTCTGATATTTCCTTACAGTTTTTTTTTTGTTGTAAAGAAAGAGATGGATGATGCAGTTGCCTACTATAGTTGCTTCATAATTTACACGTGAGAGTAAAACAAAAAAGATGTTCTGGCTGACATTTTTACCCTCATTGTCACTCTTTCCATGTTTTCGATTTGCACTCTCGTTTTTAATAGATAATCTCGTGTTATGCTTATTTAATGGGCTATAACTGTTGACCTTTGTATTGTTTTATCCATGTCTCTGCCCCTTTTACAATTTTAAGTAAGCAATTAAAATAAAGATTCTGACTACAAAACATGCTAATATTTATTTCTACAGTAATTACAAGAGATTTTCAGATCATCTTTGAGATCAAGATAAGTAAATGAACTGTTGTACTGAATAAGCTGTACCACTAACCATACTGCCATCTAGTGCAAAACACAGACATTTAAATGTTAAATTATAAACTGAGGTTCTTTAAGTATGTCTGGGCAAAAAAATGCGAATTGTTTACAAAAAAAAAGCTTTTTTGATGGATGCTGAAGATGGATAATTTTGCTTAAAATCCCAAGATATCAGCTTCAGCAGAAATGGCATTACCACTTTCTGCACATCGTTACAGAAACACCACGGGGAACCAAGCAAACCACAGACTGAGGGTGTGATGTGGTGCTGACTCAATTAGATTGCTGCCCCAAGTTTATCTGTCAAGTCATGTTTTGAATGGAGAGAGCCACGGCACTGGCAGCATGTGGTTGTCAGCTAAGTTGCGTCTATCATCTTGTTCCATATTTGTCAAAAGGGCATGGTAGGATCTGGGACGGGTTTTTACATATCAGAGGAAGATAGAGTGAGCAATAGAAGTTGGAGAAACAGAAAAATATGGTAAATAGGACGTGGGGAATTTTTTTTTTTTAAAGGTTTTTGGGCCTGAGTGGCCTTTATTGACAGTGGACAGAGTTTTTGAAGACGGAGAGAGGTGGGGGAAGACATGCAGCAAAGGTCACCCGGGACGGGACTCGAACCAGGGACGGCCGTGTCGAGGACCGAAGCCTCTGTACATGGGGTGCCCGCTCTAACCACTACGCCACGCGACACTCCGGAGGTGGGGAATTATTAACATGGAAGTGGAAGCATGGATAGGAACAAGCTGCATTGTCAGAATTTCTAAATATATTTGATATTGGTGCATTCTGTCTGTTACGAGCCCTGTGCTACAGCATCCATTTATTCAACATGTTCTACAATGAATATTCATTTCGTTCAGCAGAATTCAGTTTGATCAAATGCATTATGAGGTGATAGCATTACAGCCTCCCACCATTGAATTTCATTATTTATAAATTAAACTAAAAGCCTGCTCTCCATTTATCTTATTTAATGGACTAGGGGCTTATTTGGGGATTTAACAGAGGAGAAGAATGGGAATGAAGACAGAGGGAGCAGAGAAGAAAGGAGCATACCCCTTGGAGAATCCCTGTACAATGTGTTCTTATCTTTTCAATGTCACTTTCAGTTTTCATTTGGAAGATTCCCGACCTTATGCTGCTCCCAAAGCTGCAACGTTTCACAGCCCAGAGTAATACAAAGACACATCTTTAGAAATAAACTAGAAAAGTATAGTTAAGTATTTTATGTGTGTTAAAGATTCCCGGTCTTTATTATAATTTGACCCATTCCTCCTGATTGAACTGGTGTAACTGAGTCAGGTTCCTCACACACATCTTTTCAACCTTGCCCACACATTTTCTACGTGGAAATAAATAAATAAATGAATAAATAAATAAATGAATGAAAAATATATATATATTTGGAAATAAATGGATAAATATGTTTCATAATTATTTATTTTCATATTTATTTCGACATTTACTGTCACTTTTCCCGACTAAATTTGTCCCTCAAGTGTATTCTTAGGGGGGAGTTTCTAACACTGGCCTGAAGCCTGATTGGTCAGCTCCGAGACTCAGTAAATTAGCACAAAACTTGCTCTGCTTGCTACAGGTCTGTGTCACAGAGTTGAGCTCTTATCTCACTGCCGGCTAAATGCTGGCTCAACACTAGGCTTGTCCCTGACAGGGAAGTCTCCTGTGAACAACAGGCAAAACCGGATGTGCTTTAGACCAGTGGCTTAGCCAGAAATTGCTTTTCAGGTGGGCCATATAAATATAATTGGAATTACGTTTATTTGTAAGTTACACTGTTGCTTCAACAGATATGTATCTGTATACATCAGAAGCAGACAGAAACGGTTTTGAACAGTAACAGCTGAGAACAAAGCATCCAGGCCAAATAAAACATTAAACTGTAGCCTACCACAGGTAGCTCATGTCAGCTCTATGGCATAAACAATAGTTATTTTCAGGTCGTAGTTGAGCGTTATTGGGCTTTACTCACTGTTGAAATAATGTGATGTTTTCTCTATGTCGCATTAGATCTGCAGCAGGCATATGTTGATTGTGAAATTTTAAAAAGGTTGAACATAAATGCTTTAAATACATAATGCTTTAAAGAGCAACTCATCCCCCTACCAGAGTCTAACTCCGCCCACATTTCATGTTTGAAAAATGGACCAGCGAACATGCGGGGGGAGAGGGCTGGGTGTGGTCTGGACTGTGATTGACATCTTGACAACAGCACTGCTGCAGTGGTGCAGACAGCGAGAAAGATGGAGAGCAACATGAGCTCCTTTGTCTCAGAGCGATCTTTCTGAAGTGGAGGCTTTCTCTCCACCTCCTTCACCAAAAGAAAAGGAAGGAAGTTCTGTGGAGGAGGCGTGGGCAGAGATTCGTCTTGTTTTATACCCCACATTAGCAGGGTGGCTGACGTCAGCCCTCACCGCAGAGCAAATAGCAATGTCCGATTCAAATTCAAGTGCAGCATAGACTTTTAACCTGAAAAGGGCACCACACTGACAGTTTTAGGCAGAAAATTTATATTTCTACTAAGATGCACTAGAATACCAAAATAATTGCCAGAAATGTAGACAGCACTATTAGATATCATGAATCTGACAAATGAGCCTCATATTCTAATTATTGGACTTGACTATGCAAATATTTGATTTTGAAAAAGTAATAACAAAAATTATCTTTCCTTATTGGGACATTAGGCAAATAGAGACTAAAATACCTGACCAAAAATAGGCAAAGTTTGCATGTGTGGGGATTTTTTTACACACTGAAACTAAATTAATTGTGTTTCATTCAATGAATTTGTCTTTTTGTTTTGTTTATTTCAGTTGACTGAAATTATTTTTAATCATTCAATAAAAACATCTATGGTACTTGAAGTTGTTTTTAGGTATCAGGAACAGCTATCAGAGGTTTATGGGCTGTGTAGCTTTACAACAGCTCCAAAGCATGGCTCATTACCCAACTAATGTGAGGAGAGCGTGACCCTTCTGACTCACTCTCAGCTTTCTGTCCCCTGGGCTGTATGGCTCTGCTGTCCCCAAGGCTAAAGGAAGACGGTGCACAAATGTGGAGTCAAAAAAGGTCAAAGTGAATCACAAGAATCACATGTTTGCATGTCTGCATAATAGAGGTTTATTGTTTAGAAAAGATAAATTCCTACATCATACAGCGATGAATATGTAAAGCTGTGTATTCATAATATGTCCAGTCTGTGATCATACAGATCCATATCCTTACATATACACAACCGCAGTCTGGATGTGTTGATTTGTGTGTTGTGTTGCTAGGCTCTGATGGCTGAATGGTAAAATGCAGATGACTTGACCAGTATGTACGGTAAGCACGCCTACAGGCATTCAGCTCGTCTGTGTGGGCAGCAATTTCGTAGGTGGCTGTTCAGCAGTTCCACATTGTTCTGCTGGCTGGTCTGTCAAACATCCATTTTCTCTGTTTGTGTGCTGCAGAGGGTCCTTCTACAGGACCAGTGGGATAGTTCAGAGGGCTTGTGCTGTCTGATACATGAAGCATGCACATGACTGTCGGTGTAAACAGTGAATGCTTTTCCTCCTGTGTTTTAGAGTACCTATAGGACTAGAACACTCGAAGGAAATGATAAATTCTTAGATGTTGTACTGTTACCGTATTGCATCAGTAATTCCCACTTGGAGGATCAGTGGATGAGTTGCTGAAAAACTGCTCTATATTCAACAGCCTTTCTGGAAAAAAATCCAAGCCAAATGTTAAATGATGCATTGGTTATAATAATTATAAATATTTTTTTCATAAATTAATTTAACTTCTCAGATCCAGTATCCATTGTTTTTGCACTCTGATGGCTAACAGGTGCACCTCAGTGAATTTTAATATTGTTGAAAAGTTGTGATGTATTTAATGTCCTAGATACATCTGTGTGTGGAGTGACTCCCGCTCAAGTCTAAATCTTGTGAATCTTTACACTGCCTTCCAGGCTGTGGTTATCCCTTTTTCCTATGGGCATTTTTTTCATACATTTTTCCTTTCTCTTAACATTCGATTACTATGCTTGTATATGGGACACTGTGAATAGCCATTTTTTCAGCAACTATCAATGTGTGTGTTTAATCAGTCTTATGCTAATTACTATTTTTTGATAAACTGAGTTTTAGCCGAAAGCCATTAGCCTCTAAACTAACAGAAATCTATAAATCCTTGCAATACATCTGTGGACAATGATTCTACTCTCTGTTTCACTTGAATGAATTACTAAAATTTTACTTAAATATATGTACTTTTTAGAATGTTTATTGTGTATGGCAAAAAACATCAACCTTTCCTGGAACCATAAATAAAAAAATGTAAATAGGAAACAATTTTATTTTATAAAAAATGGGAGATATTTACATTTAATAAATAAATAAGTACATGTAATTTGTAATTATTTAAATGCATAAACTAAATGCATACAAACATGTAAAATTCTTTATTTAAAGTTAATTAATTAAAATAGTCCCCTGCATCTGATTGGTTAACTTGCGCAGCAGGTCAGCTTCAGCCAAATTATATTAATAGCAGTGGTGGCTCTGCACATCTACTTGATGCATAAAACAAAAATCCAAGATGTGTTACAGCACGAAACTGAAATAGATCATTTATTGGCAGTTTCTTAAACAAAGTGTGTTTTTTAACATTTAGACCTTTACTAAATTATCTATTTGTTGGTTTACTATTTTAAACAATTTGGGACACATTGAAGTTATAAAGCATGATTTACTTGGTGAACTATAGTACCTTTGGACCTTAAAAATAATAGTGTAAAATCCAAATGATGTAATCTCTGAAGAAAATAGTTACCATATCTACATAGAGCTTACTTATGTATATAGTGTATTTGGCAAAGGATAAAATAAAGGTTAGTGGTGTTATTATTCTGGGTCTGAATTCTTGTTAAAAAAGGCTTGATTTAGATAAATGTTTACACAATATTCAATTAAAATTTTCAGCTTATTTTCTGTTTACTTTGGTCCTGGCTGCTTTTATCATAACCCCATTTTCCGACTAAACTTTATCCTCTACTGAAGTTGATATGATGCTAATGGTTAGTATTAGTCAGCTTCACCTAAGTCATGGTCTGAAAATCCATGAAAAATCCTGAATGAAGAATTTCCTAGCCCAGCGGAGCCTGAAATTTGCTTAAATGGAGGAGGAAGTGGTGGACGATCACCTGAGTGAGTCTTAAGGCAAAACACATTAGTCTTGCTTCCATTGTTACACCGCTGTACTTTGAATCTCATCGGTGGCAAGAAAAGTCCTAGCAAACTTTTATCAGCTTTTCACTGATGGTTCCAAGAGTAATCGACTCCAAATTCAAGCAGACAACTGTAATACAAACATGCAGTTAGAAGACACATCACATGCACTCATATACTTGGAAACATACATTGTTATGTCTAAAACATAGTGAACATATAATGTTGGTACTATAGAACAGTACCAACATTTTGTATTTATTGTTGTTTCTGCTATGTGGAACAAAGTCAATGTGAGCTCATCATGATCAGTAATATCTTTCATTTAAACTGACAAATAGTGGTATTGATCCATGATGTTAAAATATTGACTTTGTTTTAGTTGCTATAAATACTCTGCTTGCCATGAATGTCATAAATTAGACCACTCATTTTAATTGCTTAGTGTTGTTATTGAGATGTCCCAATCCGGATGTTTTTGTCCTAAAAACTGTTCTCAAGCATTAACGAAAAGGCATTTGCCCAGCCTGATATGTCAAATTAATGTCATGTGTTTAAATAAACAAAATAAATAAAGTAACAGTCCACTACACTACTACTACTACTACTACTACTACTACTACTACTACTACTACTACTTTGTCGTTTTTGAGTCACTCACCAATGACATTCCAGAGGTAGCAGTCTTTCTTACCTAATATTTTTGACAGCGTCTGATACTTTGTCCCAGCTGGGAATTCTGCCTTATGTTTGTACAACACAGGGTTAACTAGGTAAAAAAAAACTACTATAATGTCCTGACAATGTGTCACCAAGAACAGACATAGCTTTATTTATTTCATAAGGTACAGTCTTATGGCAACATTAGGGTACCCTATAAAAGTTTGTCTGTTTTGAACACATTTACAAAAATGGATATCTAATGACTTGATAAAACACAGTGGGCCGTTTTTGTAATGCAGAGAGATTTGAGTAATATTAACAAGTAACATTTTCAGTAAGATCTAATAAAAAAGAACGTATACAGTATGTGGTGATGAATAAATTAGGACACCCCCACGTTTGTTCTCATTTAAATAGGCTTAACTTATGCGTAGGTGCATAACGTCCGTTAGAAAATCTGCCTTTTTGTCGGAGGTTAGACATCTTATTTGGTGTGCTCCTGACTGTTGAATATGGAGTGAACACTGTGGTGGATTTACAGACCCTTTCCAAAAAATTAGAATATAATGGAAAACTTTATTTATTTCCATAACTCCATACAAAACATTAAACTTTCATAGATTATAGATTCAGGGCCCACAACTTAAACGATTTCAAGTATTTAGTTGTTTATCTGTACATAATTTGGGCTTCCAGCTCATAAAATCCACGAAAACATAAATTCAAAAAATTAGAATACTGTGAAGAAATCAGCCCAAATTTTACAGAGCAGGAATGTTTTAAACTGAGTGTCACACACTACTCATTTACAAAACCCAAAGCACCTGCACAGGTTTTCCCAGGTGTCATTAAATTGCTTCACTTTGGTTTAATTGTCTGTTAGGTTCAATATGGGGAAGACTGCAGACTTGACAACTGGCCAGAAGACTATCATTGATACCCTCCATAGGATGGGTAAGCCATAAAAGTTCATAGCTAAGGAAGCTGGCTATTCACAGAGTGCTCTGTCCAAGCATATCAATGGAAAGTTTAGTGGAAGGACAAAATGTGACAAGAGAAGATGCACCAGCAGAAGAGCTGACCGTGGGCTTCAGCAGATTATCAAAATGAGGAGATTAATGAATCTGGCAGAGATCCAGAAAGAGTGGAATGAGGCGGGAGTCACAGCTTCAAAAACCACCACATTCAGACGCATCCTGGAGATGGGCTACAGCTGTCAGGTTCCTCGGGTCAAACCACTTCTGAGCCTGAGTCAACTGGACCAAGGAGAAGAAAGATGGGACTGTTGGCTAGTGGTCCAAGTCCTCTTTTCTGATGAAAGTAAACTGTGCCTTTCATTTGGCAATCAAGGTCCAAGGGTTTGGAGGAAGACGGGTGGGGAACAGAACCCAAGCCGCTTAAGGTGCAGTGTGAAATATCCAGTCAGTCATGATTTAGGGTGCAATATCTGGTGCAGGTGTTGGTAAACTCTGCTTTCTTAAATCTGATGTTACCAGTCTACCAGAATGTTTTAGAGGACTTCCTGATTCCGTCTGCTGAGGATCTGTTTGGAGATGCAGATTTCATCTTCCAGCAGGACCTGGCCCCTGCCCATACCGCCAGAAGCACCAAAACCTGGTTTGATGCCCATGCCATCACAATGCTTGACTGGCGAGCCAACTCGCCGGACCTAAACCCCATTGAGAATTTATGGGGTATTATCAAGAGGAAAATGAGGGGCACCAGACCCAAAAGAGCTGACAGCAATGCCACTGGCTGATGGCCTCAATGCCACAGCACTTCGAGGCAGTGATTAAAGGGGCTATATGCAACTTTTTCCCCAAAATAAACGTAACAATAGCCTTTTTATTTGACCATTTATGACTCCAACATCTCCTGATGAGCATACTGACACCTTGTCAGCTGAAAGTGGGGGCAATTATAAACCTGTATCCAGTTTTTTCTATTTTCTGTCGGGTCGGATTTTCCCGCGCTGTTTGCGGATGTGACGTCAAGCGCGTTCATGTTAAATGTTTCAGCTCACTCTGCCACCACCGCTAGCCAGCACTCGGAAGCAGTTCAATGGATTGTGCGAATACATAGAAGAGACCTAGGACAACTTTGACACCAATAGTAACTCCACATAAGACTAAAAAAGTTAAACCCCTGACAAGTGCCCGAAAAAGATCGAAGATTGAGAGCGACCGGTGTACTAGCGCGGGCTGCGAGAGCGAGCAGAAAGGAAGAGCAGTTCCGTTTTTTGGCCACAGGTGTCAGTCGCGAGTTTCAATTTCAGAAAATTGCATATAGCCCCTTTAAGGGAAAGGGATTCCCTACCAAGTAGCAAAGATTGACATATCGTTTTAAAAGTACCATATTTTAATTGATTTGATGTGATCCTAATTTCTTTATTTTTTCTGTAAAAACTGAGAAGTAAATGGTGATTTCTTCAGTTTTCTAATTTTTTGAATTCTTGTTTTTGTGGGTTTTATGAGCTGGAAGCCCAAATTATGTACAATAAACAACTAAATACTTGAAATCGTTTAAGTTGTGGGCCCTGAATTTATAATCTATGGAAGTTTAACATTTTGAATGGAATTATGGAAATAAATAAACTTTTCCATGATATTCCATTTTTTTGGAAACAGTCTGTATATAGCAGGCATCATATCAACTACAGATACTGAGATTAGTGCTTATATTATGTAATAGACCAACATAAGCTAGTGTGTAATATATAGTTGTTCCTTTTTTTCTACAAATTAAATATCTGAAAAGTGTAGCATGTGCATTCAACCTCCTTGATTCAAACCTTCGTAGAACTGCAGTTCTCTGCAATAAAACCTGCAAGATATTTTTGGTTTATGTCACTTCCAGCTTTGCACATCTGGACACTGAATTGATTGCCCATTATGTTTTGTAAAATAGTTCAAGCTCAGTCAGATGAGTTTGGATTGAATACTGTCTGTTAACATACATTCTCAGTACAGTGTCACAGATGTTCAATAAGATTAATGTTTAGGCCATTCTGATTATATGGTAATGTCAATGTCCTTCTAGAGACTGAACCTCTGTCCCAGTCTTAAGTCTGGTGCAGCCTGTGACAGTTTGTTTTTTTTCCAGAATTTCGCTGTATTTAATTCCATCCATCTTCCTATCAAAACAAGCCAGCTTCCCTGTCCCTGCAAAAAAAAAAAAAAAAAATCCATCCCCACGAAATGATACTGTGACCACAAGGGTGATAATCAATGTCTATATACCTTGGGGAAACTAATTATTAGGGCTACAAGTGTCCAACAGTTCTTATACCAGGCTTTGGGTAAGTACTGGTATTATCTGTATTGAATCTGCATCGATTAATCATACAATGAACTATAGAAAAAAGTTATCTTGTGTCTAAGTTGCTTGTACAGCAGGCTTGTACTTGAAAACATATCAGTACATAATTTTTTTTTGCATGCAATGGGTTGTGTTATTTGAAAATAAACAAAAATGTTGGTCAAATGCTATAAGAACCAAAAAATGAGATTTAGGAATTCATACAGTTTTTAGAAGAAAAAAAAACATTGATTGAAGCTAATATTTTTGGAGAATTGGAAGCTTCGGGAGATAGATGGATGCAGTAAATATGAAACATTGCACATGACACAGAAAGCTTGGCTGTGTTGGAAGATTCCTGCAGATAAAAGGTTTCTCGGAGTTGGCAGAATTGATGTTTGGAGAAGGAGAGCAATTTTAATTAATCTTTTTGTGTCTGTTTGTGCTTGATTGTTATTTGTGTGTGTTTTGCTTCTGCTTCCAAATGTAGAGGTATCATCTAAAATTACTGCCTCAACTTCTAGATCTTTTAGGACTGTAAAGCAAATAAGCCTATAATTTTGTTTGAAATCTAATTTCAGTATGCTGGCACAGGAGGAGCAGCAGCAAATAGCCTTGATAGTATAAAACAGAACAGTATCAATTCCAGACACGACACTGATTGTCAGACGGTGTTCTGAAACAAATATATACACAAGGTGGGGTGCAAAGCATCTTGGCTTTTTAAAGCATGACATTTTTTTTCTCTTTTTTTATTTTTTTTATTTTAGATGGTTCCCTAAGAAGTAATAAGACCATACAGCAGCTTTGTTTTAACCATTAATTTACATTACATCAAGGCACTTAACTTTATGGCACAGAGTGATCCTCTTGACTCTGCTCCTCATATCTCTCCGACTGGGTCCATCTGTTTTGAGATCAGCATACTCAATAACCCTTGAATGTATATTATTGCTGTAGGAGACAGCATACAATAATTAGCCTGAGAGCCCCTGCAAGCATACATAATAAAATGATCTCAGACAAGAAATTGGAAAACTGAAAATTAAATCAACTAAAGTTTTTTTCCTAAACACTTAAATGTCACTCTTCTGCAGTTTGGTCATGCTTATGCTAAACCCATCAATCCATATCCTATATTCACTTAATCCTTGCATGCTTGCAGGGGTCTTGCAGGATGGCTGCAAAACCCTTTTTTGGTATGTAGTCAGTCGAATTGGTCTTGGTTGCTGAAACATCAAATAACAGTCAGGTAGGGGGTAAAACAGATCTATTTTTAGATCGTCCATCATCTGTTTTCCTAAATAATCCCAGGGCTTTAACAAATTAACAGTCTGTTCAGATTTTAAAAATTAAGAACTGCTGTTTATATTGACCACGTTTTTGTTTCATTGTATTTTGACATTCTGTTGCAACCTGGTGCTTCAGTCAGTGATAAACTGGAAAGGAATGTTTTCAATTTTTCGAATTGCTTAATGCTTACCCACTCAGCCTGTGGAGCACGTCACTTTAGGGTGAATACATTAGCTGAAGCTGTTGTCACACCTGCTGTTTCCTGTCTTGCCATGTACATCCGTCTATTGAAAAACAATTTTTACTTTGGTCTTAACGTTTTGTGAAACATTACATCCTGTCATGTATTTGAGACACATGTGCAACTTTTGATGCACTGCCTTTTTGTCTGGTCTGGTTATATTGTGGTGGATTGTAGTGGAGGATATGGATTTGAGTGTTCTACTGCAAAAGGACAGGGTACTTTACTTTCAGCATTAACGTCACCATTTCAATTATTATTATTTCCATATCTAACAATCTAGATTTGAAAGTTTAATATGCTTTTAGTGTTTAGTAATTTTTAGCCTAATTCATCAGAAAATAGGTCAGGCGGTCATCAGTTGGAGCCACTGCAAGAATTTTGCATGCCAAGGTGAATTAATTGACTGATTGGCGCTGTATGAAATTAAGTAATGTTATTATTGGGTCCTTTCTGTGACATTCAAGTAGCGTTTGAAAAACTTCAGTAGCAGTGGCACAAATGTACACTAAATATGGCGTCTCAGAGTTTTGATGCCATATACACCACATTTTTCAACAATGACCAAAAAAGTATGTTCTCTTACCCGGTGATCAAATTCTCTATGCCTCAGAATCAGATGCTTAGGATTGGGATTTACCATATGACACATAATGTGAGAGAAAAATACTTGACTCTCAAATTTGTGGCATCATCTGTCTCTCTCACCCACTGTTTGGACCTAGGACAGTTTGGTTTTGACCCCTCCAGTTCGTAAAGTCTTTCATGATTGCTGAAATTACAATGTGAAGCATTACAACCGAAAATGATAGACAAGATCAATTTGGGGGGGGGGGGATTCTCTTCTTTTTTTATAGTGCTATTTGAGCAACTACATCCTTTTAACCTGCTAACATTTATGTGAACCCACAGTAAGGTTTTTTTGTGACTCTCTTCACCAAGTTTAGTTTATGGCCTCATCTCCTTATACCATGCCTGTATCTCTGCAGCCAGAATATAGACAGAAAGCTTAGGCAAGCAGATGCTGCTGCATAATTCCATCTTCACAGTGTGCCACTCACCCACTCAGGGCAAAAAAGAAGCTCCCACATTTTTGTCTGCTAGCAGCAGGAATCAGATAGACAGACCTTCATTTCCTCATTTGTCACTCTTTCCCCTTGCAGGTCCACTCCATACTCATTCGTTAGCTTGCAATCAAATAAGTGCAGAGAAATCCTACCATGCACAAATATTATCGTTTTGTACAGAAGTTTTGCTGAGAGACATTCATTAAGTCCACTCGATGTATTTCCTGACAGTTACCTTCTCTGAACGATATGCCGCCAATCACTATTGCTCCAAATTTAGTTCAGTTTCAGGCCTAATCAGCAATGCATCATAGGATATCACCAGGCACCCAGACACTGAACACCTACAAGGGAATTTCAATCAGCCTCCCCCATAAGTAATTCAATGGAAATAATTGGTTTCATTCTCTTTGTCATCTTTTTATTCCACTATTGTGTGCCAGGGCACACACGCACATTATTCTGTAGGTTCCTTTTCTGTTCTCCATTAACCACTCCAAAGTAATCTCTCTTTTTTTCTTTTGTTGCCATCTTCCCCCTATTATGAAAAGTAAGTGGGATCTCATCCTCTGTGTGGTTCTCTGTATTGTATGTAATGTGTGTGTTTTAGGGTAAGTGTGTTGCTGCCATCATCAGGCAGAAAAATAAAGCTGCACCTTTCCAACTGAGAGATAATCTCTACCCCAGACTTTGTTTTTTTTTTTGTTTTTTTTAGTCTTACGCACTGAGGATAATTTGAAGTTTTCAAAAAATCCCAAATGTTCCTGCTGTTTACACTCAAGCTGATTCTGTCCCTTTTTCCCTTGTATCTTTGTTTAAATCCCTCTCTTACTCACAGTGGTTGCGTCATCAAGGTTGATTTCACCATTTTGCAGAAGCTTTTCATGCTGTTCTGCTCTGAATGTGAACTGACTACCTACTTTCTTTTTTTCGTCAGCTCAAGCAAAGTGAAGCCAATGCAGACACCAAAGAGAAGCTCCCTTTACGACTCAGGATCTTTGAAAAGTTCCCCAACAGACCTCAGATGGTGAAGATCTCAAAGCTCCCATCTGATTTCACTGTGCCCAGAATCAGGTACTCCATCACAGCGACAGATGTAGTGTCTTACAAAAATATTAACATTCACTTTTTCGCATTGTTATCTCGTTACAACTACAAACTCCATAGTATTTTAGTGAGGTTTCATGTCAATGAACACCACACAGTCGTGTGTAGTTGTGAACTGGAGGAAAATGATACAAGGTTTACAACATTTTCTACAAAAACAAACGTGTGATGTGCATTTGTATTCAGCCCCTGTTTACTCTTGATATCCCTGAGCAAAACCTAGTCAACTGATGGCTCACTAAATTAGTTAACAGAGTTCAGAGGTGTAAAACATGGTTCCAGTGGAGGAGTCAGAGGTTTGTAAGGGAACATTAGTGAACACGCAGCGTCATGACGCCTAAGGCAACACATGAAGAAGGTCAGTCAAGCAGTTATGGAAAAGTTTTAAGCTGGGTTAGGTTATTAAACAACATCAAACACTTTGAATATATCACAGAGCTTTGTTCAATCCATCATCTGAAAATGGGAAAGATATGGCACAACTTTACTATGACATGGCCAGCCACCTAAACTAACAGGATGGGCCAGGAGAGCATTATTCTGAGAGACATAGCCAAGATGCCCATGATAACTCTGGAGGGTTTGCTGAGATCTGGTCAGATAAGGTGGTAGAATATATAGACAGAAAGAATATTGTTTGTGCACTCCTAAAATCTCACCTTCACAAAAATGTTGCAACAGGAGACCCATTTTTGAAAGAAAACTATAAGAAATTCTATTTGCATTTTACCACAAGCCAAGAAGCAGACACAGTGAACATGTGGAAGAAGGTGCCCTGTTGAGATGCCACCAAAATCGAGATATATATATATATATATATATATATATATATATATATATATATATATATATATATATATCGATTTTATATATATATAAAAGATTGCATATATATATACACAGTGGGGTAATAAGGTATTTGGCAACCACCAGCAGTGCAAGTTGTCCAACTTAAAAAGATGAGAGAGGTCTGTAATTTTCATCATAGGTACATTTCAACTGTGGGAGACAGTATGTATAAAAAAATCCAGGAACTCACATTGTATGATTTTTAAAGAATTTATTAGTATAATAATACAGAACGTAAGTATCCAATAACAAAAGTTCACCTCAATACTTTGTAATGTGACCTTGGTTGTCAATGACAGAGGTCAAACGTTTCCTGTAGGTCTTCACTAGGTTTGCACACACTGTAGCTGGTATTTTGGCCCATTCTTTCATACAGATCTTCTCTAGAGCTGTGATGTTTCGGGCTGTCACTGGGAAACAGGGCCCAACTCTCTCCACAGATTCTCTATTGGATTGAGGTCTGGAGAGTGGCGAGGCCACTCCAGAACCTTGAAATGCTTACTACATAGCCACTCCTTTATTGGACAGGCAGTGTGTTTGGGTTCACTGTCATGCTGGAAGATCCAACCACGTTTCACGTTTAAGGTTTTTGCCCAAAATTTCAGGTTTTCAATCAAAATCTTACAATACATGGGCCCCATTCATCCTTTCCTTAATACAGATCAGTCATCCTGCCCCTTTTGTAGAAAAGTCGCTCCAAAGCATGATGTTTCCACCCCCAAGCTTCACAGTGGGTATGGTGTTCTTGGGATGCAACTCAGGATTCTTTCCCCTCCAAACACGGTGAGTGGGGTTTATATCAAAGAGTTCTGTTTTGGTGTCATCTGACCACATGACATTCTCCCAATCCTCTGGCAAACTTTAGACAGGTCTGGACATGTGCTGTCTTAACCTCGAGCACTGCAAGATTTTAATCCATGATGACGTAGTGGATTACTAATGATAACCTTTGTTACTGTGGTCCCAGCTCTCTTCAGGGTGTTTTACCAATACCCACATGTAGTTCTGGGCTGTTTCCTCACCGTTTACATGATCAAGTGTACCCCACAAGCTGACATCTTGCATGTAGCCCGAGGTTTAGGGAGATTGTCATTGATCCATTTTCTAATAATTGCTAAAACAACTTCAACTATTTTTTTAGGTCTGTGTCAGTTGTGTTTGTGGTTTTATTGTTTTACATCAGTTTGTGTGTCTATTTTGAGGGAGTTGTTTATCATATGTGTAGCTACAAACAGGTTGAAAGTAGCCTTGGGCTATAATCTGGTATATTTACAAATACTGTGTATTTTCCATGAATATACACACTGCCAGTTTAAAATAAATACATTTTGGGGGGACAAATAATACCTGATAATCCCTAAAATAATACCCAACCACACCGTCCCCACCATGAAACTTGGTGGTGGCAGCATTATGCTGGTCAGAATTAATTAGAAGAGGATGGGACCTAAGCACAGGTCTATCCTGGAATAAAATCTGTCAGAAGCTGCTAAAGACTTGAGCCTGTGGTGGAGGTTCACCCTCATCCATCCTTTGGTCCTACTGGCTCTATGTTATCATTGTTTTTTACAACAGTTCAAACTACATCAAATAAAAAATGAGGAAACTTTGCCACCATTTTCCCAACTTTGTCCACATTATATGTCTAATATGAAATACAAAGAAAGAAAAGAGGGCATTTTTCATATCTTCTATATTGAAGTTAGATTGAAGCGAAAATTGTTTGCGTCGAGGCCCATTTGTTGCACACCTTTTAGCAGGGGAGCTGAATTCCATCCAGATTTATTATTAAGTTATTTATTAGTGCACAGCTGGAGTTTGTTTTTTTTGCTATAGAAAGCACTTCCTCTGCAACCCAGATTGTTGGGCTTTTGCAGCAACAGCTTCCCCTGATGCATTTTGCAACTGGATTTACTCTAATACAGTTAAATGTGTGAATATTTTCTCTGCCTTTGTATGCAGCTGTCATGAGTAGCCAATGAAATTCATTGTTGGTATTTGTGTTTGCTGCGAATTCTAGAGAGAGTTTTATGAAGCAGTTTATTGATCGTCAGCAGCAGGATACCAGCTGTTTGTTCCGCCGTCTCCCCTCGGCTTCATCCTCCTCCTGTGACCACTCCAAACGCTCAGCCATCGAAGACAACAAGTATATTGACCAAAAGGTAGCTACACATGCTGCCTCTAATTACACAACATGTCCTCCTCTCTCTTTGTTTCTTGTTTTATTTCTCTGAAACACGCATGCAGACTGCCCTAGGAGGATATGAAGATGAAAGATCTGTGTCCACATAGGATAAACTATAATACAGTGTTCCTATTCTATCTAAAAAAGTATGAGTTGAACTTAAATATTATCCAGGTCTGGATTAGTATGGATAGGATATTTGGTATGAAAAAATGTCTGCATCTCCAGACTTTTGTCACTGTCCCATCGTCTAATTGTTCCACCAATGCATATAAATGCCACACAACATCTGCAACTATGTGTATGGCATTCCTTTTATATGGTATATCACAATTAACAATTTTGCACTTCATCTCCACTCACATTTTTCTCTCTCTCAGCTTCGCAGATCAATTTTTAGCATTCGAGCCCGCAACCTCCTGGAGAAAGAGACGACAATCAATAAAATCCTACGGTAGGACACACCCCTACAACCACAGTAGATATTAGAGTTTTGATGATCTGATGAGATGCTTTCATAAGATATCCTGTGGCTGTTTTTTCTGTTTGTTTTAAGCATTTTTTCCCCCAGTACAACACAACCTTAAAAGAAGGTATTGTACTGCTGCCAATGAAAGATTGTAGCTTACACTTTAATTAAATGTTAAGTAACCATGACATCACACAATTTTGACTTTACAGTTTTTTTTTTGTTTTTGTTTTTTTACGTATATGTTGTATGTGTTTTGCATGCATGAGTTACAGGATAATCATTTTGAGAGATTGGCTGTAATTTGAGGTATACTGCATGTCTTTGTAGTGCCGATCGTCACAGGCTCAAAAGAAAACCATTGACTTTTAACCAGACTTGTGTCCAGATGTACACTGTTTTCATTTATTTTTCTGATAGATTTAACACATACAAAAACTGTATTTGAAGTGCTGCATTTATATTTAATCTTTAAGGGAACTCACCATGTGTTTAGGTACTAATAGTCTTTGAAAATATGGAATATAATTTTTGTTTAGATCAATCATAAAGACACATCTTCATTAACTTGAATACAGATAAACCTAAAATTCAGACCAGATTAAATAAAATGGCCGATTTGGTTCTTTACCAAGATCCCTACCAGGGACAAAGATTGTATCTGGAATATTGGAGGAGGATGAGGCTTGATGATGTGATGATTCCGGCATAATTATTAAGATTTATTCAAACATTCTGTTCCAGTTCAGTCAAAAGCTGCAAAGATTAATCCAGTGGCACTTCACAGCACAGATGGCTCATGACACAAAGCAAATCCTGAACTTTGTTTTGAAAGAAAAAGTTAAATTAGCAAATGTTTCATCTGACCTAAACACAGCTGAGTATTATTTGTAAGAACAAAACCGCGGTTATAATGATTCATAAACAAGCGGCAAAAAAGGAAAACAAAAATCAAAGGATGGAATCTCTGCATTTGAAAAAGTTCATAGATGGAAGGTGCACACTAGCAGTAATATAACTGTATCCAAGAATTAAACCTAACCCTTGTATTTGTAACCATATGCACCTTCCCACTTACTTTTGTGCTTATGTAAATTATTGAGTAGGCGTTACTAAACAGAAATTAACATGTTTTTGTTCTGGTCCTCAAATTATATCCATTATATTATTATATCTGCTATATTATATCTATTATATATTGAGTCAAACTTCCAGTAGTTTGTTTTAAAACCATTGTGTTGGTGCACAGTTGCAAAATTAGAAAAAAAAGTCTCCTATGAACCAGAATGATCATCACTGAACTAATAATGTAGATGCATTAGACATAACTCTGTCACACCAGCAATACCACTTCTTAGTGTTTGTCACTTTTTTTACACACACCTACACACTCCACTTGTTCCACTTGAGACTCATTTGCTGTCGCAAAGAAGTAAATGGATAATGTGCTGGTTAGCATGGCAGAGACGGCACTAAGTGCAGATTAGATTGCAAACACTGTGTCCAATCTGCACCTCCCTCCCCACAGCCCAAATGTCCTGTCTGTCTGAGAGACAGACAGCAGATCAGGAGTCATAACACGTTCTGTCTGGTTCGCCATCTTCCACACAAGCATGCAATTAGACCCAAATACCGACATATGCAAACTCACACTCTCCAGCAGAAGCAGCCATTCATCCGTTCTTATGGCCATTAAACAAGTTATGCCTCACTCAGAGTTGCTATAAATGATATCAAATGTTGCACAGTGCTCGTGTGTGCTGTTAGCTGTTCAAAACGATTGAAACCCTCTCGCACAAAAACAAAAGACAAAACAAAAACTGGGTCACTAACCTTATAGGTCCAAAACAATAGAAATTAACTACCAAAGTATTCAGAGCCCTTAAGCTATTGCAGATTTTGTTACATTGCAACGACACCCTGTAATATATTTTATTTGAATTTCATGTCATTGACCAAAACAAAGTAGTGCATGATTATGAAGTGGAAGGATAATAACCAATTATGAATTTTTTTTTTTTTTTTTGTAAATGCAAACCAAAAATGTGTGACATGCGTCTTTCCAGGTTTTTGGACTTTGGAGAACCACCTGTTTCTATAATTACAGCATGACTTAACCACAGCTCCCGCTCAGTGACTTGATCGGGCCATTCTTAGTACATACCCTCATACTGTTACTATGTTGGTTCCTGAAATGGCCCTGAAAAGTGACCTGGTGAAGTTGGAGATACATGTATACCAGGAAGTTCCAGTTAAATTACCCGGAAGCTCTGATAGTGGAAACACTCCTCTAGAGACTAAACTCTTTGCCCCTTTCTTTTTTGTAGATACCTTAGGCTCTGTCAGACTACATATAGAGCCTGTATGAACTTTTTTTTTTTGTCTGCCACAGATTCTCAGTCGGATTTTGGTCTTGGTTTTGACTGGATAATTTTAACACATGAATATGCTTTTATCAAAACCGTTTTGTTGTAACTCTGGCTGTATGTTTATGCTTATGCTGCTGAGTGTTTTTTTCTCCGGAGCTTAACTTCTCGGAAACATAGGCTGTTTATATTCGTGTTTCCCAATCAGACAGCATTAATTTAAGAAGGTTTCAGAGGAGTTATTGTTGAAAAGCCTAACACATCCACTCCAGACTGTGTGGAAATGTTTACGTACAATGAGTTTTAAATTAACTGCAATGACACCCGCCTGAGAGACGTCTTCGATCGGGATTCCAATCAGCTATGTAAAGACGTAATTTATCAGTCATCGCGGTTAACCTCTGAAGTTTTTGAAAATCCACAGATCTTTGAAAATTAAACATTGATCAACAACTCTGGGCAGCTGTAATTGCTTTAATTTGTATCTCAGAGCATAAACGCTGTAAAATAGTCTAGCTGTATTGGTTAAAATCTCCTAAAAAGGTTTCGAAGAGAACAATACTCTCTTTGTCTATTTATAGGTGGAGGCGCTGAAAGCGAAAGTCCATGCTTCCCTTAGCTAAATAATTCCCTCCATTTCCAAAGCTTTACCTTTAGTTTGGATCCATCCAATAGGTCCTACCTTCATACCAGGGCTGTTTTCATGTTAGATTGCTTCCCATTTGTGTTTGATTTGGTTCTGGGTCCTGGGTTCGGGGGGGAAACTACTCTCAGTAAACCTTCTTGGTCCCTGAAAAAGTTCCTACAGTCTGAAGTCTTTTGAAACCTTCAGCATTTTTTCTTTCTTGGATTGCCCTCTTTTTAGTCCTTTAAACTTCAAATAATATCTGATCCTTTTTCTGTCCCTGCGGAAGAAAAGCATTCCCACAGCATGATGCTGCTACCACTGTGGTTCACCATGTGGATGGTGTTTTTAGGCTGTCGTGTACTTGGCGGTTTTTTGGAACATCAAAGTGAAGATGTTGGAATGCAAATGGACGACACTATAAATATTTGAAAGCCACATATTTTCCTTTTCCTTGATATATTTAGTCCTATGTGTTGGTCTATCACAAAAAGCCCAATGAAATAGATTGAAGTCAGTGGTTGTTAGTGCTGTGGCAAAATGGGCAAAATTTTAAGGGGTCTAAATACTTTATCAAGGCACTGTGCAGTAAAGAAAGCTTGTATCATAAAATTATGAATTGATCTGTACAGTTTGAGATTACAAAGTGAAATTCTTTTTAACCACTTTTCGATTGATCTAGGGAATATTCTGTCTGTTTCCCAGGGCTTGCACCAGGCAGCGGATCTTAAGTGGATCCTTAGAAGGGCAGCCAGCCAAAGAACGCTCAATACTCAGTGTGCAGCACCACATACGACAAGAGCGCAGGTCTGACACGTACATACACAGGCATACTGCAGTACAAGTTGGCATATATTTCTGTGATGTACCGTATAAACCACGAATGCCCCTGATCTTTATCTACTGTTTCCACAGATCTCTGCGACATGGCTCCACCAGTCAGAGGATCAGTCGAGGGAAGTCCCTGGAAACGCTCACCCAGGATGTAAGCACAAAGTTACATACAATTTTTTTTTCTTTCTTTTTTCTCTCTTTGTTCTTTTTAGTACTAGAAAAGTTACATCATAAATAAAGTCATGCCTGTGTTCGCTTACAAACAAAATAGTATGTACAAATATACAGAATGTCTATGCCATAGGTATTTTTAATGATGTGATTGAAATTAAATCAAAATGTGTTATGTTTTTGTTTTTGTCTTTTTTCCTCCAGCATTCCAGCACAGTGCGCTACCGTAACGCTCAGAGGGAGGACAGTGAGATCAAGATGATCCAGGAAAAAAAAGAACAGGCAGAAATGAAAAGGTATTTGCAGGAAAAAAAAAGTCACACAGTAAAGATAAATGTTAATCACTGCGCTGTTTCCTTGTAATCCTTTTACATGATTATCTGCTTGACTCTCAATCTCTGTGCTTGTCTGAGCAGAAAGGTTCAGGAGGAGGAGCTGAGGGAGAACCATCCTTACTTTGATAAACCTCTTTTTATTGTGGGTCGTGAGCATCGTTTCAGGAACTTCTGCAGAATGATCGTTAGGGCTCGCTTTAATGCGTAAGATTCATCTGAATAAATACATTTCTGACTGCCGATACTTTTTCTATGTCTAGTTCACTTTGGACAGAATTAAATCAATGATTATATTTTATCTACATTAAATAACTGAAACAGGATGATGTGAACCTTTAAAAAATGTTGTAAAACCATAACAGCATTTTTTTTCAAGTTTTTTCATTTTCTTTCATACCTAGATCAAAAACCGACCCAATAACAGGAGCAGTGAAGAACACCAAATACCATCAGCTATAGTAAGTGTTGTTGATAATTGTCCGTCAGGGGTTCTTTCTAAAACTGTGTGTAGGATTAAAACATTTCAGTTTTAGTGCTTTAAAGTCGGTCTTTACCATTAAGAAACGTAGTTACGGAAAGTTGTCCACGTGTGTTAATAGCCACATCTGTCAGATAAAATGCCCCATGTGAGTTTTTTTTCCTGGTTTGCAAATTCACTTTATTTGAATGTTCTATTTTTGTATTTAAATATTAACATAAACAATCACATATTAACTAGCAGAACTCAGTGACAATTATTCAACTATTTGATTTAGGTGTGTTGTAGAGGTGACACATGTAAAACATGTAGGAAACTGGCCCCCAAGGATTGGAATTACTCGCTCTTGAACACCCCCAGATTGGCTTTAATAAAGCCAATCTGAGAGAGGAACTTCCCAAATATAAACAATATATTGCCCGACCAGAGAGGAGAGGACACTGGATCACTGTTACAGCACGATAAGCGGGGCCTATCACGCAGTGCCCCGCGCTGCACTCGGACTTTCGGATCACGTGATGATCCATCTGATCCCCGCACACAGACAGAGGCTGAAGCTCTCCAAACCTGTCGTGAGGACTAAAAAAACTGTGTAGCAACGAGGCTGTGGAGGAGCTTCGCACGTGTTTAGTAACTACAGACTGGGACACAATGAGGGCTGCTTCTAACAGCTTGGGTGAGTTTACGGATACTGTCACCTCCTATATACACTTCTGCGAGGACAACATTGTGCCATCATGCACCAGCGTGAGTTATAATAATGACAAACCCTGGTTTACTCCTAAACTCAAACAGCTGTGGCTAGAAAACAGAAAGGCATTCAGAAGCGGAGACAGGGACTGCTACAGAGAGGCCAAGTACAGGTTCAGAAAGTGAACACTGCTAAACACCTGCACTCTGAGAATATTCAGCAGCAGATCTCAGAGAACGACTTGGCCTCTGTGTGGAAAAGTTTTAGGATCATTACCAACTACAAGCCTAAAACTCCCCACTCCACTGATGACTTGCTGTTGGCAAACACCCTCAACGACTTTTACTGCCGTTTTGACCACCCACCAAGCAGCCCTCACACCTCCACCAGTCCCAACAATAGAGACACTTTGGACACTCATCCCCCCACCCCCACCACAGAGCAATTAACACCATCAAAGACTTCACCCACAGCGTCCCCCTCCTCACCCCTCACCTATGACGAACTCACATCAACTCCAACTAAAACCCTTCATATTCATGAAGTAGATGTGAGGAAACAGTTTAAGAGCCTAAATGCTAGAAAAGCTCCCAGCTCAGACGGTGTGTCTCCTGCCACTCTCAGACACTGTGCAAATGAGCTGGCCCCAGTGTTCTCTGGCATTTTCAACTCCTCACTTCAGGCATGTCATGTGCCTGCCTGCTTCAAGGCCTCCACCATAGTCCCTGTCCCCAAGAAGCCAAGGATCACTGGACTTAATGACTACAGACCTGTGGCTCTGACATCTGTGGTCATGAAGTCATTTGAGCGCCTGGTTCTGTCCTATCTCAAGACCCTCACGGCCCCTATCCTGGACCCTCTGCAGTTTGCCTACAGAGCCAACAGGTCTGTAGATGATGGCATCAACATAGCTCTTCACTTCATCCTGCAGCATCTGGACTTCCCGGGAACCTACGCCAGGATCCTGTTTGTGGACTTCAGCTCTGCCTTCAACACCATCCTCCCAGACCTTCTCCGAGGCAAGCTATCCCAGATGAACGTGCCTGATCCCATCTGCAGGTGGATCACTGACTTCCTGACGGACAGGAAGCATCATGTGAGGCTGGGGAAGAATGTCTCGGACTCTCGGACCATCAGCACCAGCTCCCCTCAGGGCTGTGTTCTTTCTCCTCTGCTCTTCTCCCTGTACACCAACTACTGCACCTCCAACCACCAGTCTGTCAAACTAATTAAGTTTGCAGATGACACCACCGTTATTGGACTCATCCCGGACGGGGATGAGTCTGCCTACAGGATGGAGGCTGAACGTCTGGTGTCCTGGTGCAGCCGCAACAACCTGGTGCTGAACGCCCAGAAGACAGTGGAGATTATTGTGGGCTTTAGGAAGCACACAGCCCCACTCCCCCCCATCGTCCTGACTAACACCCCCATCACCACTGTGGACTCATTCCGCTTCCTGGGTACCACCATCACCCAGGACCTCAAGTGGGAGCCCACCATCACCTCAGTCATAAAGAAGGTCCAGCACAGGATGTACTTCCTTAGGCAGCTGAAGAAATTCAACCTGCCAACACGGATGATGATGCAGTTCTACACTGCAGTCATCGAGTCCATCCTCACCTCCTCCATCACCGTGTTGTATGCTGGAGCTACCATCAGGGACAAACAGAGACGGCAGCGTGTTGTGCGCTCTGCTGAGAAGGTGATTGGCTGCAGACTCCCATCTCTACATGACCTGTACACCTCCAGGACACTTGGGCGTGAACCTCTCACCATAAGAACAGTTTCTTCCCCTCTGCTGTTGGACTCATGAACAATAACCCTAAGACTGTTCCCACCACCCGCTCACTTACATGACCCATATTGTGGTTTTTTGGACCTGTCTGATTTGCACCAATCGTTACCTGCACTCATGTATATAACAATCTGTTTAGCATATTATATTTTTATTTAAGTGCTTGTCTGTTTGTTCTTGTATGTTTGCACAAAGTACCGCAGCAATTTCCTAATGTTGTAAACCTATCCAACATTTGGCAATAAAACCCATTCTGATTCTGATTCTGATTGAAGTAATTGGCTACACAATTCAAAGAAGTGTGGATTCACAACTGCTGATATTTGCTATTTTTAATGAGTTGCGGTGTGTTTTAAAGTATATATGATAGGGATGTAAGAAAATATCGATACACTGATATATCGCAATATTTTATTTCCCAAAAGCACAATATCATTTTTTAGGATTTGAATGCAACCATTAATGATGACAGTAATTTTTGTAGTAAAATTAAAGGTATGACTGGTAGTTTGTGGCTGTTTTCACCTTCTTCGTTCCAGTGGATCAACTAGATCTAGTAATAAAACTGGATGTGTTAAAGTATGAACCAGGTTGGAGTGTTTAAAATGCTGTGACAGTTTTTCTACAGTTAATTTCAGTTTTAAAAATCACTATAGTCTTACTCAAAGAATCGCAATACATCGTATCATCTCCCCTGTATTGTGATACATATCGCCAGATTTTTACCAGTACGCATCCCTAATATATAATAAAAAGAGGGCTAAGCACGGTTGCTATTAAAGTCAAAATGAGCATAACACACTAGACAAAACAAAAGTACTGCCTTATGATTTGCTGTCTGTTACATCACATCCAGCGTTTCAGCCACATGCTAATAGTTGAACTGTAAGGTAATTAAAATTTCACATCTGCTTTTCGAAACAAGCTCATATATTTCTGCTGATGTATTTGTCCTCGCAGTGATCTTCTGGGCTTAGTCACCTATCTGGACTGGGTGATGATTGTGGTTACCATCTGCTCCTGCATCTCCATGATGTTTGAATCACCCTTCACCAGGGTCATGCATGTCCCCACTCTGCAGGTATTATAATCCAGATGGACCGACGGTCACATGTACCGACGAACAGATTCATGAAGGGACAGATGTTGCTGTAATCACGATGTCTGTTTCAGATTGGGGAGTATGTGTTTGTGATATTCATGAGCATTGAACTCAACCTAAAGATCATGGCCGATGGTCTGTTTTTCACCCCTACGGCCGTTATCAGGGACTTTGGAGGAGTGATGGACATCTTCATCTACCTTGTAAGAATAGACTTTTCCCTCAAAATGTAACAAGTGATGTGATTTCCATTTGAGAAAAAGTATGTTTACAATGATAAGGAGAAAATAAGAGTACTAAATTATTTTAAACAGTACAACAAAATGCTCCCATACAGTTTTTAAAAAAAGGAAAAACACAAGAAAGATGTTGTCACCCTCTCTGTTTTGGCTCTTTGCAATATTGATGTACCAAAAACAACAAAACAAACTCATGATGTTGTATAATTCTGCCCCTCGGCTCACACATTTGTCAGAAGTTGTACTTCTGTCATTATTTAGCATCTGCATCTCCTCATAGAATTCTACTTTTAAGTTCTTCCACTGAAGTTTGAAAAGGCTTTTATAAACCAAATTTCAGATTTCTTTCTTGTCAATGAGTGGCAGACAATATTGTGTTTATCAGCTGTAAAAGCATTTGGGGATAAAAAGTAATCATCCTGAAATAAGAAAATATGCTCCTATTTAAGATATTTGTAACCCCCCCGAACTGATGGATGACTGGGATTGATACTTTTGGTGTTTTAAATATTTCTCAGCTCCAAATGCTGCATTCAGATTTTAAAATGTGATTGAAAGTAATTTTTGTGTACTGTTGAGCAGTAAAGCTGCCTTGGAAATTAACTTATTCAAAAAGAGTGAGATTTGTTTTGATGTTGCTATTTTGTGTGTATTTTTGCAGTGATAGATTTAAAGCCACAATTAATGTCAGAAATTTTCTGATTCTGATTTAAGCTCCCAAAAAATATTCTGGGATTTCTTTTTGTTTAATTTGTGGAACATCCACATTTTAACACCCGACTACTGTGTAAGATAAATCTACTATATCTACAAATATGAGTCTGAAAACGTCTGAAATTTTGAACATTTGTTGGTATCCTGAAATTACTCCAAGAGGGCCCTGACACATCAAAATACGTTTGAATCTTATGCAGGTTTTCATACATCTACTTTTTCATATGCATGAAAAAAACCCACTGTTTAGGCTTGGAGACATTTACATAGTTGTTTTTTAATGCTAACCCCAAATAACTTTTATCCTATGACACTCTAATGTGTTATTGTTTTATTATTATCCTGGTTTCTAGTTCAGTGAGCATAAGGTTAGTTCTAATTGTTTGTCTGCTCTGGTTGGTTCTCCACTGTAGTTGAGTCTCATCTTTCTCTGCTGGCTTCCCACTGACGTTCCCCCTGAGTCTGGAGCTCAGCTGCTAATGATGTTGCGCTGCCTCCGTCCACTCAGGATCTTCAAGCTGGTTCCTCAGATGAGGAAGGTTGTGCGGGAAGTTCTTAAAGGATTCAAGGAGATTTTTCTGGTTAGTTATTCAAGTACAACTTACAGGTCCTTCGCAAAAAATTAGCATATTTCCATAATGTAATGATAAAAATTAAACTTTCATATATTTTAGATTCATTGCACACGAAGTGAAATATTTTAGGTCTTTTATTGTTTTAAAACTGATGATTTTGGCATACAGCTCATGAAAACCCAAAATTCCTATCTCAAAAAATTTGCATATTTCACCCGACCAATAAAAGAAAAGTGTTTTTATTACAAAAAACGTCAACCTTCAAATAATTATGTTCAGTTATGCACTCAATACTTGGTCGGGAATCCTTTTGCAGAAATGACTGCTTCAATGCGGCGTGGCATGGAGGCAATCAGCCTGTGGCACTGCTGAGGTGTTATGGAGGCCCAGGATGCTTTGATAGCGGCCTTAAGCTCATCCAGAGTGTTGGGTCTTGCGTCTCTCAACTTCCTCTTCACAATATCCCACAGATTCTCTATGGGGTTCAGGTCAGGAGAGTTGGCAGGCCAATTGAGCACAGTAATACCATGGTCAGTAAACCATTTACCAGTGGTTTTGGCACTGTGAGCAGGTGCCAGGTCGTGCTGAAAAATGAAATCTTCATCTCCATAAAGCTTTTCAGCAGATGGAAGCATGAAGTGCTCCAAAATCTCCTGATAGCTAGCTGCATTGACCCTGCCCTTGATAAACCACAGTGGACAAACACCAGCAGCTGACATGGCACCCCAGACCATCACTGACTGTGGGTACTTGACACTGGACTTCAGGCATTTTGGCATTTCCTTCTCCCCAGTCTTCCTCCAGACTCTGGCACCTTGATTTCCGAATGACATGCAAAATTTGCTTTCATCCGAAAAAAGTACTTTGGACCACTGAGCAACAGTCCAGTGCTGCTTCTCTGTAGCCCAGGTCAGGCGCTTCTGCCACTGTTTCTGGTTCAAAAGTGGCTTGACCTGGGGAATGCGGCACCTGTAGCCCATTTCCTGCACACGCCTGTGCACGGTGGCTCTGGATGTTTCTACTCCCGACTCAGTCCACTGCTTCCGCAGGTCCCCCAAGGTCTGGAATCGGTCCATCTTCACAATCTTCCTCAGGGTCCGGTCACCTCTTCTCATTGTGCAGCGTTTTCTGCCACACTTTTTCCTTCCCACAGACTTCCCACTGAGGTGCCTTGATACAGCACTCTGGGAACAGCCTATTCATTCAGAAATTTCTTTCTGTGTCTTACCCTCTTGCTTGAGGGTGTCAATGATGGCCTTCTGGGCAGCAGTCAGGTCGGCAGTCTTACCCATGATTGCGGTTTTGAGTAATGAACCAGGCTGGGAGTTTTTAAAAGCCTCAGGAATCTTTTGCAGGTGTTTAGAGTTAATTAGTTGATTCAGATGATTAGGTTAATAGCTCGTTTAGAGAACCTTTTCATGATATGCTAATTTTTTGAGATAGGAATTTTGGGTTTTCATGAGCTGTATGCCAAAATCATCAGTTTTAAAACAATAAAATACCTGAAATATTTCAGTTGGTGTGCAATGAATCTAAAATATATGAAAGTTAAATTTTTATCATTCATTCCATCATTCCATATCATTATGGAAAAGAATGAACTTCATCACAATATGCTAATTTTTTTAGAAGGACCTGTATAAAAATCTTGTGATTTGGATGTAATAGTTTAGAGTCAGACTCCTTCAGTTGCAAATTAAGAAGTTATTCTCTGTTAATGCTGATATTGAATATAACCAGAGGGGTGACTCGGATTATGTTCTACCATCTGCCTTAGACATTTGCTTAATTCTCCTCCAGGTCTCTATTCTGCTCCTCACTCTGATGCTGGTGTTTGCAAGCTTTGGAGTTCAACTGTTCGCCGGGAAGCTGGCCAAATGCAACGACCCACGTATCCTTAAACGGGTACTGAAAGAAACATAATCTCCTTATTAACCTTCCTTTTCCTGCACCGTAGTCCCTGTGGAGAGCATCAAGCTGAATAAATAAAAATGCTTCCCGCCAATTAAATGCAGCACTGCTACATGTCCTAATCCCTAAAAGCAGTATCGATACTTTACTTTAGATTTTAGTTCACATGTTACCTTATATTAACGTTTATTGTATCATTGTAAAATGAGATTTTTTATTACCACTATTTGGGTTTGCTTTTTTATTTTCTTTACTTTGACTGTTTTTGAGGATGATAATATCATGAGTTAATTGAGAACCTTTAGTACTTAATTCTGTACTACTGTTCCTATCATTGTGATTTTCATATAGAAATGGGGAATTATTTTTACCTCAAATCTAAGACTTTCAAGTAATTTTATTATGCAACAACAGAATGCTCCTTATTAAGGATAAGATTATCAAGAAAATTTACAGCAATTAAGATGCAGCATTTAATCAGTTTGGAATCAGTAAACTTTACCCCAAAAGCTCTAATTTGTAATGAGCAGGTCAAACACTGATGAATCTGTGTTTTCCCCTTTTCATTAAATGGTTTAAAACTAAGAACTCCCACAATTTTATGTCTATAAATTCATCAACCAACAGCATATAGTCTATTCCATATTTCTTTTAGGGTTAGAAAAAGGTGTTAACGGTCAGAGGAAAATGCCCTGAGTCCTACATGGAAATGATCTTGGAACCTTTTTATTTACTGCTGGATTCAGAGCTGTCACCTTTGTTGATGAATTGGTGGCACATTTTTATCTTTTTGTCTCTAAAAAAGAAACATCTGAATCATGTAATAGAGTCGTCAGGTCAGACCTTGAAGAAAACTTAAAATCGGTACCAGTCAGTGTTTGTGTTTCACTTTGCTCTTTGTTTAAACTGTGTGGTCCTGCACAGGAGGATTGCTACGGCATCTTCCGGATAAATGTGAGTGTTTCCAGAAATCTCAACCTGAGGCTAAAGCCTGAGGAGAAGAAACCAGGTTTCTGGGTGCCAAGAGTCTGGTAGGACTTTCTTGTTTTGATTTTCTTTTTCTTATAAAGTCTACAGAACAAGTGACTATATCTACCCATTTTATGATTTTCCAGGGCAAATCCTCGAAATTTTAACTTTGACAATGTAGGCAATGCTATGTTGGCTCTCTTTGAAGTTCTGTCCCTCAAAGGCTGGGTAGAGGTCCGAGATGTCATTATTCACCGCGTTGGACCGGTAATAATCTGATCTTTCTAAAATCTTTAGCTAAAGTCATTTCCCTCTTTACTTGCATCTATATTTAACAGAAATTATCGTTACTTTGTTTTAATTTGCACAATGATGTTTCTGCAGATCCATGGCATCTACATCCATGTCTTTGTGTTTCTGGGATGCATGATCGGCCTCACACTGTTCGTTGGAGTTGTCATAGCAAACTTCAATGAAAACAAAGTAAAAGCAATGGATATAAATACTATTACGAAATTTGAATTTCTTTCAATGTTTTTCCAAGGCACCCTGTCTGTGTTTTGGCCTTCAGAAACGCGAATACCTCAGCTTCAAGAATTCAATGTTTTATCTCTTTGACTTTCAGGGTACTGCCCTGCTAACCGTGGACCAGAGGAGGTGGGAGGATCTGAAGAGCAGATTAAAAATAGCCCAACCGCTCCACCTGCCCCCCCGTCCAGGTAGAAGAAGCGTACTAACATGCAAAAATGTACATCAAAGTCTTTGCAAACAACTGCAGGACACAATACAGAGCTAAAGCCCCAAGCTTAGCATTATAAAAACGTCACGTCTGCCCCTGTTCCATGATTGATTGTGTACCGTGTGCATGTGTCTGCTAGTGCGATGCTAAACAGCACCTGCATGATTAATTCATATTTAATAGTCCTTGTTTTTGGGTGTGGATTGATGCCTTGAGGAATTAATCGTGACACACAAATGATGACTAGCAGCTGTAACAGCAAAATTGAATATGAAGGCAGATCAAGCAAATGGCTTACAGACTGTGTGTCACACCCTTCTACAAGGAAATTAATCACATTTTCCCACCTCGCTTGAATTGAAATACGAGCTCCGATGTAAATTTATTCGTATGAACAAATATCCAGCCTTCTCTCATGTGTGTCTGAGTGTTAAGCATAAGGAAACACTGTATCCTTATTGAGTTTCACCACAGATTCACACTGCTACCCTTGCTTATGTGACTAAAGTCATGGGAACAGTCGAGGTGCCTCAGAGGCACTGTGGGAAATTGCCTTTTAGTACAAGCAGGGCTGAGAACTAACAGCAAATCAATGGCTTCGGTTTTAGTCAGCAGAGCAGCTTACCCCAGCTTTAACAACTGGACTGATCCACATCCAGAGGTGTTCACCCACCGCTGGTGAGCCATTACAGCACTGAGCTGATTACATGTTTGTGCATGCAAAAACATCTGTGGTCAGTACTTGTTTCAAAAGCTGGAATTGTTTTTGGTACATTAACTATAGCATTTAAGTAGACAAATAGATACTGTATAACATAAATATTTAGGTCTTTTGGCAAGACCTAAATATTTGCCCTGATTTGAAGCTGTATCAATGAAAAATTTTATGTAAAAAAGTGGCTGTGAAGTGAACTAATTTTTGAAACCTTGCAGCTACAACACACAGAAGTTCTAACACGGAAACTAGCAGCATCCAAGACATAAATATATTACACCTCAAATGTGATTTTAAAGCCTGAAGACTGTAAAACTTGGCAAATATGCTTATTGGGTGGATGATGCTACTTAAAATTGTATTTGACTCGTTGAAATTACTGCCTCCAGCCAAACATTAAAACCTCACTATCATTTACCAAATTTGAGTTTATTGTTTCCATTATTTCCTGACAATACGCCCACACATCTCTTGGAATAAAACTTTATGAAAGCTGCAAAACAAAAGTCTGTTCAAGTCTACTAGAAAAGTGACTTAATCAGATTTAGGCAATCTGTAAATGCCATCTTGTGGACACTATAGGATACTACACAGACATAATTTGAGATGTTTGCAGCACTTTGTAAACATATTCTCACCTCTTGAACTTGATCACATTTTGTTATGTTACAGCCAAAAACTTATTTTATGATTTTATGCCGTAAGCAGATGTGGGTAGTAACTAGTTACATTTACTCAGCTACTTTACTTTTAAGAGTAGTTTTACTAATTCTCACTTTTTACTTTTAATTGAGTACTAATATGAAGTACGGCTACTCTTACTTCTTCCCAGGTTTTTTCCCAGGTGTCTGGAGCACTTGATGGCATCCAAAGGAGCTGATGTAATCATGTGATCCAGGAATGCTGCAGCATAGACAGATCTAAATCATGAAGGACAGTGGGCGCTGAGGACCAGGGTGCAGAACCACTGCCCTAATTAGCTTGTGGCAAACCCCAAATGAGACCTTTATCTTCCATAAAGACAAATATTTATGGAGTGTGCAAGTAATAGTTGTTCTGTCAATCTGAGCTGTGGATCTTTGTCGCTCCTCCAGGGTTACTATAAACTTCTTGGTTGCTTGTTTGAATAACTCGCTCCTTTCTCAGTCAGTTTAGCTAGACAGCTCTCTTGGAAGGGTTGCACTTTTGCCACTTTTTCCATTTTCAGATGATTAATGAATTCACTGCATTCTGAACTTTTGGCATTGGAAGTCAAAAGTTTGATATATATATATATATATATATATATATATATATATATATATATATATATATATATAGCCGCAGCCTCCTTTTAAAATGTATCTCTGACCTGTTTATTGTGTTTATTTGTTAAGGAAAAAAACATGTATCATTTTTCTTCCACTTTACAAGTATGAGCTATATAAAATACTCCCCAAAGTACGTGGAAGTTTGTAGTTCGAACGTGAGAAAGAAGAAGAGTGAATGCTTTTACAAGGCACTATATATTTGATCGGGGGCTTTTACCTTTTTTTACCTGGAAATTAGAATTTTCTTTTATGTCATATCTTTTATTTTCAGAGAATGGAGGTTTTCGAGCCAAGATGTATGACATTACTCAGCATCCCTTCTTCAAACGGGGCATTGCTGTGTTGGTTTTGGCGCAGTCTGTTCTGCTGTCAGTCAAGGTATTGTCTAAATATTTTTATTGTACCGTAATCTGCCCACTTTTGTGTCTTTCTCTGCAAAGGAAAATCCTATGTGTTTCCTTACTTCCACAGTGGGATGTAGATGATGTTAAAGTTACCTTTCCTCTTGCCACCATGTCTGTAGTCTTCACCTTTATATTTGTACTGGAAGTAAGTCTATTTCTGCCTGAACATCTACCATTCTAGTTTTGTTTTGATCTCTTGTTCAGTTTTGATGATGTGTTTGTTGTTTTGTAGGTCACAATGAAGCTGATAGCCATGTCTCCAGCTGGGTACTGGCAGAGCCGACGAAATCGTTACGATTTGCTGGTCACTTCACTGGGTGTCATTTGGATAGTTCTGCACTTTGCCTTACTGGTTAGAGAAACTGCCATTTCATTAAGGGAATTTATTCATGAGATCAGTTCAGCACATTCAGCCGTGTTTTCCTCCCTTGTAGAATGCATATACATACATGATGGGAACATGTGTAATCGTCTTCAGGTTCTTCACAATATGTGGGAAACATGTGAGTAGGTTTGTCTCAAGGTCACCTCCCTTTCCCCTCATAAATAATTTCTACTAAGTATAAAATAACTCCTAATATGTGTGTATGATCCATGAAGGTGACACTGAAGATGCTGTTGCTGACCGTAGTAGTAAGCATGTACAAGAGCTTCTTTATCATCGTGGGTATGTTCCTCCTCCTCCTGTGCTACGCTTTCGCTGGAGTTGTTCTCTTTGGAACGGTCAAATACGGCGAGAACATAAACCGGTAACTGTTGCATATTTTCTGACCTTCTTATCTTTGTTTTTCTGCTTTGCAACAGTAGCTATGAGCTGTAGATGCAGCAAATCATATCTTCATAGAGTTGATTGATTTTTTTTTTCTTTTTCTTTTCAAACTGCAGACACGCCAACTTCTCTACAGCAGGCAAAGCCATTACTGTTCTCTTCCGTATTGTCACAGGAGAAGATTGGAATAAAATCATGCATGATTGCATGGTAAGATGGGCTGCCGATTCATTGCACATCCCCAAAAATCTGATAAATGGACATACTTAAGGCTTTTGAATTCCTAATCTAAAAAAAAAAGCTATATGTAGTTTTCTCCTGAAAGAGTTAAAACATTTATGCTACCAGATATTTTTTTTTTTTGTAGTGTGGCAAAAGTGACTTCTTTGTTTTCAGATGTCTGAGAAAAATTATTTCGCTCAATTGAAATCTTTGCCATGTTTTAGAATGAAGGAATAAAACTCAGTAGTCAGAACAGAGCAACTTCAAATGATAAAGCACTGTGAAACTGTAGGACAGGGCAGAATATGATGCACTAAGATGTTTTATTCTACCACAGGTGGCAGGCAAAAATAATGGCTTCCCTTGAAAAGACAGTAAAAAAAAGTATATTTTATCTGCAGCAAATCTCCATTCAGTAGTTTAATGGATCAGCGAACCAGTAGTACTACTGTTGTGCTCTCTGAACAGAAGCTAGACCAAACACAGACCTCCCCAACACGTGCGAATTAAAAGTTCTACATTTTTTGAATTATATAAATATAAAGGAAATTGTGAACTCGTGTTTAAACTTAGAATCTCTGATCATGTTACAGAGATTCTAAGCAATTTTGTAATGTAGTGTTTTCTAGCAATTATGTGTAACAGTTACTACTTGAACTATAGTGACAGTACTCAATACTTCAGCTATTAATGCCCTCTTAACTCACGGCAATGCTGTTCAGATCACTTTGGGTGCTCCTTTGACCTCCAAGTTTAACACCATTGTAAACCATCAAAATTTAGCACTGTCAAATATGATTTTTTTCTGTTTGTGATCAAATTGAAAATGCTCCATTTTGATTGACTAATTGGTGAAATTAAAGTATTGTTTAATTTCTAAATGACAAAAATATTATTTGCTTGTTTGTTTGTTTGCTGTTTTCAGGTTCAACCCCCATTCTGCACCCCTGATAAACATCGCTACTGGGAGACTGACTGTGGCAACTATGCTGGAGCATTGATTTACTTCTGTTCATTCTATGTTATTATAGCATACATTATGCTCAACCTGCTTGTAGGTCAGTGTTTCTTGTGTGCTTGTTCTGTGTAGTTTATGATCTTGTCATATACTTATATTAAGGTCAGTAAGCATATTACTAAAGTTATTCTGTTAACATGATGACGTTTTATTAAGATCAGGATGAAACTTGATAAAATTACAGTAATGAACGGAAGAAGAATGCAATACTTTAAAATCCAAAACACAGAAATTAAATCCATAAAGATTCGTGAAAACATGACTGATTGTGGCAAACTAGTAGTATATTTTTGTATCCAATACCAATCTGACTCATTATAATTAAGGCATTTGCTGATACAGACTTCCAATTCAGTATTACATTAAAGTTAGCTAAGTTTTTGCAGAACAACCTTAAAGCTACATTGTGTATTTTTTTTTGTTAATTCTTAGCAAAAACCCCTTTGTTCTTTCAAAAATGTGTGCTCATTAATGTGTAATTACTTCCACCTACTAATGAAAGTATTCTCATAAGTGTAGAATCTGCTATTCAGAATACATACACGCGAGTGGGTGAATCCATGTTGAGCCTCCAACTCTGAAATACATTCGCCAACGAGGGATATTCCTGGAAATTCTAGCTCCGCTTTTTGCGCTTCGGCTACACTCAGTTGTACCATGACGAATGCCAGAGCGATATTGTCTACTCGCGATGCGGCAGACGTCTGACTATATAACTAAATGCAATGTAGTTTTCTAAAGTAACCTAATCACTGGAAGGAACACTGGAGCAAGTCGTAGTACTGGAAGCCATGTTAACCTTGACAGGAAACGGCCACCGTAGGAGTTAAAACGCACTCGGAATGGGGGGGTGGGAGGTGGGGCTAGAACGTAATATTCAGTTGGTTGTTTCACCGCTAGATGGGAGAAGTTCTTACACAATGTAGCTTTAATGTGCCGCTCTCACATTGGGTTATGAAATATGCAGACATGAAATATGCAGACATGAAAATGCATCTGCTTTTTTGTGAACATCATTGTAAAGGATGAAAAACAACTTGATAGTTTTATTCAATTAATGGATAATGTGTCCAGCCTAAAATACAGCCTGAATAAAGATCCAGACGGTTGTTGCTCTATCTTGTCAGTATGATTCATTAAAAGTTCTAAACGTGTTTTAAAACTTTTCTTTTATGACATGCTCCTAAATGTTATTTAAATTGAAAGATTTAAAAAATGCTCTCCACAAAAACTAAAAAAAACATTTGAATTTTTCAATACAGGAATGTCATTTTTCAAATCTATTTTCCAACCAAAGACCTATAATAAATGTAAATTTTTAGTCAGTGCCATAATAAATTGAGTTAAAGAGTAGATTTTGACATACGTTTCCTTTTTGTTTTTTTGGGAAAATGCAACACTGATATATCCATGATTTGACTGTGGTCCGCTTTATAATCATGCCTAGGCATAATTTCTGCAACAACTATAGATTCAGCTGTCCAATTTGAAGATGAGTGTTGCAATGCAAACTATACATTAGGTATTACATATCCATTATTATCTATTCTTATTCTTTTGCTGCAGCCATCATTGTGGAGAATTTCTCACTCTTCTACTCCACTGAAGAAGACCAACTGCTGAGTTATAATGACCTGAGGCACTTCCAAATCATCTGGAACATGGTGGATGACAAACGGGAGGTGAGAAATTAGCATTAGCAGGGCGGATGTGGGAACCATATACTGTAGGACACTAAAGGCCAATATAGAGAGGCTATCTCAGCTCGGGAGGTGAGAGAAACGGAGTGCATGTTTCAGTAATAGGAGTAAAAGTAATTAGAGCAGCAGATCTTCAATTAAATTAAGCCATGACATATTTGCGGTACGAACTTGTACAGTTTGAAATTTGTAGGTTGAAGCTTTTTTGCGTGAAAGGCCTCTGTCATTATTTCAACATCTCTTAAAAAATACTTTACCTTTGTTCCTTTTACTCCAGGGAGTGATCCCAACATCCAGGGTGAAGTTTCTGCTTCGTCTGCTCAGAGGAAGGCTGGAAGTGGACCTGGACAAGGACAAGCTGTTGTTTAAACACATGTGCTATGAAATGGAGCGACTCCACAGTGGAGGAGATGTGACTTTCCATGACGTGCTGAGGTGATGGTCAAGTGCTGCAAAACATTTTATTTAGACATCCAAGATGTTATACACAAGCAAGTGCAACTTAAATACTTTTATAATGGGCTTCCGGAACACGTTAGGACTCAGACTTAAACCAGTTGGAATAAATATTAAAAATGGCTGTGATGTATTTTCCCCTGACAGTCTTGTCAAAACTTTCAGTGAATGGTGCGAAAATAATTAAATAAATCTCATAGATATTACTTGCATAGATAGAGATTACTCGCATTTTCTATTATTTGTTTTATTTCTTATTCTTGTAATTAATAAAAAGGCAAATGTTTTAGCAGATTTATTACCACTTTTTAAACCTTACACTAGTCTGAAAAACTGCGCGTTTTCTTTCGGGACAATAAAAATGGAGGACAACGTTTTTGTTAAACAAGATAAAAGACTGAAATACAAATTTTACGAAAATGTGTGCATTTAGGATTAAAAAGGGGTTTAGCATTACTTATAATAAACATTCTGGATAAACATGTTCTCACTGTTTTTAGCATTACTGCAGAGTAACACCACTAATTAGCAAATTATGATCATATAGCATTTTATTGATTTTAAACAAGGATCAACAAGAAAACCAATAACTATATTTATTGTACTAGGGCACCTTATTCAACAGCTGTTTAAAATCTGACAAAAATAGCATAGTTTAAAACAAAAATGTGCAATAAAATAATTTCCTCTTTTGAAAACAATTTAATCAGATCCCGTACGTATGTGTACCTATGTCCAGCATGCTGTCTTATCGCTCAGTGGACATTAGGAAGTCTCTCCAGCTGGAGGAGCTGTTGGCCAGGGAACAGCTGGAGTACACCATTGAAGAGGAGGTCGCCAAGCAGACCATCCGCATGTGGCTCAAGAAATGCCTTAAACGCATCCGGGCGGTTAGTCACTCAGCAGAAGACGCTTGTCACCAGTGTGTTCCATGTCCGTGCATGACACTGTCCTCTAATGTGTGCATACTTACAGAAGCAGCATCAGTCCTGCAGTATCATCCACAGCCTGAGAGAGAGCCAGCAGCAGGAGCTGAGCTCCTTCCTCAACCCTCCCAGCATAGAAACCACAGTGCCAAGTGAGGACCACAATGCTAACAACCCAGACAACCCCTCGCAGCCTGAGGTAAAGCCCCCACATCTAAACCACCGCTGCACACACACACTCGCACGCTCACAGCATGATTTTACGCAGACACATCACACAATCAGCAGGTATGCTTTTGCACTGGTGCAACAAAGGATATCTCGTCTTTGTTTAGATGAGTGGCCTCCAGCAGCTTCTGAGCCCCACGTTGTCAGACAGAGGAGGGTACAGACAGGACTCCACAGACCTGGGGAGACCACAGAGAAAGTTGGGACAGTGGCGGCTGCCTGCAGGTTTGTTCGCTTCTGTATTCCCTCTCTCTTGTACAAGTTACACATTTTGTAAGAGAGAATTGTGTAAAATTGAACAAAAACTTCCTTGTCTTCACTCTGCTACTGAAAACAAGGAAGCTAATGCTTGTAACCTTTTTTGAAAAAGTTTAGACCAGACAAATCAGCTTACCAAAAGTTCAAAAGAGAGACTATTCAGATATGGTGCTAACAAGGGTAGTTTGTGATTCCATCCTAAATGAACAGATCTACCCGAGTGCGTTCAGACCTGATGGCAAAAAAGGTCACAACATGATATGAAGGACCATTTCTGATTGGATTTTAGTTTTTCGTATTACAACACTTTATCTCGTTGCACAGTGGCATCAGCGAATACAAGCCGTCTGCAGGTTAAAATTAACAATCCTTTCAGGCATGGACTATCCTCTAGACTTGAGCAGAATTCTGATTCAACTTGTTACACCACCTTTCAGCTGGATTGACAATGCCTCAGGGTCTCTCTGACCTCCTGTAAGAACATGGGTGGAAACTTCCTTCAGTCTGAAGACAGTAATGACAGAGCTACATCCTCAGCACTGCTAGATTACCAGTACTCTTGTCAGACAATTTTGCTATAAGTATCACATCTCCACTAGGATTTTCCTTGGTGTACATAAGAGGTTTCTGCACCTCCACCAGAAGTTGCAGCCTTTGGGCGGGGAGGAAATGAAGATTTTCATGAGCTTGCCAGCAGCATGAGAATATGCAAGTAAACACGAAAAAGCACTAGTGAGCATGAATTACTGCTCAGTGTTTTCATCCTGGTGGAGAGCTCTGTAAAGATTCTTTGGAGAGGGATGCCAGGGATTTTATTCGACAGCATGATGAGTGCATTATGCATTAAAAGCCTAAAAAAATCTGACTTACTGCAGTTTCTCAGCACCCAGCACATCAGTATCTTGGCACTGTTTGTGCACTTTTCCCAGTTAGCAGTGTTTGCCCAGTATGGTGTCAAGAGAGTGACGATGCTTCTCAAGATCCTAAAGGTCACAGAGAGGAGGTGACATCATAACTATCATCGTGATGGGTCCAAAAAAGAAAGGGAAATTTGGATGTAGGGCAACTTATATATCCCAGCAATATTTCACAATAATATAGCCATCATATGATTTCCTAATATTGTGTTCTAATCTCAGAACAGCTTCTGGCTTTTAGATAATGGCTTGGAATCAAGTAAATCTTTAGCTTGCATAAAAATTGGATAATCAAAAGTAATGTTAGTACACAAAGTTCTCAAATTATCTCTGTTTTTGTTGTCAGGTCGTACGAGTGTCAAATCTATTGTTTGCAAGATGAACCCTGTCAACGATGAGGCTTCCTCAGGGTCCGAGGTGAAGAAGTGGTGGACCCGTCAGCTGACTGTGGAGAGCGACGAGAGCGGAGACGACCTCATCGACATTTAGAGATGGGATGACGTTCAGCTGAGATTTTCTTTCCTCTCTACAGACCAGATGGGAAGTTTGCTCGTTGATTCAGACCTTTTCATTTCTTGTCTCTGCAGCCTGATGAATGAAAACAGCGCTGTTGCTTCATTTTACTGCTACCTATCTCAAAAGGGTTTGATCAGCTGTGTGTGAAGCTTTACCTGGAGTGGCTCAGTCACTGAACAGCCATTAAGGCATGGACTGGTGTTACGTTCCCAATGTCATGTCCACTGCTGAGGTTTTCTATGCAGGCGCATCTGGTGTCGGAGCAGACTGTTGACTTAGGCCATACATTAGGTGTATTCATGAACCCAACCAGGAAGCTGTTTTCTACTGTTTCATGTGAACTTTTAAATCAGCATCAATAACTTCTGTCCTTTGACGTCATTGATTTGTCTTTGTACTTCATTTAATGTATTTCTGATAATGTCTCTTGTGTTCTTCAGTGGTGATTGTAAGTGGTGTTTTTCTCATTGTCACTTTATACTTAAATAAGTCTTGTTCTTGTCAGGACAAGAAAATGAAATAAGATATTACAGTTTTGACTGTGAATGTATTTAAAGTTACATCAAGCTGTATTTGTGCAACTTTAAAACAAACTATTTTTTAAGTTATTAGAAAAACTTATATTTATCAACTATTGAATTATTCTATTAAAGGCCTGTTAGGCATTTATGAGGAAAAAGGGGTGTTACTGTCTTCATTTACATAACTTCAGCAGTTTCAAATATTTTTTTTCCAACAGTAAATCATAAAACAGGAATATTCATGTTTTACACAATCAAAATGTTATATATATTGGTGGTATATTAGTGGTTTGTCCACATTAGCCCAATAATACTCCTTGCCCAGGGCGCCATCCAATCGAACGTGATACAATCACCAAAGTTAAAACAAAAAAAGCAGTACAATGTGAACAAGTTTTGTGTAGCTTATTTGTATGTCCATCTCTATAGAACAGTGGTTCCCAAAGTGGGGGGCGCAAAGTGTAAAAAGCCTCCCACAATTATAGAGGATTTAATACTTTACTATAGACGATTTCAACAATGACTGACAACAGCAGCCAGCACACTACCAGTTATTCCTCTGTCGCGCTAGATATTTTTGCGGGGTAAAAAAAGAAAAAATCCATAATCTATTATTACAAGTTGATTTTTAAAATTATAACATATTCAATTGTATTTTTTGTTTGTTTGTTTGATTTTAAATAATATTTAGTCCGAACAAGCTGAACTGAGAACTTCATATAAACTCTGAAATTATATGATTTTACCCAAAACACGAACAGTTCTCCTGTGGCTTGAATACACATTGTCAAGTCCTCCCCCCGGTCTGCATGAAACTGAAATGCGCACATTAGCTTTCTCAAATGTCTCAAGTGGGAGGTTATTGTCTTGTGGTTTTGGATGACTTCTCAGGGGGGTTTAGATGTTGTTCTGGAGGCTGAATCCGTGCTCTGCTGCCACAGTGGAGACAAAAAATAACCCCTCAAAAACAGGGGGCTAATTCCATTGGCAAGCGGTATTATGACATGTCCTTTTTTACATGTAGGGACTTTTAAGGGCTCTGCACCGACAGGGCGTAGAGGGGTGCATCAAGAGCGTCTCCCCCCTTATGCAGGGTCTGAACAGCCGAGTCCACAGCTAAATGATGTAAAGATCGATGTCTTCAGCACAGTAAACTCGTTTTTTTTGTGGTTTTTTTTCACTCAACTAGTTTAAAAAACAACCTGCTAAAAGATTATTGCGGTACTGTGTGTGGAAATGGGTTCCAACCAGACAGCTGTTCTGTGTCGCAGGGAGTCCTGATGACTGTCAGGTGGGAAGGTGCTGTCCAGGGTATTTGAACTGTGAGATGTTTTTCAGTGTAATCGTGCCCATACATTTTACTGTAACAAATCATGTATTAAACTTCCATAAAGTGAATTTTTTTTTCTCCTGAAACCAATGTTCACTGAATCGTATTCCTTAATGCAGGGTACAAACACACACCACCACCTGGCAGATAAATTGACATCACAGCAGGCTCACACCAGGTATTGAAAAGTGTGATCATTGAAGTCCTCAGTTTTGCAACACAACCCTTTATATAAGTTATTTCTTTCCTATTGTAGTTCTTTACATTTTTAAAGGCCTTTTGCACAGAGATTATTTTTTAAAAATTGAAAAGCAATTTTGGAAACTGAGGCTAAGTAACAAAAAGAAGGTATACTTAAAATGATTACACTGGAAGGTATGGAGGGGTGAACATTTTCTTATAAACCAAAGGGGGGGGCATTCGAAATAGTTTGGGAACTACTGCTATAGAAGTGGATTAGTGTCTATGAAAAAAAAAAGAATCCTGACTTTGATTGCCCATGTAAAAAATCACCAGAAAGTTAGGTCTCTTCCTGCACAACTCATATACAGGTCCTTCTCAAAAAAATTAGCATATTGTGATAAAGTTCATTCTTTTCCATAATGTAATGATAAAAATTTAATTTTCATATATTTTAGATTCATTGCATACCAACTGAAATATTTCAGGTCTTTTATTGTTTTAAAACTGATGATTTTGGCATACAGCTCATGAAAACCCAAAATTCCTATCTCAAAAAATTAGCATATTTCATCCGACCAATAAAAGGAAAGTGTTTTTAATACAAAAAAAGTCAACGTTCAAATAATTATGTTCAGTTATGCACTCAATACTTGGTCAGGAATCCTTTGCAGAAATGACTGCTTCAATGCGGCGTGGCATGGAGGCAATCAGCCTGTGGCACTGCTGAGGTGTTATGGAGGCCCAGGATGCTTCGATAGCGGCCTTAAGCTCAAACAGTGTTGGGTCTTGCGTCTCTCAACTTCCTCTTCACAATATCCCACAGATTCTCTATGGGGTTCAGGTGAGGAGAGTTGGCAGGCCAATTGAGCACAGTAATACCATGGTCAGTAAACCATTTACCAGTGGTTTTGGCACTGTGAGCAGGTGCCAGGTCGTGCTGAAATGAAATCTTCATCTCCATAAAGCTTTTCAGCAGATGGAAGCATGAAGTGCTCCAAAATCTCCTGATAGCTAGCTGCATTGACCCTGCCCTTGATAAAACACAGTGGACCAACACCAGCAGCTGACATGGCACCCCAGACCATCACTGACTGTAGGTACTTGACACTGGACTTCAGGCATTTTGGCATTTCCTTCTCCCCAGTCTTCCTCCAGACTCTGGCACCTTGATTTCCGAATGACATGCAAAATTTGCTTTCATCCGAAAAAAGTACTTTGGACCACTGAGCAACAGTCCAGTGCTGCTTCTCTGTAGCCCAGGTCAGGCGCTTCTGCCGCTGTTTCTGGTTCAAAAGTGGCTTGACCTGGGGAATGCAGCACCTGTAGCCCCTTTCCTGCACACGCCTGTGGACGGTGGCTCTGGATGTTTCTACTCCAGACTCAGTCCACTGCTTCCGCAGTTCCCCCAAGGTCTGGAATCGGTCCTTCTCCACAATCTTCCTCAGGGTCCGGTCACCTCTTCTCATTGTGCAGCGTTTTCTGCCACACTTTTTCCTTCCCACAGACTTTCCACTGAGGTGCCTTGATACAGCACTCTGGGAACAGCCTATTCATTCAGAAATTTCTTTCTGTGTCTTACCCTCTTGCTTGAGGGTGTCAATGATGGCCTTCTGGGCAGCAGTCAGGTCGGCAGTCTTACCCATGATTGCGGTTTTGAGTAATGAACCAGGCTGGGAGTTTTTAAAAGTCTTAGGAATCTTTTGCAGGTGTTTAGAGTTAATTAGTTGATTCAGATGATTAGGTTAATAGCTCGTTTAGAGAACCTTTTCATGATATGCTAATTTTTTGAGATAGGAATTTTGGGTTTTCATGAGCTGTATGCCAAAATCATCAGTTTTAAAACAATAAAAGACCTGAAATATTTCAGTTGGTGTGCAATGAATCTAAAATATATGGAAGTTTATTTTTTATCATCACATTATGGAAAAGAATGAACTTTATCACAATATGCAAATTTTTTGAGAAGGACCTGTATATCATTGAAGCGGGATGCTCCCAGGTGCCCATCTACAAAAAGTCATTTTTTTTCCTTCACTAATCCTCTTCCGTCAGTAGCGATTGAGCACTCCACTGTGTTTTTCAGCCAGCGGCAGTTTCTGTGTGAATGCTGCCCTGGGTGAGGATTCATGCAAGAAGATTTACCTATTATGTGTCTTTATTTATTTTTATAGAATGAAGTTTCCCCATGGGCTTTGCTAACAAAACCTGTAGAAAAATTCCAGTCCAGGCTAGACCCATCTATACAGTATATTTCAGTTTTCATTCTAGGGGTTCTGATCCCAAAAAACATTGACAACACTCTTATAGTTCTTTAACAAATGGGAAAAAAGATGAAATGCTAAAATACATTTCAATTCAATGTAAATTAATCTGTCTGAAGTTTAATAATCAGTTTCAAGTTTTAGCAGTCTAGGTATTTTAGATTTGTAATAAGAGACTCCCAAATCTGAAACGATGTTATAAGCCACCAACAAAGTACATTTTGTTACAAATGTCGCGGGGAAAGCCCCTCCATATTCATTCCCTCCATATTCACTGGACATGTAATGGAAAACTTGCATGGGACGCCACTTCATCTTCTTCATCTTGGGTAAAGTGTCACAAACAGATAATCTGCATTTCAGTCATTTTGTTGTTTTCGAAAATGTAAACTGCATTATAGGCACTAATATTTAGCAAATATCCAATATTTATATCAAGTTTATCAGTAAAGGTTCTGATATCAGTTGATGTGCTTGATGTCAAACTGCACCAACATCAGCTGAAACACAAAGTAACCTGTCATTGTCTTTCCTGCCTTTGGTTACATTCATCCATAACATTTGGAGAAACTGCACATTTATAAACTGTTCATGTAATCATAAAGAGGAGAAAATACAGGATTATAATAGTTTTGTATTTGAAAGACCAAAAGACAAAACTTCCGTTAGCATTTCCGCAATTTTTCTTTCTGATATAAATAATTTGATTTGATTCCCTGATCAAAATCTCTTTAATTACAGCATTAGAGAAATGCAACACATACTTACAAGTTAGTTTAACCTCTTGCTTGAAAAATAAGGTTTAGACACTTATGTTGCACATAGAATTATATAATGTTTATATATATGTCTATATGTACAGTAGATCTACAGTATGTGCTGAACTGGGCCCACTGTTAGATCTTTTTCCAATCTTATTGTTGCTAGAAGAAGTAATCATATAATTTCAACTTTATATTTATTGTTCTTATTTGTTTTATGCTTTTGCAGCTGCTTTTATGTTTTTCATTGTACTCTTTTTACTTTTGTTGGCTTGGTAAACATGGTCTTATTGCTAACTATATTTTTGTCTTTTAATGTGAAGCACTTTGGTTGACTTTTGGCGGAGTAAAGCTCTTTATAGATAAACGTTCACTGATTGAAATAAAACGGTTTTCCGTGCCTCCACGTTGTGCTTTCTCCCCCTCTCGTTTGCCATGGTTACCCATTAAACACCTGCTTAAATCAACACAGAATATTCACTGGACACTTTGCATTAACCGTTTATGGCCAAAAGTTGATGTATAGTGGGTTGGATATGATCCAAAAACACCTGAGCACATTTCTAGGGAGAGTGTGATTTATAAAGCGGAAATTGAGTGAAGCTATGTTCCAAGTTTGAAAGATCTCAAACTTACTAGGTTCTTACTAGGTAAGATTATTGCCAAGCTTAAGTACAGTTTTAGTAAGGATTTTATGCAGTTTTATAAAATAGACCACTGATCTGTACAACCACATATAACTGAAGCCTGTCCCACACAAAAGGAACCCATTTCTTCTTAAACAGACCACTTTGCTTTTTTCATGGCTCCTTTTACACAGCGATTGAGCTCAGCTTATAGGATAGTTACCTAATCCCTTTTCTAAACACAGACCTATAATGGCTGCAATTGAGTGGACAGATCCTGTTTAATGAGTCCAGATTATAACAATATTATAATGAGATTAGTTACTATAACTATTCAGATGATACTCTGCTTTATATTACAATGTCACCAGGTGACTTTGAACCCATCCAAAACTTAAGTAAATGCATCGAGCAAATCGATGGATGGATGTGCCATATTTTTCTCCAGCTAAATAGAAACAAAACTTAAGTAATTATTTTTGGACCTGAAGAGGAACGCTTAAGTGTCAGCACACAGCTTCAGTTAATACAGCTAGATACTACTGATCAGGCCCGAAATCTAGATGTAGTAATGGACTCAGACCTGAACCTCCAGGGTCACATAAAGGCAATAACAAGGTCAACCTGAAGGACATTTCTAGGATTAAAGGACTGATGTCACAATGAGACCTCGAAAACTCATCCATGTGTTTATCCTTAGTCGGATTGATTACTGCAACAGCGTTCTCACAAGTCTGCCTAAAAAGTCAATCAGACAGCTGTAGCTGATCCAGAGCGCTGCTGCTCGCGTCCTCACCAGAACCAGGAAAGTAGAGCACATCACCAGTTCTAAAGTCCTTACACTGGCTCCCTGTAGCTCAGAGAATAGACTTCAAAATACTTTTACTAGTCTGAATCATTGAATGGCTTAGCACCAAAGTATGATGACGATCTGTTGTCACTATACCAACTTCCCAGACCACTCAGGTCCTCTAATTCCAGTCTACTCAGCATCCCTAGAATCAGGACCAAACATTGAGAATCAGCTTTCAGTTTCTATGCTCCTCTTATTTGGAACAAACTTGCAGACGACTGCAAAGCTGCTGTTTAGAGCTGCCTTTAAGTAACTCATTAATAATAGCTGGAATGTCATGTATTAATGTGTCATCCGTTATGTGTCTCTAATGTTGTGTTTAATGCTTTTACTGTTGGTTCATTGCTCCTTTTATTTCATGCCCTTATGATGTAAAGCACATTGAATTGCCTTGTTGAAAGTGTGCTACACAAATAAAGCTGCCTTGCCTTTCACATGCATCTATGCAGTATCAACCTGGTCTTTCGAAAAGTCTGCCCTCTCCAGGACACAGGCTTAGTCACCCTGATACCCACCTGTCTTTTTTTCTTCTTCTCCTCTTTTGGAATGTCACCCTGATACCCACCTGTCTTTTTTTCTTCTTCTCTTCTTTTGGAATATAGATAGATAGATAGATAGATAGATAGATAGATAGATAGATAGATAGATAGATAGATAGATAGATAGATAGATAGATAGATAGATAGATAGATAGATAGATAGATAGATAGATAGATAGATAGATAGATAGATAGATAGATAGATAGATAGATAGATAGATAGAGCGAGCCCCTCGGCCATCCCATTAGGTCCATGTTTTACTTGATGATGCATTTCTTTCTAGTTGATTCATCAGACAATGGCTCCGGGTCAGAATGGAGGTAATTGAATAAAGAGCTCACAATCACAAGGCTGCATTTCAGTTTAACAAGGGCCCTTGTTAGACGCAGAATTAGCCTATTAAAGGAAACACGGCCTTGATTTGTCCGGTTAAAACCCTGTTAAGTTTCACAGCTGATGGAGGGTGTGCGGGGTTGTCTCCATAATGAACTAGCAGCAAAGCAGAGAAAGTATAGAAGATCGCCTGCCTGTGGGACATCCACTCTGTAGAGGTCCTGATTTACTCACACATTCCCCCCTCAGTGACTGAGTGCTCTTTCTGGCATCTGGTCCTGTTGGGAAACAGTGTGACATCAGCCTTCTTGCCAATCAACTGCCTTTAATTTATCTTTTCTCACTTATTCTTCCTGTCAACCATCTCCTCTTAAGTGCCACTTAGCTGAGAGCTAGCTCATCAAAGGGGCCTTTTTCTGCTTTTTTTTCTTCTCATTTTCGCTCTGCGTGGCGGAGCACTTTTTTGTCTTTTAATTGCCTCTGCATCGCACTGGGCTCCTATGAGGCCTGTTGTTTTTACCCTCTCTGCCCACCTCTCCCTCGTGCATGTACAATGCTTATTTAGGACCTAATTGAGGCACTTTGGTAATTGTGGAGGAAGTTCTTAAGAGCGGAGGGAGTGGGAGAGTGTCTGAGAGTCCAGATCACCTGTAATTAAAGTACACGATGGCTTTGATGGCTTGGTTCCCTCCTGTTGAGATGGCATGTTTAAAGCTTGAGCCGGCAGCATCACATGGTCTAGAAAATGCCTTCTCTCTGGAACACAAGGCCATCACATGGATGTAGATTCTTCTGGCATGACAGACAGAGCTTCTAATGAGAATTATTGACTAAAAGCCACTCACACCCACAGCTACATTCCAGTTCATGTCTATAAAGCTTTTTTAAATATACTTCCAGATAATAAAGTGTTGATATGTAGACTGGATTATGTATGTCTTCCTCAAAGGTTTGAACTTTCTCCTCAAAGGCAATCAGAGAGAAACTCATTGCAGCGCACACACCTCCAAATTGCATAAATTCCTGTCCTCAAATGGCTTCATCTTAAAAAGAATACAATATCTCAAAACATTTTATACTTGGTTTTATACTGAAATGACCAGGGATATTAAAATAGTTTTGTACATCCTATGAGATTGTCTTAATTTGGTTTTATTAGCAATTTTGGTTACAGAGACAAAGGAACATAAAGCTTTGGGATGTAACCCAGTCATATAATTGTTTAGCCTAGGTGCATTGGCAAAAATTACAATAAAGGCATGTTATTGTGCATCCTTTAGTAATATTTGTTACATTTTCAGAATTTCATTCTGGGTATAGCTTCCTGTTTTCAGTTTTCCTTGTAAGCCTTCCACACGTTCTTAGCCTCATAAATAAGGTGGTGGCAGTGCAAATTAACCGTCTCTATCTCACATCAACATCCACCCCAGGTTCAGGCCTAATCCCGTCCATGTTTGGAAACAGATGGCTACTACTACAATAAAAAAAAAGTAGCAAATTATTTTAAGCAGCAGGTGGCAGAAGCAATTAACAACTGATAAAATGTGTTGATTAAAATCTATTGCAGTCTCAGGGATGAGGGGTAGGTTGGAGACAATTGTACCGTACAGTTGATTTGGCATCCGACCAGGTCAAGATATGCTGACCTTCACCTGAAAACAGCTGCTCTTTACTTGGAGCCTCAAATTGATGCTTTGATTTTACATTATTTGTTGGCTGAATGAGATTAGGTTAGAATATAAGAATAGTAAGTCTGAATAAGATGTTTCTCTTATTATACAAGAAGCAAATCATTGATAAATCTGTAGTTAAGGGTTTAGAACTGGTATTCTTCCCTCAGAACAATTTTAAAATAAAATTTTGAGATCAATAATGTAAATTATTTAGGGAATTTAATTTTTTTTATTTATTTGAAAAACAGCTAAAACAAATATTTCTTTCTTTGCATAGCCTGTGCATAGCCCTCGATCTTTGCAACAACAACAAACATCCATGTACTTTTTCAGAAATTAATGTAAAAGACCAACCTCCACCTCTGTAACCTCGGTGCCAGGTCTCAGGTCTTTTTTTCAAGACTGCCGTGTATTTTTCTCCATCCGTCCTCTAATCAGATCTTCCCTGCCCCAGCTGTATAGAAACAACCCAACAGCATAATGCTGACACCATGCTTCCACTACGTATTTTGTGTTGAGAGTGATGTGTGGCGTTAGGTTTTAACCACATGTAGCGTTTTGCACACAGCACAAAAAGTTTCATTTTGGGATCTGATCAGAACACCTTCTTTTACGTGGCCCCTTTCAAGCCTTGCAAGCTATAAACACTGGCAACAATACCGTTAGTCTTCTTTCTTACTCTTCAATAAAAGTCAGATTTTTAGAGTTCACAACCAAAACTTTTTCTGTCATGCTATTCTCCAACTTGAGCTGTGATTCTCTGCAGTTCCTCCAAAGTTGCTATTTGCTTATTGGCTGCTTCTCTGGTTAATGCTCTCCTTGTTTAATGGACAGCCACGTGTCGTTAGGTTATAAGCTTTCCAATTTTGGATGATGGATTGAAAAGTGCTGTGTGAGATGCTCAAAGCTTGGGATGTTTTTTGTTGTTGTATTTTGTTGTTATAGCTTTATTTATACCGAGATTAAATTTCATACAGATGGACTCATACTAAATAGTTGTCTTTTGAAAGCAGTTGGTTGCACTTCATTTTATTTATCGGTATTAAGAGTGAAAAGGAACAAAAACAAAATTTTTGCTTGAAAAAAGCAAAAATTGAGTGTTTTCTGCCAAATATATTTTGTATCTCTGTTTCAGACATGCTCTGTGGTTTTCAAATGTCCTTACAGCTCCTGTGCAAACACAATGAATGCAGGAAGTCATTTTGAGGCTTTCACCTCATGTTCAGCACATCATCAGCCCTGTTCGACTGCTGCCCCAGTCGATTGCTGAGCACATAGTGACAGAGAGGCTATACTTTGTCTTTGAGCCACAAAAACCCCATTTTCTTTAAACGACTAATCAGTCCCATTCATCCGTCTATGGGTCCCCAGTTCCTCAATTCAACACCTGTTTTTGGCATCTTTAATTACTGGAAGGCAGCCTTTGTCTGATCAGAAGCCAAGATTAGAATATGAGTGGCAAATTCAGAAGAAAATCATACAGGCTCAAACCAAGTCAATTACCCACCAATCAAAGTAAAAAAAGACTTGTAATTGCAGGGTAACAATGAGCGCCTCCGCTTCCTTGAGGGTAATATAAGCAAGAAATAATGCGGACCTGCAGGGGGTGCTATGCTCAAACTATCAAATTTAACTGGCAGGAAATCTTATAGATCACAGAGAAAGCTTTATCCCCCCCTTTTTAAATGCAACTATAGCCTGTAGTGAGACCTTACCTTATAATTTTGCGCTTTTACTCAGCTATTATGTCAAATTGTGCATATGGCGTTTGAGGAAAGTGAAGGAAAAATTATAAGGAGGGGGAGCTTTTATAATGCCATTTGTAACAGTACTAGGAAATGACGTTCCAATTTGTGCAATGTGGCAGCAGCAAAAAACAAAGTTGCATTCTTAATAAACATTATTTTGTACCAGGAACTTAAGCTATTACAAGTAATTAAAAATAAATGTAATCAATTCATAGCCAGACCAAAGTTTAACTGATTTTAGTTTATGTTTCCTTGCAAAAAATCTGTTTCGTATCTACTGCATTCTAGTCCCAATCTCATACCTGGGATTTTCCCGTCATCCTGTAAGAGCCTTCAAAGCTGGAAAAGCAAATAGCAATGCAGCATCAGATGCTACTGTAGGTAAAGCTGAAGGGCCTCTGTTGTGATAAGGAATACTCTGTGTTCAACATGCATTCTAATAAGCATCCATATTCAGGGTTTTCTTGAGATCTACCCCCCACCCCCAACCTGAGATCAAAAAGCGCCCATAGGCTTCTTCTTATGTTTTTTTTACCCTTTCTTTTGGAAATAGAGAATGATTCAATGCAAACTCTCCTCTTTCCCCCAAGCTTTCACCGCGTGGTGTTTACATTTCCCAAACCCAGAACAGTGGAAAAGCCTGAAAAGGCAGACTGAATGAGAAAAGCAGAGGCTGAGAGAAGCTGCTTCATGGCAGCTGACAGATTCCCCCACCAGGCTGCAGACCGAGCTAGTTTTTGAAACAACAGAGGATAGAAACTGACAACTTCAATTTTGCCTTTCCTTTATTTATTTTCTACCCTTTCTCCCCCCAACCCCCCCTCCCTCGCTCCCTCTTTGTTTGGCAGCATTTGAAGATAATCAATCACAATATCAAAAGAGAGCACTGTTGTCATGCAGTTTGTTTTCCCATTCTAACCTTTAGCCCCTCAGCAGTCAGATACAATTTTTCTGATTCCAACATTTTTCAACACCTGTGCGTGGTGTGGGCAAGCATGTGCATGCTCAAACAAAAGGACTGGTTTACACTCTAAAGCAAACTAAATCAATCTAAATCAGAGTTTACAAAAAGGAAGTGTGTGATGCTACTTATCAGCACTCATCACCGCGCCTTGTAAAAGTATCCATATCCATCAAACTTTTTGTTCACCTTTTGTTGTAGTACAACCCGCAAAAATCATTGTATTTTAGGGATTTTAAATAAAAGACCAATACCAAGTGATGTCTAACTATGAAAAGAAATGGAAGAAATGCATTGTTTTCAAAAATGTTTTCAGCACCCTTTGCTCTAATGCCTCTAAATAAAATGAAAGGCAGCCAATTTCCTGCAATAGTCACCTAATCAGTAAATAAGGTATTCCTTTGTGTACTTTATTGCAGTGGAAGTACCCTTTTCTGCAGTTGTAGCTGCAAATCATTTGGGTTACCAAAAGATTTGCATCAAGAGAGCATCATTTTTGCCAATCCGTCTTTGGAAAATACTTGATGCTTATAAACACATAGTGAGTATCTATGAACATATATTTTTAGGTCAAAACATAGATTCCCAATTGGATTTAGCTACCTAGACTTTGACCGGACCATTTTGACATACACATATGCTTTGATCTAAGCCATTCCATTGAATGTCTAGTTGTATGTTTAGTGTTGATGCCCTACTGAATGGTGAACCTCTCCGCCAGTCTCAAGTCGTTGTAGCCTCTTACAGAGTATAGCCCTGCACTTAGCTACATCCATCTTCCCATAAGCTATCACCAGTCTCCCTGTGCTTGCTGAAGAAAATCCTCTTGACAGCATGATACTGTCATCACCATGGTGAGTTCAGAGTACATAGCATTTGCATGTTGACTGAAATATTAACCTTTTAATCAATACATTTTTCCACATCTCTGTCTACTACATGACTTGTGGCAAACGGAAGAGGACTTTTTGATGCTTTATTTTAACAATAGCTTTTTCTTGACACAGTTTCAGATAGGCAAGGTTTGTAAAGTGCACAGCAAAAAGTGCAGACAGATTCTCCCACCCGAGCTGTGGATCTGTGCATCTCCTCCATAGCTACCCGATGCCTATTTGCTGCTTCTCTGATTAATGCCCTGATTATCTGACCTGTCAGTTTGGCAGGCTTCCATTTGTGCCGTACTCTTTCTTTTGGTTGATGAACTGAACAGTCTTCTGTGGGATTTCAAAAGCATGGAATATTGTTTTTTAACTCTTCCAAATCAATTTTCCTGACCTGTCTTCTGTGTTCCTTGGTCTTCATTATGCTGTTGGTTCATTAATGTTCTCTAACAAACCTCTGGAGGCCTTCACATAATGACTGCATTTGTACTTAGAATAAATCACACACAGGCAGACTTGATTTGCTAATTAGGTAACTTCTGAAGATAATTGGCTTCATTACATTTTATTTAGGGGTGTCAGACACAAGAGAACTGAGCATATCATTCACTCTACACTTTTCAGCATCATACAAACTATCATCCTTGTCATTTTCCTTCCATTTCATTGTAAAGTGCTCCTTGGTGTTGGTCTGTCACATAAAATCTCACTAAAATATGGCCCATAACCTGACAAAATGTGAAAGTTTGGGGGGGGGGATTTATACTTGTATGGAACAGTAGTTAATTAACCGCCATGCCAAGCTTTATAGTTAATTCCCCACAAGGGTCAGTATGTAAGAACACCACCAGTATGGCGAAGAATTATGATTTTACAAATTCTTTATTTTTTCAATAGCTTTTCACTACAGAGTATATGTTTAAGAGAAGAGCCAACTCTTAAAAGTTTTTATTTATTTATCTGTAAGTGTACCATCAACTGGTCTTTCAAGCTTGACGGAAACCCTTTGGGATGAAGTTGCAGTGGTCTCTCACACTACCACAGACAGCTTTTTGCAGTCTCTACACAGCTCATAAGTTTGCTGACTTAGGACTTGGTGTTTATGAATGACTGGACTTATCGTAAAACACTGGAGAAGTAATGGAGGCCAAAGGGACTCAGGCTTATTGAAGCGCAAACACAAATGTTAGTTGGGCCATTCTGAATACAGATGAAGGAGAGCCATTTCAAAGTTCAGGCTGGCTCTGCTTCAACGCTGTTTTTTTAGTTTGACAAATTTTGATCACAAAGAAGCATGTACACATGAACATAACAGCCTATATGCTGTCAAAAACAGGAAAACTTGCTGTTCTATATTTTGAGATGCAGGCAATGGCAAGATAAAAACCTTTTGTCTGTCAAACCAATCACCAGGAAGATGGTTTAATTCCCTGTTAACTTAAAGCTGCTAGATAAGCTAAGCTAGTAGCTCTAAACGTACATTTACTACCTTATCTGTACACATGTTGTCCATAGAAGAGAAGTAAGTACTGAAGCGTTTCGCTGCTGCAGCCGGCTCACGCACGAATGAGCACAGGCTTGAACATCACAGGAGTGCGCATTTTGCTGACTGAAGTTCCTGTACCGGCCACATGGTGGCAGCACTCTCAGCAAACTCAGCAGAGCAGGTTTTATCTAAATCTCAAGCTGTCTTTAAATTAACTTTTGTTCAGTGTTGAAGCATTTAGTTCAGTTCTGACTGTCAGACTGTCTTTTAGATTTTTAACTGGAAATAATCAGATTTAGTTCAGACTGTTAAAACGACAGCCACATCTTCTAACAGGGTTAGCACTGTATCACTTTTTTATTCTCAAACCAATCTATTTGAGGGAGTTGTGGGGTCTGGAGAAGTGTGCACACCCTTAAACTGAGACTTTGTTGAATCACTTTTGATTAATGTCTAACATCCTGTCTTTCTTAATTCATATTGAATCTGATAAGACCTATAAAAAACTTCAGCAACCCTGTAAGGATTTTCCTGTTTCATTACACTAAAGCTGTAGTTTGCAAACAGTTCTTACAGGATCATAAGGATTACATGTTCCAGAAATAAGTCAGTGAAAGGGAATAAAGGTTCTACAGCATTATTTATACACCATTGCACCATGAAGACAGTCATCGATTATTGATGTAAATATGGAAAAAAAGGACATCACCAAAACTAGACAATTCTGCTAAATTCAGAAAAAGACACAATAGAAACGGCTGTTGAAGGACCTGCAGGAATGTACAACAAGTGCTGGTTGCGATGTCAATCTCCTGCATTTTCTATATTTCTAAAGTTCCAAGACAGAAGCCTTTTCTTCCAACGATAAAAAACACACATGCCTTGCTAATTTCTCTGAGAAACCTGAAGAAGAATGTGTGTTGGTCTAATAAAACAATACGTAAACGTTAGGGCCACAATTCCATAAAGAAGGTTTGATACATAATCAACACTGAGTGTCACAAAAAGCCCAAAATGAAACCTAGAGGTGACATCATTGTGTTTAAGGACTACTTTTCTTCAGATAGAACTGGGGATTTTGTCAAGGTGGGTGTAGTTCTAAATAGGCCCAACTACTCCAAATGTTCAGATAAAGTAGATTTAAATTTTCAGCATAACGGTGAGTCCAATCATACATCCAACTACAAATATAGTGAAAGAAAAAAAAACCTTTGGGAGGCAGAGTGGGCAAATAACTTCAAGTCAATATGTAGAATGCAGATAGATCCCTACCAAAGAAAACTGAATTAAATTGGATCAAATGATTACATTTTACTGCATAAATATTTCATTATAAGTGGGGGAAAAAGTACAAAATGTTTTAACAGTCTCTTCTTTTTCCATCAAAAGTACGGTGCATTTTAATAGGGGTGTGTATACCTTGGAGAGCCAATGACAAAAGAGCAGATTTATATTGACACTTTGTTCTAACGTGTGCTGAAATGAAGTAATTACTGTTCTTGCTCTGAGAATGACTGAAATCCACAATGAATCCCTGCTCTGGAGGTAAATGCCTGAAACGACTGCCGCTTAATTCTCTTAACAAAGATTGCCCCTATGTACAGTTGAAGACCTCTACAGGCGAAGCGACTCTCCGCTGTACGCTGAACACTAATGACTCATAAAGCCTCTCTGCCACCTCAACTTGACAAATGGCAAATGTCAGCGGCATATTCTCCTGGTAGGCATAATTTTATTAAGTGCAAATATCACTGTGCTCCTTAGGAGACACTCAAAGGTTAGACCAACAGCTGTAGCAGTTTCATGTATATTAGCTGGGATTTAGCAGCGAGTCAGGCTTCCCTGACTTGATGGATGCAAGCAGTCAAGCATGAGGACGGATGCTCTAACCCAGAGTAATAAGGAGAAGCCTGAGCTTGGACGATGTTTATTTAAAAGCCTGGGACAATAACCTAATGGAGAGCAGTACGTTTGAAGGGGTTTGTGGGGGAGGAAAGAGAATAAGAATTATATATTGTCGGGTTGATTTTTTTTTTTTCACTTTTATTGGCTGTGATAATTTGTTGACTCACTCATCCATGCAGGATCTTTATGTTTAATGCAGGCCTCTGAGAGGCTGGGGGGAAAAGAGGAGTTCGTGTTGTGGGGGGTGGCAGGGTGCCCCCAAGAGATTAGCCTCCACCACCCAGTGTGAGAGATGAAGGTGGAGGAATATCCGACCTTAAAGTGGGCCTCAGATGCTAATCAGGGCTGTGTGTCGGTCCGATCCCGCTCAGTACACCTGCTAAATAACTGATGGATACAGTCTAAAAATAAACATACAGCAGACTGAAAAAAAGTATTCATATCCCTTGAACTTTTTTCCCCATTTTCTCACTTTACAAACTTAAATTTTATTGTATTTTATCTGGATTTATTGTGATGGAGCAACACAAAGTAATGAGAAAAATGATCTGAAAAAGAACAAAAAGTCCAGCATGTGAAACATGTGTATTTAGCCCTCATGAGTCAATACTCAATCCATCTTTTCCTCTAGTTACAGCTGCAAGTCTTTATGGGATGTCTCTACTGGCTTTGTATTTAAAATCAGGGCTCTCAAACTCTAGTCCTCAAGGGCCGGGGTCCAGCACTATAGGATGTCTTCCCCTCAACACAACTCAAAGACACAATTATATCATTGGCAGAATACTGGAGTTTGAGAATTGTTGTTTGAGATCCCTGACCTAAAGAGTATAATTTTTATTCCATTGTTCTTTGCTACATAACTCAAGCTCAGTGAAAATTGACGGATAGCATCTGTAAAAAGTGTATTTTCAAGTCTTGGCTTAGATTCTCAATTTAATTTAAGTCTGGACTTTTACTGGATCATTCCTAAATGTGCTTTGATCTAAACTACTGGAATCCAAACTTGTTCTCCTGTGGATAAAAACGGTCAAATCGAAAGTGCTTGCTGGTGACAGGAATAAAAAGCTTGTTTTACAATAAGAAAATTAACTATTTTAACGAAATTAATAAAGTTTTCAGATTTTTGAAGAAAAGTAAATCAGAGTAGATCTAAAACAATAAAAAAGGTCTCGCATGTCTTCCTTTTTAAATAAATTGCAATATCCTGTATTTTCTTGAGCTGTTTTGAGCTCCTTTTTCTTGGGCGATGAAATACTGTCTATTTTCAGCAACAGGAGCTGGATATGGGCCACTTTTTCCTACTTCCTGTATTTACCCAAGTTTAATGAATGGGTGAGCCCATGTATGCTTTTGTACAAAAGTCTGTGGTCCTTTGCTATGCAAATAAAATTTAAAAAACAAAACAAACCCAACTATCTGCATTAGACTATAAAGATATTTGCTTACTTGTGGGAATCTCACCCCAAAAAAACTTAATAAGGTGTCAGTCTGCATCAACTCTCTGTGCTGTCAGGCCAACTATGTATAATTCTTGAATTGTAGTGAGGGGCAACCATTAGCATTCTAAGGGCTTCAAATGGCTCATTAACCACACACTGGGCAATCTTAATCTAAATGTGATCATAGTTCTGGTTTAACACTGAGGGTTAATGCTCTTTTAAAAGCAGAACCTCAACCCAAGTTACAAACCTTTTGTGTGCTTTACCAGGTTTTCCTCTAAGGTTGCCCAGAATCTAGCTCCATCTAACCTCCTATCAACTCTGACCAGCTTCCCTGTCTACAAGATAAACATTCCCACAGCATCATGCTGCCACCATGTTGCACAGTAGGGATCCTGTATTCCGAGTAATGTAATACACTATTGGTTTTCTGCCACTCTGCCACTCTGTTACTCAGTTTTGATCTCATTTGGTCAAACCACATTCATGTATGTTCACTGTGTCCCCTGGAGACAAACCATGAGATTCTGTGTTGCTTCTCTGGTTACTGCTCAGCTTCCCTGCCTGTCAGCTTAGGTGGACGATGATGTGTTGTATACTTTTAAATTACTAACCTGTGGACTTCATTTTCCAGTAAAAATGGTTGCACTGGATTTTGTTTAGGAGTATCAGAGTAAAGCAACTTTAATACAAATGCACACCACACTTTACCCCTCCTGTCCACCGGACGCGTAAGCAGCACGTTACAGGAGCAGCACGTCATACGCAGCTGATAGCCACCACTGTAGTCAATGGAACCCTTTCCACCAGAGGCGAAAGCAACACGAGTCTGCCGCGTCTGAGGAGCGACATGTCGCAGCACTTTTCTAAATATACGCGGCAGTCCTATTTTCTAAGCAGCACGCCTCTGAAACACGTAAATTTCTACATTTTGGATAGGGGAGACAGGAAATATACGGCTCGGCACCGGAAATGTTCAAAATAAAAGAAACGTGCTGCTTTGCTTTTGCTTTACTTAAAAAATGTCACTACCTGTGCGGCCAGTGAGAAGTCAGTACCTCGCGGGAGGGGGCGATTTTGGATATTCCCTGACATAACACAAACTTCTTGGCGAATATAAAACGGACATAACATAAAACACCAACCTTTTGGAGTCATGTTGTTGTCTTTTCCTGGTTATTATTGTCATAGACGTTTATATATGTCTATGGTTGTTGTGTTTACTGACGAAACCACGCGTGATTTTGCTAATCTCGCGTGATTTCGTGCTCTCTCGGTGTCAGCTGCTTCCCTGCTGCTATGCGCCTCATACGCACCCGGTGGAAAGGGCCAAGCAGCAGAATACGAAAGTGAAACGTGCTGCTCCTGTAACGTGCTGCTTACGCGTTCGGTGGAAAGGAAGGGTTAGACTTTAATTGGTAAAAAAAAAAAAAAAAAATTTTTAAAATACGCACCCTTTTCTTCCAATTTCAATCTAAACAGAATTTCTTTGAAATACAGGCTTGACCTTAAAAGTGGGTCTGAAGAACCTAACTACACATGTTTATCATCTAAATTAGAGCAAAACCAAAGAATACCTGAAATAAACAGATTTCAAGAGAATCATGCCTAACTTCTCTAAACTTGTCCAATTCTTTTCAGCTTCAGGTTCAATGTCATCCAGCTGTCAGATGCATGTTGGCTTTTCTGACATGTACTGTGGCTTGACACATTATCATCCTTGCTCAGCTGTCACTGGTATGCCTGCCCTGCCCTGGCCTCTGAAAAGGTCATGCCCATATGGACAAACATTGGTGGCCCACTGTTGGCAGTGGCTTGCTGTGAGTTCCATTTAGAAGAGACAGTTACCGCTGTCTCCTCTGGTTAGACAAACTGTAATGCCAACCTGTCCATAACAGCCTCCGACGAGGACTGAAGCTTGCGACAAATCATGAATTTGATGTATTTTAGTGCGGGATCACACTGGGATGTTTCAGGGTAAATAAATGTTAAAGCGAATTCATATTTAAAAGGTTTGTGGCAGATGTTCAGATGTTGAGAGAGAAATGTATCAGTGCTTAGCAGGACACTGACATGTGATGGCTCGGACAATTACTCTGGCCTGAAGGCTGAAGATTTGATCATGGCAGGGAGCTTAGGGAAGTCAGATCTCTGCTCAGGATGTAACTTTTTCAGGAATGACCAATCCCTAAGACCAAATGCAGAAATAAACAGTTTAATAAAGATACATTTTTTAGTTTTCTACCAAATGTGGCACTGTTGTTGAATTACATTAAAAGGTCAGTATGGCATATCATTCTCACCCTGCAAACTTTTTATAGCTTGTTCCAAAGACGTATCTAAATACTGAGCAAAATTTAGGATACAAGCACTTAAAACAAATCACGTCAAATTGTTTTAGTGCTGAAATTTTTAATTATTTTATAGCTTTTAAAGAAGATGTAATCTTTAATAACAGTACAGGTATATGGCTCAAAATAAATTCTGAGCTTTTCCTTCTAAACTTGTTTGGATTAGGAGTGGAAATTCTTTTTTTTTAAATTCTTTATTATTGCACACAATTCACGGGTTTTACAGTGGGTTTAAATATGAAGAAAGTATTTTGTATAGAGCATGAATAGAAGGTTGAAGGGTGTCAAATTTATACCACTTCTTGTATTTTACATTTGCTGTGACTTCACCATTTCTTCCATAATTAAAATGAACCTGACCTTCGGGAAATTAAATTTCAATGCTTTATAAATAGTCTAAAAGTGCCTTTTTGAAGAAATTATTATATATTGAATTTATCAGACCATAAAGCATACTAAAGTGAATTATTATGTTTGACAGTTTTTGGGAATTGGTCATTTATTTTCTCCTTAGGGACACATTTGTAAGGATTTTAAAGAACATCCTAAGGGTTAAAACTGCTGTGATCAGGGCCACGAGCCAATACCTGGGACTGGTTCAACACAGTCTGATAAGAGTTTATACCTGGACATATACAGTAGATGTTCTTGCCACTTGACAAGCTGTGTTCATTCTCAAAGATTTTCTCCCAATTCAACCTGAAAGGTATTAATTCAGCCTTCATTGAGTTTCACATCAAATTAGCTTTAGAACTAAACGAAGAATAACATTAAACTTCCTTTGACTGTCTTTAATCTATTTTAGGCCTTTCTGTTGACTTACATCTCTATTATACACATAACAAAGATGTTGGAGTCACACAGAATCCCTTGGGTAATGAACAACATAAAAGGGCCTGTAGCTACCTCCAGCTATAGAAACCGATTCTTGTTAAGGAATTAGTGCAGAGGTGTTTCATGCATCCCGCTGCTTAAAATAGCCATTCATCAGGAATGCAACTTACACGATGTGAAAAACATCTGTGGCCCTCTTTGAACTGTCCTTTGGGTTTGATGAATTCTGCCTTTAGAGTGTGCATGAGTCCACGCACACAGTAGCATTCCAATGCAGAGATGTAGTTCTGTTACACAGCTGGTGTGTGTTGGAGCTCCTCTGGGTGTGTTTTTTGTGTACTGTATTTGTGTGAGGCTGTTTGTTTCGCTGGGGGCATGTGTACGTATGCGCAACCATGTGGGTGTCTGTGTGCAAGTCCCCAGCCACTTCCCAGCATCACTCTACTGAAGTCTCTCTCCACCAGCGCTGTCATAAGACAATACAACAGAGTGTCAATCACAAAGTGGCCTGAGGTATCGAGGCGACAAGAGGGTTTTTTGGCAGAACGCCTCTGTGAACAACACCAGGAAGAGGGCAACAGCAGGGGCTGAAGTACAAAACGAATGTTGAACCTGCACAGCCAGCCCCCCCAGCCCCCCTACCCCCACCCCACCCCTGGGCCCACTCAATCCATCCACTGTCCTGGTCAAAATTCTGACCACTGTTATATGAAGCAAAAATGTTCTACCATGCCTTGAGAGAAACACTTCTGGCATCAAGCAGTTAATCTGATCCAATCCCCTCTCCAAGCCCAGGGACCTACAGTAGATTGGCTGGGTGCTGCCACTCTCACACTGCAGCTGTGATGTGCTGTGATGGCTCTGTCACATTGTGAGGCAATGTTACAGACACCTCTGGAGGTATTTGATTAAGCTGATGAAATTTGACAAGATTTAATCTTTGTTTGAAGGGACGTGTTTGATAACTTCAGGGGGTTTCATTTGTGGACAAATCACATCTAAGATGCTATTGAGGATGCAAGCTTTGGTAATTTGAGCCTACGAGTGTAACTACAAGACCATTTCAAAAACAAGGCCTAAAACATTAAACAGGGATCAAACACAAAGACTGCAGAAACACAACAGTGCCTTGCAGAGGATTGAAACTGACAAAAAATAATAAATTAGGCTGAACCCCCGGTTACTAAAAATACAGCTCACTACATAAGATTAACTAACAAAAACAAACAACTTTACTGCAGCTTCTGCTACCTTGATAGAAGTTACAACCACAATCAAGACTACAGAACCAATGCAAGGAATAAGGGTATTGCGAAAAAAATACAAAAAGGTGGGCTCCAGTTTGTTATTGGAATTAGGTAACTACTATAGGCTGGAATTTTGTAGGAGTATTCAAATAAATTGGGCTGAATACAAAAGCAAACCGGAACATGTTTAGAACCACATATCATTTTCATTTCATGTCACAATTTTGCACTACTTCTTCTTGTTCTATCACAATGAAACACATTGACCTTTCTGGTTATAACAAGACAAAATGAAAGAAAAAATTCAAAGGGTATGAATACTTTTGCAAGGTGCTGTCATAATTCAATTTCGACCTACATGAGTTTGACAGACTTACTCAGTTGGATGAGTAGTCTGTTTGCAGGACATCCACACCCTGTTAGATAATGTAAAACCATCTTCAAGTTAAACACTTAGTAATCAGTATCCTTGACCTTCTTCCTTCCATCCATCCATCCATCCATTATCTGTACCTGTCCTGGTGCCGATCTCCAGCAGTCACGGGACGAGGGGTGGGGTACACCCTGGACCTGTCCAGGGTGTACCCCACCTCTTACCTTCTTACATAGTATGGTGAATTTACAATACTGTTTTGCTGACCCCTACCAGGGTCTTCAACAGAGATGATTACAATGTGCTCATTAATAGGCTTCATGGGTTTAAGGGCACTTAGTATCAGTTTGAAAGCAGTTAATATCTTATCAATCTGACAGGAGTTGTAGAATCATCATTTCTTTTCAGAGCCTTCTTCTGCCCTTTCCCTTCAGGTCCCTTAGGATTTTGTGTTTGGCCCTACTAACTTCTTCTCATGTTTCCAGCAGAGATCAATGGTTGATGTTTTAGTAACATCTCATGCTTCAATTTGCATTTAGATCAAGTGAGACACCTGGAAGACATCAAGCAGTGTGCAAAAAAAACCTCTCCAATTAAAGGCAGATAAAACAGAATGCAAGATCACTACTTCTGAAAATTTGATTACGTTTTTCTAGTCTCCTCACTTCAGTCCAGCCGATAAAGTTTTTACTAACTGTGCTTGGTCAAATTAATATGTTAAGATGATTATACTAAACAACTGGTTCAGAACAAAACAAGAAAATGAAAACCAGCTACATTTTCCGGCAAATTACATTATAGAAAATCGAGGACTTTTATGGTAAGTTTAGATACCTGCTCCTCTGAGATCCACGTGGTGTGCCCCAGGGTTAAATTTTAGCTCAGTGGTTTTTAACCTTTACAGTATATGCTCCCAATTGGCAGTGTCATCAGAAGACATGGAGTTAACTTTTACAGTTATGCTAACAATACACAGTTGTACATCTCCATGTCTCCCGATGACACACGGCCAATGGATGCACTTTTTAATTACATTTTAGACATAAAATCCTGGATGACAGAAAACTTTCTCCAGCTCAACCAGGACAAAACTGAAGTTTTAGTCATTGGTCCCGAGGATCAGAGCGAGAAACTTTTACTAAAACTACAATCACTGTTAATCCTTCTTTACAAATTAAGAACCTGGGTGTGATTTTTGATTCTGAGCTGACTTTTATCCCTCACATTAAAAAACATTACTTAAATAGGTTTTTACCATCTAAAGAACATTGACAGAGTCTGCCCCATTCTCTCTCAGACCAACACGGAGACATTGATGCATCCCTTTATCATCAGTAGAATTGAAAAGCAATATTTCTAAATAAAATACCGCGATTGACAAACGCAATCATATTTGTGCATCTAAACAGACTATAGAGATGAAACTAAACAAACAAACACACACAGAGACACACTTTATGAGGTTATTTACTTATCTATGAGGAAAAAAATAGCTCTGACAAAACAACAGCTGAGCAGAAGCGCTTGTCGACTGTGGCAGAGAAATACGCGTCTGGTGTGAAACAGTGGGGCAGCGGGTAGCGCGTGATTTTCGTGATGGAACTCTGTGCCTTGGCTGCTGCTGTTGATGTGCTGCTGCCGGTGCAGATTGCTCCTTTCATAGCGTTTCCTTACCTTACCTGGTTCATCTGTACTTGGCCCAATGTCCTTTTTATTGTTGCTCTTGAGTGTGTGTGTGTGTGTGTGTGTGGGTGGGTGTGTGTGTGTGTGTGTGTGTGTGTTTGTTTGTGTGTGTGCATGGGGGTTGGGTGGAGGGGAGTCTAATTGTGATCATGGTTTAAACTCTGTGAGGGAGGGATAAGAATGTGGTTTATGTTGGGTCATTTTAATCTTTAAAGCCCTTTGAGTTGCAATGTTTGTATGAAAAGCGTTTTGTAAATAAACGTCTATGACAAGTAGATTAAAATCATTTTTTAAAACCCTTAGTGGTTACAGCTGTAGATTTGAAGCATAGGACGCTAAAAGCCGGAATTTAAATGTTCTGGGTTGAGACAAGACTTTTGATCCAGCTAATGAATGTGCAACCTATCCAAATTAGTTAATTTTAAATGTAACCTTTATGAAAGAGTTGCAATAAAAAACAGTTGTTGAGGAGCAGATGAGATCAAAATGAAACCTTCTGGACTACATGCAAATTGCTGTTTGCTGTAAAACTAACATATAACCGCACATTACCCTAAACACACCATCCCCATGGTGAAGCATGGTAGCAACAAGAACATGAAAGGAGGTAAAAATACAATTTGATGGTGATACATGCAGGGCCAATGCTGAAAAATATCCTGTTAGAAGCTGCAAAACACTTGAATCTGGGGAAGAGTTTCTTCTTCTAGTATCTACCTAAATGCTCCACATGTAAAATGATTGACATTGTCCTTTTTTGCAAAGGAGAATGGGCACAAAAAAAATCTTGATCTCTTGATATGCAAATCTGGTAGAGAAATAACCCAAATTGTGAGCTGTGACGGCAGCAAAAAGTGGTTCTACACAACATTGATTCAAACAGGCCGAAGACAAATACAACACAATTTTCAGATTTCTATTGCTAATATATATATATATATATATATATATATATATATATATATATATATATATATATATATATATATATATATATATATATATATATATATATATTGGTGAATATTCTCAGTCATTCAGGACAGGATAATCTTGAGAGCTTAAATGAATGTAACTGGATGTTTCTTGTCTTGAAAACATTTTGTCTCTCATCCAAGAGGCTTTTCTTCAGTTCTAAAAACAGAATTGGGAATATCACTAACTTGTGATATCACATATCACAAGTTAGTGTCATTAAAGCTCACTAATGAGGATATTGTTATTCCTAACGAGGCTATCCAGGCCTCTACAGACTTGTCAACAAAGTCAGTCAGTTGAAGCTTGTTCCTCGGGAAACAGTGATATCCTTTGATGTCATGTCACTTTAACTTACCTACATCTATGCAGTGGAATCAGTCAGAAAACCCCTCCAAGAAGACAAACACTTACAGCAAAGGACCAATCTCACTGCGGATCATATTTGCACCCTACTAGACCTCTGCCTTTCCACCACATGCAGACCCTTTCCAAAAAATTTGAATATCATGGAAAAGTTTATTTATTTCCATGATGCTATTCAAAACGTTAAACTTCCATAGAGTATAGATTCAGCGCCCACAACTTAAACAATTTCAAGTATTTAGTTGTTTATTTGTACATAATTTGGGTTTCCAGCTCATAAAACCCACAAAAACAGGAATTCAAAAAACTGTTAAGAAATATTTTGAAGAAATCACCATTTACTTCTCAGTATTTGCAGAAAAAAAAACTCAGGATCATATCAAATCAATTAAAATATGGTACTTTCAAAACAATATGTCAATTGAAAGGGAATGTCAAGCAACAGTGATCGGACAAAGATCACTGTTGGGAAAGTGGATGCTCCAAACGCAGAGCGAGACTGGTCCAGTTGGAGAAGGGGTGGAGGACGAGCTTGGAGCAGGGCTGGACGTATCTGCTGGAACTCCTCCAAAAGGCTGCTTAGATAAAACTCCTAGCTGTAGGAAGCAGCTGGAGTCTGGAAGAGTTCTGGAGTGATGCGCTAGTGTGGATCAGGAGCTAAGCTTCAGAGCAAGGCTGATGACTGAGCACCGTAGAGGTGAGTGAGTGGAGCTTTTGAGTGTGTGGATGAGGAGATCCAGCCAATGGTTGGTGAGAAGCTCATCAAGAGCAGCTGCTCCGAGTTGGTCCTGATGACTTCTTGACAGGACCCCCCTCGAGGCCCGGCCCCTGAAGGGCCCTGACGATCCAGGTGAAGGCTGTGGAAGTCTGCGATGAGAGTGGAGTCCAGAATATGGCGGGACGGAACCCAAGAGCGCTCTTCTGGACCATATCCCTGCCAGTCCACCAGGTACTGGAATCCTCTTCCCCGAGGACAGGAATCTAGGACACGCTGAACCGTGTATGTTGGAGAATGTGATAAATGTAGTCTGTTCTTTTGTTTAACTTTGTGTGTCAAGACTAAGGGAAGTAACTTTTAGTGTGGGGGTAAGAACTTTCTTAAGGAAATCTGCTTTTAAGGAGCTGACTTTGCAAAAATATGCTGTCCAAACAGGATGCACCTACAAACCGTTAGAAATAGTTCTGCTGTGTGTTGTATGGTGATAAGATAAGACAATGGACAATGGGGGTGTGGTGAAACGGTTCAAATTTGTGAATAAATAGAAGCTGTGATTCTCAACATCTTTGAGACTCTGCTGGAATGGAACTCAGACTGGTGTGTCATTTCTGTTACTGCACGGTCTCCCTCAATTGAGCAAACACATTTCACATCTCCTCTGTGCATGCTTTCCTTTCTAGGTTACCTATGAGTTAATAACCTAACATTTCTGGTGCCGTGACCCGGATGCTTGGTCCTCGGGGGAAGGTCTTCGCTGGAGGGCTGATAGGGATCCCGCCTTCACCAAAGTCCAGGCTGCGTTTTGCTTCACTGGCCAGCTGTCTTAGCTCCGCCGGACACCTTCACCCCTGGTCCCTTGCGATCGACTCGGTTTGAATCGCTCCCACAGGGGGGAGATTGTGAGTACCAGTTTGGTTTTTTGCACCCTTATTTAAAAAAATATCTAACTAAGACAGAGAGGGTATAGTTCTGCTGTTCAGGTTTAAAATACGTTTTAAACCTCTGACTAGGGAGTCAGGTATTGAGCCTTCCCGGAATAAAATAGGGACAAAATAGGATTAGATCGGTGAAATCTAAAACCACCTCAGAGGGATATAAAGAATGCCACTGAAGGCAGTAAAAATACGAAACAGCAGAACTCAAAAACAAAAGTACCGACCCTAGGTTGGTATAAGTTAAGCAGGCACACGACATAATCCTTATGCATGCCATTTCCTCCTGAAACCTGACGGTGTTAACGTACGGAGAGAAAGGCATTCAAGGGATGTCCTGTGCGGATCTAAAAATTGTACTGTTCTTAGATTAGAAAAGTCTATTGACTCAAAATAAGGGTACATGAAACCGGAACATAAAACTATACGGTCCTTAAAACAATTAAAACAAAAACAAAAAATAAATTGGAACTAATGCCTGATTTTATCCAGAAAAAACAACGTTTCTTATTGCGTGTTTTACTATCATTTTAATTGTAATAATCGTTGTAGTAATTTTAGAATTATTGGGATTTATTCCTGCAGATTTCACCCGACCAATTAGGAAAACCTATCACACATGCAAAGCTGTTAATGCAACTCTTAGAAGCAGTGTTACTTCCGAGTAAACTAGCCATCTGTAAATGTACAGCACATACTTCAGGAAAAGATCAAGTTTCAAAGGGGAATAGACTGGCAGACATGGTGGCAAGAGAAGCTGCTGAGGGCCACTACGGAGTTTCAGACATTTTCAGTGTTGATTGTGATAACAACTTAATCAGCCACACAGTGTTAAAAGACATGAAAACTCATGCACCTAGTGCTGAAAGGCAACTCTGGAAAACAAAAGGAGCCACCCTCAATGATGATGGACTGTATGTTGTACATAATAAACCTGTTTTACCTAAATCCCTTTTCAAGGCAGCACCAATATTGACCCATGGCCCTTGCCATGTGTCAACAGGGGGGATGGTTAGTATAATACAACAACACTTTACAACATACAATCTAGAAACTTACTTAAAAAAATGTTGTAGTTCATGTGTTATTTGTGTAAAGCACAATCCTCAGGGAAACATGAGACCAAAACGTGGCCAGTTTCCCCAACCAAACCAGCCTTTCCAAACTATACACATGGACTTTATTGAACTAACACAGAGTGGTTCCTATAAATACTGCCTGGTCATAATTGACGCATTTTCTAAGTGGGTTGAGATTATTCCAACAGCCAAAAATGATGCACTAACAGTGGCAAAAGTGTTATGCAAAACAATAATTGCCAATCATGGCATACCAGAGACTATCTACTCAGATAATGGACCACATTTTGTTAATGAAGTTATTCAAAACATGGCAAAACATTTAGGAATAGCGTTAAAAAATCATTGTGTTTATCATCCTCAAAGTGCAGGTCTGGTTGAAAGAAATAATGGGACAATAAAAAGCAGGCTAAGAAAATGTATGGAAGAAACAAAAAGGCCATGGACAGAATGCTTAGATTTAGTTAAACTCTATATGAGAATAACCCCAACAAATCAGGGATTAACTCCTTTTGAAATAATTTATGGTAGACCATATAAATTGCCCATTACTGCACCTGACCTACAGAAAGCAGATGAAGAATTAACCCTAGCTGATTACATGAGGAAAATTATTCAGACTAGAGAAGTACAAAGAGCACATAGTTTCCCTCTATCTTCTTCTGTGTTACAGGATCCTGATAACCCCATAAAGCCTGGAGATTGGGTATTCATAAGAGTCATCAAGAGAAAGAACTGGACAAGCCCAAAGTGGGAAGGACCTTTCCAAGTTCTGTTAGCAACTCCCACAGCTGTGAAGATTGCCGAGAGACCTTCCTGGATTCACCTTTCACATTGCAAACTGCAGAGACAATTGGATTAATAGACGTGTGACAGGAGGAAGTCTGGGCTACAAAGGGCATTGGTACCACTAGGGCCTTTGGTCTCAAACCCCAGCAGAAAAGCAGTCCTGTCACCTAGTGGTCAAACTCTCTGAAAAGAGGGGCTATTCATCCAGTTGTTTTTCTCTGCCAACACCATGAAGATTATTACATTATCTGGTCTGACATTGCTAAGCTTTGCAGTGTTATGGCTTCTGATGAATTCATACGCTACCCCATCACAAGATAAAATTTTGTAATTAACACCCACCACGTTTTTAAGAACACCTGGTACCAAGTAGCTAATTTGACTGCTAAACGTTTAGGTTTTAATACTAGTTGTTATGTTTGTTCCTGGATTCCCCATCACTCGGAGGAAGTCCCCACGATGACAGCTGTACCTACCACTCTAAACAACACTATTTGCTTGTTGTACAAGTTAACGATTGACCACTACAATAGAAATTGTTCAGCCCTACCTCATTGTTGTGATCCTAACCATAACAGAATCTGGACTGAACCAGGAGACTTTTCTGAAGCTACTAATGCAACAATAGCCAGAGGAATCAATCTTTTGCGCCTCACTGGGAAAGACAATTTTTGTTTTTCTACAAACTGCACCACCGGGACAACTAAATCTCTCGGACCCTCTGACTGTGAAGATGTGTTCCCCTTATTCAATTTAAATGATACTTTCTGGAACACCACAACCTGGTTCACCCTCTATTTTCCTGGTGATACCACCGTTTCTATGCGATTTGCCACTCTTAATCTGACAGCTCTGAAGCAGAGGATTTCTGGTTTCCGTGACAACAGTCCTGATGGCACATACCTACTGGAAGTACCTTCACAAAGGGGCCTAGGAACACCTGATGGCTACATTTGGAAGTGTGGACATACTTTCTACCTTTACCTGCCTAAAGACTGGTGTGGTAACTGCAGTTTGGCTCAACTGCAACCATCCTCATATATCATCTCAGAGAATGGTTTTGGCAGATTATCATCATCAGAGCTGAAGAAACGCGATTTCTCACTGGTCCGGAAGTTCGTTCCATTCACTGATAATGATGGACATAAACCACTCTACAACGATGCTAAAGGAATCTTCTATTCAATATTTCCTATGATAGGAGTATGCTTGTTAAGTTAATTTTAATGAATTCTACAATGTAAACTACTTTCAAGGTAGCCGTTGTATGAAGGATGTTTAAGAGTTAATTTTACAAGTATCTAGTTTTAACAATTACTTTTAAAATTATCCTTTATTTGGGTTACTACTATTTTTGTGACTCTTTGTTGTTAGTCATTTTTATCTTATTCATAGATTTGCTTCATATTTCTTACAGACGGATGTTTTTATTGTTTCTTTTACTGGAGTTGTTAAGACTGCATTTCAGGGGGGAAATGTTGGAGAATGTGATAAATGCAGTCTGTTCTTTTGTTTAACTTTGTGTGTCAAGACTAAGGGAAGTAACTTTTAGTGTGGGGGTAAGAACTTTCTTAAGGAAATTTGCTTTTAAGGAGCTGACTTTGCAAAAATATGCTGTCCAAACAGGATGCACCTACAAACCGTTAGAAACAGTTCTGCTGTGTGTTGTATGGTGATAAGATAAGACAATGGACAATGGGGGTGTGGTGAAACGGTTCAAATGTGTGAATAAATAGAAGCTGTGATTCTCAACATCTTTGAGACTCTGCTGGAATGGAACTCAGACTGGTGTGTCATTTCTGTTACTGCACGGTCTCCCTCAATTGAGCAAACACATTTCACATCTCCTCTGTGCGTGCTTTCCTTTCTAGGTTACCTATGAGTTAATAACCTAACAGTGTAGGCCGGACCCCCATTGATGAGGCGAGGAGGTGGTGGACGAGCCTCCGGGGGAGAGAGAGGTGAGGTGAGGTGACGCTTGAGGAAGGAGCAGTAGAAGACAGGGAGAACCTTCAGGGACACTGGGAGTCGGAGGCAATAGGTGACCGGATTGATGCGTTGAATGATCGGGTAGGGACCTGCAAAGTGGGGTGTCAATTTCTGGGGCCCTGAGGGCAATCGGAGGTGCCGTGTGAAGAGTCAGACGAGATCTCCAGGCTGAAACGTGGGACCGGGTCGGTGACACCGGTGGTGTTGAGCCACGTACCTGGCGTTATCATGCTTGATGGATGCCCGAGCCTGCAGCCTTGGCTCGGTGGATGAACAATTGGGCCGCTGGGACCTCCACCTCCGGTTCCTGGTGGGAGAATAAGGGGAGGGCTGGTAGCCATTGCAGATCTCAAATGGTGACAATCTGATGGCAGAGGAGACCTGCATGTTCAGGGACAGTTCGGCCCAAATCAGTACCCGTGGCTAGGAAGCAGTTTGCGAGGAGACAAAGCAGCGGAGGTACTTGCCCACCATCTTATTGGCCCTCTCCGTCTGTCCATTGGTCTCCGGGTGGTAGCCAGAAGAAAGGCTGACGGTGGCACCAATGAGGCCACAGAAGGCAGTCGGAGACAATATCCTGGGGGAACCCATGGAGGCGCACTACATGCTTGAGAACCAACTCTGCTGTCTCCTTAGCCATGGGCTGGCAGGGCAGGGCAGGGCGACCAGAAGGACTGCCTTGGAGAAACGGTCCACAAAGGTGGCAATGGTGGCCATGCCATCAGCCTGCATCGGCTCTTCTTGATCCTCTGAGCAGGGGTGTGGCGAGGCAGAGCATGCTTCAGGTGAGCGGAACTGAAAGAGGGGGTGGGTCGGAGAGCGAGCCCGTTGCTTGAGGCGGCACATTACACGCCTTTCGATCTCGAGAGCCAGGGTCACTGCTGCGTTGAGCGTTTTGTGAGCCTCCCGGCCAACCATCTCATCTTTGATGTAGCCGGCTAACCCCTCCAGGAAGATGGACTTCAGCGCGTCGTCGCTCCAGGACAGTTTGGCGGCCAGGGTGTGGAATTTGGCGGCGAAGAGGTGAACCGGCTGGTTGCGCTGACGTAGGATCTTTTTCTGGATTTTGAATTCCTGGTTATGAGCTGGAAGCCCAAATAATGTACAGATAAACAACTAAATACTTTAAATCGTTTAAGTTGTGGCCCATGAAACTTCTTTGGAAGTTTAGCATTTTGAATGGAATTATGGAAATAAATAAACTTTTACATGATATTCTAATTTTTTGGAAAGGGTCTGTATTTTAAGTACAAGAACAACTTCTACAGGCAAAACATGGATGTGCTATGGGATCCCCAGTTTCTCAGATTGTGGCACATCTCTACATGAAAGACGTGGAAAGAAGAGCATTGAACTCCTATGAGGGACCATCACCCAGTCACCTTAAATATTTGACACTACTTTGTGTTGGTCTGTCACATAAAATCCCAATAATATGCATTGCAGTTTGTGATAATTTTTGCACAATGTGAAACAGTTTCAAAGGTGTGATACTTTTGCAAGTCACTGAAATCTCCAGAACACCAACGTGGGGCATTTAAAACAAAACCCAGTGACTGTTCAAGAAAATCCATGCTTGATTATTATCAGCTCAAATCTAATAATGAATAAATGCCTCTCCAAGGAGTTGTTTGATGATGCCTATGGTGAGGAATGTCAGTATCCTGTAGGTTTGCTTCTTAATGTGAAAGCTCTCATGATAGCAAACTGTTGGTTTCCATAGTTGTACTTTAACTTCACGTCAAGAACAAAGTATCTAAAAAGACACACTGAGCCAGATATGGATTTCAGCTCAGTAATGAGGAAAGCTGCAAGAAAAAATAAATTATATCTTTTTGCTTAGGTACTTTCATTAAGATTGAAAAATATATGATCACCAATAAGACTTAAGTGTAAAAAACGCTTATCAGTAACACAAACAATAAAATCTTATAATAAAAGAATTAAAATTGGAAGATGTACAGATTTTTCAATGTGACATTTGTCTGGTTGCTAAAGACATTCACATAGATAGATAGAAGGGACAGCAATAAGGAGATAAAAATATTTTCTCTGAGACACTCCAACTCTGATAATGAACCGAGTAACTTTTCACCAGAAACATTTCTGTCACACAAATTCTTTAACAGACCCCTTGTGCTGTGTACCACAAGATGCTTACTTTGCACTTATACATCATTATTATAATGTGTCACCTCTTTGGTTGTTTTCTGTGGACAATGGATATTAACTACAATTGTGGCTTTTTAAGTGATAGTTTTCTTTGCTCCTGCCTGCTGTCTTTCCCCTCATTAATGCACGCTATTCTCTCCTACCTACCTTGTGAAGGGATTCTTCTCATGCAGGTCACACCAATCTGACAAGGAGCAGATTACTGTTAGCTTTCACAGCTAATTAAAGTGTAGATGGTTCGCTGTCATGGATGCTTCTCTACTACAAAGAAAGATGTTGGGTGTAAGTATTTGCACTTACAGTCGGTGGGAGAATTCTGTACATGTTGCATGTAAGGGTATTTCTTTACTAGTGCATTGACTACATCTGTCAGAGTCCAGCTGCTTTCTCGTTAACTGCATGCCCAAATGAGTGATTCCCCACTGACAGCAATATTTTAAATATTGACAGTATAAACTCAAATTATACCACAGCCTGCATGTAGTACTAACATCTTTTAAAAACAATATCATTACTTTTGTCCAGCTCCTTTTTGTTTATCACCATCTTCAATGTGTGGCTGTATCAGTTATATTTATGTTAATTCAAACCCTCTCAAGGGCATTGAACTTAAAAATTTAATTTGGCAAAGTAAAAAATACAGCAAATTGAATGTATTAGTGCATTCTAAATAATACTATCTCTGTGCTGTGTGGCATTGATTTACTTTTAAGTCTACCTCTAAAAATGACCTGCAGACAAATTCTACATAATGAGAGTAAAATTTGCCAAATTTAATGGAAACTACTAAAACCATTAAAAGTATTTATCAAATAAGTAACTCATTAGTGATTTTAAAGACATTATGAAAATATTGTATAGTGTGTTTATTTGATCAGAGTACATTAATAAAATATCATCTTTATTTAGGTGAACTGTAGATGGCCAATCATTAATGAGGTTTGTCCAAGCAATTCTTAAACTCTTTGGTCAGCAGTCTGTCTTCACCAGCCTGTGTTAAGAGTGTCCGTGGCAACGAGCTGTTATAGTGGTCAATCGATGGCAGAGGTCTTCACCACATCACTGTTTCAGATTCTAACTGAGATAGGCACCACAAAATCGGGTTACAGGTTTTGCAGCAGATCGACCACTTTGTCATCTCGCGTCCTGGGTTCTCATTTACAAAGCTTTCTTACGCACAAAAGGGTGTGTGAAAACTGCATAAGTCACTTTCTACGCCAAATTTGGGATTTCTAGAACAAAAAACCTGGTGGAAAAATGTGTGTAACTTTAAGCCCACTAAGGACATTGCTTGTGCACTCCTTGGACAACAAGGACAGTGGCAGTGCCGTTGGTGAGATGGCAAATTTGTGAATTTAAGCAATATTTTCAGACCTGTAGACCCTCACACACACACAAACACACAACATACAGTCAGCCCCCAACCTTGTCTCTTAACTGAGAATTAAAATGAGAATCTGAATGAAAATATGTCGCATTTAAGAATTATATCACAATAGGTTCATATGTATGTCTTCAGAATATACAGCAATTGCACACATTAATTGTGTGAAGTACAAATATAAATACTGAAGTGATACTTCTGCATATTGCTGCACAATGGATGCGCTGGCGCTAACTGAAGATCACACCACTGGCAGCATCGGGATGGGGGAAGCCATTTAGATTCCCTAAAGCAGTCCTATTAGATCCATGTGCTGAACTTTGCCCAGTGTTAGATCTACCGACCTGCTGGAACAGTACACCCCCCCCCCCCCCCCCTCCCCCCGGGAGCATATTCTGGGTGTGGCATGGTGTCTCTCTTCGCCTCTTTTTCATGTTAGGCACGCTGATCTGACACCAACACTATGCTATTTGCAGCTCTTCCATTTATTTGTTACCCTCCAAATAATATTTTGCACAGATGGAACTTTTTAAAAGTCGACTTAAATCGCACCTTTTTGTCAGGCTTTAAATATGTAGGAGTGCTGAAACCTATCAAGTTCTGCTGATATTTTGTTTTTATTGATTTTAATTAGCTTTTTTCCAATCTTATTGTTGCTACAATGAGTAATAATATAATTCAAACTTTATATTTATTGTTCTTATTTGTTTTATCGCTTGTGCTGCTGCTTTAATTTATTTATTTTATATTTTTGTATTTTAATGTGAAGCACTTTGGTCAACTTTTGGCTGAGTAAAGCTCTATATAGATAAACGTTGATTGATTGATTGATTGATTGAAATCAAACGGTTTTCCATGCCTCCATTTTGCGCTTTCTCCTCCTCTCGATTGCCATGGTTACCAGTGAAAAGCCCCATATCAGCCATCTTAATGCAGAATATTCAGTAGACACTTTGCACTGATCGGTTTTGGGAGACAGTGGGTGTATAGAGGGCGGGATATGATCCAATAGCACCTAAGCACATTTCTAGGGAGAGTGTGATTTATACGGAAACTGCGTGCAGTAGTGCATATTACAAGTTTGATAGATCTAAAACTTGCTAGGTATAAGCATTTTTTTTGGTTAGCTTAAGTTAGTAAGGATTCCACACAAAGTTTTCTAAATGAGACCCCCGCTCATGAAAAAATTTCCACTGCCAGCACAACCAGATAGACTCTACCATGTTAGTGAGTCTGTCAAAAACAAAAACAATGCAGTCTATTATTTGCAGGTGTATGTACAGCTTCAAATCCCTACCCGCAGCCATCAGCATCTACAACAAATCTTTGAAGGAACTTGCATGATGAGTTACAACAACATTTAATTTCCCTTTGGGATTAATAAAGTAATTTTCAATTGAATTGAATTGAATTGAAATAACCCATCCTGCAGCTCAGTTCTATGTCCTGCCATACTAAATGCATTCCCAAACACACCGCATGCTGTGTTTACTTACTCAAACAGCTGACGACCCCCTCTGCAGAACTGGCCAGGTAGTTTTTTCCCCCATAGCCAGCCTTTTTCAATCATCATCAAAGCTTATCCAGATCCTCATGATAAACCAGAAATAAATGTGCCTTAATTTGACCAAGAAAAGCAAAACTAATGGACTATTAAAGGGGAAGTTAGTTTCAGGACCGAAAAACCACTCATTATGATGGAAAAGATAACCAAGGGTGTAATTGGAACTGGTACCACATCTTGCAGTATAAAACACCACACTGTTTCTAATGAAGTCTATATTTCTTCCCCTCCACCAAATAATCATATCATCTGCAAATAGGGAGACACCTACAGGTGTATCTATTTTGCTAGTATGTAATTGATCATGAAAGTAAATAACACTAGACTAACTATACTGTCATATACTGTTAAGTTGTGATAGTGATCACTAATTAGCGTACTGTGCTATCTTTTAAAACTCACTATCTTCTAATACCCCCCATTACTGTCATCCTGAGTCTCTCATGAAGTCCTGTGTAAATTAAAGTCCCTACACCAAACTGTCTTTCTTCTTCAGTTATCCAGGATTGATTTTAGTTTATCTTTTTCTAGCTACCAATACAGGTTAAAAATAAACACATGTTTTAAGACTTCCCTCATTTGCCCATACTTCTATGGCAAAGACTTCTAAATCCTGTTTTGCATTGAGTTGTATATAATAATAATAATAATAATAATAATAATAATAAAAAAACTTGTTTTATGAATTTGGCACATCCTCCTCCGTTTCCATTGCCCAGTGTTAGATCTACCGACCTGCTGGAACAGTACAACACCCCCCCCCCCCCCTGGGTGTGGCATGGTGTCTCTCTTGGCCTCTTTTTCATGTTAGGCACGCTGCTCCGCCGATTTCATAACACAGAGTATCCATGAATGATAAAATCCAATCATGGTTTCAACCATGTTTCTTGAATTCCCACTGCATCTGGTTTTTGTATTTAATGTGGAGACGGATCCTCTAAATTCCTGACCATTTGCTGCCAGATGCATTATACAGTAATTGAGAACCCCCTTAGATGCCGCCCTCCAAGATAAATCTTTCACTTTGAAAAACTTTGCAACTCCTTTTATAATGATCTTCATTTTCCCCATTTTAGTATTTGCCTGTTCTGAACAGTTGATGCAGAAATTGAATCACTTTGTCCAAAGCAATAACATATTGGTTATTATCTGTAACTTTCATCTCCTCTTACAATTTTCATTGCTTCTGCATATGTAACTATTTTCTAGCATGTGCCTCAGGAAACTCCAGCTTAAACTCCTCTTTTTTTTTTATGTGTCCTGTCTGGCAGAATTGATGTCTAGGTACCAAGTAGAATACCAACAGATTGACTGTGTCTGTATGTCTTTGTCTGCCTGTCAGGTTGGGTCTTGGGCTGCCCTCTCGCCTGGTGCACCTCAGGCCTTACATTTAATGGGGGGCTTATTTCCCCTCCGTCACTCCCCGCCAGTGACGGATGCCCCTGCCTACTGGTGTGTCGGTGGTCAATCCAGTTCGGACCTGGTGCGTGCCTGGTCGGGCCTGGGGGGGGCGGTGTGTCGGTCGGCCGATGCGCTGGGCCGATATCTTCCTTTGGTTGATTGGGGCACCTCTTTTAGGGGTGCCAGGTTTGGGATTTTTGGGTGGTGCCTGCTCGGTGGCTCGGCGGGATACAGATCCAGCTTCTCTGCTCGTTCGATCACCTGTTCTGTGCGCACCATGCATGGTCGGTTCATCGGCGGGTTGGACCGGCCCTGGCCTTTATTGGATGCCTGGTCTCGGCACTCTGCGTTGTGCGGGATCAGGACTCGGGAGCTGGTACAACTTGGTGTCCAGGTGCTGGCTGAGCTTGGCCTGGGGATGCTGTCCGTTCGCTGCGGCTATCGGTGGGGCGCCCCGACATGGGGCAGGGGTGGGGCGCTGGGATGTTGGCGGTGGGGATTGGCCTAGGGTGGTGGTGGTGCGTGGCGGCCGGCCACGGCCCCTGCGGTGCCGGTGGTCCCTCGTCGGCTGGACCCTTGTCATGTCCCTGCTGGGGGGTGGGGCGCCCTGTGGGCTCGTCACCGCTGCCCCCCGGGCCCCTGCATAGTAGCCGCTGGACGTTCCCCTGGGGTTCTCCTTTGCTCCTCTTATGGGGGATGCGGTCGGGCCTGCCTGGGTCCGCCTGGGGCTCTGGGGGTCCTTTGGACGTCTTGGCTCTGATCTCCTTCATGTCTACATCAATTCCTGGGAGACGGATTGATGCCTGCTCACACCAGCTATCGAACACTCTTATGGAGGAACCTTATATGCACCACCATGCTCACGCACACAGATAGATGTGGGGTCTCTGGTGTCTACAGACATTTTCTTGGCCTGAGGTTATCATTATTAGAGCTTGATTAATCGGTACCAGTAGTTTTTCTGTGACATTGTTGTTGTATTTTATCCATTTTTGTGTGATGTGGTTGTGTAGCTCTTAGTTCACGATGTTTGTTTTGTTTTGTCGATGTTGCTTTTTCGTTTTTTGTTTTGTTTTGTTTTTTCCCTTCTCTCTCTGCCGTCCTGCGGGTATGGAGGCAGACTTGTTGGCAGACAATGTTTTCCTGTGTTTTCTTTGTTCCCATTCCTCTCTTGTATTTTCAACTCACCCTCTCTCTTGACTTTTTGTTTCCTACCTCTCTTCTTCATCTTCTTAATTTCTTTCTCTTAATTTTCCATCTCCGTGTCCATACCACCAGGGAATAAAACCACCAGCAAATCATAATAAAGATTTTTCACACATATCAAGTGGAGTACTATAGCAAAAGCTGTAATGCTCCGCTTGTGAAAGTAAATCTGTCGGGCTTCTACTTGGTACTCAGACACCAATTCTGAGCTCCACACTGCCAAACATGGACACGTAAAAAAAAAAAGAAAAAAGAATACCAACAGATTTACTTTCACAAGTGGAGCATTACAGCTTTTACTAAACATTGCTTTATTAAACATTGCTGTGGTTTTCCCCCCAGATATTATGGACACAGGGATGGAAAATAAAGGGGAAAAAAGAAAGAAGATGATGAGTGGTAGGAAAACAGTTAAGTGGGAGAGGGTGAATTGAAGATAGAGAGGAAGGGGATCATAGAAAGTACAAGAACTTGATTGGCCTTGATGAGCTCCAGCTGGAGGACACACCTGCTGGTCACACCCTTTACTGAAAGGAAGTAATAGAAACACACACACATCAACCTGCCCATAGCTCTGTGGCTGTGACACCCCATCAGATTAACAAATTGTTACTCCTTTTATAAAATTTAGTTTGTTAATTATCTCTATAAGTAATTAATTAGGTGCATGTATATTCCCTATATGTCACAGTGGTGCTTACCACATATAGTGGCCCTAAATCTAAAGTATCACCAACATTTGATCAAAACATGCTTTTCCAAGTCCTTTAATAGGCTGTCATACATTCACAAAACTATAGAGTGTGTAAGTAAGTAAGTAGGTAAACTTTATTTTATAGCACTCTTCCCAGGATTGAAAACCACAAAGTGCTTCACATTAATATTAAACAGGTGTACATAAAACAAGAGACAAAATAAAGGGCATAAAAAGCAAAATAAAATGGAAAGAAACCCATAAAATTACACAGAACAAATTTAGTTAAAGCTAGTCAAGATAAATTAGTTTTCAACTGCTGTTTGAAAGAATAAATACAGTCATTGCAACACAAAGACGGAGGCAATGCATTCCACAGCCTGGGGGCCCCCACACTAAATATCTGTATCCTAATATCTGTATAAAAACAAACAAAAACAAAAAAACAGTTAATTGGACTACCAACAGCCTTTGACTAAATGATCTCAAGCTGCAAGAAGGAGATAGCAGTTCCTAAACCAAACACGGAGAAGCAGCTTTCAGTTTCTATGCTCCTCTAATCTGAAACAAACTTCCAGAAAACTGCAAAGCTGCTGAAACACTGAGTTCTTTTAAATCACAACTAAACACGTAGCTGTTTAGAACTGCCTTTGAGTAATGTTTTGTATCATGTTTTGTGTATGCTTCTTGCTGTTTTTACATTATACGCTTTGTAATGCCTTGATGTATCAGTGTATGCTTATTGCTTTATTGCTGTTTTTACTTTATATGCTTTGTCTGTGTTTTACTGCTATTTTTATTTTACCTCTTAATCATGTAAAGCACCTTGAATCACCTTGTTGTTGAAAGTGTGCCAAACAAATAAAATTGAATTGCCTTGCTTAAAGATCAGAGATATTGACTTTGTTGTACATTTCTAAATCAATCTGAAGAAAGAAATGTGACTGAAATAAACACTATCAATGCAAAACATAATTTTTTACAGCATAAAACTTGACATCTACAAAACTGAGTCACGAAATGCCTTTGACTATTAAGAAATGTTCACATGCTTTCATGTGGCTTATGTATGTGACAAAAGGCATGCAAAATAGAGGCCCTTGATGAAGTATTTGATTTCCAATGTTAAATCCCGGAGGCTTGACTCAGTTATGTGAGAATTTAGAATCAGAACCTTTGAGGTGAGCATTTCAAAAACAAGCATTTCAGCTTTATCAGATCAGTAGTGTCTTTAATGATAAGTTTGGAGCTTGTGATGTTAAGAAATGTCAGATCAGTAAAGGTGAGGAATAGAGCTTTATCAAAATAGGTAAATTGTCTCTTTTAAAGCAGTTTGAGACAAGTGATTACTCAGAACCTGGTTTAAAGTCAATTAAACTTCACTCACTTTTGCTGAAGATGCCTGTTTCACCTTTGTTGACTTCACAAAAATAGTAACATTTTCCTGAAGCCTTTTTGGAGAGCAGGGTCTTCTATGGAGGAGGTGATGTGAATTGTTCTCAGCAAACAGAACAAGAAATGGATTTCATATGAGCTGAAGAAGAATTACTCACAATACCAGTGTACAACCAGCAAATTAGAATGACTGTGCCTCCGAATACTGATTAGTGAGTAAAAACACTGTCATGGTAACAGTACAGCCAAATACTCCAATAAAACAGTTGTAAGTCATGTTTTTCAAGTAAGGCAGTGCTGAAACCTGCAGAATCAATAAATCACTTAACAAATAATTCACAGTACCCTTCTGACAACATGAAGTATACCTCAAAAAGTAACACATCTAAAGAAATTCAAAAACAGATGACAGATGAGACTGACATCTACTTTGAAAGGGTTAAAAAGGCATTTCTTAGATCATGGGACTCCAGCGAACCACAATAATGATAATAATAATGAAGTATTCATTCATTCATTCATTCATTTAATAAGAGTCATTATCCATAAATGAAGAAAACATAGATCAGTGATGAACCTCCCCAGCTTCAGCCGTTATTACTCCAAGAGTGCATTGAGGTCTAATCCAGGAGGTCACAAAAGAACCCAGAAGAACTTAATCTTTGATTCAACACTAAGAAACAGCCTGGAAAATGGCATCCATGGAAGAGTTCCAAGGCCAAAACCACTGCTGACCAAAAGGAACAGAAGTACAGATGAAAACCTGGATACCACAGTACTGGAAAAATATCTCTTACAGAAAATGCTGACAATTGTGAATGTATTTTATTCTTTATTTCCAAGTGTGCCTCTAGAAAGATATTGTTTAAACTTCACTTTACCCCTCCCTCAGAAAAATGACTGAGGAACATTAAGTGCAAAATCAACATTTCATTTCCTTTCATTTCAATTCAAGTTCAATTCATACTGTGTATAACTTCGCTCATCATCTTGAATCTGCTGCTGATCCGTAACTGGCATGAAACTCATGAATGGGAGGGGGTGAGTGGCTGAGAGCAGATGCTTTTGTTTTTCTATATGGACTGCTTAAGTCATCCTGAGCTAACTCTGTAGTTATGCTGCTATATGCTTAGACTGCTGGAGGCCAGACTGACCACTTCTCTTCACTCTACTTTTTTCTTCTACTACTCTCCAGTTGGATTCTTTGCTGTTATTTTGACTTTTAACTTGTGTCTCTGCTCTGTTTTCTCGAACTCCCAGACGGTCGTGGCAGATGACCGCTCGTACTGAGACAGGTTCTGCGGGAGGTTTCTTTCTGTTAAAGGGGAGTTTTTCCTCACCACTGTTGCTACATGCTTCCTTAGTATGAGGGATTGCTGTGGCTGGAGTCTGCATGAATGGGGCGCAACTTCCAGTCAATGACTCAATGCAATCTGCTGGGATTCCTTAAATAAAAAACTAGCCAAACTGATTGGAATGTTTGTATTGAAATTACTTTCTTGTAAAGTGCCTTGAGATGACATCTGTTGTGAATCGGCGCTATATAAATAAACGGAATTGAATTGAACAGCAGTACTCAAATCTGACCACAAGATGTTGTTCTTATGTATTGCAACCGTTAAAACTTCCAAATATAGGTGTCCTCGGCGCCAGAAAGTTTGAGATATTCATGGTAAAAAATACAGCCAGAGAACTATGGGGGGAAAAATAAATAAATTCTTATCCCACCTGAGGTAAAGAAACTTTCAAGCTCCCGGGCTGAATTTCAACACCATTCTATCCCTGCTTGTAATTCAAATGATATATGCCAATCAATGATACAATCATACTTGTGGACACAGTAAAAGCTTTTCTCAAACTACTCAGAAAGCAAATAAATGGCAACTTACCTTTCAAAGCTACATTGCAAAACCTAGGACAGAGCCATCTCCAACAAAAACTGTATTTTTACATCCACAACAGTCCAGTAATGTCCTCCTTTAAAATATTTAGTCCACAACCAGTCTTATGTCCGAAATCCAACATCATCAAAGTTTCATCAGAACTACCGTTAGCATGCAAGTTAGCCTAACAATAACACAGCACACTTCTTCTTCTTCTTCTTCTTCTTCTTCTTCTTCTTCTTCTTCTTCTTCTTCTTCTTCTTCTTCTTCTTCTTCTTCTTCTTCTTCTTCTTCTTCTTCTTCTTCTTCTTCTTCTTCTTCTTCTTCTTCTTCTTCTTCTTCTTCTTCTTCTTCTTTGTATTTATATATGGCCTGCAAACAACAAATTGGTGCATTACCACAACCAACTGGTATGGAGTGTGGACAAGAGTCAATACATTGCGAGGTTACAATTTAGGGCGTTATAATCTGTAATCCAATACCTGAATGGGAGGGCACGGCCCGCCCATGGCGCTGGGCCTGGTTGTAAAGCAGTTCAGTAAGAGATTTCTGCTGTACCTTTAATAAATCATTTTGGGATTTAATTAAATTCTGGGTTTGTCTGAACTTTCACATTTTCAATACTTACTGTTTAGGTGTCATGAAGACAATAGTAAATGCTTTTTATGGTTACTAAGATTTGAAAGTGTTGCTATTGAAGCTTTACATCTGTCCTTTCCGAAGCTTCTGACCATCCTCAAAAAACCTTAGTAGCTATTATTCATAAAACTCCCAGTAAACTATTGGCAGCCTGCCACTTGACTCAATCTTACCACAGTCATGCTAAGAGAGATATTATTTGTCCTAATCTAAATTCAAGGTAAACACAACCTGCAACATCAGATATGTTTGTATTATATTATTCATTGTGCTTCTCCACACGACTGACTGACTATATATGTGTGGATTTGAGGTTGATGTGGTTTACTATCACAGTAATTTCCCTTGCACTGATGCTATTGCTTTACAGTATCACTTTGCAGATTTAGGAGACATTTATAACACAAAGTATTTCCTGAAGTGCTTAATTTGACTCGAAAGTCCACTCTATAGGTTCTTATTTATACATTGCCTTGCAAAAGCATTCATGCTGTTTGATCTCTGCTGTATTTTGTCATGTTACAACTACAAACATTTGTGTACTTTTTGGGGATTTCATGTGATGAACCAGATCAAATTAGTGCACTTGGGGAAGTGGAAGGAAAATGATACAGGATTTAATTTAAGATTAGTCATATAAAAACTATGTATTATTTTGATTCAGTCTCCTATGATACCCATTGATTAGATCTGATATCCATCAATAAGGTGTGGCACAACCAACAGTGAGCAATTTCAATTTAAAATCAGTGCAGTTGTTCTACTAGAGCAGATCAGAGAACAAACAGCGGTCATACTTCTTTAGTTATTTATTGTTCTCTCTCTGCTATTTCCTTACCTGTGCAGGACTCTACCTTCTGGAGATGGTCTTCCGCAAATACAGATAGAGTAGCTGATCAGAGCTGCTGGGAAGAAATATTGAGTTAAATACTGGACAATGCAGGAAGAAAACCTTTTAGATGCTCCAAAAGACTTGTGGTTGGGGATGAGGTTCTTCTTCAAGCAGGAGAAAAGACCCCAAACATACATGTAGAGCTACAAAAAAAAAATTGTTTAGGCTAAACCATATTACATGCTAGAATGGTAGAGTCCAGGTCAAAGTCCAATTGGGAATTTATAAGTCTTGAAAATTAAGGTTTGCAGATGCTCTCTATGCAATTGGACTAGGCTTCAGTTATTTTGTGAATAATAGGCAAGATGTAGTAAGCTGATAGAGACCTATCCCAAAAGAACTGGAGCAATAGTTGCAGTGAACGTTAGAGCTACCAAGTATTGCGTATGCCAACCCTTTTCAGATGTTTTCTTTCCACTCCACAATTATGCACTACTTTGTGTTGATCTATCATTCAAACACTTGTTGTTATCTTAATATGGCAAAATGTGAAAATGTCATGGGTTACAAACACTTTTGCACTAGACTGACCAAGCCTTCATGTGATTAGTTAGCATTTCATTTATTAACAAGACTTTGTAGGCTTCCCCATGGGTGTCACCAATTGTCATCAGAAAAAACCCAAAACCAAAACAGCAGCAACTGTAACTAACTGTTAATTATGAAAAACACATGCAGGCTGTATCATTTATCCCAGAATGTTGCGTGATGCTTCGTCATTTTATTCACTTTCACGCCATTTGAACCTGACCTTTCCCCTCTCCTGTGATTCTGTGTCAGACTGCACACAATCAATGTCTGTCACCTTCAGCATTATCAAAAAACTGTCGACCCTACTGTGACACTGGTCTCCACTGGCAGCCCTGTCTCCCTGCATTTGGACAACTGGGGGTTCCTTTGGTAGTATGGGACACCCCTTCCACATTATGCCCTCTGACCCACTCTCACCATTCCACTGGAAGTGATGCTATTAAAATGAATTCCAGCTGACTGACATGGGTTGGGAGCCAGGGGATGAAATCCATACTTCATGCATTTTGCATGTGTTGGTAATTAGGCAGTTTTGGGGTTGCTAAATGCTCCAGCCAAAATATCACTGTGCCACACATTTTTATTTTAATACACACATTTTACCATCAAGCAAAACAATAACATGCCACACAGAAGAGAAGTTGAAGTGAACCTTTATTCTCTTCAGTGATCTTAATGTATCCTTGAAGCTTCACCAAGCAGGTAGCACTCATAAAAAAATGTCTGATTAGATCCCAAGAGTGATGTTATGAAGCGTAGCTTTAATTATGTGTGCTTTCGTGTTGAATAAGTGTCCTGTTCTCTAACCATCCTTGAGACCCATTTTAGGTCTGAGAATGTGCCTCAGACCATCTTTTCCCCCTCCAGGCCCCTGGCTCTGACCATTAGGGAGATTCCTTGTCTTCCCTAAGCAATGACAGGTGAAATGGAGCACAAAATCCTATAGACTGCTATGGGTTCTCCAAAGCCTCAACACCTCTAACTCTTAGAGACATTACTCCTTTCGTTTTTTATGCGGTCCGAAATTTATGAATGGCAACAGATTAATGTAAAAAAACAAAACAAACAAAAAAAACGTAATAAACATGATTATTTTTGCTGGTGCATCTCCTTTGTATTCCAATTATTGACAGGGTTTATGGATGAAGTTTTGGTTTTGATTTAATTGAAGATGAAAAGATTTTGTAGATATTTTTATGTGCACACAATAGAATAGAATAGAAATCCCCTTCATTGTCCCACAATGGGGAAATACAGGCATTACAGTTTCAAAGTGACAGTTTCGCACAAAGATAAAAAATATGTGTTAAAAAACTGAATTAAGAATACTATGCTGTACAGTAAGAGCAAAATTACAGCACTAAAATACTGTGCAATTATTGAAAATAGCATATTCCGGTTCAAGAAATGTGCAACTTGGCAGGATAATTTAAACATACAGTATTTACAAAATGTACATGTGTGTTTGTGCATTAAACAAAAGACTATTTGCAGTAAGTGACACAGACAAAAGAACTACGAACAACTAAGATGTGATAATAACAGCAGAAATTCAAATACTTAATGAATTTTTTTGGGAGAAGTGATGGTTACCCTGTCTTACAGCTGCTGGAAGGAAGGATTTGGGGTAATGCTCCATCATGCACCTAGGATGCCGCAATCTGTCACTAAAGGAGCTTTCCAGTTCGCCAACAGCTTCATGCATGGAGTGGTAGACATAGTCCAATGGTGATAGGGTTTAATTTAGGATTACGTCAGTATAAATGAGTAACACAGTGGAAGGCAGCAATTCCACCTCTAACCCTTCAGAAATTGATGGCCTGATTCATAGTGTTACTTCCTTACCCTTAAAAAGGAAAGTAATTAGCCATAGGAAGCTGACTCCCTGGTTTAATTTAGAGATACGTACTTTGGAGTGAAATTGGAGGGAAAATGGTGCTGTACACACCTAAATAGTTTACTGCTGTTTAAAAAGACCCTTCGACAAGCTAGAACAGCATATTTCCATTATTAATAGAGGCGAATAAGAACAATCTTTTTAGTACAATTGCCAAACTTACACAAAGTCATAGCTCTGTTGAGGCAACTATTCTCCCGGCTCTCGGTACTGATGACCTTATGTGATTTTTCATAAATGAAATTAATTCTATTAAAAATGAAATCATTGGCCTCCTCCTAAACATAATTACTTCTCTCTAAAGACGTGAGGCAGCATTGGAGAGAACTGTGGAACCTCGTTTGTGTTTGGACTGTTTTGATTCAGTCGAGCTTTCGAAATTTTCAAAAATATTAGCCTAATCTAAACCTTCAACTTGCATGTTGGACCCAATCCCAACCAGATTATTTGAGGAAGTGTTCCATTTGGTTCTTGGCCCCAGTTTAGATATGATGAATGTACCATTTGTAAATGGATACGTACCACAGGAATTTAAGGTTGCTGTAATTAAACCTTTACTTAAGAAACCTTCCCTCAATCAAGATGACTTAGTTAACTACAAACCTATATTTAGCCTTCCTTTATTATCTAAAATCCTTGAGAAAATAGTTGCTAATCAAGTATGCGAGCATCTAAACTGTAACGACCAGTTTAAAGTGTTTTCAGCAGGGTTTTATTTTATTTTTTTCTGTGTCCTGTCTGGCAGTGCGGCATTCAGAATTGGTGTCGGAGTACGAAGTAGAAGCCCAAAAGATTTACTTTCTCAAGTGGAGCATTACGGCTTTTGGGCCTGTGGTATAGTACTCCACTTGATATATATGTGTGAGAAAATCTTTATTAGAGATTACTGTTGGTTTTATTTTCTGATGTTATGGACACAGAGACGAAAAATAAGTGGGAAGAAAGAAAGAAGATGAAGCAGAGATGTAGGAAACACAAAGAAAGAGTGTGAGATTGTGAGATGACGTTACAAGAGAGAGGACAAAAAAAGAAAAACAACAACCAAAAAAAAAAAGAAAAAAGGAGCAACATTAACAAACCAAACAATGTGAACTAAGAACTACACAACCACAACATACAAATATGGATATATAAATACAACAACGTCACTGAAAAGCTCATGGCACCGATTATTCAAAATCTAGTAATGATTACCTCAGCCCAAGAATATATCTGTAAACACCGGAGTCCCCACACCTACTGTATGTGTGTGTGTGCTGGTGCATATAAGGTTTCTCCATATGAGTGTTCGATAGCTGGTGTTAGGAGCCATCAATCCGTCTCCCAAGAATCGACACCAGACATGAAGGAGTCAGTCAGGTTTTAGAGCTCATCATAGAACTGAAACAGCACTGGTGGAAGTTAGTTCTCATGGCCTCAGATAATGGACTTGTGACTGTTCTAGTCCAGTTAGATCTCAGTGCTGCTTTTGACTCAGTCGATCGTAATATTGTCTTAGAACGCCTAACACTAAGCTGGTTTAAATCATATTTGTCTGACAGATTCCAGTTTGTTCATTTAAAAGATAAATCTTCTTCACTCTCAGGGGTTACTTGTGGACTATCACACGATTCTGTGCTTGGACCAATTCTTTTTATTATATATGCTTCCAATTTGTAAAATCATTAGACAGCATGGGATAAATTTCCACAGCTATGCCAACGATACACAACTATATTTATCCATTAATCCTGATGAATAAAATCACTTAGGTAGATTACAGGCATGTCTTGAAGACATAAAAACATGGATGACTCTAAACCTTCTGCTTTTAAATTCTGACCAGACAGAAGTTGCCGTCTTTGGACCAGAAGCTCTAAAAAATAAACTGCTTAGTCCATCACTTCATCTGGATGGCATTACATCTGCCTCCAGTAATAACGTAAATAACCTCTGAGTTATTTTCTGACTAAAACATCACATTAAAATCCCATATTAAACAGGTTTCTAGGATTTCCTTCTTTCACCTCCAGAATATTGCCAAAATTAGACATATCATGTCCATTTGTGATGCTGAGAAACTAGTCCATGCATTTGTTACCTCAAGGCTGGACTACTGTAATTCTTTACTATCAGGTAGTCCACAAAATGCAATTAAAAGCCTTCAGTTGATCCAAAATGCTCCAGCAAGAGTTCTGATGAATATTAAAAAGAGAGATCACATTTCCCCTGTTTTAGCTTCCCTTCATTGGGTCCCTGTTAAATCCAGAATAGAACTTAAGATCCTCCTTCTTATATATAAAACCCTTAATAATCAAGCTCCATCATACATCAGAGATCTGATTGTTCCATATGTTCCTAACAGAGCACTTTGTTCTCAGACTGCAGGTTTACTTGTAGTTCCTAGGACTTCTAAAAGTAGAATGGGAGGCAGATCATTTAGTTATCAGGCTCCTCTCCTGTGGAACCAGCTCCCAGTTTTAGTCCGTGAGGCAGACACCTTGTCTACATTTAAGACCATACTTGAAACTTTCCTTTTTGATAAAGCTTATAGTTAGAGTTGCTAGGTCACCCTGAGCTATCTCCGTAGTTATGCTGTTATAGGCTTAGACTGGTGGAGGACAGACTGACCACTTTTCTTCACTCTGCCACTTTTCTCTTCTACTACTCTCCAGTTGAGAAAGTTACCAGAAAGTTAACATGAGCAATCATGCAATCGTCCTCTACATTTTGACATACCACTGGTTTGCAACTCTGTGATCTAAGCTTGAGGAGGAAAATACATTTTTGTAACCAAGCAACTTCTCTGATGTGTCAATGTAACCTTCATCAACCTAAACCAAACAAGACGGTTAAGTTTGAGCTGAACACCGCATGTTAGTTTGTTTCTGCATATTTCTTAGAAGAGTTTTGACAGATTTTTACCCCACTGAAAAGAGCAGAGGTGAACCAAAGAACAGAAGTGATGCTATATGTGATCTTAAAATTGTCAAATGGTTGCTTGGTGTCTGTTTGACCAAAGCAGCACTTTACCCCCCTCTGTCTATTTTGAGCCGCTGCCTCTCATGTATAGAAAAACAACATGCTTGTTGCATCCCCTGCTCTACATGCTAGGCAGCTTCTTGTAATAGAGCCCTTAATGACATTATTCAAGCAGTTTGGAACAGCTTGGAAATTGCAATGTGCAGTTGTAGCCTTGGCTTGCGTTCACAGCTTACAGCAGTACCACCCAGTATGTGTTCAGCTGCAACTGTGTACATGTGTGAATTTAGAGAAGGTTTTATGCATATAGGCAGTAGGCTAATAAGTGGTTATTTTCGCTACTGTTTTAATACTGTTCTTCAAAAGTGATAAACATAAATCCTTTAAAACATCACTCTGTGGGTAATCAAATATATTTTATATATGTGTGTAATTGAATATATTTAATTTATGTATTATACAAATGTATTTTAAATTTTATTTCACTATTGTTATTTTCTGGGTGGTCGTCTCTAATAGTTTTATAATTTTCTTCTTGATATTTCTTAAAACCTTTTCCTTTAATTATGAGTAGGTATTAATGAATTTAATTAAACAAACATGCTTATTTGCTTTTCCAAGGGCTGCGTCCTCCCACGTGCTTCAGTCCTGGCAAACAATTGGCTGGAATTGAACACGTGACGTCTACGCTAAAGAGGAAGTTTCGGATCTTGAACGTGTGTATTTGTTTACAGCCGTGAGCTCTTCAGCTGAACCTTTCCCGGATGATTTCTCATTACAAACAAATCCCGTTTTCGTCAAAAATTATTATCGAGACATACTCAGCTAGTTGTGTCTTTTTGCATACGTGGCACATTTACCGACGTGTTCTAACGGGGGTAGCACCTGCTAACTAGACGTGCTAAAGTTTAGCATTCTTAGCTTGCAGATGTTAAGGTCCCCTTGAGAAGCCTCGGCAGCGTGCTTAGAAGGTTTATAATAAACTGATTTTGCACAGTTGTCGCTGTGTAGGAAGCTGCAGGGGGACGTTCATCAGTCATCTCGCTGGCAGCGAAGCTAACATGAGGGTGAAACAAAACACTGTGACCTGTCAGTGTCTGTGTCTTCGAAGACAAGGTATGAATACATAACACGTTTAAAGGCTAAGTTTACCTTGTGAGTCAGTTATTACCATATGAAGTGCATTCATAGCAGGTACCTTGTGACTCTGTTTGCACCCACCCTCTTGGTCTCAGGGAGATGATGGTGATAGAATGAACAAAGAGCCCACGAATGATGGCACTGACCGAAGTTTCCTGGGATCACCACATCCCGCTGCCAAAGCTTGGTCCGGTCCAAGCCAAGGTCGCCGTCGCCGTGGTGGCGCTCCTGTGCTTCATTAACAGTTATGACGGAGAATTTGTGTTTGATGACTCTGAAGCGATTATCAACAACAAGGTCTGTTTTTCTTTTTTCTAAAACTCATTTTAAACCCGATGATGATGATGATGATGATGGAGTTTAAATTAGGCGGTTATGTGACATGAGTGCTGCTGGACTCTTTGCATTGCAGGACCTGAAACCTGCAACCCCTCTGAGCAACATTTGGAGAAATGATTTCTGGGGAAGCAATCTGAGTAGCAATTCCAGCCACAAATCCTACCGACCGCTTACTGTCCTCACATTCAGGTAATGAGTCAGGCTTTCTGTTTTGTTTTCCCCCCTGTGCCCTTGTATTCTTGAAATAGCTGCTGGATTGTTAATAATTTGACAGAGTACCACTATATAGTTCTTATCAACTCTGTAATTAGAGAAACAGTGCAGTGAGGACAAACTAAACTGATATAACATCTAGCGTAATTCACATACTAGAAAATTTGAATCACCAAGTAATAAAAAAACAAGCACAAACTGGTTATAAATACAGGACTGTGTATGAGATATTATGACCTGATAGGAACTTTTTATGTTGCATCCTGAAAGAAATAAACACATAGAAAGCAGAAGTTGATCCAAATCTGCTCACTGTGGCAGTGATTTTGTAAAACTGGTAACAGAGGTTCTTCTGATCCAACATCAATACAGGTAAGTGTTGTTTAACTGTCTCCAAGACTCATAGCGTCCATTGTTGGTTTTATTACTGTGATACAGCTGGTTTGAAATCGGTGGAATATAGACGCCCTGGAATGAAGATGATAAATCATTTCCAGAAAGATTGTAAAACCGGTTATTCATCTGGGCTAAGTAAGCTGTGTCAGTGAGGACGGACGTCAGAATTGTTCATTTACGACCATGTCTTGTCAAGATTTATGGTTATTTTTGAACAGGTAAAGTAACAAACAGCTTTTGGATAACATCATGATTTTCTCTAATTTGTTGCATAGAGTGCATTGAGAAAATGTACATGCCACTATTGCAGCAAAAATAGCCACAATAGGGGCACCCCTAACACCCATTAAACCTTTTTGCATTTTGCCTCATGACAACCACAAACTTTAACATTTTGGCAGGTATTTTATATGAAAGACCAACACAAAGCACCATGTAATTGTTAGGTCATAGAAAACAAATATGCCTAAAACACATGCCTGAATGTGTGGAATACTGTACATATGTATTAAATCAATTTGACTTGGTACTTGGGAAAACTGCTTTTGGCTGCAGTTACAGCTCCAACTGGACCACCTGGATTCATGTCTGGACTTTGATTAGGCCTTTATAACACAGCAATATGCTTTGATCTAAACCAGTATAGCTCTGGCCGGAGTTTAGGTCTACTTTCCTCCTGGAAGGCGAACTTCCACCTCAGAATCGAGCTTTCTTCAGCCTCTGACCAGTTTCTTCGACTTGGTGTAGAAAACCATCCCCAGAGCATTACCCAGATGTTTCATGGTGACGATAACATGTTGAGGTTGTTAGTTTTCCATCACACATGGCATTTTGCATGTAGCCTAAAATGTTTGATTGTTGATTCATCTGACCAGAACACCTTCCTCATGTTTGCTGCGTCCCCTATAAGTTTGCTTTTGGCAAACTAGGCAGGACTTCTTCTGGCTTTCTTCTTGCAACTTTTCCATAAAGTTCAGCGTTGTGGTGTGCACGAGTAATAGTTGTCAACAGATTCCCCCACCTAAGCTGTGCATCTCTGCACCTACCATAGATATGTTGGGTGATTCTTTGATTGTTTTTTTTCTCCCCTGATCAGCGTGTCGGTTAAGATGGGTAGTCTTATCTTTAATAGTTTGCTGGTGTACCATGATCTTTCCATTTTCCAATGATGCATTGAATGTAGCGGTGTAGATTCACTATTTAATCAATTAATTGCGATATGAAACGTGCCAAATTGATAGCAATTTTTAAGGTTTCAAAACTGATTATTTTTCGTAATGATTAGATGACAGGAACATAAATGTCCAGCTTGCCGCCTGGACATTTTAAGGGACGGACCGGCGGAAAAATGATGGCGGCAGCTAGTGTTACAGCCATGCAGCGCGAGATTCACTTAGACAAGCGTTTCAAGTGCTTGAAAATGTTTGCCTTCATATTGATTTGGCTTGTTTCACGTTACAAATAATCGATTAAACAGTGAATCGGCACACCCGCTAAATGAACAGTGGACTGGCAAGCTATGCATGGTGTACCCTGTCTTTTGAGAATGGCACTACTCCGTTCTCCATAACCTTACCCTTTGTCGGTCCTTTGTCGTCATGATTCATCATCAGGACCTATTGTTCATCAATGTCCATGAAACCTCTGAGGCCTTCACAGAACTGGTTCATTTATGTTGAGATCGAATTATGAACAGGTGGACTTTATTTACAAACTACTGAAGGCAGTTGTTAGCACTGGATTTTATTTAGTGTTAGCAGGAGGCCAAATACTAATGCGCAGCATACTTTTCCAGTTTTTTTATTTTTATTTTATATTATTATTAGTATTATTATTATTGTAACGTTTTCCCTCCAATTCACAATTGCTTTTCTATTTTGTGTTGGTCTGTCACACAAAATCCAAAAGAAATATATTCACGTTTGTGGTTGTATTAATAGCAAAATGTGAGATAAACTTTCAGGGGGATACCTTTTTTTGCAACACACTATACATTCAAGAGCTGATCCTGTACTTATCTGGACCTCTTTCTCCTTTAAGACATTGTTCAAAGTTCTTTAGTACAGAGAGATGTGGTTTATTCCTAGTTTTGGAAAATAACAATTACTTTAGTTTGATTGCCAAAAAAGTCCATTTGTTGATCATTATTAATGACACATGGGTAAACCAGTACATAACAAGTGATGCATTCTGTTTCACCATGTTCCAACAACAATATGTTATCATCTTACTTTTAACACTACCTTTAATCCCACTAATGAACATTGGCTTTATTTTTACCATCACAATGACTAATAAACATTTAGCATCAGTTTTGTCTTGTTTTGCTGTTGCAGGTTAAACTACCTCATAGCAGGAGGTCTGCACCCTGTTGGCTTCCATGTACTAAACATCATCCTCCATGCTGTCATATCTGTCCTTATGATTGACGTGTTTGCTATACTGATTGGTGGACTGGACTATGATGAGAAGGGTTGGACAGTGAACCATGCTCCAAAGACCTCTCTACTTGCTGCCATCTTCTTTGCTGCACACCCAGTTCATACAGAAAGCGTAAGTAGAATTCAGCGATGTTAGGTTTAGTGTTTTTAGAACTGAAAAAATTGTAACATTGAATATTTGACTCAGTTGTTTGGGGAAACTACTTTCAAATCACCCTAATTTCTGCTAACATTGGATAAAAAGAAGTGTGATTATTTGGAAACTGAATAGTGATTGTATGTTGAGTGTAGTAAAAAGGCCTGAAGTTACCCTAATTTTCTTTTGGTTTTATTTGTTGAAAAGAATGAGATATAAAGGCTAGATTTTACTAGTTCGACAGGATTACAGTGGCCTCCAATGATCAGAGCGCCAATTGACACATATTTGTAGTGACCTAGTCCGGTTGCAGGAGGATATCACCTATAGGCCATGGTACGACTGATGCAGATTGTGGAATGAACAAGAGCAAAAACATTTACGTAAAACAAGTTTTGGCACCACTTTCTTTTTCATATTCATGTCAGTATTTGATAATAAACTTATGGCTCTGCTTTTACAGCTTTACTCCTCTTATGACCTGAAATAATTTCATCCATTCGCTCTGTAGATAATTACACACTGAATAAGTCCCCAACACAACACCATCCCAAAGTGGGATTATCTATTAGATGTGTAAGGTAAAACAGGAAGCCCGTGAAACATGCACAGAGCATAGACAGCTGCACCCTCTCTCGTGCATCAACTACTATATTAAACAGGGTAAGTATGCTACTTAATGATTTGTTGTTGTGTTTTATCTCTTAATCATCTGCCTCACCTAAATCAATTAAAACATTAATACAGAGATCTCACCTGTTACTTTACTTTAGATCATAGAGGTCAGATTTGGGCTGCTCTAAACTCCTAGAAATATGGATCATAGCAGATTTTAATGCAAAGGAATTGAGCCCCACTGCTTGTACATAGGTTCAATGCTTTTTTTTTTTGGACTCACCGCACCAGCATAATTTGTTAAACATCTACTATTATTAACATTTTGTATGGAGCTTTTAGAGACTTTAATCCTGTTTCGGAGTGTAACCACTGAAAAAGAAACAAACTTTGACTGTAGAGTTCCTGGTTGTCATCCCAAACAAAGCTCCTGTTTTCTGAATTGGCAATTTCTGTTTAAAAGCTGTTACAGTTACTTTTGCTTAGCAGGGATCAACATTTCTGCAGGCAGTTTTTAGGAGGAACAACCCTCTCGGTGTCAGCGAGTAGATTTCCATAAACGACAAGAAACCCTACTCTTTGTTGGAAACACACATGACATACTGTCCCGGGAAGATGAAGGGTTCGGGATATTTAAGTTCTAGTGTGTAAAGGTGTATGGTATCGAAAACAAAACATGCCTTTTTCGTTCAAATGCTCACATTTGCTCGTTACAACATGTCTAAAGATCCAGTTTAATGTCAGTTAGCTGTCTGTCATGTGTAGACATAGAACCGGTTTATTACTTTGGTCTTTGAATCTCTTTTATGACTGATGGCTTTATAGATCTGAGCTTTGCAAGCTAACATAAAAAAGAATAGCCTAATAATGGTTCGCTTTTGCTCTAAAAATCTGCTAATTTAATGTTAAATAACTTTCAGAAAGCCTGATGAAATATTGATCAGCATCACTGGACATTTGCACCTTGGTGCAAAGCATAAAGATAAAGGACAAAAACTGTAGAATTTTGCTCAATAAAGTTTATCTCTGAATTTTTTATTCTGCTTTTCCAGGAGATGTTGGGGCACAACTTTTTTAGAGCATTTTTCATTCCTAAGCGAATAGTGATGAGTTTTAGTCATCGATGAAAGATCTTTACAGGAGATGTTGGGGCATAACCTACAGGTAAATTATTTTCATTCCTAAGCGAATAGTGATGAGTTTTAGTCATCGATGAAAGATCATTAACAGAAATGAGGAGATTTTAAAGTGGGACTTCCTAATTTTTCAAAGGGGTAATGCTTAATATGTTGGGTAACCAATGTGAGCAGCGGCAGTCCAGACCAAAACAAGCACAGATGAAACACATCGTTTTTTAGACAGCTCGCAGAATTCGATTCAGAGTTTATTCCCGTTTCTTTGAGTGTTTATAATAAAGGAAGATTATTTATTCAGTGACGGAACAACCTAAAACTCTTCTAATACTATTGCTTGTAAGTTTTGCAATTAGTAAAATGTATTTTTAAATGCTGGTTTCTGAGTCCAAATGTTCAAAAAAGCAACATGATAATTTTGCAATGTTTCATTTTTTTAAGTATTCTCTCTTTTTTTTTTCTTATAAAGCTTCCTCATTGATGAGTGCTTAAGCACACTTTGAAGGCAGTTGTGCAGTCTTGTTCAACCAGTATAGGAGGAGCGGCAAAATGCTCCCCCGGCAGCGAGGAGTTGGCTCGTATTAGTTAAAAAATATCCTGTAGTAGACATCACCGTCACGTACCTGGGAAACCTACTAACAACCAAACTTCAAAACTATGAAAGGAAGAAAGGGAAAATAATAACCCTGGCAAGAACAACAACAAATGCAGCGCTTAAAACATATAAAAAGTAGAGTTGGAAAAACAGGCTGTGTATAATTTGCTAACCTGTGGTTTCTGCAACTCTCAGCAACATAATAAAGGAATGGATTAGGATTTGTTTCCTAAAATTTAAATGCACATATTGGATCTCTGCCAGTGGGACTAAAATGTGGGCAAATTAGTTTGGCCAAAATGTTCATATTCATTATTACTAATGACATTTTTTCACCACTTATTCATCTTTACTGAGGTCCCAGTAATTGTGGAGTTTGATCCATTTAGACCACCAATACTATGTACCTTAGAATTGTTTTAGTTCTTTTTCTAGTTGGTGTTTTTCCTTTTTAACTTCAGCTTAACCAGCCTCCCTTATACAGCCTATTCCACGCCAGATCAGCTCCTGTTTTTGGGCAACAAATAAACTTCTAATAACCATTATTCTCTACAGACTCATGACATCTTGAAAAAAGAAGTCCAGAGGTTTCAGCTCTAAACATCCCTTGTCTCCATGCCTAGAACAAAAGCCCCGTCTCAGCTGGGTAACGCAGGGGCTAGGTGTGTGCAGTAGTATGAGCTATGCTGGGGTTCTTATTGACCTGCCAGCATCTGTGGTTTTTGCAGTAAAACTTGGCTGGAAGGCAGCAGTCCCCCCGCCCTTTAACATTCTCTTTAATCATACAGAGCAAGGACTGGGTAAGACCAGGGGGGGGTTGGTGGGAGGAAGGCAGACTGTGGGCTTATGCCTGCTGTATGAATCAAAGCAGGCATCCCTAGGATGCCAGCCATACTGTACCTACACACTGTACACAATACACACACTAACAGGCTGGTAATGAGTTTCCTCATATTTTTGATAAGAAGCTATGTTCAGTTTAACTTGGGTTTGTTAAAAGTATTTTTTAAATTATAAATCCAACAATGATATGTTTAGGTAAATTTAAAACCTGTCATGATTCTCTCTTTTCTTTTTTATCCCAATAAGGTGGCAGGTGTCGTGGGTCGAGCGGACCTTTTATGCGCTCTGTTCTTTCAGCTTTCTTTTCTCTCTTACTGCAAAGCTTTTAACAAAGGTATGGTACCCAATACAAGTAATACAAGTATTTTTTTCCTTGATTGCACAGCAAAACTGGGCTTATTGCATTTGTTTCTCCGTTTGTTTAATACGCAGCATCAAAAAAAGTTTACCTGCAAAATTTTAAAATTCTTCTCTTTCTGTACCTAATCTTTAACCCCACATTCTTATAATGCATAGCACTTGTTTTCTTATTTTCTAGGTCAGACTAACTATGGAAAACAGGAAGCTGAATAATCTTCCTACAGAAGCTACTGACATAAATATTATTTTATAAAAGAAAAAAAAATCAGAGTTCTTTAATTTGCCGCATCAGAACTTGAGTTTGACACTTTAGACAACGGTGTTTTGGTTTCTGGCTAAAAAACTAGAATAACAATGGGTAAAATAATTGTTGAACATGTTAATATTATTCTCAGTAGATACATTTCTACTGACCCCTTTGACATGAACATTTGGACAAGTCAGTGAAATACTAGAAGCATATTTATTCTGGACAAATTAGACCAATTTTGAACCTTTCGGATGTCATGGCACACAGTCCAAAACATCATACCTCTTGTGATGGGTTTGATGTTGTTCAACATATGGTTCTTGAAGTCTTTATATAGGGAAGGAGGGATGCATGCAGGAGTGTATCAGGAGATTCTAGATAAGGATTTGAGGATGAAACAACGGAGGGATTTTTCAGCAAGACAATGATGCCAAATACATAGACAAGGAGCTTTCAATCGGTTAAAGAAAGATAAAATAAATCTACCAGTCAATCACTTGATTTGAATCCAGTTGGAACATTATGGAAATACCAGAAGACCAGAACAATCAAGATTTTTAGATGGTTTATCTGAAGAATTTGTTAAATTCCCACCTGAGCATCGCATCGAACTGTTTCTCCATTCGGAAGATGTCCTTAAGCTGTCATTACCAAAAAGACTTTGCTCTTAGGTAATTTGCTGTGGGGATTGCTGCAGTAGTATAAAGTATCTGGGTGGCTTTACGGGCTATTTGATATGCAGTTAAAGCTGTGAAGGCATTCTCGGCACTAGGGCCATGGTTCTAAACCAGAAAAAGGTGCTCCATCATCCATGGGAGCCAGTGCTCTTCTGCATCTAAAGGAGTCAGTCAATGTGGTTTAATCATCTGATCAGGATGCCTCCTGATCATCTCCATTTGGAGGTTTTACTTGCATATACTATATTGAGGAGACCCAGGGGAAGACCCAGAACTTGCTGGACAAATAAGATATCCCTCTAGTCTGGAAATGCTGTGGGATCTTTAAGAATGAGCCAGAGAATGTCATTTGGCAGAGGAATGTAAAAAGTCCCTACTGGGTCCCATGAGTAGATTTCTGATACACAGACCACAATGAATGGATGAATTGACTTAATTTATTGACTAATTTGTGTAGTTTATTAAATAATTACTTTGTCTGTTACTGACATATAGTGTCTATTTCATGTTAGTAGCTCTGCTTAGAAATATCATTTTTATATGTTAGATGTACACTTGTTCTATAATCCAAGAATGTGGTCTGTTGCATTACTTGTCGAGGTTTTAAACTACCTGAGGGTTTTAAACTGAGCATGATCTTCTGTGATTCAGATGCCAAGAGAAGCACTGAAACATAGCATTAAATCTTCATTTATGGTATAAAGGTTTCAAAGATCAAAATTTGTATTAAAATAATCTGTCTTGATATGAAAGGTCTAAGCATTATATACTTTAAACTAAACTAAATTAAGTCCAGATGCCAGAAAAACTCACTGAATCAGAAACCATATCTTGTGTTGTTAGCATTTCTTGGTTTGTGGGACATACACACAATGCTTATAAAACCTGAGCACTGTCTAAAATGTGTTTTCAATGTGAATGTTCTGGACTTAAAATGTTGTTAAAAACTGTCAAGAAAATCTATAAATCTACATGTGGAAATGTTTGGCGCATTGGAAAGTGAGTAGGAACCCTGTAAATAAATGGTCTGTAACCGGTGTGGTCTTTGTGTTCTCAGGGAGTGACAGAAATAACAGGTTTTCTGTCCAGTGGATTGTGGTCAGCCTCGTGCTGTGTGCTGCAGCAATGCTTTGTAAAGAACAAGGCATCACTGTGTTGGTATGAATGTCTTATAATTGTACTTTTCTGGAATTAGTTCAATGTGCCTAACGATGTGACAAAGAAACGATTGTGATTAGTGGTATATCACACTTTGTTTTTCCACATGTACAATCCTAAACTATGTATGTAATGAGTTAAAGATCACTGCTGTAGATAACGTATGTGGATGTATCTTCCCTCAGGGTGTGAATGCAGCCTTTGATGTTCTGCTGATCTGTAATGTTAATGTGTATGAACTTGGCCACAGGCTTCTCTTCTGGAAAAATCCTCCTGATGTAAGTTAAAATGTATTCTTCACATCTTGTGTCCTAAATTATGTATTCCCTATTCTGTAAAGCTGAATGAATCTGAGTATATACTTGATGAATTGTTGCTAATAATATTTGATAATTGTTAGTGACAATTGGTAATGTTCTCTAGATAAAGGAGATTCTTCGGATGGGTTTGCTGAAGCGATTGGGCCTCATGAGTCTTGGAGGCCTCTCAATGCTCTATGGACGCTGGAGGATCATGGGCACTGGGCCACCGGCATTCACAGAAGTAGACAACCCTGCCTCTTTTGAAGAAAATATATTTATTAGAGTAAGTAAGCTTTTTAAAGAAGACAACAATAAATCATTAATTATGGTCAGACCTAGTTTTATTTGAGAAATTCTTGGTAGACCGTAAGAAAATATATTTTCTTCTGTTAATAATTAAAAGATTAAATATAAGTATTACTGATTTACTGATGGAGTTAATGGCAGTTTTTGTGTTATTTTCATAATTTTATTTAGCATCTTTCACTAAAAATATTTATTTAGTAATATACATTTGCCTTAATTGCAAAAATATGTAGCAACATCAGAAAATAAGTCTAATGTGGGATTATATTACCAGTATCATGTGATGACTACTTTTTCATTAAAAATTGCTTGGCGAAGCCTTTACTTTTAAAATTCACGAGGGGTTTTAAATGCAATATTTGCCAGGAGATAATATTTCAATTGTCAGTCAGTCACTTCTGCATATCTATGATATATTTGGCCATTTAGACTCTAATGTTCTTTAATTCCAATATTAAGAATATTTATTTAGTGACTGAAAAGCTAGAGCTTCTGGAGAGTGGTGAGAATCGTGTGTAATTGTAAAGAAAATAAAATGTCCTAAAAACCAGGGCTGTTTATCATCCATCCATCCATTATCTGTACCTGTCCATCCTATGCAGGGTTGCGGGGGGTGTCTATATATATATATAGCAGTCAAAGGGCGAGAGGCGGGGTACACCCTGGACATGTTGCCAGTCCATTGCAGGGCAACTAGGGCTGTTTATTGTCAATATTATTATAATTTTCCTAAAACTACACTCCTAATACAGTCTTGAAAAGTGAAAAAGATGTTATTTGTATTTATATTTAGTATTTTGCCAGTCAGGATAAGTATAGAGAATATTTCACTGCTTTGTTATCCTACGTTTCTAAAAATATAACAAACTAAATATGTACAAATACAGTGCCCAGACAAGACGAGTGCATTTGGAATTGATTACATCTAAAAAAATCCAGAGGCTTGTTGGTGTCAAACTTCACAGTTGGATTTTTTTGTGGATCATGTGGATTTCATAAATTAACAAGGTGTTGAGAGAGTGTGAAACTTCTTTTAATTACTTATTTTTCTTTGTATCTGATCTGTGTAAGCTGCTACGGTCTTCTGGAAAGAAAACTTTGACAAAAAAACGAAGATTTTAAAACCAGTGGTCAGAAAATACAGAAGAAATATACCACAACTTAATCGTTTTTTCCCCTCTCCTCTCTGTTTATGTTTTAAAGCATAATAAAAACATATCCCAATGTTCTGCCAATTCTAAATGATGTATTTGTAGATTTTCTGCAAAGGTTTCCATCTGGGCTGCAGTGTCAGTTTTTTTGGCAAAAAACCCCAGAACTTTAAGCTGATGTTCGACATGTTCTGCTGCTTATACTGGCATGTTTTCCATCCAGTTTCAAAGTGAATTTAAAGGAAACGTTCAAATCAAAATTAAAAATTTGGATATGTTGAACATGCAGTGCCTTGCAGAAGTAATTATACCAGAACTTTTTCACTTTTCAATTCACTGTGGAGTAGTATAGTTGTGTAGTGAAAAGGAAAGGGTTTGCTGTATTTTTTTTATTTAAAAAAATCTTAACTGTTTTGTGCATTTTTTTATTGTATTCTGCCACCTTTACTCCGACACCCCTAAATAAAACACATTTACTTTCAGGTCAAGTTTCAAAGTAATTTCCTTCTCTTCTCTTTCCCTGCTCTCTCTCATTTCCCCCCATCCTTCTTCTTTCGTTTTTGATTGGCAGATTGTGAACTATAATTACTACTACTCTCTTAATGCCTGGCTGCTTCTGTGTCCCTGGTGGCTGTGTTTTGATTGGTCCATGGGCTGTGTGCCTCTCATTAAGTCGGCCACTGATTGGAGGGTGGTGTGGCTGCTGCTGCTCTGGTGTGTCCTGATAGGCTTGATAACCCAAGCCTTATGCTCGCCGGACAGTCAGAGAAGGAGGTAAGCTAGCAGAGCCCACTAGTGCTCTCTCTAGATGAAGCAAAGTGTATGCTGCCCTGTTTTGTCTTTAACTGCATTATAACAGGTGCTTTATAGCTACTGCTGTAGAAAAACAAACAAAAAACACACCAGTTGCTAACTTATCAAGCTGCTGTTCCCATAAAGTGTAACATCGATTGTGTTGTACTTCCTCTCCTCCCTCAAAGGACGCTGACCTTGGGCCTGGTGCTGTTAGTGGTCCCTTTTCTGCCTGCATGTAACATTTTTTTTAGAGTTGGCTTTGTCGTTGCTGAGAGGGTGCTCTACCTGTCTTCAGCCGGACACTGCTTACTCCTGGCCTACTCCCTTGGACACTGCTGCCATCAGTGGATCAAATACAAGGTGTTGTGTTATTCGTCCCCCCATTAAATCGGTCCACAGTAACAAGATTGGACAGATAACATCTTAGCCTTGTAACGTCCCAGCTGCGGTACTTCCGGGTCATTTTTTTTTTTGTGACACCCTTTCTATGTAGAAATTCATATTGTGCATCATTGGAAAGCTAAGATTCTTGAGATTCCAATGATGTACAGTAATCATAGACACAATCATATCCATGACAGTAAATTTTTGCCAAACCAATCAGAAATGCAAATTAATGTCCAAGTCACCTTTCGAAGCTACAACTGCAACTACAACTTTTAAAGCATGTATTTTTACTAAGTAAGTCAGCGGCCATAAAAATTCATCTTTTTCAGTGTATTCAAGATGATATTACACTGTGACAATAGCACTTACACAGATTCTGACTGTTGTGGGGGAAACTTCCGAATGCTTTCTTCCCAAAGACACCTCAACCTTATAATTACTCCAAATATTTCAAGAACAGCTTTAATTTTAATTCGGGTATGCTTGTTTAAAGCGTTTTGGGCAATTATTGGGGTTAAAATGTGAGTTTTCCTGTTAGGATTTAGACCACAGATGTCATAATGTCCTGGATTTGATTGAATTATGGCTTTATTCAAATTTTGTTCTGGTTCAGTAATGCATTAACAAAGAGAGAAATATGAAAAATTACTAAAGTATTACCTGAAAATGTTACATATACCGTGCTGGCTACATTTATTGCCACCTCTGGTAAAGTTGTATAGTAGACCTTTAAGTAAACTCTTTTTATTGCAGTAATTTTACAATGAAAGCTTTTTTTTTCTTTTTTTAAGTACATGTATTTGAGTAGACTTCAATAGAAAAAATATTCCATGTTAAGAAGTGATTACTTTAAAAAAAATACCTGAATTAATTTTTCTGCATTGTTCATTGTAAGATTATTCTACTGCAATAAGTTATGAACTCCTTTTTAAGGGCTATCTTTCCCAGAGCTGCCAATAAATGCTGCAGCAAGATATTTTACAGATATTATTGCTACAATATTTTTAAGCTGAATACACTGGTTGTGCAAATTTGTTAAATGTCGCTCTTTGTTTTCTTTTCCCAGAAACTGACATGTGTCATGCTGCTTGCCCTGTTATGTATGTATGTAGTCCGCTGTGCCCTCCGCAGTCACCAGTGGCGGTCAGAACACAGCCTCTTCTCCAGTGCCCTGTCTGTCTGTCCACTCAATGCCAAGGTTTTTGTTTTTTTTTCTGACTCGTTTCTGTTGGAATAAGGCTGCACACTAGCCTACGACAACAAACCTCATATATTTACTTACATTTTCCTTAGGTACATTATAACGTTGGAAAAAACCTGGCTGATAGAGGAAACACTACTACTGCTGTTAAGTATTACAGAGAGGCTGTCAGGTAGGCTTCCTCACAAGTAACTACCATTAATATAGCTTCAATTTAGCAGAGAAACTGACCTGTGTTGTTTATGGTCTTCAGGCTCCATCCGAACTACGTCCATGCAATGAACAACCTTGGAAACATCCTGAAGGAACAGAATGAACTTGCTGAGGCAGAGCAGCTCTTGTCTAAAGCTGTTGCCGTTCAGTATGTTGGACTTAAGAAACTAAAACATCTCAGTTCATCTAAGCTGTTATCTATTTCACAATGGCAGTCCTTTTTATTTCTTTTAATTTGTTTAGACCTGACTTTGCTGCTGCGTGGATGAACCTCGGTATAGTTCAGAACAGCCTCAGAAAGTTTGAAGCGGCAGAGGCGAGTTACTGGAACGCCCTCCGCTACAGGAGAAAATATCCAGACTGCTACTATAACCTGGGCCGTCTGGTGAGGTTTCCTCAGTTCAGCTTCTCAGTTTAAAACCACGAACCACATCAAGTTGCGTTGCCTTGCAGAAGTATTCATACCCTTGAATTTTTCAAATGTGGTTGAGTTACAGCACGACCTCAATGGATTTTATTTGGATTTCGTGTGATGGTCCAAGACAAAGCAGGCCGTAATTGTCACTGCAAGTTTGAGAAAAATTACAACTTTCTACAAATTCAAATCTGAAACCTGTAGTGTGCCTTTGTATTCAGCCTGCTTTACTCTGATACCCCTAAATAACATCCAGTTAAACCAACTATCATCGAAAGTCACCTAATTGTTAGATAACATGTGTAATTTAATCTAGACATACAAAGATATGCCACCTACTTCAACCAACCCACTGTCTTCTGGACAAAGCAGCCAGCACTGTGAGGATCATGTTCTTTGATTTCTCCAGTGCATTTAACACACTTCAGTCTGATTTGCTTTGTCAGAAACTCCTGAAGACACAGGTGGAGCCCTCAATAGCCTGGATCAATGACTACCTGACAAACAGACCACAATTTGTGAGACTGAAGAATTGTGTGTCAAACCAGGTGGTCAGCAGCACAGGAGCACCACAGGGGACCGTACTCTCACCATTCCTTTTCACTCTGTACACCTCAGACTTCCAGTACAAATCAGAGACCTGTCATCTGCAGAAATACTCAGATGACTCTGCAATTGTCGGGTGTGTCAGAGATGGACAAGAAGCTGAATACAGAGAGCTGGTGGACCGCTTTGTCACATGGTGTGGAAACAATCGTCTCAACTTGAATGTGAACAAAACAAAGGAGATGATTGTGAATTTCAGAAGAAACAGGGATAAGTCAAACACTGTTTCCATCATTGGAGAAGAAGTGGAGGTGGTTGAGGAGTATAAATACCTCGGAGGTCACCATGACAGCAGACTGGACTGGAGACTGAACAGTGAAACCATCTACAAGAAGGGACAGAGCAGACTGTATTACTTGAGGAAGCTTAGGTCCTTCAAGGTTTGCAGGAAGATGCTGGAGATCTTCTACAATTCTGTTGTGGAGAGTGTAATCTCTTCAGCCGTCATCTGTTGGGGTAGCAGCATCAGAGCCAGGGATTTAAAAAGGCTAAACAACCTGATAAAGAAGGCTGGTTCTGTTCTGGGTACGACTGTGGAACCTCTGGAGATGATGATGCAAAGAAGGATTCTTCATAAAATCTAAAGAATTATGGACAACCCTGAGCATCCTCTTCATGAAACTGTCATATAACAACAGAGCGTCTTCAGTCGGAGGCTTCTTCAGTTTTGCAGGAAATCCTTCCTGCCCACAGCCATAATCATCTACAACAACTCCTTAAAGAATTAATTATATGAGCTATACCAACACTTAATTTCCCTCTGGGATCAATTAAGTAGTTTTGAATTTGAATTGAATTTGAATATTAATTTTTTTAACTGATTGGAATAATGAGGTGAAGGATTAATTGGAATGTATGTATGATTGAATTGAAATGACTTGTAAAGTCCCTTGAGATGACATGTTGTGAATTGGCGCTATAGAAACAAACTGTGTTTAATTGAATACAGCTGTTAGTGAAGGCCTCAGATGTTTGTTGAAGAATAGCAAACAGAATTATCAAGACCTAAGAAAAACACAGGATAGATGGCAGCATCATGCCGTGGGATTTCTTTTCTAAAGCAAGGGGCTTGGGATCTTGCTATGGTTGATGGGGAAAAATGATAGAGCTGAATACAGGTCCATCTTGGAAGAAAATCTGTTGCAGGCTGCAAAAGACTTGTAACTGGGGTGAAGATAACCTTATTGTAGGAAAGCAACCCTGATAACATAGCTGTAGCTACTAAGGTGGTTTAGATCAAAGTGTATTTATATTTCAAAAAAGTATATATTCCAGAATTCAATTGAGAATTTGTTCCACGACTCGAAAGTTGCTGTTCAGACTCTTTTTTTGTCTAATCTGACTGAATTTAAGCCAGTTTGCAAAGAATGAAAGACAGAAATTTCCACTCAAAGAGGTGCAAAGCTGGTGGAGACATCCCTAAAGGACTTGCAGCTATAACTGCAGCGAAAGGTGGCTTTAGAAAATGTTGACTCATCGGGACTGAATATAGGGTTGCATAAAAAAAAATTGTTTATAAAAATGTGGAAAACCATGTTTTTCCTTCTACTTCAAAATCATGTGACAGATCAACACCCGGTAGTGCTGGAATGTCATATGAAATCCCAATAAAATGCATTGACGTTTGTAGTTGTGTCAAATTCTAAAAGAAAATTTCAAGCTGTGTGAATACTTCTGCAAGGCACAGTATAGTGCATATATAAATCTACTAAATTTAATATGTTAGCTTTTTTTCCAAATAGAAAATAGCTTATCATGTTCTTTCTCTTAATTTTGTTATAGTATGCCGACCAGAACAGACACGTGGATGCCCTGAATGCCTGGAGGAATGCAACTATGCTTAAACCTGATCACAGTCTGGCTTGGAACAATATGGTCATTCTGCTGGACAATACTGGTAACTACAAAAACCAAAAAAACACATACCTACAAATTTAACTTTATTTTTATCCCATCAAACAAAATAACCTTTTTTATGGTGCTGCTGTTACAAAAAAAAGCTATTTATGATTTAGATGACTATACAAAATCTGTGTTTTCAATCCAGTTTTGTTACAGCATTAACAGCCAATCACACACACATGTATACACTCTTGTTGTTTTCAGAAATGCAGGAAATCTAAATAGCCAACAAGATTAGACCGGAAGAGCAGGAACCACCAATGCTTGAAATTTATGTATTAAAGCTTTTGTGTTGTGAGTTTTGGAGGCACTCTTCCCTGCCGTGTGGAGAATGCTCTGATTTCCAAATGCTCGAGCCGTTTTGTCAGAAGCTGCTCCCACGGGGGCGGAGTCTCCCAGGAGGGCAGTGGAACCGTCCAATCAGGGCCCAGCGTGTTTTCTGATCAAAAGAGGGCAAGCGCCGCCGGAACAGCGCCCCCCTCAGAGTTTCCCCTGCCAGGGTTTGCTCCCCAAAATCTCACACAAATATTTCTGCCCGTCTCCCCAAGTCCTGCAGTAAACCACAGGAAGAGACAAAAAGCAAAACATTAGGGGTCGCTTGGAAATGGTGGAAATGTCATTTGCCATTCACCTCTTCTCTTTTGACACATATAACACAAACAACAGACATGCACTTGATCAGATGTTGGCAGGCTGTGTGTGAAGGGCACAGGCCGTGAGTCAGGAGATGACTACCGTTGTTTTGCCCTCTGTTTCTCTTGTCTGCCTCTTCTTTCTCCATTTCTGGCCAGACATCAGACAGATCTGTGACACAGATCAATAACTCAGTGGGCCTTGCGTTCAGCTGTAATTAGGAGACTAAACCACTCCTCCATGTGTGACGGGGGGGAAAAAAACCTTCAGCTTGTGTTTACCAATAAATCAGAACGGGTCTCTTTGTGATGCTTTTTTCTTTGCCTTTCATAAGAATTCATACCCTTTTTTACGTTTTGTTGCAATACAATTTGCAATTCATTTTTGGGTATTTTACAAACTAGACCAATTCTATATAGTTGAGAAATTAAAGGAAATGATGTATGAGGTTTTTGAGGTTTTACTAACAAAAATCTAAAACGTTTGGTGTGCATTTGGATTCATCCCTCCTGACTCAGTACTTTGTAGAACCACCTTTTTCTGATTAGGGTTTTAGAATACAGCTATATCATAAGTATATTGTCATTGAAATATCAAATCGCAAAGGACTGTGAGGAGTGCAGATATTGTTGGCAAGTATATTCCAAGTGATATTAACTTGCATTTTTCATGCTAATGCATTATTTAGTTGCTGGACAGAGTCTCACAGCAGCAGATTTTACATTGGACCTGCTAAAGGTCACAGAGTGTAGGAAGCATAGATGAATAGGGAAAAAAAAAATATTGCAACTGTTATTCCCATCGCAAGATTATCTAATATCATGCAGCCTTAGCTGTAAGTCTTTTGGGTATAACTGCCATCTTAAAACGGACATTTTTGGCCATTTGTTATATTTTTTGCACAGTTACTAAAGCTTAGTCAGATTGGATGAATGAGTCAGTCTTGCCCCAAATCTTCAATTGGATTTAGGTCTGGACTTTGATTAGCTGCACTGAATGTTATTCATTGTTATCAGAGTAAAGGAGGCTATATGCATATTGCACCATTTTCTGACCGTTATTTGTAAAAAATAAATTGAAAACCATCCTTTACCTGTGTTGATCCATCACATAAAATCCCGGCAAAATACAATAAAGCTTGCGATTATTACGTGACAAAATGGGAACATTTTAAAGCAAGGTTCTGTATCTAAAATACTCCTTTACATTTTGTAACATTTCACCTTATTTTTTTTTCCTTACCTTTGTGTTCGCAATGTTCTATAAGACCCTCTGTAGGTCACAGGATGAATGAATGAATGTCTTTGATTTACGTGAACATTTTTCTGTTTGTCTTCAAGGTAACTTGGGCCAGGCAGAGCTCATCGGCAGAGAGGCTCTGAAGCTCCTCCCCAATGACCACACCATCATGTTTTCACTGGCGAATGTCCTGGGAAAATTACAGAAATACAAGGTGATTCAACATGGCTAAAAATGTTTTATTTTTGTAAAGAATTTTATTTTATTTCAATGTTATCCAGGAGTGGGGGGGTTTGGTACTAGTAGAAACAAGGGTTATCTTTTTTGTTTTGTTTAAACTTCTCCTAGGAGTCTGAGAGCTTCTTTCTTCATGCCCTTCGGATCAACCCAAGTGCTGCTAGTTGCCATGGCAATTTAGGTAAAGCCACAGCAGTTTTGATATTGTGTGAAATCAAAAACTTCAAATAAAACATTAACTCATACTAGCAGAAGCAACATTGAGCAGGCTACTTGTAAAAGCATTTGGTCAATTAAATCACAACTGCATCCTTGTCAGCTGAAAGAAGTCTTGTGTTTGTCTTCAGCTGTGTTGTATCATCGCTGGGGGAAGCTAGAACTGGCAAAGAAACACTATGAGCTGTCCCTGAAGTTGGACCCTGAGGCTCCTGGGACCAGAGACAACTACAACATGCTAAGACGCAAACTGGACCAGCTTAAACACAGCGCGCCCTGAGGAAACCCAACAGGGACCCCTGCCTACCATAAAATACATTTTCCACTGTTTCATTTTGTATTATTTTATCTCACTCGATCTTCCTTTGAACATTTTGAAATAAAGACCACGATCTGTCTGCCAGACTCCAGTTGTTATTCTTTAAATAGAGGAAAAAGGAAAAATGTTGCACAGTTGTTAATGTTGTTTTGTAGTTTAACTATTATTGCAGACTCTTTCATGTATGAGACCCAAGTGTCAGGTACCTAATTGGATTTCATGGGGGTGTACTGGGCAGGGGTGTTGGATGCTTCTGCCTTTTTTAAGCCCCGTTTGAAGACCATGTGGACCTGATCCACGATCAACCCCATCCTCTTTTCATCTCTGACCCTGTGTTGTGTCAGCTGGACAGAGCTCCACGCCGATGTAGGTCCAGGCAATCTGGTGTAGATTTATTTAAGTTGGGGGCTTTTCAGAAGTTTGAAATGTTTCTTAACTTAAAGTTGCAATAGTTTGGCCTGGGAGCACTCGCATGCACCTGCAGAAAACTGACTGGGACAGCTGGTTGTCAAACACTTGTTGATACACAGTGCCTTGTAAACTCTTCATACTCCTGGATTGATTTTATTAATTTATTTCATATTTTGTAACACTACAAAAAAATTCTTAAATTGGTCATCTGTGGCAAGACCTGAAAACTGATGTTGCCATCCATACAACCTGACTGGGGTTGAGCTATTTTTGCATTACAAAGTTATGAGAAGTCTTAGATATGATGATCTTTATTGCATTGTTTTCAGACATTCAGCTTTCCCTGCAAACTTACAAAAGCAATTCGGCTCCATAAACTTACTGAATGCTTAGGGAATTGAAATTAAACCGTTTTAGTTACATTATTCAATACCCACTCCATGATCATGTGAAAGTGTATATTTAGCTTGAAAACAGATATTTCAACAGTTTTCTGAAACCTTTCATCAGTGACATTTTTTTAAAAGCCGCATATTGTAGGGGTTGAAGTTAAGACAGCATCGGTGTAAAACACTCACATTGCTGAGAGTAAGTTATTATTCATTCAACTTCCAGAAACTCTTGTAAACTGGAAACAGACATATGCGAAAAGACTTACAGTTGTAATTGCAAAAACAGGTGGTTCTATAAAGTTTTGACTGAGGGAGGGGAGAATTTAAATCCATGTCAAACTCTTCAGAACTTTATTAGCAAAATATTTTAAAAACATCCTTTCACTTAATTATATGTTGTATTGGGTTTTCATGGTTTTTCATGTAAAATCCCAATGAAATACATTGAGGTTTGGTAAAGTTCAATTCACAAATACTTTTGTTAGATGCTTTAATGATTAGCTTTTTTTAAAATGCTTTTTGTTTCTGAGTGGTATGACACTTCAAGGTTCCAAATAACCTCGCCTCCCTACTCCTCCTGTCGCCTGTGTAGTTAATAGGAGAAAGGTGTCTCTGCTTGGAAGTTTTTCTCAAGTGTCCAGAAGAAAGCGAGGGGTCGGCTGAGACAGGAAACCCGTGGCCGGTCCTGTATGATGATGGCTCTACGGGGCAGAGCCTTCAAAGGAAGACGCGGATGATCTCCCCAGGGACTCTGCCTGCACATTGGCGTTCACACACGTGCTCGTGCACACGGGCCGGCTTCTATTGAAGATGGCTACGGAGGGGGAAAAAGGCAACCCCAGTGTGAAACATCAGTCAACAAGTGTGCACCCGAGGTCAAAGTTCAACACACTTCTATTTTTTCACCTGCTTCCTACAGCTTGCAGGAAACTTTTGAAGCCGTGGCGGGCTGGTATGGCTTTGCTTTAGGGGCGGCTAAGTTTGTTTACCCATACAGTACAATACACCAGTTGACGCTTTGATGCTTGGAAGATGTTACTGATAGGCTCATCGGGGGGTGCCACGACACACACGACCATTGGTGTCCTCTTGTCTGTGACCTCCTCAAAATGCAACTAATGTCACATGATGAAATTTCCTCCTCCGCTCTACGTTGTTTTTTATTTTTGCTGCTTTGATGGTGAGATCCAGAGGTAGATAAATCTGAAAGTACAACAAATATGTGCTGTGTTCTTGACATATTGTTTGCTCCAAGATAAAACCTGTTTCAACAAGACGCGAGCAAAGGTCGGTGTGGCGAGAAGACTTCGCACTACGGAGAGAATGCAGACAAAAGGAAGATAAAAAATGATCGGATAGTGACATATAACACTTGAGGCTTTTTCCTTCACATTATTTTTCTGTCGTGCAGAGTAACACACGGCGCTACCAGTGTTTGATTGGCTACAAAACCATCACCTATCCTATTTATGTACTTATAGATCCTTCCTTTACTTTTCATGTGATCCTTTCATTCAGCGATTGTAGCCGACTGTCTGCCTGCACAGACTGTGCTGGGACACCAGTGGGGGAGCCCACTTTTATCATAATCATACTTTGAATACCTTTCATTATCATAAAATATGTGAGTATTAAAGAGATTGATTCACCGGCCCCACCAACATCTTCATTATCCATTCTGACTGACAAAAACCTGCTGTTCTAGGGGGGTTGACATTAATAAAAGATGGGATCCTACAGCTTTAGGAAGCCCTCTACTTGTTCTTTTAGGTTTCTCTCTGCACCTTTTACCTGCTTGGATTCACCGTCACAACATGTAAGAAAATCGGCTATGGGGCAATTCTTTACTGTTTTGTAATTATTCCCACTAATGAGTTTTGCTTATCGTAATCAGTGGCTAAGCGTTGGGATTCAAGTCTGGTTGTTCTCTGGGAAAATTACATTAAATTGAAGAAGGAATTTGGCTTAACTGTTGCAAAAATTATTGGGGGAAAAAAACATTTTCATCCCTTTTGTTGCAGCAGTTTCTTCAACAGAAAAACAAGAAGCAGGGGAGCACTAATTTCAACCCACTGAGGGTGTTTTGAAACAGCGGGTGAGCTATTTTGCATTTGATAAACACCAAAAGTAGAACCCACCTTAAAATAAAGATTGAAAATTTTACCAAAACCGCCACACAGAAAGCCCTCGAAACCTATTTTGAAGTTGTGATTTTGCATTGTGAATTGAAGTGACAGCTAGAAGAAGGGTCTCTCCCTTTCATTGTCCTAAATATTTGTGTACATGTTCAAACTAAAGGCTGTGGCCTTATTTGTTCAACCCAATGGTTTTCAAACTTTGTATAACTAGACTTGTGAAGTCAGAAATCCATCTGGTCTCTGTGACTCTGACAACCAAATGTAATATGGTTGACTTGTATATAAAATCTCTATTTGCGGTAAAAAAGAAGTTTATTTTCATTTTAGGTGATTTGTATTTTATCAAGTCTTTCAAACACTCAGTAATACTACCCATAATCTCCTTTAGTAAATAGCCTATGTTGGCATGGTGTCAAAATGTAGTGAAATACATTATTTGGTTTTGTGGGTAATAGTAGTTGGGCTGGTCTAACAGCATATCTACCTAGCGAATGGCTAGACCCATCTCATCCATGTAGGGTCACAGGGGTTAGAGCCTGTTTTCAGTGGTTATTGAAGCATTGTATAACCTGGACAGGTCAGCAATGTATCACATGGCACCTTGGACATGAGAGGAAGCACGAGTACCCCGAGAGAACCCACGCAATCACTAGAAGAACATGGAAACTCCATGCAGAAAGGGTGGAATACAAATCCCATGATCTTCTTGTCGCAAGGCAACAGTGCAAGCAAATCCCACTGCTTTCTGAACATGGAACTAGAACACAGTTAAATTGGTTTGATTCCTTTATCCAGTTTAGGACTTCAGAAGTAAATTAAACACAATTATTTCTTACACTGTTCTTGATTGCACCTTTGCTTTAAGAAGTTCTGATAAACGATAAGTGATTAATTATTAGGCCTACATCATAGTTAATTTATTTACACATGACAAATAAACGATACCACTGATTCGAGTACCACTAAAGGTGATCCAAATCCCACCTTCTTACTTGTAGCTACTCTAACAGTTTGGCAACTATGGGTGCTGGCTTTAAGCACTGGGTCAGAAATTCTGTTTTTCTAAAGTCTTAATGGGTATAACGAGGTTGTTGCTTTTTGCTCAGTTTGTTTACTTTTATTGCATTTGGGTTAGAAAAATGTTTCACTCTGTCATGCTTTAACTTTAAAACTTAACCCATAATGTCAAATCCACTCCCAACTCTGTTGCAGAATGATCTAGGTCTGGATTGGTCCTTATTGACCCCAGACTAGGTTAGTAAAACAACCCAAATAGAGTTGTTTTTCACCAGTCAGTTAGTTTTTGAGTGCAGTGTGAGTTGCTTAAATGCATTTTGTAGTGTTTGCTGTAAGATTGAAAGCCGGCACAGCAGCTTGAAGTCCACAGTGTAACTAACAAATTGTACATCTGTACGAGTGGCTCATCAATGTGACAGGATGTGATCAAGGGCGGCCCTGTGATGTGTCCGCTGGGCCTCCGTACGGCTCTCGTTGTCCCTCCCTCCCTCTTCCCCTAACCAAAACAATCCTAATGGGCTCTGATGGGCACCTCCATCTTGCCTGTCTAATTGATGTAAATAGTGCACATTTGAACCAACAATCCTTCCCACCATCCCAGCTGGCCCCTCCCTCTGCTTCTTCTAACAGTAGGGGTCAGAGGTTAGACTGACTGAATGAGCATTAGAATGGCAGTCCTTATTAGAGGAGCAGCTTGTCTGACACCCCAACCAAATCCTAGAGAGGAACCCACCCCGTCCGCCTCATCTAGATCATATTACATGACACAACCTCGGAGCAGATACTACCAGTGCACTACAACACCGTAGGCCACTAGGGCTCGGTGGCATTTTCAGAGGGGTCCCCCTCGCTTGTCACCGCGCCTTTTCGACGCCGCTCTGTCCGTCTGGCTCCGATGCACTCTGTCATTTTAAGGAGGGCTACTGTCAGCAGGCATTGGGACTATGCGTCTACATGCCTTGGCATTTTCAGCAGCTTTCTCTGCAGCAGAGCATCCAGCCACCCTCTCGAGAGTCTGTGATGTCGCGGTCAATGATTAATAGTTAGAGATGCTCTGTAAAATGCCCAGTGCGCCCAGATGCTAGTCAGGGCTTTGTTTGAACTGATATAATGGACATCGGCTGCCAATTTGGCTCCCTTACAAAGCCTGGAAGTTCCCCAAGATTGATTCTGTTTCTTCGTAGCAGTGCCCTGGGGGCTGAATTTTTGAGGATGCACTCTTGTGAAAAATGTTGTGGGGTATTATCTTCAGCTGAGAGAAGCGCTACGAATGACAATAAACGGTCATGGATACAGGCTAACAAAACGGTCAATATAATCCTTGACATTTGCATGCAAGAGTGAAAATGTAAGCCAGTTTAGGATCATTTTATGATATCTGACATCAAGGAAAGTCTCCCTGGCTGAGGATGAATCGAGATGGAGTGGGGGGGTGGGGGGGTGTAGGCTGGGATAATTTGCAGCAGGAGCCCTGTGAGACTGTTTTGCAAAACAAAACGAAAGCAGCTAGACCCTTATTGAAAAATATAGTGCGGTGAGACGGAAATTTATTAACTGGCAACAGTTAATGTGTGCATTATTCATTTCTGGCGAGCATGAAAAATGATCTAAAGAGGTTTGAAATTGCAGACGCGCAGGCTGACTGCACAGTGGCTGGGCTCGCTGGTTCGTTTCATCCTCTTGCAGGGCTGTTTGTGCAGAGAAAGGTGGAGGGCTAAAGGGGCATAGAGATGGAGGATGAAGAGGAGGAGGAGGAGGAGTGCAGGCCCCTATTCTGGACAGTAGGTCTTTTTTTCCCAGTAACAGCTGTGCTTCTCTCACGAGGGGGCGGCAGCAGCACCGAGAGAGAGGCTGCTTGGGACAGATGGACCAGCACCACCTCCCTAACCTCCCACCACCAACACCTCTTCTATTAAAATCTCTTGCTCTATTAATGCATTCATCCAGGCATTGCCTATATGCACTTACTTTGTATGCCGCGAACTGTTCCTTTATGCACTTTTGTTAAATTTCTTTTTACATTATAATCTTAAGTAATAATCTACCTGTATACACACTGAAAACTGCTGAGCTTACACTGCTGGACCTACTGTTGGGTCTTTTTAACCACACATCGGCTCCAAATTCTGATCCGGTTTACTGAGTTAGAGAAAAGACTAGATCGAGCCTCACCATTCAGTATAGGCCCCCCATTTTAAACTGTTCAACAGCGTGATCAGACTTCAGTTAAACCTTTCCACAAAATTAAATAGAAAATGATACAATATACTGTTATTGTCAGTGTGTTGTTTTAATAAATTCAGTTCACACCAGACAATGTTGTTTACTTATATCATTTTGCCTGCTTAGTAGTTAGTGCAAGCTGGTGCTAATGTTCAACATTCACACTTTGACCAAATAACTGGTCTTAAAAGCGTCCTGGACACAATAAGAATCTATATTTATTTCATCTTTGGGTTTTCTTGCAGTTGTTTTTTAACATTATTTTTGCAAGGTTGTCATCCAAGCTAGTGCAAGCTATGCTAGCTAGTTAACATCCTTACTGACCAAAAAAATTGTTGTTTAAAGAGAAGCTATTGTGGATTTAATGCTAAACACTGAACAGGAATTTTTTATAATTTTATTCAATCAAATCGAATTAAAATTGTTTGTCAAGAAGATTCTTATGACACATTAAGTTTGTTATTTCTGTTTTTTATATGAACATTTCAGTGCTAAAGTAAACAAAAAATGTAAATCCTTTATTTTAACCCAAAGTTTACTTTTTCAGCAAATCCAGGTTATCCGTTATTCTAATCATCCCACTCGTTGGTAGCCTTAATGTCACACCACACCTGGGCATTTTAAAGCCACATTATCCACCCTTTAGATGTCCGTGACTGGCCTACATTGAAATTGGAAATAAGTCACCCATAAAATGTTAATACTGTTCTAAATACGCTGTTTTAATAAAAAAAAAACGGTTTTGTTTTGAAGATAATATCTTTTGTTTCTTTATTTCGGTAGCTATGTAATAGGCACCCCTCCTACAGTCCTCCTTCAGTGCACCACTGTGAGCACACTCTGCACCAGTACATAGAGAGAATATATTAGTTCATGTTAAAAGAAAATAACTACACAGAATGTAGATATTATTGCATCTAACTATTTATTAAGTAAAAACAGATTTGTTTTCAGGAGTTACAATTTTAGATTTAAAGACTAAACATCCAGTGAAATTCGTCTCATTTCTGCCAATCATTTTTGTAAAACATCATTCTAAATGTTAAAAAATAAAGTCAGTTTTTCGTATTGCAGGTGACATTTTATTGTTCATTGGCAATGTGTGCTGTTCCCAAAAGAATATAACATTTCTACTCACAGTTGATTTATAAATCAACCACAGTTATAAAGCAACCACAGTTACTTGTGTGGATCCTAGCAACTTTAACCCATTTCTTTTGGGTTCGAAAGTTTAACCAAGCATTCTGCTTCACACCCATAACCCAACCCTCCTATGTTAAATGAACCGAGGCATGGAATGGCCCATATCGGATTCACGAGTGGGTTACCAAAATAACCTAAACTGTGTTGGGGGGTTTTACCCTGCAGTTTTTAGAGTGTATGGTTTTGGAGACCAGTCCCATAGTTCTGACTTTCTTCTTCTCCTCTTCTTTCCGGCAGAAGTAGGTTGTGGGCTGGCGTTGGTGCCAGTGGCATATGGCTTTCCACTGAGCTAAACATTCATACAAAAGACAAGCCCATCAGTCATGGCTGTGACCATATGAAGGGAGAGAGCAAGCCTCTGATAAATGGTGTTTGGGACTTACCTGCTGTTAAAACATGCCCTTGCAAAAAAAAAACCACCTCCCTGAAGTACGTATAACATTTAGTACTGTATCATGTATGTGATGGATATCACTTGTGCCAGGTAATACCAAATAACAAATATGCATCCTAAAGCCTTTTTCCAGCACCCTGGGTCAGGCCTTCATAGACCAATTAATGCATAGCATCTGCTATACAGCAGCAGCACAATATAAAACTTTTAATTATTTTATTTAATAAGAGCGAGAGCTGCTTCCTGCTTGCTCTAGTACCTCTCACTGCTAGAGTGAGCGTGGAATGGGTCTCTTAGATTAGACCAAATTAATCCATTCTTCAGGGATTCTTTTTTTTCTCCTGGTTCTGTGGTGAAAAACCCGGCACGCCTTTGTTCTTCCTCGAGCGCCGACGTTTTTTCTGCCAAATTTAACAGAAGGCTCGGAGGGTAACAGGGGTCCAGCCCAGTATCACCTTCTGGAGCAGAGTAACTAGCGGAGAAAGACAATCAGCCCTGAACCCTGCTGTCTGCAGCACAAAGTGAAAAGACTCTAATTGGGCTTTTTTCCCCCTTTTTACGCTGCATTTTCCTTCAGGATTGCTGGATCATGAAAAAGCAATTAAACCTCAGAGTCGTGTTTTGTTCATTCTAATTTTTTATGCTTTCATCGGTAAAAAGAGGCAAATTTGAAATCACATAAGTGAGTCGAAACGTATGCTTTTGGTGATGTTTTCTGTTTTCATTTCAATCCATGACTGACAGGCTTTGGGCTTAAAGGACCTGATTGCACATTTTAAAAATGGAGAAGGGTCAAATTGCAACATAATAATGTTACATGCATTGCTTTGAATCTAAAGGACAAAAGTAGAGTGTGCTGAGTTGACAAAAACTATCTCTAAATCTTAAACACTACAATATAATATAATGTAATGGGACTGCAGTTCTCAGTGTTACACCTAGAGGCAGTGGTGTCCACAAAACCTAGACCTCAACACTGCCTATAGTGCTTGGAAATCAGAAAACATGGCAAAATAGAAGGCTAATTTCTCACTTCTGAAGTAAAGAACATATTGATATCAATATACATATTAAAATATATATCTTTGTTTTCTTTTAACACTCATTGTGTAATTCCCAATTGCAATATAGTCTCAGAGGACACAAAAATGTTGAACCACTGTAATTTTAACAGATATTTTTCACATTTAAAATATTAACTAAATTCTCTAAAATCATTTACAATAATTAATGTAACAATATAAAGTGTAAGAAATCTATCCTCCCTCTTTATGTGGTAGGTAGATGATTATCCGGTTTGTAGCCCCTCATTAAACAGCGGACACTAATTAAACTTATACTTTAAGTTGTTGTCATTTGCTCAAACAGCTCTTTATTATAATCAAATCGGCCTCTGAATGTAGAAGAACAGTGAAGGTTTTCCCCAAGAGATCCTTTGTGAAACAAATTAATTTTGAAAAAGCATACAGAGGTTTCAAAAAACAACGACGATTTCAAAAACGTACACATTTTCAATCATATCTTTCCTGTGTCTTAAAATCCTTTAAGTTAGATTGCGGAATGCAGCAAAGAATAACACTGCACTACCCCTCTCCCACTTGTTGCTGCAAACTGTGAGTCAGCTGCCTTGATGGAAAACATTTCTACACTATTTTCCCTTGTCTACAAAAAAGACAAAATTGACTGGTCAGAGCTATTTCTTATGAAATAATTTTATGAAAACACTTTGTGTGGTAACTAAAGAAGTGCCCTTCATCACTCTAATTAACATTTCACATTTTTTAAGTTATTGTTAAAAAAAGAAAAGACAGCATGTCTGTTAAGCAACCAACTCCAGGCTCTATCTGAGCAGATAACGTGACTAATCAACCCACTAATAAAACCTTAGCTGACAGGTAAAATCTTTGGATCATCATATTTAGTCATGTTTGTTTTCTTCTGTCATTGTTTTCTTCTTACTTTTGTCCCCCCTTCACATCTCCTAAATTTCTGGAATACACAACATTTCTGTCTGACAGTATTGTCATGTCACCCCATAAAGAACAGAACAGCAAAAAGGTCCCACACTCAATGCAATTAGCATATTTACCCTAATCTAATCTAATCTTTACATTTTTACTTCAGACTATGAATTAAACTCAAAATAAAATAAAATAAATATTATAAACAATATTATATATTATAATTGCAATTGTTAGTATGTTATAATGTTTGTGCAGCTGTAATAATTGTTGCTTTTCTGCTTTGACTAAATTCAGTTAGATTATGATTTTGCTTTAAATATTTTCTTTAATGAAACCTTGAAACAGGGATACTGATTATGAGAAGATCATCAAAAACCTATAAACTGTGAAAAAAATTACTAATTAGTTTGAAAACAAGCAAGATTTTCCAACAATTATGACGATTGTTTTTGGTTGTTATCCTCATTTATCCTCGAATTTAAAAGAGCTGCAAATCTGAGTTTAAAATCCTCTATTCAGGACTCATAATTGAGAATCATAGAACATCACCATCACTGATACTCTCATGTCCAGTCCGAGGATTGTTAACCAAGTGCTTAACTCTCACATAACTAACTCTTCCAGTCAGCAGAGTCCATACATTGTAAATCAGGTCTGTTAATGCACTGTACTCTCTTCACAGACACAAAGAGGGACAGCAGTGGGTGCAACTACACACACACACTCACACAGAAATATTTATGCAGACTATAGTGTGGTGTTGGGCCTTGCATGCACTCCTGTTTTCCCACCATGCACAAAGTGATCAGCTATCACACCTCCAGACAGCTTGATGTCAACATAAAATACCTTCATTTGCATTGGCTTAAAAAAAAACAAAAAAAAAACAGCCGACTTCTCGTTACGCCAGCGACCCACCAGTGCCCCCATAAAATTCACTTTAGCCACAGGGGTCCTGAGACCTTGCTAAATACTGGCCCAATACTGCTGTCAACAGTCCGTCAATCATGGGCAAATCCTTGTGATTAAACAGAGCTTCGCTGGCTGCTTCACAATGGGCTCGACTTGGCTGAATTAAGCCTGGAAGTGAGTTTGCTGCAGAATTATGTCATTATGTTTTATCTGAAAATATCTATACAAGTGTATTTCTTTGTTTTTTGGATTGTTTTTCTCCTCATGCAAGCTTTAATTTGGCAAAAAAATACAGTTTTGTGTTCATTTCTCAAAATTTGCTGTTCAAGTCAGGACACTTTAACATTTTTTAAAAATAATTTCTAGAAGATGCTCGTAATTTCCTTTCAGTCTGCAGCTTCATCTCTGATCTGCTGAGTAAAAATGGAACAAGAAACGTTGAGCTGAATGAAGCGGTTAGTGGAGACATCATGTAAATCAGGCTGCCATGCTAAGAGCATCTAAGCAGGCTGCAAAAGCCTCAGACAGACAGCTGAATAAAAGACAGCTGAAAAGATCGTCTGTAGTAAGATAAGAGACAACATCTAATCTGAGTCAGATAGCTGATACAGCCCTGCCATGTCTAAATCCTTGAGTTTGGTCTGAAGAGGAAGGATTTAACTTAAACCCCTTTCAACATGCTAAATGTGTTTTTGTAATTAAACCCATACAATTAACACTGACATGCATGGGTCAAAATGAGCATGGCTCTACTGTTCAGATGAGCCTCCGCAAGAGAAAAGGAACACCAGACGAAGGACAAGAGACAGAAAAAATGAAGACGGAGCCCAAGCTGCGGAAAAGTTTCAAAAGAGAGACAGAAAGAAAGAAAAACAAGAATGAAAGCAGTGAATGAATGAATGAATGAATGAAGGGAGAGGTGGGGAAAGGAGGGGAGAGGAGGCACACTCACTGAAGCGGTATGGATTTCAAGCATTCAGGCTATAGAGCGCTCTGCGAGTTAACCTCAAGACCACAGTGTTTATTCTGGGACGTTGTTCCAGATCTGGGGGAATATCCAGTTCCCGGACTTCAAAGCCTCAAAGCTGTTGGAACAAAGCTTTTAGCTGCTCCTTAAAACCCCACAATAAGTGAACTGGAGCAGCTGTGGCAATGTGTGGCAATATTTTTACTGTAACTACAACACCACATGGGTGATGGATTACCAAAAGCTAGATCAACTGAGTTTTAGTGGTAAAAAAAACTATTTGCAACAGGATGACTAAAACTCAATTCAAAATGAAATAGAAAACATGCAGAAGGCACAGTGACAAGAAGTTAAATGGGATAAAGAACTCATACTAACATGATTTAGGTTTATAATACATTAGAAAAATCAGAGAAATACACTAACACTCATACGCATGAGTACAAACAACTAGTTTGTACATGTAACAAATAAATTTATATTTTTTGCTTATATGTTAATATGGTTTGCATAATTTGAAGGAAAATCATACAGCTACATGTTTTTGAATGGCTCAATGTAACCCAATTTTTCCTTTACCTTTTGTTTTAGGAAAGAACATAAAAAATATTTTTATTTAGTTTTTTACATATAAAACTCTTCAACAGTGTTTGATTTGATTTTATACACCCACAATATTACAGTTTGAATGAGTTTGGTTCTAATTTTATGAAGGAATATTGCTGGGAATTATGTAAGTAAAATGCTAAAATTATTTATTTATTTATGTAATAAGCACAGAAAATGTTCAATTGGATTTTTAAAATTTTAGTTTACCAATTTTTTTATTTTTTATTTTCTATTGCTCCAGGTTATGTTTCAGCTGAGAAATTGAGCCAATAATTTTAAAAAGTAATATAACATACAATCATAAGGGAACTTGATATATGAAATGATGGAGTGGCTTCTAAATTTTGTAGAAATTATTGTACAACGGTTAATCTGGTATTTCAAATTAAACAATGCAGACAAAATGGAAATTGTAAAAATATCATTATTCTCTTTGGGGATAACAGTTACTTTGATGTATTTATATATATTTTTAGATTTATTTTTATTTAAGCTTTTATTTTGTGCTGCACATGTACAAAAAATCTTTTGAAACGAAAAGCTCACAACTTTTTTTTCACATTTTTTAAATGTTGGCATATTTTCAGTTGAATGGAATCTTACACCCATGCTCACACACGCACACATACATATATAGACAACTACATAAAATATCCTGTTATACTCCCAGCATAAACGGCCAGAAGAGCTGCTCGACCTCCATGATCCCCAAGCGATCTTAGTGTGTGACCCATGTCGGAGGCATCGTGGCCTGATGGACACAGCTGTCTTGCTGCAGGCGAGAAAGAGCAAAAAGGGATAGTGGGAAAACACAAGATACAAGAGAGAGAGAGAACGACAGAGGGCAATATTTTTACTGTGTGTGTCAGTGTGAGTTTAGCGGACGTATTGATCATCTCGTGACAATTTCTGAGATGTGTCCAATCCTTGTGGCACCCCTGTGATAAAACCAGAAAAAATCCCAACAAAGTATTAAAAGAAAAGTCACACTTTAGCAGGTTAGGCACAAAAGCTCAACTGGAAACAACTAAATAATGACACATACCTGGAGAAATCTGTGGATGCAATAAAAAGAAAACCCCACACACACTCAACTATGATCTTTGAAGTGAACAACAGATAAGACAAAAATGTCAGAGAACCTGGGAGAAAAAGTTCTGCTAACATATAAAGGTATAACGTATTAAGTAAAAACTTTCCCAGATTCCCAGTTAAACTGGACAAACCTGAGACTAGGCACGGACCAGTTACTGCTTTCAGCATTATTAAGATCCCAGAAAAAGTAGGCTACGTGACTGCATGAAACACAGAGTAACACAGTGCTCCTGTGCCAGCTGGATTTAACAATGCTTTTACACTTTTTTTCACTAAGAAGAGATAAAAAGAATCTTGATTTTGGGACATTTTTGTGGTCACGAAAAACACAGACGAAGAAACACCACCCAAAGCTCTTAGTGAAGTAATGGTGTTTTCGAAACTAGAGCTGAAACGCTGCGAGCTGCAGCAAGAGCAGGTAGCCTGACTAATTAACCAGCTAATCAGCTTCTGCTTCCACATAATAAAGATCTAAAATGTTTTATTTAATTTAGTTAGTGTTTCGTCTACATTTCTGCATAATTCTGTACATAAAAAAACTAAATATATGGCTGTATAATATTATAACTGTATTAATCATTACATTCTTTTTTTTTAATATAAATTAAAAAATGTTTTAAATTTTTGTTTTAAATTTTTGTCTAAGTATTTGTAGTATTTTACTCAAGGTTATCACTCTCATACAGGCACAAGCCTACTTAAAAGCCTTTTAAAGTTTATTTACTTTAGAAAGGTTTCGATTTACTACCTAGAAAACACAATTAAAATCCAAGAAAACATTGACAATGATTTAAAAGTAGTAATTACAAATTTTGTTTGTGTTTTTTAGTAATAAATGTATTCTTGTTTTCTCTTATAACATTAACAAAATGCTAGGACAGTATAATAATATCCTGAATTTGTATCATTGACCACCACATTTTCTCCTGAGTTATAGAAGAAGTCTGGTACTGTGCACCAAAGATGAGGCCTCGCCGAGCCCAGCAGGACCAAACAGGGCTAGGGAGGCACAGTGCGCGTGTTAGAAACAGAGGAAGGAGCCACTCAGACTGGGAAGCAGCCACCGCATGTGCTGGGACATAGAGAAAGGCTTCGACACTGCTCACGCTGTCAACATGCTGACATATACATACGCAAACATTTGGGCTGAGCTGCAGACACACACCGATGCACGTACACACTGCAGGGCCAAGCCAATTAACACCCTGCCACTGCACAGATCATATTTAGAGCAGCATAGGAACAGGAGGGCATATGTGGATAATCATACATGCAAATGAGACGAACAAGAGAGGCATCTAAATTCAGAAAGGGACTTGTGACAATACATCAATGTACAGCCTTTTATTTTAATTTTTCCTTTCCATAAACGTACCTTTCTGTAAGATTAGCTCTAATGCATGCATTTTCAGTTCAGAGCATTTCAACTCTGTTTCAGTGAAACACAAGTCCAGATTATCCCGCTCAATGGTTTTAGGTGTATTTAAAAAATGAAGTCAACACACTTAAAGAAAAGCCTAAGTTTCTCTGTATTAAAGGAACAAATAAAATAAAAATAGAGAGAGCACCTAGGAGCATTAGGCATAAATTGCTGGTGCTCTTGAAGTTTGGCTTTAAAACCAGAAGATGGCAACATACTTCTGGCTGAGATGTCAACCTGCCTGGCTGCTTATTTATATTTTCTGTCTTCACGTGTTCACCTGGTGCTTCGTTTATGTTTTTAGTCCTTTTATTTACTTCTTGTTACTTGCAGAGCAATATCTGATATTAGATTCTTGAAGAGATTTTATGAATTATTCATCTGGTTTCACAAATTTGACCAGTGCGTTGAGGCTAGGTAACAGCATCACAGATCCCCAGAGGTTATGTTTCAGTTCATGTGGCTTCACATGCTGCAGATAAAAAGACATGATAATGGTCTGATGGCATTCTTACAGCTTTCTCATAGCTGTGAGCAACAGCTGACAACTCCTTCAGAGTTCTTTACTGTTTCCTCTCTTCCCTTTCCCTCTCTTCACTGTATGACATTTGTTACATAAGCAAATGGACAGAGACCGCTACGGGGTTCCAACATTAACTCAGAAAAAGCAAAGAAATCAGAGTCAGTCCTGACTAATGCAGAGTGAGAGCCTTTCCAGCGAGAGTGTGTTAAAAGGGAGACACAAGTGAGGGAATGGTAAATGAGTCCCTCAGTTACTGTAGAAGTGTCCCCGCAACATGAACGAGGCTGATCCTCTTTACCCACAACTGTCACTTCAAACAGACTGGGCCAAGATGAGTCTATTTGCCATAGTAAACAATTTAATATTTGATGTACAGTACAGTAAGCTATCCCCTCCTCATGTTCAACCCCCCTCTCCTCTGTTGGTCTTCTTGAGCATGCTTAAGTGTGTGTGCACGTCCATATGCTCATGAGTGTTTGTGTGCCTGGTGGGGTAAAAGTTGTGTGTGTATGCATGTGTGTATGTGTGTGTGTGTGTGTGGGGGGGGGGGTCTGGCATAGTCAACATAGCTACAAGGCAACCGGAGCACCCGAGAGCATGCATAATCTCTCCAAGAGATGACGATGGAGAAAATACAGTAGCTGCTAAGTAGATACTTGTGGGGGGATGCAGCTGGTTTTATTCTGTTTGCAGAAGCGAACTTGCATTTTCTAAATTTGTTCTTTGTCCCGTGAACTAGTTTGGTTTCTATCTGGCTGGATTTTGCAGATTTGTGCCGTCAACAAAAACGCTTTGAACCAAACACTAAATCTGGGACACTGTTTTTAGAAAGAGACTGTATGAATGTTTTTAGGAACATAAACAAAAAAGGGAATAACGACAAGAAAGTTGTACAGAGATTTGTGGGCGATTTCCAGTCTCTGGTTTTGTAAAGCTTGGACCTGGCAAAGCTGATGTTAGGCGATTCTAGTTTCAGTAAAAGTGTTACATTTTTAACATTGTTAAAAGTATTGTTTTCTAGCTTTCCTAAAATGAGCAGTCAATATTTATTTATTTATGTTAGAAGCAGAGGTGCTGTCACACCATGTGTGGAAGTGATTAGGAGCTGTAAAACAGGTTTCACTATTAAAAAGAAATGACAAAATGATTTGGACTTGACATTGTGAATTCCCATTGCCAATTTATATCAGCAAACAGTTTGATTAAGCATGAAAAGTCCAGAAGGTGGGTACTAATTGACCCTCTGTGGCAGACGGCTCATTTTTATGTGAGAAAAAGTCTGGTTTGAAACAACTAAAAGTGTAAAATGGTGATAGAAGGAAAATGCCAATCCATCCATATGCTTTAGTCTCATACAGTATCATACAGAATTGTGGGGTGGGGGCTTGGTGTCTGTCTCAAGTGATCAATGAGCTGGGCAGGTTGCAACTCCATCACAAGGCAACACAGGACAAATAACTATACTCACACTCAGGGCAATTTAGTGTTGCCACGGAACCAACATTCCTGATTTTGGACTGTGGGAGGAAACCCAAGTAGATAAAGTGAGATTCCATATATGCAAAGGGAGGACATGCAAAATCCATGCAGAAAGGCACCTGGCCAGGATTTAAACCCAGAACCTTCTTGCTACAAGGCAACAGTGCTAACAACCGTCCCACGCTGCTGCCCTGAAATGACAACCAAAGTGTAGCTCTTTGTTGTAACTACAGTTTCCTTTAAAATAGTTTCTCACATGTGATGGGCTTCATTATTTCATTTTTAAACATGTCACTGATACAATTTACAAATGTCTAATTTTGAGTCTTTTCATTCAGTAACAACTTCTTCAATGAAGAAGCTTGTTGCCAGTGCGACCTTGCATCCACTGATCAGAAAAAATGAAATTTTTGAGCTCCCTTCACCAGTCAAGGACAGTCCATCCTAAAATCTTCTGTTTCCAGTCAGTAGAAGATTTTGTCTGTGCATGTCCTATAAGCATCGCTGTAAGTGTGCCAAATCTGATTTATGAAACTGACACTGACGGTTGCCGTTGATCTGAAAGAAATTCTATATTGACGTCAAACTATTATGCTGATTCTCTGCATTTCGGGGCTCCATGCCAAAGATGTCCCATGTGGGGAATGTGGTATAACCAGGGGGTAGGAGGCAGTTTGGATGGCTGAATGGCAAGAGCTACAAGCAGAACAATTACAGCAGTCACTTACCATCACTGTGTCTGGTTGAGGCAATAGCACAGCGGGATGCCGCAGGGCAAGAATGAAGCTTTCATCCAGCTGGTATCACAAGATCAAGCTGGTCATGCCAGAAATGACAAAACATTATGCTTATCCCAACGAAAGTTGCAGATTGTTTCTTTTAGTCTTTTTTTTTATAAATAATGGAAACTCACAGATAAGAGATATTGTGGACTCACCTGTGATTACCCCTTAACACAATGTTTAAAAATATAATTTCTTTTTATTAGCTTGTTCCTCTGCAAATTATTCTCAGCCTCAACATGTGTCGTTTAGCGTCTGTCAGAGTTTTCAGAAAGCCCAACGCAGACATGACAAACATTACGTGCCGACAGTGCTGATATTTTGTCAGCTCTCAAAGTAGAATGGAGTATCAAACAGCTAATGAAAGTCTTTGGGTCCAGATGGAGAATTTGATGGGAGTGAAAAGCTAAAAAAAGGACTTGATGTGCCAAAATAACCACCCACAGACATGACCATTCAAAGGCATGTGTTTACACATGCATTAGCATATCTGCATGTAAACACTTATGTAAATACACACACACACACACAGAGCTGAGGCAGCTGACCGCATCTGCCCCTCGTCCTCAGGTTCAGCGGTGGCCACTCCTGCAGCCTCACCTCCCCTTGTCACTTCTGATTCTCATGGTAGGATCCATCATCTGTTTGACAGTCTGGGTGCCAGTCAGCTGGATCCCATGGGACCTTCAGGCAATGGGAGCCCGGAGGCAGTGGGCTGAAGCCTCCCCAGCCTCCGCAGCAGCTGTGGGGGAGACAGAGAGTAGTGCGGCACAGATGTGGGAGTCTGGAGCCGACAGAAGGTACGGCTGATTTCGGCGTCGGCCATGTTTGTTATTCCACCTTTTCCTGGGAGGAAGAAGCCAGGGCCCTTGATCTGTCTCGAAGCTAAACACTTAGCTTTTGTTCCCCGAGATGAATAAGCACGCAGAGAACGGGGCATTGGGGAAAAGAAGGAAAAAAAGAAGAAAGGACTTGGGGCCAGAAGAGAAATCCGGTCACCAAGTGCAGCGTGAGTTTGGTCATTCTATACCTCGCTGAAGCTGAGGCCCCGTCAGAACAAGAGCCTTTCCTTTTGCTGACATTCAATAGAGCTACTGCCAGTGTTTGCACATTAAAATTGTGACAGGGGAAATATCAGAAATGAACATATTGTGTCAAATTTAGTCCTTGTGAACGTCTCTTGTTCAGCGATTCAAAAGTATTAGTATAACAAGAGTTTATGGCAAAAGATCTTGCGAAGTTTAAACAACACAATATGTCTAGATAAATGACACAGCACTATCCAGGCACTATCAGCATGTGACTCTATCTGGTAAAGTGTAAGCTTTCATCATAATGGGTTCCAGATATGTAGGTAAGCGATTTGACTCTGACAACCAGTAGCTTATCTATGTTTGAGACTCTTTTTTTTTTTAACAAAGAAAGAAGGAAGTAGTTCTCCTGACAGAACTGACTTATAAAGATTTATTGTCCAGCTGACTAACAACAGTTTGGTAGGCCTACAAAGGCATCAGATAAGTCACAATATTTTTAACCTGTGTAACAGTATCTAAGGTACCAAGTAGAAAAAAGAAAACTGACAGTCAAAATAAGAACGATTTGAAAACATTTTTTAGAAAGCTGGAGGTAACCGTTAGCAGCTAATAATGCTAAAGCTATTAGCTAATTTTGAGCTTACTATCACTGCTAAACTAAAGCACTGTTTCAAAGTTGTTGTTTTTTTTAAGTTTGATGGCATTTAATCAAATGCAGTTCAAAATGTAAAATATTTGCATTTGTCAAACTTGGACTGGAATAAAACTAGTACACTCTTAACAAGAATCAAGAAACATGTTGTCTACTTAATGTGGTATCCATAACAATAAAGTTCGGGTCAGGATACTTTGTCTAAGCTGCATGACTAAATTTAGCAAAGATGATGTGTTGAGAACAACCATCAATAACTCTCAACCTATGGTCACAAGATAAGAAAGTCGTTCTATTCTCGCAGCCCAGGAGAGAAATACATTTCTCAGTTTTTGTGGTTTATGTTTAAGCCTTTATGTTATACTGAACAGAGGTTCTTTAAAACACAGTTTGTGATTTATTAAATCTTTTTTGTATTTGTGAAAACAAAATATTGAAACTTTTTTTGTTTTAGTCCTTAAAGGAATTAGCATTTCAAAAGCATAAAACACACAATATAATAAATATTCAAATATTGATGAAATTATTGCACAGTGACTACAGATCTAAAACAGAGTTTTGGTTTGTAAAACCTTCACCATATTTTCGATAATGAATAAAATAAGGATCAGGATTAGTTTTCTTTAAATCACTGCTAAAATATCATCTCAGTCTCGTGAGTTGGATGTATCGTTACACCCCTAGTTCGAAGGGATGAAGCCAACTATAAACAAACACGGCTCCACCAACTCTCAGTGGAGCGATGTGATGAATAGTACCAGTCAAAATCACCACTGATGCTCATAACCCGATTTTCACAGGGAATTTTGCACAACTACATTTTGTAGTAACACTATCCACCTTGTAAAAATGAACACCCTCTTCTGAGAGCACAAGTGAGAAATGGGATAGTTTTCCCACTGAGTTCCCAGATGTAGGATTGCCATTGTATTCACACACCCAGTGTTAGCCCAAGAAGGCACCCTTTAAAAAAGGCTCAGTCTACGCTTTGCAGAAAAAACAAGCCTGTGATATGTAAGAGGTGGCAGTGCAAAACTCTCAGTACAAAGTGCTTGTTTACACTAGAGTAACCCCGAAAGGAACATTTGATTTGAAATTTGACATCCTCTTCTCGTATGGCGTTTTAAAACCCTCGTCCCACTAAATATTTGGGTTCCCATGATGTGCTGATGCTAAGTAAGGCCGTGCGTGTGCTTGCGTGTGCGTGTAGGTGTGTGTGCGTGTGTGTGCAGTACAGCGGAGCAGAGTACATCTGCAGTGGTAAGGAAACAGTCTGTTAGCATACAGCTTTGACAACTCCATCAGGCCAGTCTCAAGGTAGCTGTCAATCACAACAAATCATCTCATCCCCGAGCGCTGCGAGGACCTCTCTCCACTACTACACACATGACAGGCCCCTACAGCTCTATTTACCCATGCACACCCTCCCAGCGCCAATGATTTTGTAATTAGAAAACAGCAAAAGAGGAAAGGGAGAAGGGGGCTGCTAGTAAAGTAAGTCGGTAATAAGTTTTGGATACAAAGCAACTGAATAGCGTCCTTTCAGTCGCTACATTGGCATTTGAAGAGGGGGTTGGCACTTGCATTCAAAAAGCAAAGGCATTCTCATTCACTCTCCCATTTAGGGAACAATATAGGCTTGTGTGGTTGCGTGTGTGTGGATGTGTTAAGGTGGGGGTGGAATGTAAGAGTGTCACACGCAGACTCGATTTGCAAGACTCATTTTCAGCTAAGTATAATTAGATTAATGTGGCGATGGCATAGCTCAAAGCCAGGCCCTCTCCACGTCCATCCCAGAGCATATGAATTAGATACTAAACACATCTTTATTCCAGGCAGATAAAGCGCTGGTGTGAGTGTTTAGCATATCCTTTATGATGGGGAGAGATGTTAATTGTGTCCCATTACTTCTAAACTGTTTGCTTGTTGTATTAATCACTGTGCTAATTGATGCAGAAATAAAATTGTTGCCACAGGCACAGAGGGGAGCGAACCAAAGTCAGGGATGGTGGATGAAAGATTATCGTGGCGAACATATGGAGATGATTCTGCTTTGAAAGTTTGCTTTATCTACCCACAAGCACTACATGTGCCTGAGTATTGCACTGTGAGTCGCATCAAAGGTGAGGTTTGTTCTGAATGAAACAAAACATGTTTGTTGGCTTGTCCTCGAATTTGGGAAAGGGGAATCTTTACAACAACCTGGACCGCTCTGGTGAATTAGCATTTTAAAACCCAGATCTCATTTGTACAGTAAATGTTCTGATTTAGAAAGCGATGTACCCTGTAATTTTCAACACACTCTCTGCCTTGTCTCACGTGTACCTTTGAATGGGTACGTTTAGTATGTGTAATTATCACTGTGCTCAATTGATGTACTGATATATATATATATATATATATATGTGTGTGTGTGTGTGTGTGTATATATATATGTAGCCTATATTTTTATCCAAATATGGCCTATTTTGTAACCCAGGTTATTGGTTATGTTTTTTACAACACTGTTTTTTAGCCCCAGTATCATGCACTGGTCACTCTAACGCAGTTTTTCGGTTAACTAATATTGACCCAGCATATTGAGACAAGCTAGGACTGGACAGCAAAACAAAACACAAATCAAGTTGTTTTAAACCCTGCAAGTTAAAAGTTTAGGTGGCTTAGAGTTCTTAGAAATTGTTTAATCTCACAGTTAAGATGTCGGAATTTATGACACAGAGCCCAATACATTTGTGGCTGCCTAAAGGCAAAACAAACATGTTGCTTTTCCCTATTTTCTTTTCAGAATTGCACTCAAGTTTGCTTTAAGATCACATTTTAAATTCAAGACATTTCTGCATGACATTAAGGCAAGTAAAAGGATTTGCAGGTGCCAACCACAAACACGGAGGACTTAATGTGTTGGTGCATGCCTCACTGCCTCTCTAACCGCCAGTGTGAACACAGCATAAACATAGGCGGCCATTTAAAGAGCCGCAGGCCCGTAAGGAGCAGGCGATGAATGAAGAGATTCAGAGAGGACTTCAGAGGCCTTCGCTGGTCGACCAGCCGCTGCCTTAAAACCTGCTGTGTTTTTGTATGCAGATTCCCCTTGTCAGAATTCATTTATTCAAAGGGGTCTATCTGAGAGCACACGTTATGAGACAAAAATAGTCGCATTCACGTTCGTCTCAAAAAAACATTTGGAATGCTAATGCCATGAGAACATGCCGTTTATATGGCCGTGTTTGTGTAAGAATCTGATCCAGCGCTCCTCGACTCTCTGGCCTGGAGGCACAGTTCACATAGACAGGAGAGCACTGATACCACTTGCAGAGTTCAATAGACTAAATTTGTGCTGGAAACACTTTTTTTGTTGCAGGAAACATTTAGCACTGGCACTCGCTCTATGTAGCCGTTTGATTCAATCGCAAAAGCAAGAGAAAAAAAAATCAATATTTTTTAAAAGGTCTTTAGATCATTTTGGTCATAGAACTGCACCTTAGTTTATCAAAATAGATGTCCAGGGTGATGATTGCAAAATTGCTATCCCTAACTAAGATACGATAAATCTCCAGTGTTTCACAATAGATTAAGCCACAGCGTCACAATTTCGGTCTGTGTTTTTCATGGATCTCTGTGCCCATCTCCCTCTCTCTCTCCCCCTCAGCACTCTTAGGCTCTGCACAGGTGGTAGAAGCTTCCCCGGTAGTGTCTTTCTCGCTTCTTTTTGTTCCCCTCCAATTGCTCTGATCGGGAGCTGTTGATGGTGATGACAGTGCTGGCTGTCCATTGATTTGCTGTGCCCCCCTGGTTGTGAGTTCACAGCAGATGACACTCTTCCTTGGGCTTTAATTAGAGCTGCCCCCATCTTCTCTTCTTTCTGCCCTGGATGTGGTTCGGCAGATGAACACAAAAAGCTCCCACAAACAAAACTCCCTGCTAGGAAATAGCCAGCACCAGCCCTGCTGTGGTTAGCATTTAGTGCCTTGGCCACAAACCTGTTCGAGCGAGATAGAGGTTATTTTCTGTGGGTAGATGCTTGCCCTTTTAATCAAGATTTATTTTTTTTTAATAGCCCTTCATGTGAACTGGAGTGCACAATTAGAAATAGATGGCACTGTACTTTTTATTAAACAGATCCTCAGGTGTACTGGTGGAAAAAAGAGAACTGCAATCTAACTGGAAGGAAGGCACATTTTGTTGATCCTTATATCGCCCATGTGGCTTTGTCCTACCCCCTGCTCTGCCATAAGATACTGAAGCCCTAACTTACCATCTGTCCTGGACGTGAGCCACTCCAAACCTGAGCGGGAGAGCGGTGGAGGAGAGAGTGGACAGACAATCCGTGGTCTGGTCAGGGGCTATTATCTCAGTGGTCACGGGTCCTTGCACATATTTCATGGTTGCTCCCAGGGTGTCTTCTCACAGCTATTAGCACACTGTATTCATTTTGGGCCCTTGTGGGTCACTTGTGGGCTGCATAACGCTCTTTCACAGCTAAAAGACAAATGATATAAGAAACACGAGAGATGAGAGCTGAAGGGGTCACCATGATAAACAGGCCATTCTGCTGCATTTGGCTCACAGAATATATATCAGCTGTCTCCCCGCTTCTTTTTCTCATACACTCGGTGATGGGGTGGTTACTCAACAACCAAAATGAAGACACATTAACTGTTTTGTTTTTTCACAAAATTAATTTCTTAGTTAGGAAAAGTCAGATGGTAGAAAAATTCGAAGGTAGAAATAAGAAGGTAGAAAAGATTAGGGGACAATCCTTTTGATCTATTGTTCTGTATTTCACCTTTATTTTTAAATACAGTGCATTGCAAACATACTTATACTTCTATTTTGTCAAATTATGAGCACAAGCTTCAATGTAATTAATTTGGATTAATTCTATGGAAGTGAAACATGGTTTTACAGTTTTCTTCAAGTCGGAAAGTTGTGGTGAGTGATATTGTTTAATTCCTTTTTCTTTGTTACCTTAAGCAGACAGGCCAAGGATAAAATTGAGAAGTGGGGTTAGGGATATAAAACAATATCCTAAACTTTGAATGTCTCACAGAGCACCTTTTCAATAACTAATACAATTGTAGGCTGGCAGAGTGGTCAAGGAGATCATTACTGTATCAGAGGAACTGTCAAGAGGCCCATGGTAACTCTGGAGGAGCTGCAGAGTTGAGGTAGTAAAATCTGTTGACAGGACAACAATTAGTTGTGCCACACTTTAAACTGGCATTTATGGAAGACTGGCAACAAGTCCTGTTTTAGGACAGAGCAAACAAAATGAAGAAGGTACTCTCATCAGATGAGACCACAATAGAACCTTTTGAGACTTAACTCTAAGCATCAGTCTTAAAATATTCTCTCCTCTGTGAAACATTATGGTGGCAGCTTTATGCTGTAGGAATGCTTTCGTAAATGTGGAACAGGGAAAATGGATGTAACTAATTATAGGGAAAAAAATACTGTTCGAGGCAGCAAAACATTTGAAACTGTAGCAAAGGTTCACCTTCCAGCAAGCCAGTGACCCTAAACAAATAACCAGACCTACACTAGAGTACCGGAAGATTTAATCAAAGCAAATTCATCTTTCACAGTAGCATAGTCAAAGACTAAACTTAAATCCAGCTGAGAAACTGTGTCAAGACTGGTAGAGACTTTCAGCTGTAATCTCAGTAAAAGGTGGTTGTAGATGCGGTAGGAGCATGTTATTTCAGACGTTGCTGAATATCATGCAATCACACTTTTCCTTTTTCTACTTGTAAAAAGTAAAGCGTGGTTGTGTTAGTGTCCTAGATTGTCTATCATGTTTGGAGTCAGCTAGTTGTAATTAGTTCGCTTAAATTTCTAATTCAGAAATGAAGTCTTTTCTTTAGCGTATTAGCGCCTTTCAAAATATCCTGCTAAATATACTAATAATTATAACGGTCCCTCAGATGCAGGACTACCAGATTTAAATATAGTTTTTATCCCTGGGCAGTTAGAGCACTAAACTCCGTATTATGAATTTACTGTTTTAAATCTGAGGACTTTTTATTTTAGAGTATGTATGTGTATGTATATGTATATATATATATGTGTATGTATGTGTATGTATATGTATATATATATGTATGTGGATATATATATATGTATATGTGTGTGTATGTATATATATATATATATATATATATATATATATATATATATATATATATATATATATATATATATATATATATATATATATATATTTATTATTATTATTATTTTTTTTTTCAACAAATGACTTGTTTTAAATGTAAATGCACCTTACTGTGACAGCTGTCCTTTTTTTATCTAGTCATGCCTTTGGCATGATGACAATAAAGAATTCAATCAATTCAATCAATCAAACTATAAGCCAGAAATAAAACCTTAAAGCTAATTCATTCATTCCTTCATTAAAACAGGAGTTACTGTTGGTCCTGACAGTAATCAAAAGAAACTAAGACCCACTTAAACATCTTAATTCTCTCACCACTTTCAATGTGTTCCAAAGATTAATACAAACTTACACAAATAGATCTAAAAACATGTGTCCACATGTTCGGATTCTGAAACACACATGCTTGACTGCATGCTTACAGACAGGCACATAATCAATGCAGTCTTATAGCAGAGCTGACCAGTGGGGGGGCATGACCTACCAGGTGACCCATGCATATCTCCACTAGTGCCAGTGCTTGCCTGTGACTGTGTGCGTGTCTATTAGTGTAAAAGTCAGCTGTTCATCCAAGCGAGCACTGTATATTTCAGTTTTAAAGCTCATAGGTGCGCTCCCAGACAATGCATAGTAAAATAACATCATGGCGTTAATGTGGCGTTTAGTTTTCATAACCCTTTTTGTTTCACACACAGAGTCATCCTGCCAACTCTCCACAATCCTGCATCATACCTTCACGCTGGAGTCAAAGTTTAGAGTTTAGACATCCTGATGACATTAGTGGAGAACAAAGTGGAAGCCCAGTCATAAAGCCAATCATGGGTGTCCTCGTTGTGTCTCATAAATCTTCCACTTTGTAGGGTTACTGGGAGGTCTGGGAAGTAGAGATTTCCCACCCATTATTTTCAGGAAACCTCAGACAACCTCCCCCTGAACCCAGGTCGTAGAGGGTTGTGACCTTGGGACGATCATCATTGTTGTTTCAGTAACTATGGCAATCAGGCTCCTCAGCACTGGTAGGCTCACACTCTACGTTGTACAAAGATGCGAATCAGTTATAATACAAAGTACACCATATTAGTCTCCTTTCAGCTAAGTATTCATTGTTATGGTGAAGTTCTGTTCAGATTTTGCAGTCAAGATCTTTTGATCCATACAGTACTTTTCACACTTTGTATTATTTTGTAGCTTTCAATGCTGATACCAGTTCTTCTCCAAGTCAAGTCTGTAGTTTCTAAGTTTGTAAAAGAAAGGTTTTTGATTGGCTGTACCCCCAAGAATGGAGATAAGGAGGACTGCAGATATTAGCTTCTGTAGTAGTGTTGAGATGGTTTCCGCTGTGTGTATTAATGAATATTAAGGCATATTTAGCATTTCAACTATTAAAATAGACAGGTATAAGACTTTTTAGAGTGAGTCCCAAGTATTTGCAGATTTCTGCTTTTCAAGGCCAGCTGTGGTCCCTATCCCCTGTGAACACTGGGGGTCCACTGTATTGGACTTTACTGAATACCTATTCTTAAAAGCTAGCGATATTGACTTTATCTAAGTTAATTATATGTTTGATTTCATTGTATATTAACTGCATTTTAAAATTATTTTAATAAACTATATTTATTTACTATGTTTTGTTGTTGTGAATTATGATCTTTGATACCAGTAAGTAGATTTTTGCCTAATTTAATTTTTTCATTTACACTCAACAAAAATATAAACGCAACACCTTTGTTTCTGCTCCCATTTTTCATGAGATGGACTTAAAGATCTAAAATTCATTCCAGATACACAATATTACCATTTCTCTCAAACATTGTTCACAAATCAGTCTAAATGTGTGATAGTGAGCACTTCTGCTTTGCTGAGATAATCCATCCCACCTCACAGGTGTGCCACATCAAGATGCTGATCTGACATCATGATTAGTGCACAGGTGTACCTTATACTGCCCACAATAAAAGGCCACCCTGGAATGTGCAGTTTTTTGCTTTATTGGGGGTCTGGGGACTCAGAACCGGTCAGTATCTGGTGTGACCACCATTTGCCTCATGCAGTCCAACACATCTTCTTCGCATAGAGTTTATCAGATTGTCAATTGTGGCCTGGGGAATGTTGGTCCACTCCTCTTCAATGGCTGTGCGAAGTTGTTGGATATTAGTGGGAACTGTTACACGCTGTCGTCTACGCCGGTAGAGCACATCCCAAACATGCTCAGTGGGTGACATGTCCGGTGAGTATGCTGGCCATGCAAGAACTGGGAGATTTTCAGCTTCCAAGAATTGTGTACAGATCCGTGCAACATGGGGCCGTGCATTATCTTGCTGAAACATGAGGTGATGTTCATGGATGTATGGCACAAAAATGGGCCTCAGGATCTCATCACGGTATCTCTGTGCATTCAAAATGCCATCAATAAAATGCACCTGTGTTCTTCGTCCATAACAGATGCCTGCCCATTCCATAACCCCACCACCACCATGGGCCACTCGATCCACAACATTGACATCAGCAAAGCGCTCACCCACACAACGCCACACACGCTGTCTGCCATCTGCCCTGAACAATGTAAACCGAGATTCATCCGTGAAGAGAACACCTCTCCAACGTGCCAGACGCCATCGAATGTGAGCATTTGCCCACTCAAGTCTGTTACGGCAACGAGCTGGAGTCAGGTCAAGACCCCGATGAGGACGACGAGCATGCAGTTGAGCTTCCCTGAGACGGTTTCTGACAGTTTGTGCAGAAATTGGTTGGTTATGCAAACCAATTGTTTCAGCAGCTGTCTGAGTGGCTGGTCTCAGACGATCTTGGAGGTGAACCTCCTGGATGTGGAGGTCCTGGGCTGGTGTGGTTACACGTGGTCTGCGGTTGTGAGGCTGGTTGGATGTACTGCCATATTCTCTTAAACGCCTTTGGAGACGGCTTATGGCAGAGAAATGAACATTCAATGCACGAGCAACAGATCTGGTTGACATTCCTGCTGTCAGCATGCCAATTGCACGCTCCCTCAATGCTTGTGGCATCTGTGGCATTTTGCTGTGAGACAAAACTGCACATTCCAGGGTGGCCTTTTATTGTGGGCAGTATAAGGTACACCTGTGCACTAATCATGATGTCAGATCAGCATCTTGATGTGGCACACCTGTGAGGTGGGATGGATTATCTCAGCAAAGCAGAAGTGCTCACTATCACACATTTAGACTGATTTGTGAACAATGTTTGAGAGAAATGGTAATATTGTGTATCTGGAATGAATTTTAGATCTTTAAGTCCATCTCATGAAAAATGGGAGCAGAAACAAAGGTGTTGCGTTTATATTTTTGTTGAGTGTACTTAGGGTGACCATATTTTAAATGCAAGAAGACTTTTGATATTTAACGTTTTTTTCTCTATGTGGTTGGATCCATAAAAAAAGGAAAAGTGGACATGTCCTCTCAAAAGAATACGTTTGATCACCCTAATTTACCTAGATTTGTTGCAAGGTGTAATTTTGCCCCTTCGGCATTTCATACATTGTCGTTTTTTGTAGCTCTGCACCCAGTCTTTTTTCCAAGTACAAAATAGTGCATCTATAGCAGCGCATCTCATTCTTTCAATGCGCCAATTTGTAGCCACTAGGCAGACATTTCTTACCCCATTTAAAAGGTGGCAATTTAAAATGATTTTTTATATTCTACTCATAAGCTACTTAACCTACTAAAATTGAATTCAAATATATGTGCACTATGAACATTTTTATGTCTATTTCTTGCAATACTTCACAATGAAAAATAAACCTGTAGTCCATAGTTTAAATATATGGGTAAACATTTGCTTGATTATAGAATGATTACAAAATGGGGATGCTTTAGAATGAAATGGGGTTGTAAATTGGCAGAAAAACAAATTCATCCAATGCTGTTTTTATGCTTAATGAGTGAATAATAATAATAATAATAAATAAATAAATAAATAAATAAATAAATAAATAAATAAATAAATAAATAAATAAACGAAATACGTTTTTTTGTGCTTGTATTTTTTTGTTGCAAATTTTATTATCATGAACCTCCAAGTCACCATTCCTGGCACCTTGACAAGTTTAAAATATATTTCCAAAGGGATGGAAGCAAACTATCTCTGTCTCAGTTGACAGCAGAGCTCCAACAGCAGTCTGGTAGTGGAGGAATAAGCCCCCTCACAGAACATTGAAAGGTTTTCTGAGTCTCCTGAGGCATGTTGCTACCCTGAGATGATTAGCAGGCTTCAAACAAGTGGTCCTCAGGGCCAGATGGGCTTTCTTAGTGTGACAGTCTCTAACTACTAACCCTGAAGGAAAAAAAATGGCAGGAACTAAAGATTAACCATGTTGTGTCAGTCTTCATAGTTAAATTTAGCATGTACTCCATTTTTTTTCAGTGTACATCATTCATCTTCGCAGAAATATCCAAAGCAAAACACAGTGTACGTACGTGCACCTTTTACCTCTAACACCTTAAAAAGTTTCCCCCAATCTATTAAAGCCTCTTTTTATGACTTCTGTTCCACTTCTAGTTCCTGTAACAGCCATGTAGGCCATGCCAAATGTGCCCAGAAATAAGCTGGGCCTCCCCACTGTCTCTGAGATTGCCCACCCAGGTGTCTGGCACACGCCACAGTGAGCAGGAGGCCCTCTGGATTACAGTAATACACAGGATCTCATAATGGAAAGCTGCCGTGCACATTTCCCTCTCTCCGCCCCCATTGTCCACACTACCAACTGCACAATCAGGATATGAGAGTGTGTTTGCACTCGTTAGCATCTCTGGATTTGTCGGTGCCCCACTTCACCTTTTGAACTGATCCTTACTGCTTCTCGGCTTCAGTGTGGGTAAACGTATTTTAAAACATGATTTTAAAACAAAGAAAACTGAGATCCTACAATAAAATACCAACAAAAGAAACTAGCTTCAAATATGCTTGAACCCTGACAAATGACTATCTTGATTTATTGGGGGCAGATGAAGTCATGGGTCATAAGGAAACAATGACAACAACAAACATAACCCGAGATACTACATAAACAGGACCTACCACATGTTAGACAAACTTTGCCACTTTCCCCGTCACTCTGTAATCACCAGAAGCTGTAATTAATGGGCGGGTTGACCTACAGTTTAGGCCAGAGGGGAGGAAATCCAGACAAAGTTGAAAGCCATTATGGGGAAAGGGCAGCTAAGTGGAAAGTAGTCAGAGATGTAGAGGAGACGTTTTTTTGTCAGGCTTTCCTGGGTGACTAACAAAGGCGCAGGTGGGCCAAAGAGAGCAGAGGCGTGTTCTACTGCAAGTTTAGACCACCAGGTTACCACAGACTGTACATAATTACACCACAGAGGTCATTTACTTCTCTAAGTGGCTTGCTTACCAGCCCCTTCGGTGAGTGCACGCTAATCAGGCTAGTGCTTCAAACAATAGGGCCATGTGTGCATCTGGGTGTTGTGGGAGGAGCAGAGGTAACAAGAAGACCACCACAGATCAACATGGACAAGATGTTTCAAAAGAGCACAAAAAAAAAACCAGCTCTGAAAAGGGGGTAACGCGAGGAGAGTCCAGATTCAGACAGACGGATGGGGAAAAGTCCACTGAAGTTGCAGGGAGGCACGTCTTCAAGCCTATATTTATCCAGGAGTTTCAAGGGGGAAAAGGCGGATACAGTGACACGGCTGTAAAGCAGATGCTTTCTCAAAAAGGGATAAGAGGATTGGCAAACTATAATGAACAACAGGTCTAAAACATAACACTTCACCTTGATTAGCTCTTTACAAGTAAATAAAGACAGCAGTGACAAAAACTGTCTATGGTTTCATTTGCAGTGTGTTGCAAAGGTGTTGATACTCCTTGACATTTTTCTTATTTTATCTCATTACAACCAGAAACAATGTGTTTTTTGGGGGATTATATGCGCTTGACTAGCTCAAAGTGTGATCTAAAAGGAAAAGGTGACATGGGTTCAAATATTTTAATACGCATTTGTATCCAACCCCCTTCACTCGGATATCCTTAAGTAAAACCCAGTGAGACCAGTTGCCATCAGAGGTCACCAAATTAGTAAATGGAGTCCATCTGTGTGTAATTCATCCATATGTACATTACTTCCACATTATTCCAAAATGGATAATGTTTCATTTCCCTCAAAACGCTACACACAATACCCCATAATGTCAAAATAAAAAAACAAACTATCTGAAAATTCTCCAGCATATCCAGAAAAGTATTCAGAGCTTTAGTTGAAGACTTTGTTAAAAGACCTTGGGCAGCAGTAAAAGCTTGAAGTCATCTTGAGTCTGCCTCTACAAGCTTGGCACTCCTAGTTGTTTATATTTTCTACTGTTCTTTCATGAAGGTCACAATGGGAAACAGCATTTTTTTTAGATCTTTCCATATATTGTATGTTCAATTGGATTTAAATGCAGTTCCTAGTTGGGCCAATCAAAATCTTTCACAGGCCGCTCCTGATATCACCACCATTATTGCATTATGTTTGTTTTGTGCTTCAAGTCATTGTCATGTTGAAAGAGGAATCGTCTTTTTATTCTGATGTCAAGAGCTCTCTGGAGCAGGATTTCTTTAATCTCTCTCCAATTGACTGCTGTCCTCTTAGACTCTCTGTAGATTTGATAAGACCAACAAATTTTACAATGTGTGAGGCGTATTTCTTTTGGAGTATTGTGATTTTAAAGTGGAAGTAAAATAAACTTTAACCCATTTTTAGTGAGGCACCGTGACTACTTTCCAGATGCACTGTAAATCCAGCCATTCTTTAAAGGACTATAAGGCCTTGAGAGGATTAATCAGAAAATAAGTCAACAGGTCCATGATAACTCTGGAGAAGCTGCAGAGATCCACAGCTCAGGTGGAATTATCTGTTTACAAAACAACTCTCATACATACACTCCGCAGTTCTGGCCTTAATGGAAAAGTAGAAAACAGAAAGCCATTTTTCCAAGAGAGTCCTGTTCATAATTTGCTACAATCCATGTAAGTGACACTGGAGACCTGAGAAAAAAAAGTGCTGGGTCAGCACAAATTTGGCGGAAAGCTTACTTCAAGTCATCATGAACAGACCAGCCCCGTTCTCAAACTAGGTGATGGCAGCATCATGCTGTGGGGATGTTTTTCTTTAGCAGAGATGGGAAAGCTGAAGAATGCAGGCTAATCATGAAAGCAAACCTGTTAAAGGCTGGTTCAACATCATGTAGGATACGTCCTAAACAAACAGCCTGAACTAAAATGGGATGGTCTAGATCAGAGTATAATCACTGATAATTTGTTGCGAGACTTAGAAACTGCTATCTACAGATTCTCCTCATCCAGTAAGACTCAGCTTGAGCTATTTTGCAATGAACTGAAAAGTAAATCTCTCTAGATGTGCCAAACTGGTAGAGGGACATCCCAAAACAGCTGTTTGAAGAGTTAACTCACCAATGACAAAACAAAAGCATGTTAGGTCTTTTCTGGGTTTAATTTGTAGAAAAATTTTAAGAAATATTTTTGTATTTTCTTTGTAGACTGGGACATTTTGCACAAATCCAATTGAAATACATTCAGGCTTGGTATTGCAAACTGGACAAATGTGAAAAAGTATAAAGGGATAAGAATACCATTGCACGGGACTGTACATTGAAATGTGATGCTAACAGTTTACAGCTAAAAATAAACAAAACAAATTAAAAAAAATTTTGATTGCACTACTACTGCGATAGAACTGTTTCAAAAGAGTTTCGGCAGTTCTCATTTTTGATATATGTATTGCTAACAAGCCAATCAGTTGACCCTGCCAACAGTAGCTGTGGAAGTACAGAGAGCCATTAAAAGCCTGGCCCCAGCAACAAAAACAAAACGTATCCACCTGAGACCACAGAGGGACAGGATGCAGGCTACTTATAGCAACCCAAAACCAAACCGCATGAATAGCAGGAAAAACGGCTCAGTACGGGAGCTGCGCCGAGCTGTTTGAAGTGCGCCACCTCTAAACTATTCTGAAAAGCCACCCCTGCATCTTTGAAGACGGGTCTTCCTCCACGGTCTCGTGTCCTGTTGTGGATGAATTGTTTCCTTTTTCACTTTGTCTCTATTTTCCTGCAGAAACTGACACTGTTTTATTGTTCTCCCGAGCCAAAACCCTCTCCTCTTTTGAGCTTGACGGAGAAGACCTCTCGCTGCTCTCCCTGGTAAGAGATGGACAGTAAGGCACTCACAAGTGACGCAGGGGTGGCCATCCTCAAGAATCAGCAGAAGGATAACCCCCCGCTTATCATTACCGTTTCCTCTGTCCATAAGGTTATGTGACCTTGCAGTGCCCTTTGCCTGAGAATGGACTGTTAGTGTAATTTATCACTCAAAGCTGCGTGATGTCATTACACAAACCTGACACCAGAATGGGGAAAAGAGTGACATCTTTTGTTGTCTTTGGTGGGATTTTAATGGTTGACCTTGTAAATGCAACAGATTTATGGCGTTTCCAGGGAGGAAGAATACCCCCCTGCGTTTCTGCAGAGAAAAACAACAATGCATATAGTAAAAAAAAATGTAAAGTGCAACATTTAGACTTAAACTGCGAGGTGGACATCAATGTGTATGATTTTTGACCCTGATGCCACACATCAGATTTACAGCATTGCAAACAAAAATGGGCCTGAAATGAAACACAATATAAATGTTTCTGCTGTTACAGGTCAATGTATCACATTACATACCTCCTGTAGGTTGTATGAAGTTCATGTTGCAAGCCTTACAAGAATATGTATATATAAAATAGTTTTAGCTCTGAGGACTGTAACCGAGTATTATCTGTGCAGTCTCAGATAAAGCTGCAGTATATGTGCATCTTTTGACTCCTGTGGAGAACAAGAGCTGACTTTAACACTCAATATCATGGACTCTAACTGCACTTACAGAATGTTTGGTTTTCTCCTGTGGAACACGTTTTTTTCAAAATCATTCTGTACACTATGAAGTTCTCATTCTTAAACATAAAGCTGGTTGAATTTGGAGAATTCTCGTAGATAGTCCTTAAAATTAGTGTAAGATGTCAAGGATTTCACAAAAATACTATCTACAGTAGTGCATGTGATTGTTTTATTATATGTCATCACTGTCTTCATATAATATTAGATTTGGGGAAGAAGTGGTTCTATCTCACCTTTGGCAACTACATTGTTTACATAGTAGACATAGATGTTTGATTAGTCAATTTCATTTGTTCCTTTAACCCTTAGAAACCCGTCACACCACTTCCCCTCATTTGATAGATTTGATAGATACTGATTGGCACTTCTTTCTATTGCATTTTGAAGCTAAAAATGCAGTAACATAGTAATCAAAGCATAAATATATTTGTATTTATTTTTTACACAACAACTGCTAATACAGTTAATATTTATACTATTATTTAATAAACATGTAGAACATACATGTAAACTCTGCTTTAATGCACTCTGAAACATAGATTTTATTTATTGGGAGAGATAAAAAAAGTAATAGCCTCCTACAACTGGTTGTCTAATGGTGGTGTCAGCCAACGCATTGTGATTAATGAGTCTTTTACATCACTGTGGAGGAATTTGTACCCAGTTTCCTTTGCAGAATAGTTTTATTTAGCCCACACCGGATTATTTGTGAGCATAAATGGCCTTTTTTTGCATAACAACATAGAATCTGAATTGGATTTAAGTTCAAACTTTGACTTGGCCACTGCAAAACCAGCATTTATTTTTTTTATTTTTCAGATCTGCACTTTGTGTGCTTTGTAGCATTGTCCAGCTGCATAACCCAGGTGAGTCTGAGCTTAACATCACAAGCTGAGAGCTGAGAGCAAACATGTTTTGCTTTTATCAACTATGCCATAAAGCATATATGATTTGGAAATATTGGAAATATCAGTTGAAAGACTTTAAACCAAGGTAAGGAATATCTGCAACATAGAAAACAGACAGAGACTGTTGTAGTCTTTTGTCATTGTTTTCTTTAAACTATCACCGCTTTCCTGATAAAGTCTTTTAATTTTGTAGATATACTGTAAATACAACCCGAGTTATTCATTCATTACAATTTAAAAATACTTTATCAATCCCAAAGGGAAATTAAATGTTGTAAATCATTTCATCCAAAGTTCTTCGGTGAGATGTTGTAGATGCTCATGGCTGTGGGCAGGAAGGATCTACTGTAGCAGTCTGTATTACAGCAAGATTGGAGAAGCGTTCAACTGAAGACACTGTTGTTGTAAAGCAATCTCATAAAGAGGGTGCTCGGGGTTGTTCACAATTTTCTTGATTTTATGAAGAATCCTTCCTTGCATTATTATCTACAGTGGTTCCACAGTAGTCCTTGGGACAGAACCAGCATTCTTTATCAGGTTTTGAGCCTTTTTAAGTCCCTTGCTCTGATGCTGCTACCCCAACAGATGATGGTAGAATAGATTCTCTCCACAATAGACTGTTGAATAGCTGCAGCATCTTGCTGGAAAGACTGAAGGACCTAAGCTTCCTAGAAGTAAAGTCTGCTCTATCCCTTACGCCTGATTTACACCGGGTGCAGTATGGATGCAGTCCGGTCTCCATATGGCGTCTGTATGGACTGCAATTCACACTGACTGCAATGAATGTTTAGCAACAATTTGCAAAACATTGACAGAATCTCACATAATATGTTTAAAGAAATACTTGTAAAAATAACATGAACTATCATACACTGTCATCTGATAACCCTGTCAAATATAATAAAAGAAAAAGCCGGAAAAAGAATGCAACACAGGTTTTATTTAGAAATATACCAGATGCACCTCCCTGGCTCACATCTCCCCTCCTATTTTGGCGCATGCAATTTCTTTAACTTCATGGAAATCCTCATCTGCAACAGAGCCGGTGAGAATGCTCTGACTGGACTCAATGTTTTTCGTCTGTACAGAAGCCTTACAGCGTCCACACCTCATCCATTCCCCACCCGGTGTGAATCAGGCGTTACACGGCTTCACTGTTGCTTCTTCAGTTCACTCTGTTGTCCAGGTGAACACGAATGTATTTCTAATTCTCTACCACCTCTACTACTACTACCATGATGAAAATATTGTTTGACACACAGTTCTGTGTATGGACCTCACTATGATTGACACTGCCCATCTGCTTTTTTAAAAATGGTAAATGACCTGTACTTGTATAGCGCTTCATGATGACCCGAAAGCGCTTCCCACTACATTCAGTCATTCACCCATTCAAGCACACATGATGGTAAGCTACATTGTAGCCACACACTGACAGAAGCAAGGCTGCGGTACACACTGGCGCCACCGGGCCCTCTGACAACCACCACTAGACAAGGCGGGTGAAATGTCTTGCCCAAGGACACAATGTTGTTTTCTTACATTTTGAGAGATGCCAGTCTTGTTTTTTATCATGTACAAAAATCTTTAAAGACCAACTCACTCCCCTACCAGAGTCTTACTCCACTTACATTTCCGGTTTTAAAAATGCGGCAAAAATGAAAAATGCCTGGCGGACCAAGGGGGGAGAGGGCTAGGCGGCGTCAACACTTCCTTGCTATTCCAACTCCAACTCGCTCCAGAGGTGCGGCCGAGAGTGGGCTTATTTTATACTCCACAGCGGCAGGATAGCTGACGTCGGCCAGTCATCCATAGTGGCTAAGCAAGTAGCAATTCCCAATTCCAATTCAAGTGCAGTGTAAAGTTTTTACCTGCAGAGGGGGCCACACTGGCGTTTTTAATAATTAATAATAATTATTAATATTTTTAATAAAATGTACTAAAATAATGAAAATAATGACTAGATATATAGACAGCACTATTAGACACAATCATACAATGGGATTTCCTGGATTTTTTTTTCACATTCTGTCTTTCACATTTGAACCTATGATAAAAATTACAGACTTCTCTCATCTTTTTAGAGAGCAACTCACCCCCCTACCGGAGTCTAACTCCGCCCACATTTCCAGTTTAAAAAATGCACCAAAAGGAGGCCTTGCCTGGCGGACCGAGAGACGGTGGGGGGAGAGGGCTGGGCGGCATCAACACTTCATTGCTATTCCAACTCCAACTCGCTACGGACGCTACGGACGGGGCGCACGCAGGGTTGGGGAGGATCTGGCTGGAATAATGTGATTCTTCCATGCGCTATGTCCAGCCGGAGAAACCCGTGTGAAAAAAAGGGCCTGCCCACTCCCCAAGCATGAAGGAGGCTTGGGTTTCTGTGAAGGGCCCCTCCCAGGGCCGGCACAGAGGGAGAGTGGAACCCCAGGACCTGAACTAAGGAGCACTGGGTGATAAATAATGGGAAAAAATCGTGGGATAAAAAAAAAAAAAAATACCCGATTCAAATTCAAGTGCAGTGTAGAGTATTAACCTCAAGAAGGCGCCACACTGAAGATTTTGGGTATACATACCAAAAATAATTACCAAATGTCAAATAATAATTGACATTTAGAGACTAATTAATACAGTTTATCAGCAAAAAAAAGTTTTTTGGGGGGTGAGATACACTTTAAGTTAAATCTAAATATGCCAGTATTATGAATAATTTGGGAGTTAAATCGTAGAATTAACACAAATTTATGTGTAGTTAATTTTTTGTTTAGTTTATTTCCACCTAGTCCTGATAGATACATAAAATAATAGATGTATGTGATGTAGGAAATGTTTTGTTTTCCACGTTTTTTTGTCATGTATCATTTTTGAAAGCCGAATGAAGCTGAATGAATACAAGACTGTTTCAAAGGTAGTCCACATTTTGATGCTGGGTCTTTTTCTGCCTCCCCTGCATAGCATCTGGCTATTTCAAAAAACCTTGACGTGAAACCCTCTCCATAGAGATTTTTTTTTCTGTTTGTGGGACAGCAAACTGACATTCACATAAATTAGCAGGGCCAAACTGGAGAGCTTTAACTAATGGAGTATTTCTTGTTGTAATGACAAGATAGGAGAATAATGGAGTGTTAGTTTGCTTCATAATAACGCTTGATATCCAGGGAAGTGCAGATAGGCACATTAGAAGTCAAAGACTGTTCCAGAATAATAGGAAGGCTCAGAGATAATGTACTCTCACGGGGGGGGCTGCTGCATTAGCAACAGCGCAGCATGGCTCGGCTTGCACATGTGCCAATGACGCATTAAATCCTTCAATGACAAAAGATACATGAAAGGTATATCTGTAGGCACACTGATTCATGGCTATTAATCATCAGACACCGTACTGTACATATTTCTGTAACAAAGAGATTGTTAACGTTGGCAGTTAATGGCACAGAGCACATGAGAACAAGAAAGACATATATTTTTGGAATATCATATGTGAAGATCCATAATTTGGAATAGCAATACCAAAGTCCTGTGGATTTTCCTAATTAAAACTAGGGTCTTTGTCATATAGGATAAAAAAAAAGCAAACAATAGAAACTATTGCGCTACATTTAAAATGCATATTTATTAAATGGAGTTCCACATACAAGAATCAAAAATCTGTAATGAGATCACACTGAAGAAAAAGATGCGAGACACAAATGGTACAAACAAGTACAGATGACATTAATTTCTGCTCAAATGAGCACAGTAGGAGGACACACAAGGTATTTAGCACCATTTTTTATGTCTTCTCATGGTGTTTGTCAACTCGCAGCATTTCAGTGTATTCAACCTCCATCCTTTCTAATGGCAGAAATTGCAGGAGAGTGTAATAGCCCCCCCCACTCCCTTACTTCATTAGATATTAATTTATTCATTACATGTTAACTCTGTGAGACCTTGGAAGGAGACACCAGGTGACTCTTCTTCATTTGGTCCCCACTGCTCTCTGGGCCCAGGAAAAACCGCAGTAATGCCACGCAGTTGGGGAAGCACTGAGCAAATTATTCAGCTCCATGGAGAGGGACTCTTTGTGGTAAACACACGGTGGGACATTTGTGCTGTCATAATTAAATCTGTGAATCCGTAAGACCAGGGTGCCTTTATTTTGGGTACACAGACAAACATGCTGTGTGGGAAACACAATCAAGTTGAAGCCTATTGTTTTATCTTAGAGTTGTAACTAATCACAAAATGACTTTCATTTGTAATGTGTTTTCTCAGTTTTAGTTTGTCTTAAATAGGGTGTATCAAGACACTTCTAAAAACACCATAAGATTATCATTATAACAAGTATAAGTTGTTAATATGAGTACCAGGTATAAGATTGATGCTGTATTGTATGTATTTGTATTTGAAACTCTTGCTTTGAAGTAAAAAGGAAGTAGTTCTTAATTTAACTTCCTGTGTTCACTAATAAAGACTACTTGTAGGAGTGGTAAACATTAAATCACAAAAACACAGAAAAATCCCCTTAAATTTAAAGGTGGAGCTCATTTAGAAACAGTTTAATACTTGTTCTTTTTTAAATACAATCGGTCTCTCTGAGTTGCATATGCATGCTGCACATTAATATTTTCTCCAACACCCATTGCCTGCATTAGCCATGGAGAGGAAATAGATGGTAAAAACAAGCGAGACAGAAAAAGCCTGTCCCTTCTACATCATAGAGAAAATTGCCTATGGGCTGCACAGTGGCACAGTTGGTAGCACTGTTGCAGCAAGAAGGTCCTGGGTTCGAATCCCGGCCTGGGGTCTTTCTGTATGGAGTTTGCATATTCTCCCTGTGCATGCGTGGGTTCTCTCCGGGTACTCTGGCTTCCTCCCACAGTCCAAAAACATGATTGTTAGGTGAATTGGTCTCTCTAAATTGCCCTTAGATATGAGTGTGTGCGTGCATGGTTGTTTGTCCTGTATGTCTCTGTGTTGCCCTGCGATGGACTGGCGACCTGTCAAGGGTGTACCCCGCCTCTTGTCCTGTTACTGCTGGAGATAGGCACCAGCTCCCTCCGAAACCCTGCATTGGATGGACAGGCACAGAAAATGGATGAATGGTCTTGCCTACCTTGGGTTGCGACCACCCATGGGAAGGTTGCAATGATTTTGCAGCCAGAAGAGAGCAGAGCATTAGCATCTCCACAACATGGCGGAGCACGTTCAGGGCTGTGTTATTTGGGGACATAGCACATCAGTGTTGCATTTCTTAGCCAAGAAAGAGGAGCAGAGGAAGAAACAGTTGGAATTTGTTTTGGAACACCACTAGCGAAGTAAGTTAAGTTTGTTGTTTTTTCGAAGGCAGCATAAGAGTCCCATTGCCAATCAGAGGCAATACATTTGCATGTAATGAATATAAATGAGTTAAACTCGTAATCCTGTCATTTCCCCGCACCCACTCCGAGAAACTTCAGCCTCCTGAAACAGGAGTACCAGAGCATTTTTCCCACATTTGACTCACAAGGCATTAATTCATGCTAGAGACTACAGGAAATTTATTTTTAAAATGAGTGAATGAGACCTTTAAATCTGTGCCACACTGCAGCTATTTTAATAGTCAGTAGGAAAGGGAAACACAACTGGCAAACCCTTCATCATAACAACATTGACATGATCTGCTTCATAGCTCCAAACGGCACCAAAGAATCAGAGTATTGTACACTTTTCAATGAGTCTGGATGGGATTTAATTGATTAAACTCTAAAAAATCTAGACTTTGGTGGTATGTTTTTTGCCAACAATCCAGATCTAAAGGCCTGTAGATCAATCTCGCCAGGGCATTCCATACTCCGAAAAGAACCTCAGGGTTGAACTCCTAAGAAGTCCTCATATGGGTTCCCACAGAAAAACGGGAATGACGACATTTCTGGTTTTCTGCATTGACCACACCCACTTCAAAACCACATAAGAAATATATTCTGCCCAGATAATGTATCGACAATACGCCTTGACACCTTCTCTGGAAGAAAACAATACAGTCATTAAGAACTGACTCCTTGTTATGAACAAGTAGAGAGAATACTTATAGGCGAGACTCAAATCTGTCATAATGTTAGAAGTTTGACCTCTATTTTATGAAACGTGACATTCACCAATAAACTCAATTTATTTGACCAGCTCCTTAACTAAACTGATAGGAATCAAGTTGCATTTGTGAGTGGTTTTATTTAACTTTTTCTCTGTTTCACACAGATTCAATTCAATTCAAATCAGTTCATTTATATAACGCCAATTCACAACACTTGTCATCTCAAGGCATTTTTCAAGTAAATTAATTTCAGATGTATCCAAGTTCCTGCTTCGCTCCTCCAATGAGTGAGACTCAGAACAAGCACAAGAGGAATGCAGCAGAGGGGATGTGAAATGCTTATTTGATAAGCAAAATGGAGGGGAGGAAGGTGTTCTGATAGTAGAGCGAATGTCAGGGACAGAGATGTATAGCTCTCCTTCTGGGATGGGACTGGGGGGACTGGCTTGGGATCCATGGGGCTTGATGGTGCTGCGGCCATGTGCCCGGGTTGAACATGCCAGACCTCCCTCCCCTGGTGGATCCTGGTGAACAGCGGTGCCTATTGGAGTCAGTGGGGGAGCTGGCTCCCTAGGAAGGCATTTTGTCTCCCAGTCCTTCCCTCCCCATCCCCGAACACCTCTGTCCACCCGCTCCATCACTTTACCACTCATATAGGGTCTTGGGGCATGGGCACATCACTGGGGTGCGAGGAGGGGTTTCCATCTTCGCCATCCTGTGGTGGCCTGGATCCAAATTTTACAGTACAACTTAGACATACCCACTTATAACATTTTCATGTGACAAACATGTAGGGACTTTGGGATGGGCACACTTTTCGGCATCCAGAGGGAGAGCTGTTCAATCAGCTTCACTTCTGGTGCCGGTGCCCACTGTTAAACCGCATATAGACACTGAGGGCTCGAGGTGGGGGTTGGGAGATGTGTGGCTGCCTTCCCCACATCCCACCCCTCTGTTTTAAATGCACATTATAACAACACACATCAACACAGTACTCGAGCTGGAGGATGGAAGCCAGGGGTCTTTTCACATCCCTGTTTGCTATTGGCCATCAGGGGTTGGGGTCCGGAGGAGGAACAGGCGTTCTGGGACCTGGGCTGGTGGGCTGTTTTCCCACTGTAGGGGCCTTGGCGGTCTGCTTCTCTCCACCCTAGAAGGGTGGTTCCACCTCCCAGGTCCGGGGGCTGGTTGCTCTACTGGGGCATCGGTACCTGGAGCTGGAAGTATAGATTGTGTATGGGGTGTATGAGTGAGGGTACAGCATCCTTTCTTGGGTGTCTTGGTGTGTCGGTGAGACTGTATGTGTGTAAGAGGGAGGGAATGTATGACTGTGTCTGTATGTCTTTGTCTACCTGTCAGGTTGGGTCTTGGGTTGTGCTCTCGCCTGCACCTCAGGCCTTACATCTAATGGGGGGCCTATTTCCTCTCCGTCACTCCCTGCCAGTGACTGATGCCCCTGCCAGCTGGTGCGTTGGTGGCTCTCGATGTCCGGGGCTGGTGCTTGGGAGGGCAATCCGGTTCAGACTTGGTGTGTGCAAAGCCGGGCCTGGGTGGACCGGTGTGTCGGTCGGCTGATGTGCTGGCCTGATGTCTTGTTTTTGTTGGTTGGGGCACCTCTTTCGGGGGCGCCAGTTTTGGGATTGTTGGGTGGGGCCTGTTTGGTGGCTCAGCGGGATACGGATCTGGTGTCTCTGCTCGTTCGATCATCTGTTCTGTACGTTTTGTGCGTGGTCGGTTCATTGGTGGGTTTGACTGGCCCTGGCCTTGGTTGGATGCCTGTTCTTGACACTCTGCATTGTGCGGGATCGGGATTCAGGAGCTGGTACAACTTGGTGTCCAGGTGCTGGCTGTGCTTGGCCTGGGGATGCCGTCTGTCCGTTGTGGGTATTGGTGGGGCGCCCCGAGGTGGGGGCCCCTCATCGGCTGATCCCTTGTCGGGTCCCTGCTGGGGGTTGAGGCGCCCATGGGACCCAGGTCCCCTGGCCCACCCTGGTGTAGCCGGTTGCTGGAGGAGCCCGTGGCCTCTGCTTCTCTCTTGGGGGATGCGGTCAGCCCTGCGCTGGTCCGCCTGAGGCTCCTGGGCTCTGGGGGTCCTTTGGACGTCTGTGGCCCCGATCTCCTTCATGTCTGCATCAATTCCTGGGAGAGAGATCGATGGCTCCTGACAACAGCTATCGAACACTCGTATGTAGAAACCTTATATGCACCGGCATGCTCACATACACACACACATAGATGTGGGGTCTCCGGTGTTTACAAATACATTCTTGGGCTGAGGTTTTCAATACTAGATCATGATTAATCGGTACCATGAGCTTTTCAGTGACATTGTTGTTGTATTTTTATATCCATTTTTGTGTGATGTGGTTGTGTAGTTCTTAGTTCACATTGTTTGTTTTGTTTTGTCGATGTTCCTTTGAAGTTTTAGTTTTAGTTTAGTTTTTCCCTTCTCTCTGCCATCCTGTGGGTATGGAGGCAGACTTCGATGTTTTCTTGTTTTCTGTGTTCCCCATCCTCTCTTGTATTTTCACCTCACCCTCTCTCTTGACTTTTTGATTCCTACGTCTCTTCATCTTCTTTCTTTCTTTCTTTCTTTCTTTCTTTCTTTCTTTCTTTCTTTCTTTCTTTCTTTCTTTCTTTCTTTCTTTCTTTCTTTCTTTCTTTCTTTCCCTTTACTTTACGTCTCTGTCCATAACATCAGAAAATAAAACCCACAGCAATTCATGATAAAGATTTCTCAAGTGTAGTACTATAGCAAAAGCTGTAGTGCTCCACTTGTGAACGTAAATCTGTTGGGCTTCTACTTGGTACTCAGACACCAATTCTGAGTGCCACACTGCCAGACAGGACACACAAAAAAGAAAAAAAACCTTTTGTATCAACATCTTTATTTTTCATTCTTTCTAGTGATTATTCCTGGATAACATTAATTGTCCCACCTGCTAAACACATACAAATACACCTATACACACACTGAATGTCATACAAACACAGGTTCTTATTTCAATAATGTGGCCTGCCTACTTTGATGCCACACGAGGTCGTGATTTAATTAGGTCAATCACGCAATTAGGATTCCATCTTTAAATATCCTTTTTGTTTAGCAAAACTGCCATGGCACATGTAAGTAGCCAGCTTCACATATGGTGTGCATGAAATTCCAAGACAAGAGCTGATAAAAAATACAAATAAAAACATCCATATAAAAATCAATCCGGCTTTGAAAAGGCAAGCTATGTCTCGATCTAGAAGTACCAGTTACCTTCAAATCTCATCTTTGTTTTAGTAATTTGTTAGTGTCCTATGTTCAGTTCTTCACTTAAATATTTAATTAAAATTATACATGTGCTTTGTTAACTTGTTTTTGCTAACTTAGAGTAAAACAGAGCGCTCTAAATTATACTAAATTACATGTTTTTGAGAGCCATAAGAGCCGGATCTTTTATGGGGATAGGACTAAAATAATTTAATCTTTAATAAGACCTCCCATTTCTGCTGAGACTTATCAAACCTGAACTGTTAAACTCTACTCTAAACAGGTATCTTAAAACACAGCTTGAGATTAATGAAATCTTCATTCTGCATGTGAAAATACAAAAAGGAAGACTCTTCAGCGCTTTTATTGCATTATGACCAAGAATTAGATAATCAGTTAAAACAGATTCTTGAAAACACAGTTTGTGATTCATGTACCCATTATTTTGAGAAACTTGGTACTTAGTTTTCATAAAAATATCACTGAATTCTCATCTGGTACTGTTCTAGTTAACTCAATATCATGTATTCCATGGTCTCATTAAACAGGATTGTTCAACCCTTGTTTTAAATAATTAGAAATGTATTAAACTTATAAAAATTTCTTCCTATTTCAAAAAATGTCAAGGATAAGATCAACAAACACAGTTAGGGGCAAAGGTGGGTCTGTAAGACTTTATAACTTCCTTATTCGAGTGAAAGAGCTCTCAATCTTCAGCCAAGCTTTGAAAGATCAGAGAAAAAGTCGCCAGCAAGCATCAATGCCAAGCTTTCCTCCATGGCCCATCAATGGGAGAAAATCCCCAGTGAACAGAGCGCATGGCTAATCCACAGCTAAATGACACCTCCAAACGTTAATGCCTAGACTGACCACAGAAGCAATCCGCACCAACTCCTTCACACACGTTCCGATGCTTTTCAGCTAAGGGAAACTTAAAAGAGCTGGGGCCGTCTCTGTCTCTTTTTCTGGGTACCACCTGCCTAGTATCCCCGCACCGCAAGCCACTATAGAGAGACATCTCGGGCAGACGAGAAAGACCCATTGTGTTTGGACGCCTTTGAGGGCATTGTTCTGCTTCACTGAGGCTGGGCCGACATCTGCACCATTCACACCGAAGGAAGTTGTAATCACTCCCCATACTCTTTGCTGTGCAGCTCCAACTTCATAGCAAAAAGACCCATGGCAAACAACAGGCTGAAGAGAGGGGGAGTGCTTGTGTAGGATTTAAAAGGGGTTCATGTTATTCTTGAGAGGAATTAGATTAAATAGAAGCTCTTATGTGCCCCCATACAGGCCTCTTGATAATGACGCTTCCTCTCTAGACTCAGCTTGTCTGAGTACCCTCTGCAATTGTAAAATATATTAGGTTACCTCTCCACCAAAAAAGTGAAATATTCTAAAATATTCTTGAGTAACTTACTAAAATAAACTCAAGGATATTAATTTCTAAATGCTCCCTCCCTATGCTTTTACCAGTTAAAAGCAAAGGAGAAACACCAGTCTTGTTTCCATGGTCAACATGCAAAGGGTTTTGAAGCAGTTTTCATTTACATATAATTACACTTTAATAGAAGTCTGACTGATTTGGGGTAAGAGACTGGCCGTGCTTTCTACAGAGTAGACCCCCTATGTTAAAGGATGACAAGCCACAGTGCTAGCTCCATCTCAGGCTAATTAAATGAATCAATTAAGAGACTATTGTCATAACTGTGTAACTGATGTTCTGTAGTGGCAAAAACGGTCCCTTGGGGAGGCCTTCAAACCCTATTAAAACCGCTATCCACTACATCTCTATCTGATACCAACATAGGCACTTATTTGCGCCTTGCTGTCATGTCATCGGAGGCGGGCACATTATGGAAATTGAAATGGAGGGGTTGAGGGGAGCAGGCCTGAACTCGGTGTGAAGCAACGGGGTTCACTTCCCATCACCCTCCAAGGAGAATGTGCCTCACCAAACTCTAAAGTCCCTCAAAGTTCCCTAATAGCAGAGCCAGAGTCAGCACACCCAGCTGTGTGCATCCAGTCACTAGGTAAGGGTCGCGTAATTAGCATACTCTTCCCTGCCAGGCAAGTCGCGTTGATGCAGATAAATTATCATATTAGATTTACCCTCCTCAGTTCAACTGATTGGTTCCCAAATTGTTTTAGATGGCCATCATTAATCCTTAGCATAGGCTAAGTGCTTTGCCTCAGATCTGATTGCATAGAGGTGCCTAGGGTCAAATTAACAGAATACTAATGTCTGAACTCTGGCTCATTTGCAGTTTCAGGATGCTGTTTCTATTATAGAAAAAAATGAGTCAATTGTCATTTATCTAAAATACATTTGAGAAACTCTCAAGATGATAATAGAGGTCTAAGGTAAGAACAGAGAAAATGATCCTGAGCACAAAATGTGTGTGAGTGCTCAGAGATGATCAAATAATACCAGTGCATGCTTCTTTTTTAAAAGAAGATGTGAGATAAAGAAATTGTTACAAATAATTTTTATATTTTCTTAACCACTATTTTTTTTTAAATTGCGTAATTTAATCTTAGCAAAAATACAGCTGGGTTGTGAAGACCTCAAAGGTTTGTTAGAGAACTTTAGTGAACAAACAGCATCATGAAGACTAACCAAAACAGTAGACAGGTCAGCGAGACTCCTTTGGAGAACTTTAGAACAGGGTTAGTTTATTAACTATATCATGCCTTAGAAATCTTATTGAGTATTGTTCAGCCCATCATCTGGTAGTAGAAAGAGTATAACCCATGGTAACTCTGGAGGAGATGCATGATCCACAGCTTAGGCGAGAGATTCTGTTGACATTTAACAAATCTGGCCTTAATTGATGAGTGGCAAGAATAAGGCAGTTATTGAAAGGAAGGCCTCATCTCCAACAGTTACATTTAAGAATATTTTTGTGTGCATGAAGATGTGTATATGTCTTTACTAACTGACAGGCTTTTGACTGATGCAAACCAATGTACTTGACCAGGAGTCCAGTGGAATCATGTCTCCCATTTTTTTCTTTGAAAGCCGACCCCGTTTGTTTAAGTGTTGGCACCACATGAGTGGAGTTGGGTTCCCTTGGCGCCTGGGCTGCCCTGGCTCCCGTGGCTAAAGTCAGCATTGGCATGTTGCTGAAACCTTCTTATGGAGATCTAGGGATTATTCCAATCAAACAGACAGAAAATGCATTTTAACCAAGGGTACAGAATTACACTCATAAAATCTAAAACAACAGTATAAAAAATATGCTGTCACATCGAGTCTGTTGGATCATAAAGCCAGCCAGTCTCCCAAAGGAGTCTGAAAAGTGCCATAGGATTCCTCAGGAATCAGAGGTCCCTAAGATGGCACAGACATCACATTGCTAAAATAACAGACATCTGCTCCCCAGGCCACAAGCAAGAATCCAACTGGGGGGGAACTACAGTCTGGAGTTAAAGTGCCGAGGAAAAATCTCAGCTCCTTTGCAGATTTCTGTTTTCCTCACTTAAATGTGTCAGATCACCAAACAAATGTAAGAATCAGGTGAAGATAACCTGAAAATATTAAATGTTGTTTTCAAATTTTGATTTCAAGTATGAAGGGGAAACAGCTATCCAAACTGACTTGGCCATTGTTAAATCATGAATTACCTGTGATTACCTGCATTTGGTTCAATTTTATTTTCTACACCCAGGCCTGTGTATTTGGGCCAGTTCTGAAATAAATCAAAAAAATAATAAAAAAATAAAAAGGAATTGTCGTTTTATGGGTCAGTGAAATATGGCTATTTTTGTCATGTTAAGCGAACTGACCCAGATGCAGAAAAACCACTCAAGAGAACAAGGAATATTTTAAAGGTTTATTGAAATAATGAATATTGAGCTATGCTCTGGGAGGAATCCAATGGCACGGGGGGAATCGGGAAGACTGAGGGGAAGCAGTGGAATATTGAGAAGTGCAAATGATAGATGATCGTAGAAATGTCTTATTGTAGATGGAGAGGTTCAGAGTTACCACATGGGTTAACACTCAGGTGTCGAGTGACTGGCAGCCAGCTCCTCCTACCCAGCTGGTAACCAGCCTTGATGACAAGTAGGTGTACACCTGCAAGAACCGCCCACCAGCAGGAGCTGCAGGAGCTGCACCTCCAGTCTGCACTGTGCCCTCTGGTGGATACTTGTGTGAAGAAGTAAGCCAAACAGAGAAAAACTACCCACAATCCAGACAATTTTAGGTTTCAAATAAAACATTATATACATATTTTCTGAATCAGGAAAAACATTATCTTTGACTAAATCTTTCCAGAAAATCTTTCCAAAAAAAAGTTGAAAGCAAACCTGGCTACATTCCCTTTTACTATATTCTAAACAAAAAATTGTTTTACAAAATAGTGTTTTCACTGAAATAATATTTGAGAAAAAGAAAATTCAGAGATTCACAAGTCTGACTGTGTTGGCTTCCAGGGTTAAAATACAGAAAAACCACAATATTTCACATTTTACAACTGATTTAAAATCTCCTGTTTGGTGAACATACACTTGCCATGAAAGGGGAGGAAAGGAAACCAGCTTCACGGCATATATATCAAAGCCAGTCAGTGCATTTACATGCAGTTAGAGAAAGTCGGATTATTGCCTTAGTCCGACTAAAGTCGGACTTTTGAAATCCATGTGTACACCAAACCTGAGTTAGAGTCATTGAGCTAAGGGACCCAGATAATGTGATTGGTAAATCAAATCTCTCTGCAGGTAAACTCCAACCATGGCTTAGCCGAGCTTTTTACGGGAAGCGACGAGACAGCAGAAGCCGGAATAGCAACACCTGTACACAACAACACAGCAGAACAAGTGTAACACAATCAAACAGTTCAATACTTACAAAATGTACTGTTCTGCAGCGTTGTTGTCGACCATTGTTTTGCTCATTGTGCATATCCTGCTTTTACTCTGTCTGCTTCACTGCTGTCAGCATAGAGATAATAAAGAGTAGACCCCGCATTGGCTGCTCTGAGGCAAAAAGTGCGGCTGCCATCTTGGACAGGCATTCCTATTTGCAGACTTCCACCTAAACAGCAGCAGTTAATACAAGATGCCTGAATACTGTGTGGCGTATTCCTGTTCAAATCGGCGGACTGTTGAGAGTAGGGCTCAGGGGATAACTTTTCACAAGTAAGATTATATATTTAATGGTTTGTATTTTGTAAATATAATATTACTTTACTGTATTTATGTCCACCAGTGAAATCTTAGCAAGCTAACATTAGGTATGGTAATGTCACGCTGCCCTATTCACTCCTCATTGTCTGCACCTGTCCAATCAACCACACCTGATCCTACTCATCTCCTGCCTTTAAAACCCATCACTTCCTTTCACTCAGTGCCAGATCATTATTGATGTCTAGTGTGCCTTCCCTGCTGTCTCGTTCCTGCCCGATGTCCAGTCTCTCCGTTCCTGCCGTCGTCCTCTTCATCATCATCACCTCCACCTTTAATAAACATCCTGCACTTCCTCAGGGTCTGCGTTTGGGTCCATACTCCACACACAACCCTGACAGAATGATCCGGCCTTAAACATGGACCCAGCACTCGCCCGGGAGATCGCCGCCCTGCGCCAGGACGTCTGGGCCAACCTGGCCAAACTCGCTGCCTCTCCTCACCTTCCTGTGCGGGTCTCCGGAGCTGAGGAAATCCTTGGAGTGCTCCCTCACTTCAAGAGGGTGTTCTCCGCTCGCCCCACTGCGGAGCGAGGCAGAGAGGGTTCGCCGGGAGGCGTTGGATCAGATCATCGGTCCGCCCTCTCCGTCTCCACCATCTGGCCGCCGGCGGAGGTCCCGTTGCACCGCCATGACTGTTTCCTGGAGCGGGGAGCGGAGCGCCGCACCTTCACCGGCTACCTGCACTGCCGCTGCTTCCTCATCGGATCCTCCGCTGACCGACGCAGCACCCCTGCCCGCCTGTTCAGTCTCTCCCTGTATGGCTGCGTCGGCCGAAGCAACATCCAAGGCGGACGACTCAGAGCAGCGGTCCGTGTTTCTCGGCACAAGGCTGGCGTTCTGTTCCCCGGGGACTGGTCCTCGACGGCATGAGCCTCCTCTGCCGACTCACCGCAGGCAGCGACGCCGCCGAGGTGGGGCCGCTTCCGGGGAGGAAGTCAGAGATGTCTGCTTGCCTCCGGTCCTCCCGGAAGCGATCAGCGCACCGGCTCCGCCCAGTCCCTCAGCTCTCGGCAGCCCTTCGGCTCCAGCTCAGACCTGTCTGCTGGCTTCAGCCTCAGCCAGAGTTCCAGTCGTCTGTGAGTCCGCTCCAGTCGTCTGTGAGTCCGCTCCAGTCGTCTGTGAGTCCGCTCCAGTCGTCTGTGAGTCCGCTCCAGTCGTCTGTGATTCCGCTCCAGTCTCTGAGCCCGTGTCAGTCCCAGCTCCAGTCCAAGGACCTGCCGTTATTTTGGCTTCTGTGTTTCTAGCAGTCACAGCGGCAGCTCTCCAGCGACCGACGATCCCCCATGGGTCGCTGGAGTCCCCGGGCAGGGTCAAGGAGGACCCGTCCCTGTCGCCAGAGCTCCCAGGGAGGGTCATGGAGGACCCGTCGCCAGAGCTCCCAGGGAGGCTCATGGAGGACCCGTCCCCGTCACTGGAGCCTCTTCACCGCCGACCGCTGTCGGTCGAGCCTCCAGATTCTTCGTCTCAGCCGGCGGCCGAGCCTCCAGACTCTCTTCGTCTCGGCCGACCTCTGCCGGCCAGGCATTTTCGTCGCCGCCGACCAGCCAAGCTCCTCAGCCGCTGCCTGACCCTCAGAAGAGGACCTAAGGGTTGTCCGCCTGATCTCCAGGTCCTCAAGGGAGGATCACCAGGCCGTCCGCCTGACCGCCTTCAATCAAGGGGACGCCATCCGGGCCATCCGCCCAACCTCCAGGTCCTCAGGGGCCACCACCGGGGCCGTCCGCCAGACTTCCAGGGGCGTACCCAGAAAGACTCGGGTAAATCATGTATATTTTTAAACCACTGACTTAGATTACAACTGACATAAGAATCCTAGTGTAGAAATAAAACTGGTATAAAATGTTCCTTATCCACCCATCTGACCATTGAATAGTTTGCAAACAAGCTTACTGATCATTTTGGCAGCTTTGGGTCATCAACAGAAATGCCATTTTTTGTTAAAGAGAGGTTCTAAGAAATCTGAAGGAAGAAGTAAATAGGAAAATAGTAATAGAATAGAATAGAAGAATGAAGAAAACACGATTTACCTCCTTTGTACTTTTTTTTTTTTCTCCTGTTTTTTTGTATTTAATGTGGGAAAAGAAAAGAAGTGGGAGGTGGCCTTAAGGAGAGAAGGCTTCTCAGCAACAGATTTGTCAGATTGTGAGACTCAAAGCTACTTTCTGCTTCTCTATTTTATAGCATTGTGTATGTTTTGAATACATTTTTTTAGTAAATGGGAATATTCTACTATGAATATAGAAATAAGCCGAACCATCTGTCCTGTGTTATAGCTAAATGTTTGGGGTTTGCAGACAGAAAACGTGTGAAAATCAGTTTAGTTTTTAGCGAGCTATGATAGGGGCTGCACAGTGGCGCAGTACTGTTGCCTTGCAGCAAGAAGGCCCGGATTCGAGCCCCGGCCCTCTCTGCATGGAGTTTGCATGTTCTCCCTGTGCATGCATCTGTTCTCTCCAGGACTCTCTAAAATTGGCCTTAGGTATGAGTGTGTGTGTGTGTGTACATGGTTGTTTGTCCTGTATGTCTCTGTCTTGCCCTGCGATGGACTAGCGACCTGTTTAGGGTATACCCCAACTCTCACCCTATGACTGCTGGCGATAGGCATCAACCCCCCCAACGGATGGGTGGATGGATGATTTAATAAACGTGGTGAGACTTCATTGCGTCTGCCAATCAGATTACACAGTGAAGCGGGGATACCGGTCCACAGTGGTGGCCTCACGGTTCATCAGCGCCAATAGGCAGTAGCGGTCAATGCATTATCTACTCTTTATATATGCCTATGGCTGTCAGCTTTTGTTTACCATATGCTGACAAAAAAATCCAACTTGAAAGGGCGCATGTTGCCACCTATTGTTGCGGTGGTGAACACACTACTTTTTATAATTGATTTTCTGAGAGCTATGTAAACTGGGGTAATTCTCCCATTCTGGTTAGGTTGTTGTCAAAAGCTCGATTTACATGTGCATGTAAACGTACTGACTGTTCCAGAGCTAAAGGAGACTTTCCAGAACTGCTAGCAGGTGGAGGTGTTAGTGGGGCCAGATTAGCATATTCATAGGTTTCCATTAACTGAACCAGAAAGGTGCAGAGTCATACCCTATGTCAAGTTAAGACCACAAGAGGTTTTACAGAATAAAAAAAAAAGATTTTTTTTTATGAAGCACAGAAGAGTTTTAAGTGAATAAATGCCCCCTGGAGAGGGACTTTAAAACAGCACTTCGGCTCTAATCAAAGCCATCTTAACTAAAGCACATCCCAACTGGAGTTCAAGGTAAGAACACCAATAAAGCTTCTCCAGTCCATCACAAGACTAACACTGAGATAGAATGCAATCATGCACACATACACATGCATAACCTCAGAGGCATGTGCTTTGACTGCAGCAAAAAAGAAAAACACAAGTAAAACATTCATTCTCCATGAAAGTTGCCATTGTGCTGCTGTATTCTCATCTGATGGTAGCTGATAATGCCTATCTTTATGTGGGGAAACCTAACTGGTCTTCCGTGGAATATGTGAGCATTTTCTACACCTCAATGTCAAAACGATTGAAAGGAAAAATGAAAATATTCTGCCATGCCTTTAATTTATAAAGTTCTTCACTTAACACAAGTTAAAAACAAATCAAGCCGGTGTATTTTACCTCACCAGCTTCAATGAAAACCAAAACTGAATGCAAAAATTTGTAGGAGCAACAAATACCCCCTAAATGTTTTGCATGGGATGAAGAGAAAAAAGACCAATGATTTGGCAGAGTATACAGTTAATCCTATTCTATAAACATCTACAGCCAAGAGATTACTGAACGAGCATTACAAGCTGAAAATGAGTTGCAATTACACCTGTAATCTGAATAATATGTACTAAACTTCATTTGATAATCCCCATTAAAATAACAAATAAAATTTACTTTTGACATATTTTGGTAATAATGCTAAAAAAGGAAAAGGGATACTCTGGAGAACTGTTATCTTTAAAGGCCAGGATTAGAGGCAACAATGAAATGTGCATGATCCCCAAGCCCCAAGGCAGAATATACTTACTAGAGCACTTTGGAAAACCTTGTCCCTCAACACAATTTGCAATTGCATTCAGAGATCCATCTGAAAATTCAAGAATGAAGAGATTTATTAACTTTGTACAGAAACAGCAATTTCTCTAAATGTGCATGTATTTTAAAACTAGAAAAGCACTCGGAGAGCACAGACCTCCTCCGAGGTACTCAGTCCTGCCCCTAAGGTTGTGACCTAATTGTAACCTTTTTAGATTCCTTGACCATGAAAACATAGCAGCTGGATTCACACTGATATAAATATTAATTCAGTAGTTATTTACAAAAAACACTAATTTGGTAATGGCAGTTTTCGGATCACACCCAAATTCTAATCACTTGTTCCTGCTCCTATTGCAGACATTTCCTAAACATTTTATCAAAATCCACCTATAACGTTTTGAGCTATGTCACTAGCAGACAGACAGATAAACAAACACTGCCAAAAACATAACCTTATTGGCGGAAATAATGAAAGAATGACCACAGACACATGTTCCATGTGAAACTTTTTGACAGCCTTGTCTTGGGTCTACATCTGTCAACTACTGACAACTGTGTCGCATTTAAAAGAGTTAGAGAACAATGATCTAATTCCTTTTTCAAAAGAACCATATTTAATATCCTCAGTTTTCAAACATAAAAAAGTATCATTAATGTGTAGGATAAACAGTAATGCTGGACATCACACCAAGGAGCTTCAAGATCTTATTGGTGAATTTCTTTACTAGGTGAAGAAATTCACGTTTTTACTAGGCTTTCACTTAGACCCCAGTAAAAAAGAAAAAAAAATACTTCAAGGGATAATACCAGAAGAAAATTTGCAGATCAATATTACTTTTTCAGTTCAAGGACTGAAAATTGCAAAAATTATATCCAGATGTTATTATCGATATTTAAAGGTTTTTTTTTCTAGACCTTCTTCTTTTACTTTTCTTTGCGCTCCCAATATCAGGAACCTGCAGTTTTGCGGTGCTTTACCTAAAAGGTTTTTCATATCCAAGCTTCACATCTTACAGGGCTTTTCCACTAAAAAAGAACCAGTTAAAGCTAAAAAGTGAGAAAGAAAATGACAAGAAGAAAGCTAAAAGTTAAAAAAGGGTTTTCCAAGTTAGAAGTCAAATAACATGTAGTATTGGAGCAATAGCATTGAGAGCTACATCATCTAAACATGATCAGCCCAAGTTTAACACATGAAGGTAAATGTGCACGACAGTAATGTAGCTGTTGATGCATTATTCTAATTCCACCTGCAGATATTTTTTTTCCAACATACTGTTTCTGTAATCTACATATGTTTTATACTTGCACAAAAAAAATGAAAATTGCAGTGAAACCAAAACAAAGAAAATAATTTTTTTGCATGAAAAACTTTAGGCTCACAAACAACAGCTGGTGTATTGACTGTTGACTCCATGATACCTACCCGTGGAACAAAGTGTGTTTTGGCCTCACCCCTCATCTTTGAATTGTTGCTTCCCTTTCCTTCCCAAGATTTGAAACGGTAAACGATTCTGGGGAAAAAAGTATTTCCAATGTGTGGATGTGGAAAGACTTAGCTCTTCACCTATTAACTTTAACAGAGCTTACCCACATTTCCTGCACGGGTGATCTCTGAAGCAAAAGTGGTCACTGTATCCATTTCCTTTTTTTTTTGGGCAACAAAATTATTTGTTTTGTTTTTGCAGCTATAGCTAAGGACATATGCTATGTTGTCATCTATGTATGGAGGTGCTCATCTGATTTTGAGTGTGTAACTCAATCTTGCCATACTTGTTTCAGAAAAGTGTTTTACATTTTAAATCTACTTTGAAAAACAATAAAAATGCTCTTGTTTCAAAAGTTTTAGGTTTTCTGATTAACAGGACTTATATATAATATGACAACCTATGTCCTTTAAAGTCGTCATACTTTTTCTTGAGGACATTTATTTCCTGCTGTGCATCAAGGGTGTGGAATCCTCCATATTGTCCTTCAGCATCAGTGAACAAATCTAGGTGTGTTTTGGTGCATAGCCTTGTATTTCTGTGTTTTTGCCTTCTTACTCTTTCCCCGCCTCCCTCATACCTGTCATCTGGCAGGGCTAACCCCTGGTAGCTCCCCGCCAAATGCGCACACATAGACATGTTGTAAATCCCCGCCAAACGCCCGCCCTTCCAGCCCCTGCGCGCACCAGACGGTGTCAGCGAATCAGCTGAACCGTCTCCGCCCCGAGAATAACCCCATGACAGACAGCCCGAGTGGCCTCCCCTTGTCAACGTAGCCTGCCTGAAAAGCTGACAGCCAGGGCATAGGGTGGACAGGCTACCATGGGCAGCCGTTTTCACTGGGCAAGACCTGAAGAGAATGGGCCTCATGGTAAAAATGGGAAAGGGAATGGTATTATCCATAGAGTTAAATTATTAGATTTTGCTTCGCTTTTTTATCAGGGAGACAGAAGATATCATAAATCTCATGATAGAAGCACAATAAGGGATGATATAAGACTATTAGTTTAATTTTTTTCAAACCGCAGTGGAAACTGTCATAACAATGTTTAAAAAAAATAAAAAGATTAAATCCAAAAATCATAAATGTAATTGCAAAGGTCAAGTCCTGTCAAGGTTACTGCAGCACTTGCTCTGCAGTAGTTGGCAGCCATAGTTGAGTGGACAATCCCTACAGAGAAAAGATTGAAAGGACTGGTTTGGCTTTCAGCCTTCAAATTGTCATTATGCTATCCCGCATGAAAGCATAAATGTAGAGCGTGTATTCTAACAATGCTTCCTAAAGAACTTTTTCTTTACTTTGGACAAGTATCTGGCTTTCCTTTTGTATAACGTCTTGTTGTGTTTTGAGAACCGGGTGCCATCCAATGCACAAAAAAATGTCAGAGCCTCACAATTAAACCCTGTTTTAAGTAGGTACACATTGCTTTATATAGTTCATTTGTTTAAAAGTAGTAGGGGGATGAAATGCAACAAGACAATGATAAACATTGCATTCCCAAAGTTTTCACACCCTTTGAACATTTACACGTTTTGTCACTAACAGTCACAAACTTCAAAATAAAGGCTACATGGTTTTATAATTGCTTACAAATAAAACTCTGTGAAACAAATATCTGGGTGTATTTTTATTCAGTCTTCCTTACTGTGGCACAAGTCAAAATTACAAAAACATGGCCATCCACCTCAAGAGAAAAAATGATCAGAGAAGCAGCCAAGTGGTCCAAGGAAACTCTGGAGATGCTGGAGAGATCTGACGCTCAGGTGGAAGAATCCATACAAATCTGGCCTTTATGAAAGTGTCACGAAAGTAGACAGTTTTGAAAGAAAGCCATAAGATATGATGTTTCAAGCTTGACACAAGCTATGTGGGTGACACATCAAATGTGTGAAAAGGGTTGATACTTAGATGAGACCAACACTAAACTTTGTGGCCTACATGTGTGGCAAGAAACTAACACTGTATACTACCTGACCATGGTTGCGGTAGCATAAGGCTGAGGGTAGAACTTTCTTTAGCAGGAAGAAGGATGCCCATTAGAGTTGATGGTGAAGATAGACAAAAGGGAACAAAGGGTGATCGTGGAAGAAATCAAGAGGCTGCAAAAGGATTTTAGAGATTTTACCTTCCAGCTGGACAATGACCATAAATAGAATAATTATGTGTTAGAATTGCCCAGTCACACTGGATAAGATATTTTTATTTCATTATCATTCACATTGAATAACAATGAGATTAAGTCAAGATCTGTGCCTTATTTTAAATTAGAATTTATCTAAAATGGATCTAAAAATGAATTTTCATAAGTCTGTTCCTTCCAATTTGACTGAGCTTGAGCTATTTTGCACAACCTTATGGGGCAAAATTTCAGTGTCACGATGTGCAAAGCTGGTAGAGCCCCAAAGATTTACAGCTGTAGCTAAAGGTGATTCTCCAAAGGTTTGCCTCAAAGACTCTGAACACCAATGCAGTCAACACTTTTCAGATTTTTGTTTAGAGCAAATGTTATATATCTATACATTAATAACACCTCTTTCCACCTTTAAATTACTGACAACTGTGTGTTGGTCTTTCACATAAAATCTAAATAAAAAGCACAGAAACTTGTTCTACTGTGACAAAACATAAAAAAGTTCAGAGGTATGAATATTTTTCAAGGCAGCTTTTTTAAGGTGTAAAGATTGCAAAAACAGAGGAATTAAAATAAAGCAGTTTCAGATACGACAAATTACCCTTGATGGTAATAAAGTAAGTGTTTAAGAAAGCAGGATAGTGTCAGCAGCTTAAATAAATGCAAAGAGAAAAAAAGCAAACACAAATAAAGTAAAAAAGAAGCTTACTAATTGCCTGTACCACGTTAGAAGATAGATAAACTGATGTTTGGATGAAAGAGCAGACTGAAAGCTAGACATAGCAAAGTACACTGCTCCAACAACAGAATAAATCTGGATTTTGTCTCTACAAACATCCTGTTGCCATCTTAGCATTCAACCCCCCTGTAGTGGCAACCTGTATCAGAAATCCTAGCATCAATCATTCTTTTGTTCGGCTTTTCATGAATATGCCCCAGGAAGTTGCATCCGTAACTTGCGGATGTCTGACGGTTGAGAAGAGCATAAGGTTTGGGCGAGCACAACAGAGTCGAGAGCAGTGGGACTGCTCGGCTTAAGCCAAATACATATTTATGAGTAGCATCCACCCACAAGCATGACTTTTCAAACCTAGCCAAGCTCAGGTAGGCATGCAGGCACACAAGCTGGGCCAGAATAGGGCAGGCTGATTGGGCCAGAAGCAGCAGGGGTTTGGGTTACCAATCAACTTTGTTTACGTGCGATTGTGTCCTTTATATCCACAGTTACTTTTAAAAGAATTTACTAAAATTGCTACAGGTGTAGATATTAGCTTAATTTCTACGGACATATTCCAAGTGGAGAACGGTTGATGAAAACACATACAGGGGATTTTATGCAGATTTTTTTAAGATGCTGATCATTTCAATATTTGAGCAGCTTCCCTTTCTTGCAGGTGTTTTGCTTCCCTGTGCTTTCGTGACTCTCCTATTCAAGGTCATGGTTTGTATCTTCAAGATCTTGCAGCCAATGTATGGAAAGTTAGCAATATGCTTGGATAGCTGTGACTTAAAAGAGGAAGAGGAGTATAGTATTGAATGTTATCGCCTGTTCAGTTAGGCTAGAACATCCACAGTTTGGTCTTCTTCACACATTTCTTCAAGGCTGCCTTTAATCTCTCCTGGTGCCTCTCAAATCATGCCTTTGATGCTGTGATGCCCTTCCTTCACTCACTCAATATTCGATCTATCTTACTTCTTACAGCTAAATCCAGCTGAAGTGTATTCACATAGTGCTACCTCCTGTTTATCTCTAGTACCTCCTACTCCTTCCCACCTATGCTCGCAGAAGTGACCACATAACTCACTGCAAAAAAGTATGTTTTATTGGCCGTGTAACATGAAGTTGAAGTCAGTCTTAATTGATAGAAGTAGCCGATTGTATCTGTCTCTACAAATGGTATAAACACAAAGATGGGCAAAGACACATGCCTCACTACAGTGTGGTAATAAAGTCAACTAGCTTGGATGCTCCCGCCCACCATGTTGAGCCAGAGGTTTAAGTATCAGCTGTCATTCCCTCCCTGCTTGCACCCACAGATGAGCCTACGAAATAGAAACAAGATCCAAAATTACTTCTCATTTACTTCATCTGGAGACATGACACATGTTGTGTAGGAAGGCAGACTTTATTGTCAGCGGGAAAGAGTAGTGGTTATATTTCTTCACACATTTACAACAGCTGCCTTACAATAAATTGGCTGACTATGGAAATCTAGATAGATCGTGCAGTTTATAGACTACCAAAAGAGCTGTTTTTGGTTGTAGTGTGCTTTGAAAAATCCTTTGTAAGCCTTAAACTTTTGATTTTTTATCAGGTTGCAACCACAAACTAACAATAAAAGGGGCTGGATTGCACTGAACAGTTAAGAATTTATTGTGCAAGGTTGAATAACATTTCAACACTGTGACTCTGATGAAGACACTGTGTCAAACATTAGTCAAGGTTGCACAGTACATTTTTAACAGTTTATTGTGCTCCAGCCCCTCTTATTTCTAATAATATGTTTTAGTTAGATTTTATGTGATAAACCAACAGAAATTAAAGCCTAAGTCGAAGCAAAATGGTCTGAGAAGTGAAAAATCTGAAAGGTAAGGTAAGTTGCACAGTTGTATTTAGGCGCTCCGAGTCAAGGATTTGTGGGACCGCCTTTTGTTGTATTTGAAGCTGCAAGTCTTTTGGGGTTTGACTGTACCAGCTGTGCATATCCAGAGACTCAAATGTTTGCCCACACTTCTTCACAAAATGACTCAATCAATAACAGATTGGGTGGCAAGCATCTATGAATATTAGTTTTTAACAGAGGTAGGACCAAGTCATTGCTTTGCAAGTCTCAAGGAAGTCTCAAGTCATCCTCGAGTCAAGCCTCAAGTCAAGGCAGGCAAGTTTCTAGTCAAGTCCCGAGTCTTAAACTTCGAATTTCAAGTCATTTCGAGTCATTTTTTAAAAACATAATTGCAACTGTATGTTCAATGTAAATAATAAACCATGCGTTCTTTTAAAAATCTTTATTTATTTCAACACTTTATGAAACAAGTGCAACTGAACTTAGAAAATTTAGAAAAAGTACTTCTGAACTCACATCTAATGTGCAGTTTAATCAAACTTATCTAATAAGAATAGTCTTCCTTTGAACTAAAATTTCACAGTTAGGGATTAAAGATATTTTTCAAATGAGTACGGGTGATGTAATTTTCAAGATGATATTTAGATTTTTAAGAGTCACAGGTATTAAGAATATAGGCATTAAAAGCTATTCTGGTCCTAGCTCCAGTCCAGAAGGCCATAAAGTCAAACAAAGAAGAAGAAGGACAGTTTCTTATTTGTAGGCTAATAATGAGCATGCTAATGGACACTATGACACATAAATAAGTAAATCAAAAAGGTTTTCAGCAGCAGATAATCTTGGATTGTGAACGTCAGACTTGTCGTGGTCAAATTATTTTATTGGAGGACATTAATTGGCCCGTTTTTGTTTGAGACGGCTCGGCTGTCTTGCGGATGTGGAGGACTGGGTTGTTTTTCTTGTGTTCTTTTTGTCCCCCTTCTTATCTTGTATCGTCAACTTACACTCCTTCCTCTCCTCCCTCTCTTCTTCATCTGCTTTCTTTCGTCTCTCTTGTTTTTTTCATTTCTGTGTCCATAACTTCAGGTAATTAAACCCACAGCAATCTCTAATAAAGATTTTTCATACATATATATCAAGTGGAGTACTATAGCATATGCTGTAATGCTCTGCTTGAGAAAGTAAATCTTTTGGGCTTGTACTTTGTATTCAGACACCAATAGTGCCATACTGCCAGAAAGGACACGTAGAAAAAAATGATTAAAAAAATTAGAGGCTACGAACAGTGAGTTTTACATAATATTTCTTTCTGAGTGTTTGCTGTGTCTACAGTTATGATTGTATCCATGATTTGCATAGCTCATTTGAATCACAAGAATCTTACCTTTCCAATGTTATGTATTTCTACATAGAAAGGGTCTCGCAAAAAAAGGCAGATTTGACCCGAAAGTATATAACGTGTCCCAACCGCGGAGAGTTATAATGCTTAGGGGAACACTTTAATGTATAGGTTGTAACTGCTGGCTCGGCACCACCTTCATTTCAGGGTTATGTGAAGGGTTAATTTTACACCTCGTACAGTGTATTGCATGCAGTTCAAAACGTTAATTTTGGTCTGATAAGAGCACCTCACTTCACATTCATGTACTACATTGTATTGCTTTATCACACAAAATCCATTTCATATCCACTAGTCTTTGTGGTTGTAATGTGTCAGAATGTGACAATGTTTTAGTGGTTTAAATGTTTTTCCACTACCCTGTAATTGCTGGCCATACTGGTGCTCTGTAGCTGATATCAGAAAGTGACCCTGTGGTCTGTTGTTGAGACTTCTCTATGTCAGGACGGAGAAGAGACGTCCACCATATGGCCATGCCTTCTGCATCCTTGTCCCTGAATAATTACAGGACTGTATGCATCACAACAGTTCTGCTGAAATAAAAGCATTAAAATAAACAAGAACGGAAATATGTGTAACATTATCTACATCTTACAAAGATGAGAATTATTTTATACTGTGATTTAAACAATAGGCCAACTTTGCACCTATGAAACAAAACAAAATCCAAAACAAAAAAAACAGACAACCGTAAAGCAAACAGCAAGCAAACCCCCCTCTTTTTCTTTTTCAAACATGGCTCGGATCAGTGAGGTATTCTCCTTCCTACTTAACAGTAATAAGAGAGTCCTTATTACAGAGCAGAGGGTTTGTGTAACACTGAAGCAGAACCCTCAACTATTCTGTCCCACATTAGTTCCACTTAGTTGGGTCCCAATGACCTATTCAATGTAAATGCACTGAGCAATAATGAGTGGCGGACTGCAGCGACTCTTTAATGGTTGAGTACGTTCAGGGAGAGGGAAATGACAAGGCAGAAGAAGAAAAAGGTTCAAGGCCTTTCAGGATTGGCTCATTCAAGCAGGGTAATGATGGAGAAGTAAATGACTTTAAAAGAATAATTAGGCCAAGATAGGAAGAAAGCCAACCACGTCTCAACAGATACACCTTCAAGATTATTTAAATAAAAACAGTGTCAAGCTACAGCTAGAAGCACATGGGTGACTGGTGTTTTTCTAACAAAGGACAGCAGACCATTAATGCATGTGCATCTGTGATATTGTCAAGACAACAATAAGACCTCGAAGGTACAAGACCTGCAAATCAGTCAGTGTCACACCTCAAAGCTATCTAGGCTGTTTGGATATAAATGCTATTTAAGGGCCCAAATTAATAATTGAAGTTAACTAATTACAGCATCAGAGACATATTAGTGACTTACGTGTTAAGAGGAGTGTGAGAATCTCTTCCACTCCTCTTCTTAATTTGGCAAGAGAAGGTGTAGAGGGAAATGTGCACTTGAAACAGCAGTGTTTGTTTGCAGAGAGTGTCAGAAGAACTTGACTCAGTCTGTCACACTTCGGGAAAATACTGTGTGAGCATAATGGCCTTAGGTGTTTCTGTGTATGTATGTACAGTGAATACACTCATGTTTGTTATCACAAAATGAGCAACACAAACACCTTAGAAATTCTGAGGTTACTTCCCTTAAAAAAACTAAAAGGGATCAATCAGATTTCTGGGAGTTTTATTGAGTATCTTGGAAGCTTAGACAACAGTCAGAGTGATCTCAGCTTGGAGAATTCTGAAGACGTGCTCATAAGGGAGTCAAGAAAACTGCTTTATTAGCTCCACTCTTAAGCTTAGACAGGCTCAGAGCAAAAATACCAACTATATCAGTCAAGGTTTTAGTATAAACTGGGAGTGTAACTATACATCTAGCTCATTAGATGAGTCGATGCGCAAACTTTCAGAAGAATGAGAAGTGAGTGATCTTTTATTTTTTATGAAATTAAATGTTCACAATTCAGAAACTATTTTTATCAGCTGTTATTAGAAGTGTACTATAACAGTGTATAATTTTGATAAATCTCAAACTGTGTTCAGGTATTATCCATTTATGCTATATGTTATGTTGAAGATTGTTGAAGTTTCTATGTTTCAAGTCGAATTAAAATCATACCCTGAGGTGTGAGCCCGTCAGCAAAATTCCAACCTGGAAAGTTGAATGTTCCTCAGTGTGTCGGTATTCTCAGAGTCATATATTTGGAGGTCTATAAATATTTTACACTGCAATTCTCTTTTGAGTATTTTCTGTTTGAAGAAAAGATCCATGTGCTTAAACAATTCATCTTTTGCAGCTGTCAATTAGTTTATCTTATAAATGGTTTATACCAACATTTCTTGTGGGTACTACTAAAGGCAGCCCAAGTACCACCAGTTGTCAGAGTTTGAGAACCATGGACCTATAGCAGTGCCATGTAATGGGTTACTTAGAATCTACACCCCCCTATTATGGAACATCTAACTCTTGAATATTTTAGTTACGGCCTCATCAAAATGAAGGGAATTACGAGTTAAACATACCAACAAATTGCCGATTGGCATCTCTAACAGGGTACTAGAACACAATTCTTTGCACCTTCTACGATATAATGTTTTAGGAGGTCATACTGTGAGGTCAAGTCAGAAGCGGGTGTACCTGTAGGTCCTTTGGGTGCTGTAAGATGCTGGGCAGTACATGCAGATGGCAAGTTCAAATCTTTGGGGCCCTTCATATATTCACTCTGTCTCATTTGCGTTCCATCCCTCTGCCTGTCAGAATTCACTAGTAAAAGCCCAAAGACTGGACTGTTACCTCTGAGACAGACACCGAGCAGATCTCAGGTTGAGCTCCCTGTTACCATGCGGCAGCCATTGGAAACAGATGGTCTCCAAACAGCCTGTCATGTTTACTGCTGCTGCCATAAAAGAGAAGAGTCCAACAACACACTCCCTCAGGAGCCCCATGGGATCGCACAGGGGCCTGCAAACAGCTGCCTCGAGTGGGGGATTGGCCCCACACCTTCACGTATACAGACGTGCTCACACCTTGAACTGACTCTTATCTTAACTACTTCTCAAATGCCTCTATTACCAAACAACGACGAGCATATATACACCTAAAACCAAAAAGAGGGACAGGCATGCTCTTTAAATGTCCTCCACTGAGCCGTCCGGACATGCTACATTTACTGCAATTAAACAAGCACGCCATTTGAATATCTGATGACACCTTGCAACCTGCTCTGTGGGTTCTGAATATAATGGTGTCCCTGTGGAGCCCGCGAGAAATTGTCCATGTCACAGTTAATGAAGGGAATTTGCATTGTTATCTCAATTAAGGGGGAAGAATAATGAAGCTCACTTCTGAATTAGTTAATTGTCAAAAACTTGTACAAATGTGTTTGCATGGTCCATAGGTATGGCCTGCAGCTAATGTATATTCTTTGGGGTTAGCGGGGTTACGTCAGACCGAGTGGGGGGCAGCAAACGATAATGAGGCAGGTGCTACTGGACATTTCCCTTCCTCTCCTCAGGAGTCAAGATGCTTTTCTGACCCCCCAACCCCTCCCTTTTTTTTCTCTTTCTCCATGACTTTCTTGCCTCTCTCAATTAGCCTTCTTTCCAGTGACCTTTTTTAATTGCAAGCCACAATAGATGCACAAGCCATTGGCACATGCAGACTGGCACTAACATTCCTTAAGTTTTGCTAAATCCATGCACCTTTGCAATCAGGACATCTTCTTAGCCCCCTTTAGATTTCTTGACAAAGATCAGCAAAGTGATAAACAACTGCGTAGGATAAAAACATCAATTCCTCTGCTTTGTGTTGTCAGCTGTCAAAAGGAAAAGAAAAATCTCAGCTTTGACATAAGAGGATAATGTTGAGTTTAGGTTTCCTATTGATCCGCTGTGACAGTTAAAGTGGCAGATTTGCTGTGTTTTGAGAGGAGTGTATTCTTGTGTGTGAGGACTGCTTAAGTGGGTATTTGTAAAGAGTAACTAAAGGCCATCACTAAAGGTTCTCACAAGTGCTCTTCTGCTCCGGGGGCCTCAAATGGCCAATGAATTATTTATAGCAACCAAGACATGAGTTGATGTTAGGGTAGAGGAAGGATGACACACACACACGCACACATGAACCAAGCACACTTTTGAAGGGAAAGCATATTCACACACACATGCACACACAATACACAAAACCCCACTTATGGGGGTCAGTGTGCCAGACAGCCACAGGCTAAGCAGACAGCTCATAGTCAGAATGCATTGTGGGACAGTGTAGATAACGGGATAGTCTTTTTCTGCTCAATCTACTAGTTACTCGACCCCACGGAAAAGAAAAAGCAAAAAAATAAAAATCCCCCATGAAAAGACAATATAAACAGAGGACTTGTTATGTTCCTTTAGTTGTTCCGGTAGAGATCTAGCAGATTATTACATTTTTCAGCTTGGATAAACTTTTATTTTGGTGTAAAATAGTCTTAATCTTATTCAGAATTTTCTTTGGACTAGTTTGCATTAATAACAGTACTTTACTCAACTTCTTGCTTGAAATCCTCAATTTATGTTCTGTTTGTTTAAGGTCCTTGCCCCAAATACCTCAGTGAGTGTCAAGTGCACCATTCACTGGTTATAAATGCTATTGCGCATAACACTTCTTAATATGATACAAAATCTGTAATATATTTATTTCTCTACTATTCTACTTCACTGTGCTTTACTTTGTTTACCTGTGTCAGTAAGTGTCAGTAAACTTAACTTGCCCATATCTCCAGTCAGAGGGATCATTTATTTTTGTTTTTTTTACAACAACTGGAACTGTACGAAACAAGGCTGGACTGGGACCAATGTTTATCTCCCTATCATACATAGTGAGGGTAGTGGTGGAGTTAAAAAATTCTCAGAAGATCACTATTACTAAGAATTGCAGCAAATAGAGTCCGCTCAGGGTAACCGCGTCTCCATAACAATGCTTAGATCCTATATACATGCCAAACAGTTATTAGAGACACATGTAAAGGTATGGAGCTAAATTCTATTGAGACTTTAACTGGAACAACTTTGGTAAGATAAGACTGTGACTGAAATGTTCTGCAAATAACACTCCAGGTGGGTCTGGTTTATAACAAAGGAATCAAGTACTGTTTGTGGAAAAAGCATATCTTGTCCAATGGCAAGTGTAGTGAAGATCCATTGATGCTGTCACTCAGTTTCTTATCCGAATGTCATGGGAACCTTGTAGTACACCATGGCATAAAATCTCTGATATACCAGGGCATTTTAAAAAAATAAATTTGGTGATCTCTGCCAATAAATTGGTTATGGACTGTTACAGGGTCTTTCAATGAGAAATTCGTGCAAAATATATGAATAATGTAAATACACAGAAATTGTCAAAAACTTCTTCCATGGCCGTCTCCGTCTCCAGACCTCTAGCTTGTACAAAAACATGTGGTGAGCTGAGGGGATGAGCGGAAACAGGACTCAAGAGAGCTTGTGAAAAGAGGAATGGATAAATATCCCTCTCAGTGGATGCTACAACTCTCTACAATGTTACAGAGGACTAAGTTCAAGTATAAGATTTTATGTAAAATATGTTGTTTTGACATCTATTTATTTTCCTACTGACTTAATTCTGTTAAATTAAAGGGTTTTTTTTGTGTGTTTTGGTGTAAACTGCAATTAAGATGATTTAATTTTAAGGGTTTTTACACATCTTAAACATAGGTGCCAATACATGTAAAGGACAAGACAGAAACTTACATTTTTTCTTTTAAGTTTATTTCCCCCAATTTTTTTTCAACATATATACAATGTTTATCACCCTCGGCTATGCAGTCTGTCATGAGCATTACATCTAACTTAGACTACTGTAAGAGTCAACATCAGATGGTTCAGCTTCAGGCTGTTTTAAAAGGACAATATAAACAGAAATTGGGTCTTTTTCTGGACCTGTGAAAAAATTGGATCTTGACAGATTTTTCTACGTTCTTGGCTAAACATATCTAACAATGGCTTAAACAAACTGCTGAAACTCTAGAATCAGAAAATCATTTAAAGAGTACCCATCTGATGTGAAGAAGGCTCAAAGATCTCAAGAGTGCATTAAAACTCCTCCAAGAGGAGATCACAGAAACCAAACAGAATTTCAAAAGCACAGCAGACCTTGCTTGCCATGGCACAATTGGTTTGTGCAATAGAACAATAAGATGAAGCACACCAGCAAGCACACCAACTCTAAGTGATAAAAAAAAAAAAAAGAAAGTAAACATTTTGGAGAGGCCAAGTCAACGTCCAGTGTTAAATCCATCTTAAATGCCGTGGCATGACTCGAAACAGGCCATTTCTGCTCAACCCCCTCCAACATCACTGAATTAAAAACAATTCTGCAAAGAAAAATGAGCCATAAATCTTCCACAGTGATATAACATAGGTATTGTTAGCTGTTGCAAATGCTTGGTGGCAGTTGTTGCCAGCAAAGGTGGCACAACCAGTTAAAAGGTTAAGGGGGTGAGTACTTGTCACACAAGGCCTGGTTGATTTTTTTATTTTTCTTCCCATAACAAATACAATAATTTTTTTTAAACAGCTTTTTGTGTATACTCAAGGTTTTAAAAAAAACTTATATCAGGATTTCTTTGAAGATCTGAAAGATTTAGGTGTAAAAAAGCAAAAGCAGAAGAAATCCGTAATGGAACAAATGCTTTTTCACACGGCTGTTTAATTGTTTAACTTAAGTAAAATTATAAAAACAGAATGTCATGAGTACACTTTATAGAGTGTGTTAAATAAATTAAGAAATATTTTGTTTTGACATACTGGTTGGGTCTTTTATTGTTTTGTTCACTTTTTTGTTCTTTTATTTTTTTGTTCATTGATATTTTCCAAAGATTAACAATCTTTTCAAGCAGTGTGTCAGGGATGTGTGTGGAGTATGGACCCAAACGCAGACGCTGAAGGAAGGTGCAGGATGTTTATTAAAGGAGGTGATGATGATGATGATGATGATGATGATGATGATGATGATGATGATGATGATGATGATGATGATGATGATGATGATGATGATGATGGTGGTGGTAAAGAGGATGACGGCAGGAACGGAGAGACTGGACATCGGGCAGGAACGGAGAGGCTGGAAGACGACACACCATGGGGATGAAAAAGTAATGATCCGGCCCTGAGTGAAGGGCAGTGATGGGTAATAAAGGCCGGAGGTGAGTAGGATCAGGTGTGAATGATTTGAGACAGGTGAAGACAATGAGGAGTGAATAGGGCAGTGTGACAGGACCCCCCCCTTTAAAGGCAGATTCCAGACGCCTTAGGAGCAAGAAGGGGGAAAAAAAGGAAGCACCCATGCCAGGGTGGGTGGAGGGGTCCCACGGAAGGAGGGCCCGAGTCTTTTTGGAAGTCTGGCGGACGGCCCCGGTGGCAGCCCCTGCGGACCTGGAGGTCTGGCGGACGGCCCGGATGGCATCCCCTTGCTGGAAGGCGGTCGGTATTACGGCCCGGATGGCGTCCCCTTGCTAGAAGGCGGTCGGGAGGACGGCCCGGATGGCGTCCTCTGGCTGGACGGCGGTCCAGAGGATGGCCTGGTGATCCTTCCTTGAGGACCTGGAGATCGGGCGGACGACCGGGATGGCGTCCTCTGGCTGGACGGAGGTCCGGAGGACGGCCTGGTGATCCTCCCTTGAGGACCTGGAGATCCGGCGGACAGCCCTTAGGTCCTCTTCTGAGGGTCAGGCAGCGGCTGAGGAGCTTGGCTGGTCGGCCGAGACGAAGAGAGTCTGGAGGCTCGGACGCCGGCTGAGAAGAAGAATCTGGAGGCTCGGACGCCGGCTCCGAAGAAGAATCTGGAGGCTCAGACGCTGGCTGAGAAGAAGAATCTGGAGCCTCGAACGCCGGCTGAGAAGAAGAATCTGGAGGCTCGGACGCCAGCTGAGATGAAGAATCTGGAGGCTCGGACGCCGGCTGAGAAGAAGAATCTGGAGGCTCGGACGACAGCGGTCAGTGGTGAAGAGGCTCCAGTGACGGGGACGGGTCCTCCATGACCCTCCCTGGGAGCTCTAGCGACGGGGACGGGTCCTTCATGACCCTCCCTGGGAGCTCTAGCGACCCATGGGGAAATATCGGTCGCTGCAGAGCTGCCGCTGTGACTGCTAAGAACACAGCAGCCACGATAACGACAGGTTCTGGGACTGGAATGGGCTCACAGAAGACTGGAACGGACTCACAGACGACTGGAACAGACTCACAGACAACTGGAACAGACTCACAGACGACTGGAATGGACTCACCGACGACTGGAACTCTGGCTGACGCTGATGCCAGCGGACAGGTCTGAGCTGGAGCTGAAGGGCTGCCGAGAGCTGAGGGACTGGGAGGAGCCGGTGCGCTGATCGCAGCAGGGAGGACCGGAGGCGAGCGGACAGCTCCGACTTCCTCCTCGGAAGCGTGTCTGCGACGAGGTCCTGGATCTCCCCTGGAGCAGAGGTAGGCCGTCTTGTCCCCATAGAAAAACTCGAACAGGTCCTCCTCCCTGATGTGAGGAGCCCCCGAAGAGTCAGCTGGAGGAGGGACAAAGACGGCGGGGTAGAGAACCGGCAGTGCGTGCAGCGCGGAGATGCAGCAGACGTTGGTGGTCCGTGTGGGAGCGCCGCCCTTCTCCCGCCCCCGGAAACCCCGCTCGGCGGGCCCGTCGCCTGCGAAAAGATGGTGGTGGCGGAGAGGGCGGACCGGTGATCTCGTCCAACGCCTCCTGGCAAATCCTCTCCGCCTCGTGCTGCAGATCAGCGAGATCCCGGGCAGAGAAGACACTCCGGAAGTGAGGGAGCACTCCGAGGATTTCCTCAGCTCCGGAGATGCGTAACGGAAGATAAGGAGAGGCCACGATCTTCCCCAGGTTGGCTCAGAGGTCCTGGCGGAGGGAGGCGATCTCTTCAGCTTGTGCTGGGTCCATGTTTAAGGCCGAATCATTCTGTCAGGGATGTGTGTGGAGTATGGACCCAAACGCAGACGCTGAAGGAAGGTGCAGGATGTTTATTAAAGGAGGTGATGATGATGATGATGATGATGATGATGATGATGATGATGATGATGATGATGATGATGATGATGATGATGGTGGTGAAGAGGACGACGGCACGAACAGAGAGACTGGACATCGGGCAGGAACGGAGAGGCAGGAAGACGACACACCATGGGGATGAAGACAATATAGTAATGATCAGGCCCTGAGTGAAGGGAAGTGATGGGTAATAAAGGCCAGAGGTGAGTTGGATCAGGTGTGAATCATTTTAGACAGGTGAAGACAATGAGGAGTTAATAGGGCAGTGTGACACAGTGTGTGATCATGATGTCTTCTAGGTAAAGGCAAACCTTGGACCGAACAAAAAATCTGAACACAAGACGTGTATGAAAAGAGAGAAAAGAAGATACAACAGTGAAACAAAACAAAAAACTGAAACTGTAAGTAGAAAAGAAAAAAAAAGTCAAATATGAAGTTCAGGATGGCTTAAGATCAAAACAGTCCAAAGTGAAAGTGGTTGCCAGTAATAAAAGCTTCATTAAAAGGTTAAAGGTTCGAGAGGTCACTTTGTTTGCTTCTCTCCACCTGTGAATTGTCTTCCTCATTCCCTACAACACTAGAGCTGCGTCCCTGCAGCTTCTTTCCACTGATGCAACATGGCATCTTAAAACAAGCATTTACATTAAAAGGTCAGCTGGGGGAGGGCACCACAGTAAATCGAGATGAAGAGGACATCTATGCTAGTGCAATTTTAAAGTAGAAACACACACACATACACACACACTTACTCATCAACCTGTCTAGACTGTAGACCATGACGCACACGGCAGGTATAAACATACATATTGTGGATGTGTAGGCACAGATAGGAAGGTTCACTGTCTACCTTGCTTGCAAATCCCAAACACACTGATAAATACCAAAGGAGGACAGGCTTGCCTCCAAAAGGTTAGTGGAACCCAAAAATCAACAATACTGCAGTTTAAATGCCAAACAGCTTAAAAATCAGGTAAAGTTACATTAGCATTAGAATAAAAAACTTATCAAAAACAAATTACTGTGAAAAGGTTAAGGCTAAAATTATTTTCAGTCAAAATGACTGTGGTTAAAAAAACAACCCACATCTACAGCTTTGATAAATTAATTAAATGTTTAATATATGTTATACTGGTCTTTGTATAGCACAGTTGGACAGCTGAATCTGTCCTATAAATACATGTGAGTGTGATACAATGTTTATGGGCAGTTGTGTTCTCTGGGTACAACTGCTTTTACTGACGCACAGTCACTCTGACTGGATGCTTGATTAATTCTGATCCACTTAATTAGATAGCTGTTAATTTCCCACGTGTATACTAATAACACAGGGAACTGTTATTATTGAGTGTTACTGACTGATGGCTTCATTCGGAGTAAGGATCATGGTTGTAGAGCAACAATATACTGACAAAATATTATGGCATGCTTGTGCCATGTGGTCTGTATACAGCACAGATTCAAGCATGGTAAAAATGAATGCAAGACAGATTACACCAATGGGTTGTTTATCCCAGGTCAGTTCAACCTAAATCACCATCAGTTTAATCTAACTTATTTATATAGAAGCAATTTGTATTATAATGACATCCTTAAGCACTTTACCAAAAAAGAAGTTCCCATTCATGCTATTCAGAATACATTAATTTTAAAATCAAGCTAGTTCATTCCAGTACAATCCAATCATATACTGTAGTTGCATTCAGATCAAATTAGTCAGCGGATCATATAAATGCTGTTGGTAACCTTTCCATCTGATAAAACCTCTGAATGCATTTACTTCTTGACTTTCCAGCAATCCCTTGTGCTGAGCAAATGTGTGGTTACAGTCGAGGAACCACTCTTTTGTCATATAATGAAACCTTTTTCAGAACCATTCTCAAGGTGAGCAGCTGTGTGCCTTGTTGTTCCCAGCCCCAACCTGGGGTCCGAGTACCCCCCCCCCAAGAGGGTCCCCAGAGTTCCCAGGGTGTCCGCACAACTTTATCTCTGCTGAGGTTACTAAGCTTTTATTTGTAAATATTGCATTTATATAATCCAAAAAACAAAAAGAAAATTGTCTATATAGCCTACAGTTTAAGACAAGAAGAATATGACCAAAACTTACAATTGCTGTTTATTTTTTACAAAAACGTAAAGAAATAATGAATTGCTTTTACTGCGCATATATGGTCAGGAGTTGGGATTGTCTTAGGCACAGGCAAGGGAGTCCTCAAGGAAAAAAAGGTTGGGAACCACTGGTTTAGAGGATAGTATGGAGAATGTGATGGAGATATTTCAGAGTAATGTAAATTAATTGATTAGTTATGGGTAAGTAAATGCATCTAGGGAATATGTCATGTAGAGATCATCAGAGTGCTTAAACAGATGTCAGTGAGAAGCAGATTTGAGCAGGACACCCTCTAACTTTGTTCCTTTTACAGTGTGAAGTGATTTAACCTTGTATGACCAGACATCAAGAAGATAATTTTGGATTACTATGTGCTAGATATCATTAGGAATATGAGGGTATGGGAAGAGTTTGAGCATGGCACAGTTCTGGTGGCACGGTTTGTCTTGTAATCTGGCCAATCTTTTTCTAAAATATCTAAAATGCCTACTGCAGCCTCATCTTTGTTTAGAGGAAGAACAAATTTTTCTACCATGACAGAGACAAAAAAAAGTAAACCAAAAAATTCCAAAGAACCAATTATTGATGCATATTTTTATGGCAATGCAAAGCAAAGACTACATAGTGTTAATCAGAGAAATGACTTTGTCCAGGACAAAAACACAAATAAACCCGAAGGCACAAAGAGAGTCATGAAGGTGGAAAAATGAATGCCAACTGCCACTCGCAATAAAGTAGCGCTGTTTTATAAAGCAGTCGTTAAGCTATGTTCTACATGTCTGTGAAGCAGCTGGCAACAAACTCTCTGAGCAGATAGTCTGACTAATGTGCAAGCTGATGCTAGCTTGTTGTCCCAGTTTTACTCTATAAAGCACATAAAAGCAAAACTGTATAAAACTACTGGTGGAATGGCTACTACAATAAGTGGTTGTTTGAATGTTTGGTTAAGTGTGTGTATCAAAATTCTTACAACATGAAATTACAACAGTAAAATTCAATACTTTCTATTGTATTAGCAGCAGTTAAAAAAACTCATGCTTTTCTGTTTAAAAAAAAAAAAATGTTTTGTTCAATTTTTTGTGAAATGCTGTTGTACTGAGAAACCATATTCATCAAGATTATCACAGTAGGAGAATCTAATGGGTTTGAGTATATGAATGTGAGTCCATCCATTGTTTTGTGGACGCAGAATATGTCCTCTGTTCAGGCAACACACTGTATGTGTGCATTCTTTAAAAGCCTCCTGCAATATTTTCCCCAAAGTTATGACAGCTGCAAAGCACAGATGTAACTTCTGTTACTATTGGCAGCTAGATAATTTCACGGCTGTCAAGAAGGAAAAATGTCTTCTAATTCTGCTCCACACTGTAAATCTGACATAAATATACAGATGCAGTGAGCATGATTGTGATGCCAAAATATTGTGTCTTCTGTTCAGTTTTGCATGTATGATTTTTTAAAGATATTTTCTGTGCCTTAACCTTTTTCCATTATGTCTATTGGTATGTCTTCATAATAAGGATTAGATTAATATATATATAAATATGACCAGGGTAATTTTTTAAACTGTTAAAGAAATGTGAATGAACTGTCTATGAATGTGTTGATTGTGTGGGAATTATCTTTGGCTGCATAGAAGAGTGTGGACCTTTATGTATTCACTAATGTTGGTCCAACTCGGTCCAATATTTTCATTCATGGTTGTTTTTGTTTTTTTGCTCTACAATTTTAAAAGCAAAGATGTGCCTGCTAAGTGAATTGGTTATAGTTATCTTTTATCCTACACAAAATTCTCACAAATAAATTAAGGCAGAATTGAGAAGCTGCAGATCATGTGTAATGCTGGTATATTGCTTTGGTTTATTAAGGGGGGAAAAAACTAAAAAAGTAGAAACCTGATCTATGTTTGTATTGGTCCCTTTGCCATTTTGGTATCTCCCACTCACCTCAACAAAAGCCTATTAAACGTGTGCCTCACATTTAAACACAAGCATTTCAATGCATGAAGACAAAAGCACACACATCATCCACACAACCTTTGGGGAGGGCAGGTTTGGCATCGGGTTCCTGCGTTATAAGGTTATATTTGCCAGATTTAGGTCACGTTGAAATCTGAAGGATGGCAAAAATGGAAACGAACCGTTTTCACAAGAGGCCATTTCTAATGTTCCCATCTGAGAGAGGTTGTTTGCATTTCTTGACATTCACAGCGCTTCCCACAACCTTACGAACGTGGCCCCGAACTCCTTTGAAGTCAGCTAGAATTACTTATGACACAATAAGCTGAAACAATGAGTAACAAAAGAGATTTGAATTGAAAGGGAAAATTCCAACCTTACCAAACTCCACCCAAAATAAGTTACTGTCTGTTGCAAAACTATTCATACTCTTGGAATATTTCTGCCGTTTGTCATATTATAGTCACAAACCTCAGTGTATTTAATTTGATTTTATGTGATAGATAGACCAACACAAAGTAGTGCATAGGTGTAGAGTTGTAGAAGTACTTTTGCATTTGGTTTTTACAAATAAAAATCTGAAAAGTGTGACTTGTTTGTTCTTAGCCGCTTTTTACTCTGAAACCCTCTAAATAAAACTGAGTGCAACCAATCGCCTTTAGAAGACAGCTAAATAGTGAATAGTCTGACATTCAGTTGGACTACTTGAGTATATTTTCATCTGAATATAAATATAGCTTTTCAGTGAAGGTCTCAGATGTTTGTAGAGAAAATATGAGAATAGACACCTTCACGAACACTAAGGAACACAGCAGACAGGTCAGGAATGTAGATGTGGAGAAGTTTGAAGGAGGGTTAGGTTGGAAATCTGTACATAGGTTTGTATTTTGAAACATGTAGGACAAAAAAGTGGAAGAGGTTGCTCTCTTCAGTTCATGTTGTGGAGATACTTTTCTTGAGCAGGGCACTATGGTCAGAACTGATTGCAATATTGATGGAACTAAGTAAAGGGCAATCCTGGAAGAAAACCAGTATGATCAGAGGAATTTTATGGCCATTATCAGAATGGTCCAATTAAAATCCACACATTAATTTAGTTAAAAGTTTGTGATGATAGTAAAAAAAGTATTGATCACAAACACTTTCCATCTTCTCTGGTTGAGCCTGAGCTTTTCAGTAACTCTCTAGATGTGCACATCTACAATAGATGACCAAGCCTAAATGTTAGTGAAAGGTGGTTCTTCAAAAAAAAAAATTATGTTTTTATATTGTGTATTATATATATTGTATATTTGTTCCTTGTATATTCTTCCTATAATTACTTCATGCTGTCTGTCACATACAACCTCACTAAGACACAGTGAAGTATGTGGTTGGAACAACATGATGTGGAAAAGCAATGTGTTTTTGACTACAGCTGCAGCAGAACTTAAAGGGTGCATTTTTGCTGCAACTTAAAAGTAGAAGGCTTGAAAATTGACGCTATAATGATGTTTTTTTATTTTTTATATGCTCTCCAATGATTAACATCTCAGTCTAATCCCAGCTTGGCACAATGATTTACCCAGAGCTTCCACACTGGCTCTGAGCCAGACTGGCGATGCGACTTGTCTTCCTACAGACAGAGGGATGAGCCCGGGATGAGATGGGAGATGAGGGGGACTGAATGGACCTACAGCAGACACAATACTGGCACAGTGACAGGAGAGAGCAATCAAGTCTAATCTCAGTCTTTCATATGCTTACAACAGAGCACAAATATTTGCATGCATTCTATATACATAAATTCTTTATGTACTTTCTTATTTATTTCATTTCTGACTTTTGGTCCAAGAATTCAAAAGTGCATCATCAGCCAATGCATTATTCACTATCCTTTAATATCCAGTTATAAGCTTAATCACAAAAGCCTATGTATGACTTATTGCTGCTTATTCCCCAGTTTCTTATGTCTATATTGTACCAGTTTGTTAGGAAAATGGGGCAGACATTTGGACATAAAACACTGAATAGTCAGAGCATCATTAGGGGATCTTTTCTCATAACTGGCTTCACGGGGGGCAGAAGAATGATCAAGAATAATCTGCCGTGCTTTGTAGCCACCTAGGTCACAGCCTGCATACAAATCTGCAATAAGGAGGAGAAGCAGGCAAGGAGGGACGAAACAGGGGGATCTGAAACAGTAGGTGGGTCGGAGAGGGGAAGAGAGAGCGAGAGACAGAGGGTGAGGAGAACCGATCACAATGAGGCGGGTCATTTTTGTGTAGCAAGTTCAGACATTCTGTGGGCCCTTATGAAGGGAGGTAAAAGGAAAGGGGAGGCTATTTAGGATAGTTTGTGGTGAAGGAGGGTGTGGGTGGGGGTGCCTTACAGGGCAGAGGGGGGAGTCTTACGCAGGCTGAGGCCCAGAGCTGTATTCACCGGGGGGAGGCTGCACCAGCTCCAACACTACTACAAAGCTGGACTCCTAGGGTTCATGAATAAGGCGAGGAAATGATCAGAAAAAAAGGAAAAAGAACCCTGAGAGATGTTTAGACAGATGGCCCACTTAAAACGACGCAAGGACACAGGCAGAGAAAAGTGATTTTAATGAAACTTCAAATTCTGCAAATAATTGATCTTTATTTCTCCCCCCTTAAAATCCCAGCTGAAAAGGTGAAAGTAAATTTAATGTGTTACAAGTGCCTTTCCAAAAGAGATGCTGCTTGCTTTATATCCTTTAGATTGAATTAAATTGACATCATGAGAAGGCGTTGGAGAAGAAGCAAGCGATGAGGGGGGGGAAGCAGAGGCAAGGAATCAAATGAAAAACGTTCAGAAAAGAGCTGCGGTGCCAAAGAAAATAGATAGCAGGGGACTTCTCCTCCTCCAGTCCTTCTTAAAGGGCCACTGAGAGCCTTTGAGGGAGAACATGCTAGTCAGTATTTTTAGAAATTTCATTTGATGGGATTCTGGCAAACATCTCTGTTCTGGGCCTTAGATGTAATATCAAATGTTACTTGCTGGGGACAAGATGATATTTTATGAATTTAACAAGTATGAATTATTAATGAAGAAAGTGCTATCAAATATCGAAAATGTGCATCTAATTATATGATGGAGAGAAAAGACAAAAAAAGGTATATCTATGATTGTATCAAATTGATGGTGATTATCAGACCATATGAAAGCTTTACACATGAATTCTTTAATTAAAGAAAATGATCCCACTGAGATTCAGAATCTTTGCGGAAGGAGCAAACAGAAGACAATGTGTTGTTGGGTTGTAGACTAATGGCCCTTTTCCACTAGGGTCGAGTCAGTCCGGCCCGGGTCAGTACAACCCAGAACGGCCTGGTTGTGTTTCCATTGCCATCTCAGGAATGTGGCAGTGGGCGTTCACATGGGCAGGCTCAGTGTAGCAAAGTTCCAGTAAAAATCAACCATCACTCACCGTTTTCTGACATTACAGATGCCGATGCTGGAGCCGGTATCTAGCCCACTCACTCTCCCATTGCTTGCCGGCCTTTCACCATAAATGCCATCCATTTCTGCAACGCACTGCCAGTGCTTGCGAGTCTGTCCCACTCCGGGCGTTGTGGTCCTTTACGGCCCAATATTCACACTTCCATTTTTTTTTGGTTTCCCCCAGCAATATTTTGAACTCACTGGAACCCATGTGTCACCATTTTCTGAGACATCACTTCACACGCACAACGCCACGCCAATCAGTGGCTACAACTATGTAGGTAGAAGTGAGAGTGACATCACTTTACCAGATCCAATCAGTCCATAGGTGGGCGTATTTGGTCGCCTCGGCCCGCTTTGGACTGAGCCAGAGGTAGTCCAAAAAAGGGGTCGGCTCAGCCCAGACAAAGGTAGTGGAAACACGCTAAATAGTCGAGCCCACCCTAGTGGAAAAGGCGCATAAGACTAAGGAGGGACTGAGATCATGTGGCATGAAATCTTGTGGTAGTAAAACATGATATTGATGATATTTCTCTTTGTGGCAAAAAGCCTCTCTTGTGAAGTGCTTTCTACTTGCTTTTTTAGTTTGAATTTACTATTCTGAGCTAAGGTATGATGGTAATTGTTTAACACCGGATTCATACTTCCTGTCCACTTGACTGCAAAGCCTGCCCACTAAGGTCTGCTAGGACTCTTTGTGGGTGCTTGAGTTCCTGCATCAGTTATTGAGGCTCTTAGTTTGAAGTAAGACAGGAAGCAGCTTTTTTGTTGTTTTAAGATTAAATGACAACATGACATGACAACCCCAACAATTGTTGGGGTGATGTACATAGTAGAAAAAAAATGGTGACAACAGACAGACAACATATACTCTTTAATTACCATGAAACCACCACAAACATTTGCTAATGTAGTTACAATAGGCATCCATTTTGGAACTTCCTACTGGTGAAAATTATGTTTTTTTTTCAATCTGGACAACAGTTATGCACCCTTTGTTAAACAATATAATACCTTCAGCATTTTCAAACACAAATCTAGACCTGATCCAAAATTTTAAATATCATTTACAATTCATTGATTGTAGCAGGTTTTCAAAGTTCTTTGGCTTGAGAACCACCTTGGAATAAAACATTTAAAAAAACAATACAATATAAGGAAATGTCAAACATGGACTGAAATACTCTACATTGATTATACAGTGGCTTGCAAAAGTATTCGGCCCCCTTGAACTTTTCCACATTTTGTCACATTACAGCCACAAAAATTAATCAATTTTGTTGGAATTCCACGTGAAAGACCAATACAAAGTGGTGTACACGTGAGAAGTGGAACGAAAATCAGACATGATTCCAAACATTTTTTACAAATAAATAACTGAAAAGTGGGGTGTGCGTAACTATTCTGCCCCCTTTGGTCTGAGTGCAGTCAGTTGCCCATAGACATTCCCTGATGAGTGCGAATGAATAAATAGAGCGCACCTGTGTGTAATCTAATGTCAGTACAAATACAGCTGCCCTGTGACGGCCTCAGGGGTTGTCTAAGAGAATGTTGGGAGCAACAACACCATGAAGTCCAAAGAACACACCAGACAGGTCAGGGATAAAAATATTGAGAAATTTAAAGCAGGCTTAGGCTACAAAACGATTTCCCAAGCCTTGAACATCCCACGGAGCACTGTTCAAGCGATCATTCAGAAATGGAAGGAGTATGGCACAACTGTAAACCTACCAAGACAAGGCCGTCCACCTAAACTCACAGGCCGAACAAGGAGAGCGCTGATCAGAAATGCAGCCAAGAGGCCCATGGTGACTCTGGACGAGCTGCAGAGATCTAGAGCTCAGGTGGGGGAATCTGTCCATAGGACAACTATTAGTGGTGCACTGCACAAAGTTGGCCTTTATGGAAGAGTGGCAAGAAGAAAGCCATTGTTAAAAGAAAACCATAAGAAGTCCCGTTTGCAGTTTGCCACAAGCCATGTTGGGGACACAGCAAACATGTGGAAGAAGATGCTCTGGTCAGATGAGACCAAAATGGAAAACACTATGTGTGGCGGAAAACTAACACTGCACATCACTCTGAACATACCATCCCCACTGTCAAATATGGTGGTGGCAGCATCATGCTCTGGGGGTGCTTCTCTTCAGCAGGGACAGGGAAGCTGGTCAGAGTTGATGGGAAGATGGATGGAGCCAAATACAGGGCAATCTTGGAAGAAAACCTCTTGGAGTCTGCAAAAGACTTGAGACTGGGACGGAGGTTCACCTTCCAGCAGGACAATGACCCTAAACATAAAGCATGGGGCTACAATGGAATGGTTTAAAACAAAACATATCCATGTGTTTGAATGGCCCAGTCAAAGTCCAGATCTAAATCCAATCGAGAATCTGTGGCAAGATCTGAAAACTGCTGTTCACAAACACTGTCCATCTAATCTGACTGAGCTGGAGCTGTTTTGCAAAGAAGAATGGGCAAGAATTTCAGTCTCTAGATGTGCAAAGCTGGTAGAGACATACCCTAAAAGACTGGCAGCTGTAATTGCAGCAAAAGGTGGTTCTACAAAGTATTGACTCAGGGGCTGAATAATTACGCACACCCCACTTTTCAGTTATTTATTTGTAAAAAATGTTTGGAATCATGTATGATTTTCGTTCCACTTCTCACGTGTACACCACTTTGTATTGGTCTTTCAAGTGGAATTCCAATAAAATTGATTCATGTTTGTGGCTGTAATGTGACAAAATGCGGAAAAGTTCAAGGGGGCCGAATACTTTTGCAAGCCACTGTAGAGCCTTTGAAACACAGTTTGCAATCTGGAAAACAACAGTGGGTCTTTTCACCCCTTTGGCATTTCATACCTTTGTAGTTTTGGTTTTGCAGTCCACCTGGGACATTTGACAACCATTTATTTTAAGTGAGTTTCTTAATTTGGCTTGTAGTCTGTTGTGAGGAAAATTGGTTATAGACTCAAATATATAATATCTACTAGCATGATGACTTGCTTATTTCTGGTTTTATAACAGATCGTATTTTATGAACATTTTGCATGTTTAAGTTTACTTACTGAATATCTGCACATATGTACAGCAATGGTTTTAGAAACCAGGAGATGTATTATGGAAGGATGAAATACCTGCATGTTGATACAAATGAGACACAAACTGTCCAAAGGCCAAACTGACCTCGAGCCTCATTAACTGGTTTTTAAACTGTTTCTATTTATTTTTAACTACATATAATTTTTATTATTAATTTCCTCCTAAATAGAGCCAGAAATGTCATCTAGCTCTCGTGAACCCAGTATCATGCATTGTCTTATGGACGAGGATGTATCGTCAGAGCCTTACTGTACCATATTTACATAAATGCAAGGAAAAGAAAATAACCTTTCTGCCTACACTAGTGTGGGCAAAAAGGACACATGATCCTCCTGGGGTGTTGCTTTGCCAGATAAATGTTGAACAGCAGAGGTGTGGTGCCAATGCACAACCTATCTTTTATGATTATAATCCATTCCCACAGCTATTCTCCTCCATGAAACAGTATCACTCACAAAAATCACCAAATGAGAGTAAGAATGAAGGTGAAAGAGTTTTTAGAGTGAAGAAACTGTGTGTGTGTGGGGGGGGGGGGGTTGAAGTAGTTTTTCACCAAGGGAATGCCTATTAGAAAATCCCCTGAAACCAACCTGCCTATCCCACCCACAGTCTCCCTTCGGCCTTACCCAAACCTTTCAAGGCCTAATCATACGCTTGGATTTCTCTTACATGATACAACCATAAAATTTCAGTAGTGCTGCTTAACCACACTCTTTCAAGAACATCGCATCAAATTTAGAATGGTGATGAAATCAAAAATGCCTTGATTCTGGCCCCTTTGCCCCCATGTTACCAAACCAAACATTTGAGCTCTGTTTGTTAACCCATCCAGCACTACCCTCGTGTTTGCATGCCTGTGTGTTTGTGTATGATTGCCCCGAGGCCTATCCACCCTGCCCGGGGTCTTCATTACTGAGTGAGAGAGCAATAGCTGTTCTGCTTGGTCAGTGAAGGAAGCAAATAAGGGTGTCACAAAAAAAGTGCTTTTTCTTGACACAGTTTAATCAGATTTTTTTTGTTTCATGGGTGAAGAAGCAAATCAAAAAGCAAAATTTAATCATGCATAATATTTGAATTTATTTCTATAGAGAATAACCAGTATAAAACCAGTTTACATTGACCATTATATATAATTACAATTATGAGCTACAAAGATAAGAAGGAGAATATATATATACGTACATTAAATTGAATTTTTTTGTCATAAACAGTTAATTGAAAACATTTTAAAATTCCCACTTCTTTAAAGCAGAATTCAAATAAACCTCAAGATACAGTTTTTATTCATTTAGCTAGACTCTCTGGTCTTTGTAGACAAAACAATGAGTCAAAAAATATTTCAGAAACCCAAAACAGTGATCAGGGGTTCTTTAGACTGGGTTTGTTGTAATCCCTCCTAATACCCTTATAACCATCACATAGGTAGGCCCGTTTCCAATATTGGAACTTGAGGGTAATTTTTCTGGATCTTTTAAAGTTCCGGAGGAATCTGTTGGCCTGCTCCTCTTAGGCTTCGTGTCTCCATACAAAAGTGGCCCTTTAAGAAATCAGCTAAGACGTCCACATATCACGACTCCTTCGGCAGTGAGCAGCGTCACTTATCAGCGCCAAAGGCCGCCCATGGCAGCAGAAATATCAAGAGATATGAATTGCTTGTTTGAACATGAATTGCTCTTGTGTTTCTGTTTGCTGTGTTGTCGTAAACTGCTTCACCAGTAACACTTCTTATTTTACAAAGCCAGTTGTTTGGTGAGGTCTGCTCATTTCCGTCTGAATTACAACCAATCAGTATGACTTAACCACAGCTCCTGCCCAGCGACTCTACCGGGCCATTTCCGAGTAAATATCCCCAGACTGGTACTCCGTTGGTTCCTGAAATGGCCCCGAAAATGGCCCTGTTGGCCCAGCATAGTGGTGCCACGCTCATACTGTGAAGTTAAATTACCCTGAAATTACAATAGTGGAAATGCGCCTATTGTAGGCAGTATATACACTGTTGGTAATAACTGTGTAGTTTTGTTGTGAATTAAATAATCGGAAGTAAAGGTTGTTTACTTGACTAGTTGTCCTCGGTTGTGAGAGTTTGATTTAATTAGCTAAACACACTTTATATCGTTTTACAAATAGAATACTTAAAGTCCAGGATAAACCTTTTGCTGTCTATTAATGTGCAATATAGAAAGTTATGTACTGTACAAATAGGCTATCTTTCTCTTCCACTCATTGCAACTGGCTTCTGGAAACTGCCCAGAAAGATCCAAATTCTCTTATATATAGGAACTTAACTTTAAACAGTAATGTAAACCGTTACTTTCCCTGGTAACTACGTACTTTTATTATAGAGTACTGTGATTTTTGGACTATAAACTGTTACCTTTTTCACAACCAAGCATGTTCATATGTTGTTGGCGTTTATTGATGCCTTGTTGGTGCCGTACTGCCGACTTTCAGGCACAGTTAAAAAAAAAAGCATCTTCAGTCTTAAATTAAAGCAAAAAAGAAAATCTTCCATGTACCGCCTTTCTGTGTAAATATCTCGTTACAATATGAAAACCTCAAGTGTGGCCTATATATGTACACAATTTATTTTCTTTTAAAATTAAGCTGGTGCTATGTAACTATGTCTAATTGCTTTTTTAAAGTTGCCTTGCCAACATTGATTATAGATATGGACAATCAGCAGATAGAAGTGACATCATCCTATTTTTAACATGTCTGCTATTACATTCAAGCCTCTAAATCTTACAAAACTTATACAAATCTTTAAAAGTTAAATTAGTTGTGGTTTAAACAATAATGTCTAGTGTAATGTGTAGTAATTATTAATTTAAATGCATAAGCAAGAAGCGTCTGGTTAATCTGAGCATCAATAATTATAATCAATAAATTCATATTAATATAATTATTGATGACGTTTGAGTTTAATCTGCTTATTAAAGATCATTGGGGCACCAATCTCGGATTCAAGATACTTTTAATTAAACCAGACCGTCAGTCTCTTCTGAAAGGCGGAGTCCTTCGCAAGGATTTAATTAACTATACACACACTGAAGAAGAACCAGAAAGCTTCTTGTTAATTAAGGAAATTTATTAAGAAAATAGATCAACCTTACAGCCAAACATTTCATTTATAATTTCTATCTATTCTAACGCATGCAAAAGTATAGAACAAAACAGTTAACGTTGAGGGGTTACGGCGTGTGTGTGTGTACGGCATGTGTGTGTGTGTGTGTCGGACACAGCGAGCAAAGCAGGGGGTATAGCCTACACCCTCAATACACCATCAATAAGTCAAGCCTTATCAATTGGCGCGATCGGCTCACAAAGGGAGACAAAGAAAGACCGCGTGGCGATTCGGCAAAGGCTAGCTTCAATTAGCAATGGTGGCTTGGACAAAGGGAAAGGGGTGACAGTAAAAGGGGATCAGTGCGAAGCAACGCGACCTGCCTAAGAGCCACGTGAGCCGACCGCAGTGGACAATACAACAAGCTGGGAAATAATACAATATACTCCTTCTGGTTGCAACCAACAAGTAAAATAACAATAAAACACAAAGCATGAAACATTCAGGGCCAACGTACGGCAAAGCCAAATGACCAAGAATAACAGTGGTTTACAAGTTCACAAACTTATATCAACCAACAGAAAAACAGGATCTAAGCCGTTGGACCTAAATCTCCTCTACCCAGACTCAACAGAAATAAACCAGGTTTATCCTACTTGGTGATGACTCTCTTCACAGTCCACAACGAATGATGTAGAACAGCCTGAGAGTGTCCAGTTAAGAGGAGTGGTTGCGCAAACCGAGGTCAGAAAGCAGACGTCCGATTTTAGGCGCCGAGTGACTCAGGCCTGTTATCAATAGAGCTCAGAGGCCAGCGGACTTCCTGGTTGCAAGGACGGGAAGTCTGTTTGCTTGGCCGGTTCACTTCGAAGTTTAAAAAGAGGAGTTATATCCTGGTCCAGCAGGTTTGAACAAAAAAGGGGAAAGCTTGCCAGCAGTGAAGTAAAGCACCTTGTTGCGGCTCCGTGGGTAGGAACCAAAAGACGATGATTTTAGTTTTCGTGCCCCCTTTATCAACTCTGTGATGTCATCACTGGCCACAGACCAATGAGAATGGGTTGAGGGCGGCACAACGGATGCTGGGAGATGCAGTTCATTCAGTAAAAGGATGCTGGGAGATGCAGTTCATTCATCAAAAGGATGCTGGGAGATGCAGTTCGTTCAGTAAAAGGATGCTGGGAGATGCAGTTCATTCAGTAAAAGGATGCTGGGAGATGCAGTTCATTCAGTAAAAGGATGCTGGGAGATGCAGTTCATTCAGTAAAAGGATGATGGGAGATGCAGTTCATTCAGTAAAAGGCAATAGCCTCAACAAGAGCATTTATCATAAAGTCATCCATACCTCAGGTGGAATTAGACTGTTTGTTATGTCCCATATCTGGAATTGTTGTTAACAATTCTGCACTGCTTTGTGTTGGTCTGTCAGATAAAATTTTCACCAAAATTCTCTGAAAAAATCTGAAAAGGTGTAAGGGGTAGAAAGGCACAAAAATGCTGACTTATGCAAGTCCCCTGTGATTATGAAACAGCATCATTACCACGAACCCTTCTGGTTATAACTCTGAGCTGCATGGAGAGACCTGCACCATTGTGGCTTCAACAGCTCTCAGTATTGATTTTCGTTCAAATCCTAGAGGTCCAACATACATCTCTAACCCCCTGCCTTTCAGAATATTTACCTTGGTACAATATTTTTTCAAAATACTGTGGTGACAGATATGTGTACAATGTGGCAGATAGTCCTGTCTTTTGACATCTGTGCTGGATCTATTCAACTGGGCACAACAGGAGACCACATATGAGAAGTGCTCCTCATTTGTTTGTTTCTTGTCTGTCTGTATCCACCTGACCTTGCTCCTAACTTCAAATTTTCTCACCTATTGTTGTCTTTTCTGTATATTGCTTTGTTTGTGGGAAATAATGGCTTCCGTTTTATGAAAAAAACAAAACAAAATGCTGTGGTCTCAATTGATGTGCTTTAATTTTGATAACCATAACCCCAACAACTGCAATCCAAACTGGACTGAAAGACATAATTGAACTAAAGGCGGCACAAGCAAAACAATGCATGCAATTCTTGCCATCCACTCTACATGGTACTGTTGTTGTGATACACAATGTACGTTATAACTGTCAGTATAACATCTTTCACTTTTTTCTTTGATTTGCATACATTTTCTCTGATAATCCCTTTAACTTTTGACATTAAACGTTCAATATTTATTCAGTTATTTACAGAGTCTGCTGGTATATATATATATATATAAAAGCAGGTTGGCCAACTTTTAAAAATCCCCTCGGTAACTACATATATATATATATATATATATATATATATATATATATATATATATATATATATATATATATATATATATATATATATGTAGTTACCGAGGGGATTTTTAAAAGTTGGCCAACCTGCTTTTGTTTAGTTAAAGGTCTGAAACAATCCCCTGACAATAAACAACATAATTTATCAAATTCAAAAGTAATTAATTGATCCCAAAGGGAAATTATATGTTGTAGTATCTAAAATTATTCAATTTGAGTCATTGTAGTTAGTGATCCCTGTGGGCAGGATGGATCTCCTGTAGCAGTCTGTCTCGCAACAGAGCTGCAGAAATCTGATTAAAAATACTCCATTGTTGTATTAGAGTGTTGTGATTTATTCATCCATCCATCCATCCATCCATCCATCCATTATCTGTACCCGTCCATCCTATACATGGTTGCAGGGGGGCTGGTGCCTATCTCCAGCAGTCACGGTGCGAGAGGCGGGGTACACCCTGGACAGGTCGCCAGTCCATCTCAGGGCAATTCTTTAGAATTGCGCTGCTCTGGGTTGCTGCATGTTGGAGAGGCTCTGTTGGCTACATATTAAGCTTTGGTTTTTCGTACATTGGTTCCTCTTTTTTCTTAAAGAAGATTGCATTGCAAACAGGACCTTGGATTTGTTTTATGCAAATGTATAGGATTCATACACGTCCAAACCAAGACCTCCTCTGGGAAAATCAGATCACAATCTTGTTTTTCTCTGTTCAGAATATAAACCACTTGTTCAGAGGCAACCTGCGTCAAAACGAACTGTGAGAAAATGGTCACAGGAAGCTGAAGAAGCCCTGCAGGGTTGTTTTGCAACCACAGACTGGATGACTCTTTGCCAAGCACATGGAGAGGACATCAATGCCATGACTGAGTATGTGACTGACTATATAAACTTCTGTGTGGACAACATCATCCCCACCAGAACAGTGAGATGCTTCCCTGATAACAAACCCTGGATCACCAGTGACCTGAAGGAACTGCTAAACAAGAAAAAAAGAGCCTTCAGGGAGGGAGACAGGGAATTACTGAGGAGTATACAGAAGCAACTTAAGGTCAAGATCAGATACAGCAAGGAGGCATACAGGAAGAAGCTGGAGAACAAACTACAGAAGAACAATATCAGAGATGTCTGGTCAGGAATGAGAAAGATCACAGGCTTTAAGGACAGGAAGGATTGGATAGATGAAAGTCTGGACAGAGCCAATGAACTGAACATATTCTTCAACAGGTTCTGTTCAGCAACTAGCTCAGCATCCCCCTCTCCTGTTCCCAGCCAAACAGACATCCCACTCTCCTCTGATCAACAGCTTTCCTGTTACACCTCGGATGTTTTATCCTTCACCTCAGCCATGGACTCTTCTAATTCCATAAGTTTGACTTCAACCAAGTCAGGAAATGCTGCTACCCTCTTTGCCTCCCCCTCCCACTTGTCAGTCTCCAAAAGTCAGGTGAAGAGGCAGCTGGAGAAACTGAACCGGAACAAGGCTGCAGGTCCAGAAGGTGTCAGTCCCAGAGGCCTGTGCAGAGCAGCTCTGTGTGATTCTGCAGCACCTCTTCAACGTTAGCCTAACTCAGGAGAAGGTTCCAGTGTTGTGGAAGACATCCTGCCTTGTTCCAGTACCCAAAATAACTCACCCATCAGTCATCAATGACTATAGACCTGTTGCCCTGACATCCCACATCCTGAAGGTCCTGGAGAGACTCCTGTTGGCCCCCCTGAATAAGCAAACAAGAACGTATCAGGACCCTCTGCAGTTTGCTTATCGCTGTGGAGTTGGAGTTGAAGATGCCATCATCCACCCACTTCAACCAACCCACTGTCATCTGGACAAAGCAGGCAGCACTGTGAGGATCATGTTCTTTGATTTCTCCAGTGCATTTAACACAATTCAGCCTGATTTGCTTTGTCAGACACTCCTGAAGACACAGGTGGAGCCCTCAAAAATTGCCTGGATCAATGACTACCTGACCAACAGACCACAATTTGTGAGACTGAAGAATTGTGTGTCAAACCAGGGGGTCAGCAGCACAGGAGCACCACAAGGGACCGTACTCTCACCATTCCTTTTCACTCTGTACACCTCAGACTTCCAGTACAAATCAGAGACCTGTCATCTGCAGAAATACTCAGATGACTCTGCAATTGTCGGGTGTATCAGAGATGGACAAGAAGCTGAATACAGAGAGCTGGTGGACCGCTTTGTGACATGGTGTGGAAACAATCATCTCACCTTGAATGTGAACAAAACAAAGGAGATGATTGTAGATTTCAGAAGAAACAGGGATAAGTCAAAAACTGTTTCCATCATGGGAGAAGAAGTGGAGGTGGTTGAGGAGTATAAATACCTCGGAGTTCACCTTGACAACAGACTGGACTGGAGGCGCAACAGTGAAACCGTCTAAAAGAAGGGACAGAGCAGACTGTACTTCTTGAGGAAGCTTAGGTCCTTCAAGGTTTGCAGCAAGATGCTGGAGATCTTCTACAAGTCTGTTGTGGAGAGTGTAATCTCTTCAGCCGTCATCTGTTGGGGTAGCAGCATCAGAGCCAGGGATTTAAATAGGCTAAACAACCTGATAAAGAAGGCTGGTTCTGCTCTTGGTACGACTGTGGAACCTCTGGAGAGGATGATGCAAAGAAGGATTCTGCATAAAATCAAAAAAATTATGGACAACCCTGAGCATTCCCCTTCATGAGACAGTCATAAGACAACAGAGCGTCTTCAGTCGGAGGCTTCTTCAGTTTCGCTGCAATACAGACCGCTACAGGAAATCCTTCCTGCCCACAGCTATCATTATCTACAACAACTCCTTAAAGAATTAATTATATGAGCTATACCAACACTTAATTTCCCTCTGGGATCAATGAAGTATTTTTGAATTTGAATTTGAATTGAATTTGAACACAGAGACATACAGGACAAACAACCATACATGCACACATTCATACCTAAGGGCAATTTAGAGAGACCAATTCAGCTAACAGTCATATTTTTGGACTGTGGGAGGAAGCCAGAGTACCCGGAGAGAACCCAGGCATGCACAGGTAGAATATGTAAACTCCATGCAGAAAGACCCCAGGCTTCGAACCTGGGCCTTCTTGCTATAAGGCAACAGTGCTACCAACTGTGGCACTGTGTGTGTGTTCCCCATTGTGATTTATTATATTCTTAATTTTATGAAGCATCTTTCTTCACATAATCATCTCCAGAGGTGTCAAGGCAGTCCACAGAACAGAGCCAGTCTTCTTTATCAGTTAGTTGAACTTTTTAAGTCGGTGTCTCTAATGCTGCTACGACAACAGATGGCAGAAAAAAATTTACCCACCACAGCAGGCTTATGATCTGTAAACACTGAGGGGCCTAAGCTTTCTCAAGAAGTACGCTCTGTTCCCAGTTCATAGATTAAGTACTTTGCTTTGAATGTTGTAATTATTAATGTCTGTTGTTATAGCAACACCTTCCTCTGGTCTTTCCATCATAGCTTTTAGATGGGCCTCGGTGAAGCTTGCCCTAAAAACAAGATGATAAGTTGGTCCAGATCAATTTATTATTTAGTCTGGGTCTTGATCTGGATCTGGACATTAAAAATTACTGCTAGAATGCCAATTCAAATGGCAACTCCACGTCACAGTTTGCTCCTACCACGACAAATGCAAGAATATGGTCCGTCATTCAAGCTTAAGCATAGGTCTTACATCACATATAAAAAGGATTTAAGGAGTTTTGTCATCTATATATTCACTTGTTTGAACATTCTCAGTCACTGATTACGGCCAATTTTCCAAATGTTTCAAATTACGTTCATCCACAACACAGTTTTTTTTTTGTCTAACAATGTGTGATAGTTCATGGTTAATAGCAATAGTTTTAGTGCAAGGGTGAAGGGGTGTGTATGTGTTTTTACTTTATATGTGTTTATATGTTTGTCCGTGTGGGGAAGGAGGGGTGAGCAGATTTTAATGCATGGTCAGAAGCAGGCATCATTGATTTTTAACACTAAGTGAAGGACAAGGAGTGCAGAGCTCGATTCCAAATCAATGACACAGTCCAAAATGTCTGTCATGCCAAACTGCAAGGTTTCCAGGTTTGTGTGGAAAACACAAAGTGACATGAATTCAGTAAGACACACACGACAAAATTTTCACAAGCATAAAAAGAGGTATTCAGTCCGTCATGAAGATTCACAACGCAAACAAGACAGTCTTATCCCCTATGACAGATCTAAGTTTGATTCTAAAATATGAAACGTCCCAAAGAAATTGCATGGCAAATGCAAAGAAGCACCATTTTCTGGGATCCTGCAGAGACCAAAGCAGTGGGTGTATTAGACTAATTAAGCAGGGCCTCTGTACTCAGACGTCAATAGGTTCCATCAGACTGCACATAGCTCCTATAATGGCCCATGCCCAATCATAGAGGGAATAGAGCTGATCATACACCTGCACATATGCACACATTTAAACAGAAACATTGCAATAAGTGCAATTACTACAGTGCAACATTTTGTTTTATAATTTTCTTTTAAAGCTAGGACTACAGAAATGACCAATTTGTCCAAATTTTATTTTGGGTTCCTGTTGTGGTTCCACAGTTGTCTCTGTTTGTAACTTTTTAAAAATCAATTAAGTAGTGAAATTTAGGCAAAAAAAAAGGCATTAATTTCCTCTGATCTTCTGACTGGTTAAAGGTTTTTGGGAAGAAAAAAATTATGTTGCACAGAAAGGAAGAAAAGGGGAAACCTCTGACTGTTATCCAAGCAGAGCTGCGAGCAGAAATTAAAATGTTTCGTATCGAGCAATCCAAAATGAATTGGGTGAGCCGAGAGGAGAGAAAAAGAAAAATCAATGGAGCTCTGGCTGCAGTCAAAGGGACGGCATCACGAATGGGATTTGCCAGTGGGGCTCAGCAGCTGCCAAATAACCTAGAGCTAAAGAATTACAATAATACTGATGAAGTGTGTGAGGGCTTTTAGAGGCATTGCTGGAAAATTGCACTGATGGAGGCATAACAGTTCTGTCTAATTCAAGTACCCCCTCCGCTCATCTTGAAAATGCACAACAGATGTAACCCTACCTTTTATAACCAGGAGAAACAAGTTTACAGAAAGACAGAGCTTTTTCTGTTGTTCTCCAGTGTGATGTGTGGATGAAAGGTTTTAGGTTTTGGAAGTTTCCCAATCTTTGTGTATATACAGTTGGTATTGTTTGAGCAGTATGGCGTTGTACAACAAAAAAAGCAAATCTTATTTATTTCATTTTGAGCATACAACTGTAAAGAGGAAAAAAAGAAGGCAGCAGAGAAAGGAGGGAGAGATAAGATGGGGGTGAATAAAGAGATGAGAGGAACAAGCTCCCATCATCTATTTTTATGCTGCTTTTAATTTACATTTTCTTTTGCTGCCGATAAAAGCAGACAGGGAACACAAGGACAGTGACACCTGGAAAGCTCCCCAGGTCAGAGGGCTGCAGTTAACCTGTCAGAAGCAGAGTACTGATTAGAATAAATCTACACCCTCACTAGAGGTCAACTCCGGCCTCTGCTACTGATCTGACCCACCACTCTTTCAGGCACGTGCATGTCCACCGAGCAGACACAGAGCCTGTGTGCGTGTGTAGGTGTCTGTGTGTGTGTGTGCGTGCACAATGATTGAACGAAAATACATTCCAAAAGTATATCCACTGAAAAGACTTTTGTCGCATTATGACCACAAACCTGAACATGTTTTGTTTGGGTTTTTTTGTGATAACACTTAGTGAAGTGGAAGGAAAAAGGATTCATGGTTGTAAAATGTTTCTACAAAAATCTCATAAGGCATGAGTATAAATATGGGTATCTGCCCCTTTTGCTCCTTGATAAAATAGAGTACAAGTAATTGCATTCAGAAGTCACCTAATTAGTAAATAAAATCTACCTATTTTTAATCCCAGTACAAACACAGCTGTTGTCTGAAGGCCTCAAATGTTTGTTAGAGAATATTAGAGAACAAGCAGCATTATCAAGTCTAAGGGACACATCCGACAGGCCAGGGAGTTGTTTAGAGCAAGGTTAGTTAATAAAACCATATCCCAAGCTATTAAGCTCTTAAATAGGCCTGTTTAATCCAACATACGAAAATGGAAAAAAAGGTATGAATTAAAAACCTATCAAAACATGAACTCCTCTTAAACTGACAGGTTGGATTATGAGAGCATTTAATTAGAGATCTGACCAATGGTCTGTCTGCAGAGTGGGGCAGGTGGAAGATTCTTTCAACAGGAATAATATTGGTCCTGTACTCCAGACATCTTGCCTTTGTGGAAGAGTAACAAGAGCATGATTGAAAGAAAACCGTTAGAAGTTCCGTTTTTAGTTTGCCATAAATCATGGAAACAGGGATGGGCTGGTGTTGAAATTGGGCCCCTGAGTTTGGTTCAGAAAGGCTTTTTACCCGATCGCACAAAGGATGTAAGTGGAACCATAACCTTAACAAATATACTTTTATTGGTAGCATAGCAAGTTTTATGTTGTCATGACCAGAGGTGGGTAACTATTTACATTCACTCAATTAGCATACATTTACTTGAGTATTTTTACTGCGACATACTTTTAACATTTACTTAAGTAAAAGTAATTATTAAAGTAATTATTATGAAGTATCGCTTCTTACTTTAGAAAAGAATTCTGCATATTCTATCTGCTGCAAGTTATTTCACTTAATAAAAATAAATTAATTCTAACCAAAAATGCATCAGACAAGCACACAAACCTACATTTTATATTAAAGTGAGATATCTTGTTCGTACACAAGCTTTGTTGTTCTAATGTTATTTTCTCGCTGCTGAGCTTTGGAGATGAACTGAATATATGGTAAACACTATATATTGCCACTTGATTTACTTTACCTTTTCTAACATAGATACATTACGTGTTGTATTATTTTAATAATGTCATGGTTCCTAGGTGTTTGTGTTTTGTTAGTTATTTTTCTTATTTAGTTCTATTATCGTGTTTAGTTATTCTTTGTTTCTACTAGTTATTTCTGCACTTTCTGTTTCCATATTTCTCCTTGTTCTTAGATGTTTATCACCCCTTGCTCCTTTCTATTTTGTATTCCTCTTTAGTATTATCCTCTGTCTAGTCCTTATGTTTTGCTCCTGGTCTTCCTCCCAGTCTCCCAGCCTTTTTACCTCCTATCCCAGTTGATGACTTCCACCTGCTCTCTCCCTCTCACCTGCATCTGCTCCCACTAATTGATCATTGGTCTTCTCAGTCACTTCCTCATTTCCTCCCTAGTATATATTCACCTCTCCTTCAGTCACTACTCGCTGGTTCGTTGTCATTCTTCCCCCTCTGGTTCCTGCCTTCCCTGTTGCCTGTCTTTCCTCCCTTCCTGGTTCCTGCGTTCCCTGGTCTCTATGTTCCCTGGCTTCCTCGTAATTATTGTAAGTTTTGGAATTTATTATTAATTAAATTCGAGTTCTTAAACGTTCTGCATTTGGGTCCTCTTTGAAACCACAACCTGACAAATAAGTTTTATGATGAAAATTTTGATTTGAAAAAGTTTCCTCTGCTTCAAATTTGTTATTTCGTAATAATATTTATGTATCAATCTTTTCATTTTACTCTTTAAAAATACTAGAATTTTCACACAATTTTGTATTTTTGTCCGTACTGCTCAGCGAACCGAAGGCTCAGGCAAGGAGCTGGCACAGGAAACAGAGGAGGTCCAGCTGAAGGGATGACCGAATCAATGAATCAATCAATCTTTATTTATGAAGTGCTTTTCGTACAAAATTGCATCTAAAAGTGCTTCACAGATTAAAACGACCCTACATAAAACCACATTCCCTTCCGTCCCCCACAGAGTTAAAAAGCTGATCACAGTCATACCCCCCTAACCCAACCCTCATGCACATACACTTAAAAGCAACAATAAAGAGGACATAGGACCAAGTACAGATGAGCCAGGTAAGGAAACGCCATCAGAGGAGCCATCTGCACCGGCAGCAGCCAGGGTCACCTTAACCAGCTGATAGGCCCCGGGGCAGAGAGGCTCAGTAGCCCTACAAGGTCCGTCGGTCTTCAGAAGGTTAGCAAATATGCCAGAAAAGGTCCTAAATAGGATAGCTATACAAGAACACACACACACACTCCTTTCAGCACCACGGCCAATGTGTCAGCAAGTGCTCATTGATTTACATTTAACCTGTTCACCCCACAGCCCCGCCGCCGGGTCACTGTGGGGGAAGGGCAGATAGACTGTCCGAATTTAGTTGATCTGTGGTCACTGATTGCTAAGCATGTCCTATCATTATAAACCTCAGAATCTCAGTTAAAGACTCAAATAAATATTTTTGTGACCTCCAAACCCAGAAAAAATAACAAGCAACTAAAAGAGCAGTTGTGCTATTTTGCGATTTTTACATGAACACATTCAACCGAACCTGTCGGTCACCCTGTCGAACAGAACCGAGCAAACTTTGTCTTCCATGAAAGCCAGCATCTCACTGATTCTAAAGCTGCACGTTTCATCACGCTATTTGCAAATTTCAGCAAATGAGCAGCAAAATAAGCCCAGAAATACGTACAGCATTTGAAAAACAAGAGCATAAACTTTTCCTTACTTTTTTCTTTTTCGTGCTGAAAAGAATAATCCACCGTGATATGACTGTATTTCCAGAATAACTAAAATCTCCAGTGTGTATTTAGAAAAGAAAAAGTAAAAAAAAACCGAAAACCTGCAGTAGAAATCTCACATGTCTCGCTCCTATCGGCTGCGCCTCCTCACCTGCAGTTCCCTGCTGCGCAGGCTGCTCCATGCCTACAGGTGCTGCTGCTGCATCCTCCTCTCTGCCCGGTGTGTCAGAGAGCTAGCTTAGCTATGTCCTACTTCTTTAGCTGACTTAAAGAATTCTGTCAGCTTAGGCATTTTCTTTCTTATTTCTTTGTCTCGAAGCTCCTTCTCACGAATCGCTTTTCTTTTCTGAGCACTGCTCCCAAATTTCTTCCCCGACATTTTTCGGCGTTTCTTTACATCTAGATGACCACTCCTTGAAATTGTCTAAATTGTTTGATTGGTGAGCTCATGGTGCAATGGGAACTTTAGAGGCCACATGGGTGAAGTAGGTCACTTGTAATTTAGATCAATCAGCAGCTTTAAATTAGCATATAAGATGATTGACAGAAAACCTGACAAGTCATAAAACGTTTATTTTGTTTGTTTGTTTTTTACCTGAAATGATAGGCCCCCTAAGGGTCATAGGCCCCTGGCAACCGCCCTGGTTGGCCCGTGCATTAGGGTGGCCTTGGCAGCAGCACATCAACAGCAGCAGCCGAGGCACTCACACAGGGTGCCCAGTGGAGGCAAGGCCAAGACCGAAGCCAGTCCAGTCAGCCTGCCGAAACTGGCAGGCTGACTGGACTGGTTGAGGCGGAGACTGAAGAGACTGGCAGGTTGACTGAGGCTGATTGAGGCGGGAGCTGCGACAGGGCTGAGGACCGAAGCTTTGACGGCGACAGGATGGACAGAACTGGGAACAGCTGACGGTGCCTCGTCAGCTTCTTCCTCCTTCCCAGAAACAAATCTGCCTCAACAGTGCCGCTGTCTCAGATGAGGTAGAGGAGGAGGGCAGTACCTCCAAAGGTTAATGCTGAGAGGAGCAAATGCCAGCCTCTCTGCCACGGCGATCCAATATCAGGGGAGCCAACCCTAGAGATCCCCGTGTGGGTTGGCGCCTTCCCCAACCACTGCTGGATCCATCTTAGGGTCGGCTCATTCTTTCAGGTGTGTGTAGTAGCGGCATGGATCCACACTCAGATGACGGTGGAGGCAGGGTTGTTTATTGAACGATGATGATGAAGACAGTACGGGACACCAGAATGACAGGAACGAGTAGGTGGGAGAACAGCAGGGTGAAACAGCATAGAGACGTCAATGATCCGACAGGGAGTGAGAGGAAGTAATATATATATAGACAAAAGCGAAGAAGGATCAGGTGTGACAGATTGGAGACAGGTGCAGACAATAATTAGACAGGAGTGAGCAGGACAGAGTGCTGATGGCTCTGACAGGATCCCCTCAACATCTTGGCTGCGCCTAGGAATCCTGTCCATAAAAATTATGAAAAGAATCAGTGACAAAGGGCAACCATGGCGGAGTCCAACTCTTACCGGGAACAACCCTGACTTACTGCCGGCAATGCGAACCAAGCTCTGACACCGGTCATAGAGGTCATAGAGGGACCTAACAGCCTGTATCAAGAGGCCTGGTACCGCATACTCCTGAAGCACCCCACACAGGCGCTTTCTCCAAGTCGACAAAACACATGTAGACAGCTTGGTTGAACACTGTCAAACTCTCTAGGACACTGCCGAGGGTGTACAGCTAGGGTGAAAACCGCTTTGTTCCTCCTGCATCCAAAGTTTGACTATCTGCTAGACCCTCCTCTCCAGAACCCCTGAATGGACCTTTCCAGGGAGGCTCAGAAGTGTGACCCCCCCTGTAGTTGGAACACACTCTGTGGTCCCCCTTTTTAAATAGGAGGACCACCACCCCGGTCTGCCAATCCAAGGAAACTGCCTCCAATGTCCACTTAATATTGCAGAGCTGCGTTAACCAACACAGCCCCACAACATCCAGAGCCTTGAGGAACTCCGGACAAATCTCATCCATCCCCGGAGCTTTTTAACCACCTCAGTGACCTCAGCACCAGAGACTGAAGAGCCTGACCCAAAGTCCTCAGACTCCGCTTTCAGACTGGAACACGTGCTGGTGGGATTGAGGGGGCAGCTCTAAACTTAACAAAATAAAAGGGGTGTTTGCATATGGAAAATACAGCTTAAAACTATGTTTGTAAGAGATACTACCAACTATGGCTCCTTGGGTCTCGCCATATTGGAATTCCGACTTGTCCGACCACGTTAACTGGAACGCTGCTCACAGGTCATCAAACCCATCTCCGAGTTCCCACTTCCGGGTAAATGGAACACATCTCTTTCTCAGAATAACTGGTCAGAGTTGATGGGATTAATCAACTCATGAGCTAAATGAACCTTAAAAAGAACCCCAGCTACAAAGACTTGTAGTTCTTAAAAGATAAATGTTAGTATCAGTTATGATAAAAATAATTTAACTTGTAGGTCGCCATAGTTGTTAGTGTCACAATGCACTCTGGGTAGTGACGTCATATGGTTGCACCTTAATTTCACCGGCTGGTGATCTGTGGATGTGACATACCCTATCAGAATAGCATACCGGAAGTTTCTTATTTATAGGGCTGTCTGTCAGTTTAGCCTACTTTATCGAAACAGCATACCAGTGTTTTTGATGGGGTCTGGGTATACTGTTTTGACAGGTCTTTGCTTCATAGAAAATACAGTTTATAAAAAGGTATGCTGTTTTGATAGCCACCTATTTAATAGAAAATACAGTACAAGGAGTATGCTGTTTTCTCGAGGCGATGCCGCATGAACCACCTACGCCTTTGAAATTATCCAGATGCGCGTAGTAAATTTAAAGCTTAAATGGTATAGAACTGGCCTTTTCTGTCAGACATAACTGATTTAAAATATCAGCCAAGTATTATTTTTTTTTCTGACCTTACAATTTCAGAACATATCTTAGCTCAAATATTAAACATTTACGACTTTTTAACAGTATTTCCGAGATGTTTCTTGAAAATGTGTGAAATTATTCTCAACATATTTTGACATTAAGAAATTTACTAAATTATTTTCCTTAAGTTTACAATGGCCCTAATACACCAGATTTAACAATTTAACATTACATTACACAATTTTACGACTCCACTTGCTAAAAATAAGAAATTAAAAACTTCTGTTAAAGTATGCTGAATTGATGGTTTGATTTGAACTCATGCACAATTCAGCAAGTTTCACTGCTGCGCATGTGGTATGGTATGGTATGGCGCTCTGATGGGTATGGTGTCAGAACACTCAGTACGTTTACATGCACAGCTAAATCGAGCTTTTTGGAGTAATCAGACTATAGATTTCCCTCCTGCAGCGAGCCAAGTCCCAGTTTACATGTTACTCCGAAAATCGAATTATTGAAAGAAGTGTGCCGACCACCGCAACGGTAGGTGGCGACATGCAACCCTTCGTGTGGCATTCTTCCGGTTCGCGTCACACGCTCGGGGTAAACAAACACTTGTGGAAGAGAAGCCGACATAGTAAAAAAAAAAAGGATGACAACAACGCTGCCGCGCTGTACATTTGTTGCATTCTGTAGCCTACTGTTTGATCGTATTATATCAATTACGGCGTAATACATCGCTTTTTTTGTTGATTACGGGGCTTCCGAGCTCGTCATTTCCTGGAGGGGCAGGGCACAGCTCCTGATAGCTCGGCTTCTCAAGGCGAGAGTATACATGCAGAGAAATTTGAATTTTTAACCGCATTATCTAGCTGCAGTAGTCAAGCTTCTGAAACTCCAGTTCGGTTCGATTCCAGCCGGACTAAGGTGTATGCATGCATTTTTAAAGTCCGATTTCAGTCGGACTAAGGCAATAATTCGAATTTCTCTTGCTGCATGTAAACGTACTGACTGGCTTTGGGACCCTGTTGTGACTGTTCAGCGACATAAACATGTCATCTGTTCAGCCTTTTCAATTTGAACCCGAGCGAAACATTAATGAGGAGCACAGCACTGACGATGTTTCACAAAATGAGCATCAAAATGAAGAGCAAGGAGGGCGGGATGAAGCGAGAGCGGGACAAAACCGGTGTTGCATGTACGGCAAATGCATCTCCATTGTAACTGAGAGGGAGAGGGTTTGTTGTCAAGAACTCCCATTTTTGTCATGTGATCAAACTTATTCAATCATCAATAATTTTGGAGATTATTAGCATCCAGAGCTGTCGTGTGCTTTATAGATAATTAGGATATATAGTGAAACGATATATATACAGTGAAATGCATCTGACGTATCTGAATCTGTCTGAGTGGCAGCATGGGTCAAATTTGGAGAACACTGTATTGTTATACTTACTGATTGCTTTACTGACTGAAGAGGTGAATTATCAGCTTCATCTCTGACGAGTGGCGTGTCTGATGGTTCTCCTAATATGACAGAAGCGGCAACTGCAGGAGCGGGTTGTCTGCTCAGGAGAGTGTCCAGCATCTATTGTCTTTGGCGCTTTTACAGCGCATTTCACTTTCTCCCCGACAGCATTTAGCCTCCTTGTGTGGGAAAATGGTCAGAAAACTATTTAATTTCAGTCTTCGCTTATACCCAGCCGCTCAGGTGAGATCTTTCAGTAGTTGTGGTCGACTAAAAAAACGCATCAGGAGAAAAATGTCGGGAACACAGCCATGGATCTTTGGGAAGTTGTGTCTGTCCACAGGCATCTTCATACTGCTTTCTGCCTCAGTCACTGGGAAAGCATTGTAAACTCACATTACTCCCCTTGTTGCCTTTTGACTGAAATTGCATCCAAAAGCAGCGCAATGTGGCATTTTACTTAAAAATTACTACTGTGAGCATGTAAACAAACACTAACGCGTCAATAGCTATTCTACCAAGTGCAACCAATATATGTCATCCCCCCAGAGTGCATTGCGTGCAGAAAACATGGCGTCCTACATATAGGCAAGGCAAGGCAAGGCAATTTTATTTGTATAGCACACTTTCAACAGCAGGGTAATTCAAGGTGCTTTACATGATTTGGTGATTTAAAAAAAACTCATAAAAGAAACACACATTACACATGATACACAATAAAGCAAGAGAAAAATAAAAAAAGCAAGAGAGCATGAACACATTTCATACATATGACATCAAGCATTTACTCAAAGGCAATTCTAAACAGATGGGTTTTTAGTCTCGATTTAAAGCAGTTCAGAGTTTCAGGAGCTCTACACTCATCAGGAAGTATGTTCCAGATAAGGGGAGCATAAAAAGTTAAAGCTGCTTCTCCATGTTTAGTTCTGAGTCTAGGGATGTTTAGTAGGCTAGAGTTGGAGGACCTGAGTGGTCTTGGTGGTTGGTACCATGACAACAGGTCTTCAACATATTTAGGTGCTAAGCCATGTAATGATTTATAAACTAGTAAAAGTATTTTAAAGTCTATTCTCTGAGCTACAGGGAGCCAGTGTAAGGACTTTAGAACTGGGGTGATGTGCTCTACTTTCCTGGTTCTAGTGAGGACGCGAGCAGCAGCGTTCTGGATCAGCTGCAGCTGTCTGATTGACTTTTTAGGCAGACCTGTGAAGATGCTGTTGCAGTAATCAATCCGACTAAAGATAAACGCATGGATGAGTTTTTCTAGGTCGTGTTGCAAAATCAGTCCTTTAATCCTAGAGATGTTCTTCAGGTGATAGAACGCTGACCTTGTTATTGCCTTTATGTGACCCTGGAGGTTCAGGTCTGAGTCGATTACTACACCTAGGTTTCGAACCTGATCAGTAGTTTCTAGCTGTATTAATTGAAGCTGTGTGCTGACTCTTGATCGTTCCTCCTTGGGTCCAAAAATAATCACTTCAGTTTTGTTTCTATATAGGTCAAAATATGTACTAAATATTATAGATTTGTAAGTCATTGGCAATATTTTATGTGTTTCTAACAACATATTTTGGTACAAGAGAAAAATTGTGGCTTATTAGGGCTTACACGTCTTCATAGCGGGGGTTCCTTTTAAGACTGAGCACTCCCTGAAGAGAAGCTGTTAAGAGGTTCAAAAAGTTTTAAGTAGTGGTTCAACTTCCAGCAGGACAATGACCCTTAACAGCCTGAGCTACAATACACTACAAAAGTTTAGATCAAAGCATATTTATTTTATACAATGGCCTTGACTCTAACCTAAGTGAGAATCTGTGGCAAGACTTGAAATTTGATGATGTTTGATGAGTTGTTTTACAAAGACATCAAGGTCAAAGAGTTTATCTTGCAGATGTGCGAGTGTTTACAAAGTGTTGTGTCTGATGGCTTGAATACCAGTTCATGCCTCAAAATGATTTTATGAAAGGTTTAGAACATCATGTATCATTTTCCTTCCACTTCACAAATATAGGCTACTTTGTCTTAGCCTATCACATACATTTTTTCTGAAACACATTAAAGATTGTGGTCTTAATGTGGTCAAAAAAACATAACAATTTAAGAAGTGTGAATATATTTGTGAGGAACTGAATGGCTCTTAAGTTGTGTGCATTGCAGGTTTTCCAAAATTATTTTTGGTTTTACTTTGCTTTTAAATATTTCATTCTGATACATAATTTATGGATTGTAGATCCTAAGTCATAATAATAATTTTAATCACCTCCATTATTTAAATAATCTATGCATGATATTAGCAACATTTTTTAAAAGGAATATTTGCTGTTACTGTACTATCTGTGTTGCTGTGTTATTCAGTGTCTGTTTCTGCTGCTCTGTTTGTATTGACCGGTTTGTGCATTTGCCTGCTAAAAGGAAAACGTCAGGAAAGATCTTTCCAACACAATTTTTCTTTCAAAATGGCAACTAAAAAATAAGAGAGGCTTGAGTAAATTGACTGATTATGACACAAGTTCAAATAAAAATAACAATTATCTCCTAAATCCATTTGCCTGCATAACTAACAAATACAAAAAAGTGAACCACCTAGCAGTTCCACACCTCCTCCTCAATGTGAGTGTGAGGGAAGGGTCAGCTCAGTGGGAGGGAAGCCTAACGCACGTAAACACCATACTCCATCTCTGGGACTCAGAGGCCAAGATCCTGCTGCCCTCTCACAGAGGATGAAAGCTCTATCGTTGAATAAAAGAGCAAGGCTGCCGGTGTACACATGCGTGCACGCCGAATGTCTCATTCGAAGAGCTTGAGGCTATAACAGTATGGGATATTTCTTGGGCCCACACCTATGGAGGGTGTAAAGCCGCTGCTGAACGTGTTGGGCGAATGTTAGGTTACCTGCTGGAAAACAAGGAGGCTGGGGTTGTACGCTCACAATTAATCTGCAGTTTTTTGTAAAAAGGGTAGAAAACAGATTTCCATTTTTGGAAAGGTAGGGATTTAGTAAACCAATTGGAAAAGCTTACTTACTTGAATTGCACCTAGTGCAAGTAACAGTGTTAATGAGAACAAGAGTCACCCAATGCAAACACAAAGAAAAAAAACCTTCCTGTGTCTCTTGAATTTTTATTTAATGATCACATGAGAATGAAAAAAGCAATAGTTTTAGTGTATGCTGATTGACTTCATGTCAATATAATTTCTCATTTTCCTTCATACCTTGAAGGGCTCAAACTCTAAATTGATTTGAAAAGGTGTATTTTTTGTCCTTTCATATATGTTAAAAACAATGAAACAAAATTTTTTCACTCTTGTCAGGATGTTTTGATGAATTAACATCTTCTTTTAGATGTAGGAGATCCAGCAGCCCTTGGGAGGGCAGCAGCACCTGTCACATCTCTTGAATCCCAAGCAGCAGGAGAACATGCCTAAGAAATCAGTGTGACTCCTTGGTCAGCTTTCAACCAGCCTGCATTCAGTCTCCCTGGTAACCAAGCTCTCTACTGGCTGCTTGTAGTCTGCACTACTTTTATTACTGCATCTGGTTTTAAATCAGACATTCACCACCGCATTAGGATATAGTGTCACACAGGACCCAAATGAAGGGAGGCGGGGCAGGGGGATTTTCACAGAGTAGTTTTTATTGCAGAAATCCAAGTCCAGCTTACCAGTGACCAAAGCAGAGATCAAATCCAGCAAAGTCAGGACCGACAATAACAGAAAATGAAGGCAGCAAGATATTAACACAGCAGTGTTTGTAACAGGTGAATCTTGAGATGAGCAACAGGAAAAGGTAGTTGTAATACTGAAGCTGGAGACACACTACACAACTTTCCCATTCTTAACAGATTGTACAAAGAGTTGGCGTGCACACAACAGTCAGATTTCAGCAGATTTTTGTTTTTCGACTGAAATACAGAGGATCACTTACTTAACAATTGGACCTGCTGAGGGATGGCTAACAGGATTCATCAAGCCAACTAAAGACACCTGAATGCATTAAACTCTCTTGGAAACTCTTGCGAGAGCGACAGCTTGAAGGAACACATCATACCAGTTTGTGGCATCAACAGGAGGTATTCTCAGAATTTGACAGATTATATTTCTGTTACACTTCCACATAAAATGAAAAAGATGCTGTTTAAAATACTTTATCATAAACCATGAAGTGAATATGATTTAGATAGTGTTGACTGTATTTTAAAATACCTAGATTGACAGTTTGAAAAAGAAAAATATAGTGAGGTTTGTTGGTTTTGGGGGGACTTTCAATGTTTTTTTTAATCTAAAAAAAATCATATTATTAACCCTACAGACAGACCGCAAATAAACCTTTGGAATTTTTTTAATTACCAGCCATTATTTTCATGATAATAATGTGAATTGTTTGGTTTATTTCAGTAAGGCCCTTCATTATTTATAACATTTAGTGATAAATATCCAACTGTTTCTCATTTCTAATGCCAAATTACTGTAATTTACCTGATAATATGTATGACGCCCACCTCAGTCTTTTTCATTTCTGTTTATAATGTTGTATAGTTATATATAAAGGTTTCAAGAGAAATAATAAAAAAACAAAATGCTCGCAGCTGATCTAATCTTCAGCTTCGGTTTTTGATTGGCTGTCAGCAACATGCATTTGCAATTGGGTTAGTAATCAGCTCACACTATCTGACTGCCTAAAGATCTGACTCCAAAAATTCAAAAATGTTTATTTGAGTACTATGGATTTTGGGTCTGTTCCTCTCACACACTTTTAACTCAAGTTTTCACCTCATCTCTTAACAGATTTTTGTGCCGAGTTGCCCTGGCACCGGACCACAACCAGTGACAGAGGCAGATTTTCCCCTCCAAGAGCAGAAATCCCATTTCATGTTTTTTGGGGGACAATAAACAGTAACATTTCACAGATAAATTTTTGGGGGTGACATGAAAAAAAGAACACCATCTGAAAAAAAGGAAATATCAAAACATGCTTGTTCAGTATGAGGGATTGCTGAGGGATTACTGTGGTTGGAGTCTGCATCAACTGGGCGCAACTGCCAGGCAATTACTCGATGCAATGTCCTGGGATTCTGAATTGAACTGAATTTGAATATGCAATGTTATTTTGTAAAAATTAATTTAAATTAATATCCAATCCAAACGAGCTGAACAGAGAATTCAAATCATGCTATAACACATCAGGCTGTTGATTCCATATAATTTATTTTTCCACAAAGACAAAAATCACTGATTCTGTTCCCAGGAAATACATATAAACAAGGATATTAAACAATAGCACTCACAACTTCCTTGGTTCGCATGGAGCTGAAATCCGCAGAGGTTATTGTCATGAAGTTTTGGGGCCCGATTTACCAATATTCCAAATAAAGAGGACAAAATTCCATGCGTTGCAAAAAAAATTGTGCGAAGTGCGTGTTCCTGATTCGAGTGTAATCTAAAGATTGTGTGCACAAATAATAACAGGCGCAAAGAGCAGTATTCTGTTGGCAGCTATTAAGTTAAAGAGAAAAACTAATTCAAAATCCATTTTCAGCTAACATATTATCATCTGCTTTTGTTAGAATTTGATCTCCTCAGGTTCACTTAATGTGTTTTGTTTTGTTATAAAGAGGTGTGACACAAAGGTGTTACAAAGAGAGGGGTTTTCAATTATTTTTTAATTGTCTTTTTTCAATAACTGTAACACCATATGTGTTTGAGTCCTAACTTTCACAGTGGCTGGTGTGTGAAGAAGATATTTGCATCTTCAAGCAGCAAGAAAAAAACACATCAAATGTAGAAAGAACCAAGTGGAGCTACAAGTTTGTTCAAATGATTTAATCCCTGGAGGTTATTTTACAGGTTTAGCCCTTGTTCTCCTCTGTGCTCACTATCTTGTTTAAAACCTTGGATGGAGAAATACGATAAAAAACACTTTAAATAGATTCCCTTTATATTATTACCTATTTATACACAACACTTTACATGAAAGTTGTTAAGTACAGATTCAACAACCATTGAGGTAATTTACCTGTTTCATTCTTAACTCTTATGATGATATTGGTCTTCTTGTCTGTACTTCTAAAATACTCATATGACTAAATGAAGCAGGTGTTCATAGCCAATTATGCCCACAGGTATCTGTTTCTTTGTGTGAGTCAGCCAGAGACAGAGACAGATCAGTGGTGTCAGAACTATCAGGCCCCAGACTGAACAGATGCCAGAAAGGGAGGGGGTCAAGTCAGGGGGAACTCTTTTTTTTTCCTCTGACCTATTGTTCTTCCTCAGTTTGAAAACACACCACAGCTCTTTCATCCGCGCTTCTGCAGCTAGAGAAACAGGAAATGTCGGCATCACAGACTCCATCCATCATCTGCAGCTAAAAGACCTGTCACATTTATAGACTTTTTGACTCTCATTGTTATCCACTTCTAACACTGCTGAATCTCAAAGCTACTTGTGGAAGAAAGGCCTTTGTAATATGAATACACTGATTGTACTTAAATACAAGGGTGGGCGATATGACGATATCAGATCGGGAGGGATTAGACGATGTGTGACGATGCCAAAGCAGAGAGATCGTGGGATGGTAAGCGAGGTATTGGTGATTTATGCTTTTGCACGGGCATATCAATCTTAATTTTCTCAATTTAATTCGGCTTTATACACTCTCACTGTTGCCAATTCCTAATCACAGAAAATAAATATTGGCAGTCCCAAATATTGCTAGAAGCCTGAAATGACATGATAGCTAACAGTAACTGAAGCTGTAGAACAGAGACATACCATTACAGAAGGGACGAAAATTATTTAAAAAACACCCCAAAAATGTCTTCAGCTATAAATTATGCTTCTGTCAGTTCCTGTTTTTATCATTAGAAACATTTTTAAATGTAACAGTTTCAATCCTCCCTCTTTATCAAGGTTTTGGATGGACAAAGTTTACTGGAAATAGATTATTTCGTGAATGTGTTTGGCTGGAATTTTTTTTATCCTAATAGCCTAATTAACAACATGATATCATTTTAGGCATGCTCTTTTTACAGTTTTTGAGAGCAATCTGCAAAACAATCATCTGAATGGCCAAAAAACAGACAGCAGAAAAAAAAACTTTCAATCGCAAATGCAGTGATTTATTTTTGATAAAGTAAATTTGACATTTAAAGGAACATCGGGCAGGATTTGTAAATAAAGTAAACATTCTTGTCCAGTTTTTTTAATTCTATTGGGTGATGAAGCGTTATAAACCAAAAAGAATGAGCCCACCCACGTATCGTTCCATTTTCTTAAACTGGCTGTGTGCTGCAAAATGTGCTTCAGTTCGGGGCCCGAATTTCCCGCGCTGTCTTAGTGTGACGTCAATTGACACTGCTTGTGCGTTCTCGACAGCTTTAAAAGAGGAAGAAAAATGGTCGCAGACCTCCATTGATTCAATTGTGAGAATGGATTCTTCTGCAACTGGGAAACGACCAAGGACAAATCACAATCCACTAAAAAGTGGCACTAAGAAAAAGAAGTATGTCACTGTGAAGAGGTATGTTTTTTATGTGAAGCGTTTGTGCGCGCTCCCATGCGGCTGGCTGCAGTTACTTGCAGCGCCGGCCGCGTTGCTCTTGAGTTTTCTTTCTTCATTCTGCCCCATGCTCCTTTAAATCCTACCCTGACTTTGAGCAAGGGTAGAATAAGCCAGCAGCACTTTCATACACCTATGATTCATTTGCAGTTTGGATGCTGAGGGATCATGTTCTCATTGCAGCTGGGAGGGATTGAAGTGGAAGGACTCATATGTCTGTGACTGCTTCAGGACGATTAGCCAGTGACATTCATGGCTCTTTGGCCATTGATGGCAAGTAACTGTCGGAGCCATTAGCGCTCTGTCCTGCTCACTCCTGCCTAATCATTGTCTGCACCTGTCTCCAATCCGTCACACCTGATCCTCCTTCCCTTTTGTCTATTTAAACCCTTCACTTCCTCTTACTCCCCGTCGTCTACATGCTGTCTCACCCTGCTGGTCTCCCTCCTACTCGTTCCTGTCAGTCTGGTGTCCCTTACCGTCTTCATCATCATCATCATTAAACAACCTCAATCTCAACCTCAACATCAATAAACAACCCTGCACTTACCGCCGTCTGCGTGTGGATTCATACCGCGACTTCACACACACCTGACAATAATCCTCCGTTCATGTTAGCTGTAGGTTTATTATAATAAGCATGTTGATGTCTCTTGAAATCAGTGCTGTATTAAATGACTTTGGGTCATTTAAGAAAAAAATTATTTTAACTTACTTCTGACAGGGTCTCGGTGTAAAGCTAGCTGTGTCATTACAAAGACATCTACAGTTCTTCAAAAAGAGCCTCACAAGTTTTGTTTTAATTCTCTGAACCCATTCAAACCCTAAATCAATGCATTGACCAAATAAATGAATAGATGTGCCATAACTTTCTCCAGCTGAATAGAAACAAAACTGAAGTGATTATTTTTGACCCAAGGAGGAACAATCAAGAGTCAGCACACGGCTTAATTAATACAGCTAGAAACTACTGATCAGGCACGAAACCTAGGTGTAGTAATGGACTCAGACCTGAACCTCCAGGGTCACATAAAGGCAATAACAAGGTCAGCCTTCTATCACCTGAAGAACATCTCTTGGATTAAAGGACTGATGCTGCAACACGACCTAGAAAAACTCATCCATGCGTTTATCTTTAGTCGGATTGATTACTGCAACAGCGTCTTCACAGGTCTGCCTAAAAAGTCAATCAGACAGCTGCAGCTGATCCAGAACGCTGCTGCTCGCGTCCTCACTAGAACCAGGAAAGTAGAGCACATCAACCCAGTTCTAAAGTCCTTACACTGGCTCCCTGTAGCTCAGAGAATAGACTTCAAAATACTCCTACCAGTTTATAAATCATTACATGGGTTAGCACCAAAATATGTTGAAGACCTGTTGTCACAGTACCATCCACCAAAACCACTCAGGTCCTCTAACTCTAGCCTACTAAACATCCCTAGACTCAGAACTAAACATGGAGAAGCAGCTTTCACTTTTTATGCTCCCCTTATCTGAAACGGACTTCCTGACGAGTGTAGAGCTGCTGAAACTCTGAACTGCTTTAAATCGACACTAAAAACCCATCTGTTTAGAATTGCCTTCGAGTAAATGCTTGATGTCGTATGTATGAAATGTGTTCATGCTCTCTTGCTTTTTTTGATCTTTCTCTTGCTTTATTGTGTATCATGTGTAATGTGTGTTTCTTTTACTTTTATTTTCATTGTTTTTTTGTTTTTTAAATCACCAAATCATGTATAGCCCCTTGAATTACCCTGCTGTTGAAAGTGTGCTATACAAATAAAATTGCCTTGCCTTGCCTTAATTCATCTTAGTACAGTGGACCCCATCCTGTTTGCTCATTTTACTGTGGAAGGTGACTCCAAGTTATTCACAGAAAGTGTGTCTATTCACAGATTTTTTTTGTAGCTCATATCTAAAATATTCCAAAGAAAAACAATCTTGGGAACCTGCAATAACTACATGCAATACTAATTGACTCGCTATTGGCTGGCATTTGCAAAGCAGCCAATACAGGAGCATAATTTATTCTCCCCTGGCACTGATTGGCTTTATGCCCAAGATTGGAAAAAAGGAAGACTGTAAACATTAGCCGCTGTGGTAGATAGACTGTGTTCACTGAACATATTAATGCATGTTAAGGTGTATAGGGTGTGTGAACTATTAGTATGGGGAGCCTAAGTCTCCCCCGCTTCCTGTTGGCCCATGGGTCCCCTGGCTGAAAAAAAAAGTGAATGGAAGTCAATGGAGCGATAAAAGTTATTTTTTGGTCCGCTTTGTCTTATGTCCTGAATCACACTTATGATATACCTCAATTTAAATAACAACTAATGATGTGCGTTTCAACTGTGTTTGTCAAGTGATTTGGGATTTATTTGATTGTAAAAATTCGCAATTAAAATTCCTACAAATCAGAAGTCACAAATATTACGTCACTGAGCTAAAGCTAGCTAGCACTATCAAGCACTTAAAATACTCACCGAGACCTTGTGGAGCTGCATGCTGGCTCTCACTCAACCGACTATTTCTCCCCCAGCATAGCTGCCACTTTCCACACTTATGGTGGTTTTCTCCACGTTTAATGATCCTCCCTTCGTCCTGGATGAAGGTGGCGAAGCTGGCTAATCTCACGGCCAATTTTCTCCTTCTTCTTTTTCAGTTGTAGTCCACTAAGTGTTTTTACACAACACCTAAAGTAACTTTTCCCGCTAAGCGAAAATTAGCGTTTTCTCTGCGTTTTCTCTTCATTTTAAGATAAATGTATATTTAGAATCTTGAATGGGTTAAATATTATGCTTTATCGATTTCCAAAATAATTTTCTGCATCAGTTCTTTGCATGTTGACTTAAATGTTTAACAAAATTACAGATTATTGTTAATAAATGATAAATGTCCAAGTATTAAATGAGGCTAAAGGACAATAAGTACAAGTTTGAATTCCTAACTTACAGCAGTACAGTGTTGCTTTCACAGCAGATGGCATGCATTTGATGAAATGCTTTTTTGTTTCAGTCCATAATGGTTTGAAACTTGACTTGGGCTTGGGAAAAATGACTTGAGACACAAGTTGAAAAAATGTGGTCAAAAGCTTTTCAAACATTCTCTTTGGCCTAAATTTTTATTTTTATGATGTATTTTCTGACTTTAAGTGTTTAGATTTTTTAAATTCTCTCCTTATTTGAGCTCTCCATTTTTAGGGGGACCAGTGCTGCTCTCCCAGACAGGCTTAACTCTTTCTCATCTCTTCTTCATCTAGCTCCAGGTCAACTCTAATAGCAATCAATGAAGACTCTGCCACAATGGCTAATTCAATTTTCCTGGACCAGTTTTCTCATCAGAGCTCAAGGTCCTGTCCCCAGCTGATAGGGCCTCAGAACCTGTCTGGAAGTGTGAGGATTTATCCAGGCTGTCAACCACCCTTCTGTAATAGACACAGATAACTGGATTGTTGGACTGAGGAGGGAAGGTGAGGAGCAACGTGAGATGAGAAGCTCACCTGCCTGCCTGCATGCCCAGCCTAAGATGCATCCTATCCCCAGATGCCCCCTCCCCCTATTAAAAAAATGTAATCAAGAGACCCCAACTCCTGCTTGGCTGTCTTCAATGAGATTTCAGAGACTTAAGGCAGGAAGGGTGGAAAAAGATAGGAGGAGACCTAGAAGGAGGTGGGGGAGTTTGGTGCTTGTTTAAGGGGTGCCAAGAGGAGATTAACATCTGTGTGGCTTCTGTTCACTTACCTGGGGTTCCCAAATGAATCCCTGGCTGCAAAAACTGTGCTTATCCCAAATGGCAAACAAAAGTGAGAGCATACTGGATAAGAAGAGAGGCTGCACCCTGCTCTCACTGTCTGTCAGCTGGTGACCCATGGGGGTAGTGGTTTTGAGGAGAGAGGGATCAAAGTGAAACCAGAAAGGAGAGAGAAAGTGATCTATGAATAAATACAGGAGGGGAAAAAGATGGAACCAATGCTTCCTTTTTTGTCTCCTTCGATCCGTGCCTCCTTTATTCCACTCCGCTTCCACCCTTTGTTCGGCCGTTCTGCTCTCCTGGACAACAACCCGCTGTCCATAGCAGTCAAAGTAAATAATATAAGGGGAGAGTGGGGTCTAAAGTGTGCTCGTACATGGACCTGGACAACAACATAAACAATACAAACAACTGAGACACAATAGCCCCTCGTGCGCCACATTCTGGCTCTCACAGTCTCTGTGAAGTGTGTAGCTGTGTGTACATACACATCTATACGCTGTAAACATACTCGCACACATGTTTTTCCATCTTGTGTACATGCACGATCAAATGTCATGTTCAGCAGTGTGAAAGCAGATATTCTGGCGTCTCTAGCACCATTCAGAATCCCTGGTGAGAAGACATCTGATGGCAGATGCTGCCGTCTGATGGCGATTGAGTTATCCAACCACACCAAACCATTGCCTCTTCCTAACTTAACGTATGTACACACACTTATCTGCACTAGCATGCACATATTGTCATGTATGCATCCAAAATGCTAATAAAAAAAGAAAAAGGATCCTAATTTTGTATTCAGGGAAGAAGGCAAAGGCAAATCTCTCATTTTGCAACAAAGGAAAAGGAGAACAATAATTCTATCCCTAATTCATCAGACATGGAGAAGAGATGCGTCTGAGGTCTTGAATGGCGTGCCGGCAGTTGTCATCTGTCTGCCATACAGCGAGTTAAAGCTGCCGCGGCAGCCAGCTTTAGACTGGTGTACAATAAGCTGGACGGGAGCCAGCATCATCAGGAGTCATCACACATTCTTTCAACCCACACAGGATGCAGAGAAAAAGGCCTATTTTGTACAGAAGAAAGAAACCATAATTCTGTGTCTTGTGAGCATGAAATTAAAGTTTAGAATTTAAAACATTTCCTAGAAACATCTCGATCACTTTCCAAGCTTAATGAAACGAAGCCCGCTTGGAGTGATTAATGGAAATGTCAGATAATTGTGTCCTGGCAGCATTTCATTATTTCTTTCTGAAAAAGCCTCGGCTGGAACAGGAATCCCGAAAATATGTAATTTAGCTCTGACCTTTGGCAGAGTTCAGCAGGTCCCCCATCTGTGCGCAAAGAGCTGAGAGGAGCAGGGAGAGAAGAAGAATGATGACCCCTTTAACAGCTTGCCTGCGACTACCTGCTGATCCAAAAACACTGGCCAGACATTAAGCCCCTGCATAGGCAAAGGATCAAACAGGGCCAGAAAATACTGCTTATTTCAATGAAACAGAAAGAGGGGTAGGGGGATGCTTGTGGGGATGGTGGGGGGGTCCAGTGGTATGTTTTGTGATACTTTAGGCAGAAGGGAAAGGAAAAAAAGAGGATGGAAAACTAGAATGGTGGAGTGATGGAGACAATAAGGAGGGCAGGAAAGCCCTAATCAGTTCATGTTGAAAACCGGATATTAAATGTTAACATTACATATCTTCTGCACTTTGACAATTTTAGTGTATGCTTCAGCAATATGCACAAATGCATAAACCTTGTTTAAAAATGCATATACAGTGTTGATAAGATACATTTCTAAACCATTTGTATTCTATTAAGTTCAGGTCACTTCTAAAGTTTTCTGTGTGATTTAGGTCTTAAGACTGAGAAGGTTCTATGCTGATTTAGCTATATGTTTTAAGTACCCGTTTTCAGTTTCCCAACACATTCCAGTAGTTCAAAAAGTCAATGATACCATGCACCCCAACAAGGTTCCCAGAGGTTTAGTAAGAGAAAGATGCATATAGCATCACAGATCTTCCTCTATACTGAATAGTGGACATAAGATGCTTTTTCACATGTTCATGCACTATTTCACACCAGACCCACCTGGAGTATTTGCTCCCAAAATGTTCAGTCTTAACTATTTCACAAGTGTTCACTTTCTGTATATACTGAATGTCAGACATTAGTCTATCAGAACTTCAGGGTAATTTAACCAGATCTTTTTCTGACGGGGTAATCTGTTGGCTCATTCCTCTCAGCCGGCCCTTTAAGGAATCAGCTAAAGACCTCTGCATATCACACTGTTTTAGCAGCGAGTACTGTCACAGATCAGAGCAAAAAGGCGCCCAGAGCAGCAGAAAAAACAAGATCGACCTGGAAGAAGCAGGGCTTGTTGCAGCATTTCTCTTTACTGTTGTTATAAACTGTTTCACCAACAACGCTTCTTCTGCTTATTTCCGTCTGAATTGCAACCAATCAGCGCAAATTAATCACAGCTCCCGCTGAGCGACCCGATCAGGCCATTCAGAGTACATACCCCCATACAGGTACTATGTTGGTTCCTGAAATGGCCCCAAAAACGTCCCTTTTGACTCGGCCTAATAAAATGGAGACACGGGCATATCGGGAAGGTCTGGTCAAATTACCCCAAAGTTCAGAGTGGAAACGCGCCTATATTCTGTTATAAATGATTGAAGACATTGGTGGTTTGTGTTATGTTTTGGCATAATTACTCCTAAGAAAACTACCCTTAGCTGACGTTTTGCGATATGCTCCTTTGCAGTACACTTTTCTGGAAGCTTACTACTATATATTGATGGCAAAAATGTCATATCTGATGCACCTCCTCGTGTGGTCCCAGAGTGTGTTTATCCCAGATCCCCAGCTAGCTGGTCTTAAAATAGTATTGTCTTTGCTACATTGCAGGCCAGGAAGCTGGCTACCACTTATTAAGTCAATCAATTGATATTCAATTCAATTCAATTCAATTCAGTTTATTTATATAGTGCCAATTCACAACAGATGTCATCTCAAGGCACTTAACAAGAAGTCATTTCAATACAATTATACAAACATTCCAATCAGTTAAAAAGTTTCCTATTTAAGGAATCCCAGCAGATTGCGTCAGTCATTGGCGTGAGGTTGGGCAGATTTCCAACCACAGCAATCCTTCAGCAATCCCTCATACTGAGCAAGCATGTAGCGACAGTGGAGAGGAAAAACTCCCCTTTAACAGGAAGAAACCTCCAACAGAACCAGGCTCAGTAGGAGCGGCCATCTGCCACGACCGTCTGGGGGTTTGAGAAGACAGAGCAGAACACAGAAGGAACAGAAGATCCGATATAAGAGAACTTTCTATGTTACAGAAAGTAAAAAGTTGATAACAGGACACAGTGGATGTTCAGTTACTGAGAGGATCATCCCAGTCGATGACCCCCGTCCAACAGGGCATTGCAGCCAAGCAGGATACCAGACCAGGTGTATCTTCGATGGGGAGAAAAACACTGAGAGAAAACAAAGTTAACAGTCGAAATAACAGAATGTACTGTAATACAACTGGAGAGTCGTAGGAGAAAAGGAAGTAGCAGAGTGAAGAAAATTGGTAAGTCTGTCCTCCAGCAGTCTAAGCCTATAGCAGCATAACTACAGAGATAGCTCAGGATGACCTAAGCCACTCTAACTATAAGCTTTATCAAAAAGGAAAGTTTTAAGCCTGGCCTTAAAAGTAAACAGAGTGTCTGCCTCACGGACTAAAGCTGGGAGCTGGTTCCACAGGAGAGGAGCCTGATAACTAAAAGATCTGCCTCCCATTCTACTTTTAGAGATCCTAGGAACTACAAGTAAACCTGCAGTCTGAGAGCGAAGTGCTCTTTTAGGAACATATGGAACAATTAGATCTCTGATGTATGATGGAGCTTGATTATTAAGGGCTTTGTATGTAAGAAGAAGGATCTTAAATTCTATTTCTGGATTTAACAGAGAGCCAATGAAGGGAAGCTAAAACAGGAGAAATGTGATCTCTCTTTTTAATATTCATCAGAACTCTTGCTAGCGCATTTTGGATCAACTGAAGGCTTTTAATGGCATTTTGTGGACTTCCTGATAGTAAAGAATTACAGTAGTCCAGCCTTGAGGTAACAAATGCATGGACTAGTTTCTCAGCATCACTCCTGGACAGGATGTTTCTAATTTTAGCAATATTCCGGAGGTGAAAGAAAGAAATCCTAGAAACCTGTTTAATATGGGATTTAAATGTCAAGTCTTGGTCAAAAATAACGCCGAGGTTCTTTACGTTATTACTGGGGGACAATTTAATGCCATCCAGATGAAGTGATTGACTAATCAGTTTCTGTTTAAGAACTTCTGGTCCAAAGACAGCAACTTCTGTCTTGTCAGAATTTAAAAGCAAAAAGTTTAGGGTCATCCATGCTTTTATGTCTTCCAGACATGCCTGTAATCTACCTAACTGACTGGGTTCATCAGGATTTATGGATAAATATAGTTGTGTATCATCGGCATAGCTGTGGAAATTTATCCCATGCTGTCTAATGATTCTACCAATTGGAAGCATATATATGGTGAAAAGAATTGGTCCAAGGACAGAACCCTGTGGAACTCCACAAGTAACCCTTGAGAGTGAAGATGATTTATCATTTAGATGAACAAACTGGAATCTATCAGACAAATATGATTTAAACCAGCCTAGTGCTGTTCCTTTGATCCCTGCAACATGTTCAAGCCTTTCTAAGAGAATATTATGATCGACTGTGTCAAAAGCAGCACTGAGATCTAACAAAACCAGAACAGACACAAGTCCATTATCTGAGGCCATGAGAATATCATTAGTAACCTTCACCAGTGCTGTTTCAGTGCTATGATGAGCTCTAAAACCTGACTGAAACTCTTCAAACAGCTCGTTACTGTTTAGATGTTCACAGACTTGATTAGCAACTATTTTCTCAAGGACTTTGGATAAGAAAGGAAGGTTAGATATAGGTCTGTAATTCACTAAGTCATCTTGATCAAGGGAAGGTTTCTTGAGTAAAGGTTTAATTACAGCTATTTTAAATTCCTGTGGTACGTATCCGTTTACTAAGGATAGATTCATCATATCCAAAATGGGGCCAGGAACCAAATGGAACACTTCTTTAAATAATTTGGTTGAGATTGGGTCCAAAATACAAGTTGAAGATTTAGATGAGGCTAATATTTTTGATAATTCTGAAAGCTCGACTGAATCAAAACAGCCTAAGCAATACTGAGGTTCTACAGTTCTTTCCGATACTGACTCATTTACTGAGGAAGAAGTAATCATGTTTGGGAGGATGCCAATGATTTTATTTTTAATAAAATTTATTTTATTTATGAAGAATCTCATAAAATCATCACTGCTAAGAGCCGGGGGAATAGTTTGCTCAACAGAGCTATGACTCTGTGTAAGTTTGGCAACTGTACTAAAAAGAAACCTAGGATTGTTTTTATTCGCCTCTATTAATGATGAAAAATATGCTGTTCTAGCTTGTCGAAGGGTCTTTTTATACAGCAGTAGACTGTTATTCCAGGTTAAATAGGAATCCTCTAGATGTGTAAAGCGCCATTTTCTCTCCAACTTCCTAGTATTCTGCTTTAAAGTACGCAACTCTGCGTTAAACCAAGGAGTCAGCCTCCTATGGCTAGCCACTTTCTTTTTTAATGGGGCTACACTATCTAATGCCAAACGCAATGAGGACGTAACGCTGTGAACCAGACCATCAATTTCTGAAGGGTTAGAGATAGAATTGCTGCCATCCACTGTGTTACTCTGAGACACTGAGGAAAGTAAGAATGGTACAGATTCTTTAAAAATTGTTACAGCATTGTCTGATAAAGTTCTACTATAATGAAATTTTCTTTCAGATTTAAGATGGTCAGTTAAAGTAAATTCAAAAGTTATCAAGAAGTGGTCAGACAGGACCGGGTTATGTGGGTGGACTGTTATTTCCTCACACTCAATACCGTATGTCAGTACAAGGTCCAAAGTGTGTTTACCTGAGTGGGTCGATCCCTGTACTTTTTGAGTAAAGCCAATTGAGTCTAAAATAGCATTAAAGGCTGCATTTAGGCTATCACTTTCAGTATCCACATGAATATTGAAGTCCCCCACTATAATAACCCTATCAGTATTTAATACTATATCAGATAAAAAATGTGAGATCTGATCCAAGAATTGAGAGTAAGGGCCTGGTGGACGATACAAAACCACAAACAAAAATGGTCTTAATGTTTTGCAACTTGGATGAGGAAAATTAAGGGTTAGATGCTCAAAAGAACTGTAGCTATCAATTGGTCTGGGACTAATTAGTAAATCAGAACGGTAAAATGGCTGCAACTCCTCCTCCTCGCCCAGTATTTCTAGGAATGTGAAAATTTAAATGACTGGAAGGAGTTGACTCATTTATACTGACATAATCCTCCTGCTGCAACCAGGTTTCTGTGAGACAAAGGAAATCAATGTGATTATCACAAATCAAGTCATTTACTAACAAAGTCTTTGAGGAGAGAGATCTTATGTTTAATAAACCACATTTAATAGATTTATTTTCAGTCAAAGTTGTATTTATTTTTATGAGATTTCCATAATTTGCTTTTGTTGGCTTAACTTTTAATCCATTTAATTTTGGCCGTGGGCAAGACACTGTTTCTATAGGGTAATGGGTAGGTAACAGTACAGAAGCAGCAGAGAGGTGGGTTAAACTACGACTCTGCTTCCTGGTCTGGACCCTGGGTTGTCAGTGTTTTGGAGGATTAATAAATTCGGCCATATTCCTAGAAAGAAGAGCTGCTCCATCCAAAGTGGGATGGATGCCGTCTCTCCGGATCAGACCAGGTTTTCCCCAAAAAGTTCTCCAGTTATCAATGTAGCCCACATCGTTTGCAGGACACCACCTAGACAACCATTGATGGAATGACAGCATGCGGCTAAACATGTCGTCACTGGTCCGATCAGGCAGGGGACCAGAAAAGATTACCGAGTCTGACATTGTTTTGGGGCCTCTCACTTGGTGGCTCAGAGGCACAACGTTGGTAGGTCAAGTTTAACCACCTATGTTGTCCCAATCATTTTGGAAAACATATTGATACACTAAAAAGGCATGTCAATTCTGGTTTTAAGATGATCTGTTTTGTGGAAGAAACTTAAGACATGTTTGACCAAAGTACTTAAACTTCTAAAAAAGTTTTCTCTATTTTTACATTTAGTAGGACAGAAAAGACCTTTACCCTGGCATGCCTCTCCAACAAGCCCTGGACATGTAGATTGCGTATAATGGTATGAATACTTGCTGACCACAAGATACCACTCTTTGCATCAGGTATTGAACAGTGAGCTTTGGAGATGTGTTTACCTCCCTTACATTCCTGCTTATGTATGGTAAACAGAAGGCCTGGCATTACTAACTACACATTTCTAGAAACTCACCACTGTGACCCAAGTGATTTGTTTAGTTAAGATTATATTTGTTTTGCCTCTGAATAAATATATTCAGTTTAAACTCTAAAACTCAACTCTAAAATTTTGATAGAGATAATTTTTACCCTCTCTGATCCATCCTGCAATAAAATATGAATTCATATTAAACAGTTTTACAACCAAAACGTCTATCTATATGTCCATACCTTGCAAAACATTAAATCCCATTCATCTGAAAGAAAGTGAATGTGCTACAGCTGCTATTAGCAAGAGATAACCCACACCCTGACTGCGGGGGGAAGAATAAAACAACACATACTGTACCATTTGAAGCCTAATCCCCTTTTATATTCTTAATTAGGAAACAACAAGCAATAAGCCTCTTTGCTAAACTGACCCACACACACACCAAACTCACATGTGTGGATGTGCTGAGATCTGAGGAGAACTATTTTCTCTGTGGTCTGTTTTGCTGATTACCATTACCTCTGACCTAAGTCCTTTGTGGAGGTATGATTTCTGCACCTTTTGTAAGGTTTGTTTGTTAGCAGGATTATTTCAAAACTGAGTTTCCTGAGCTATTGTGGAAAGTAGAGAATGCCAAAAAAGAAGAACTATTAAAATATTATACAGTGGCTTGCAAAAGTATTCGGCCCCCTTCAACTTTTCTACATTTTGTCACATTACAGCCACAAACATGAATCAATTTTATTGGAATTCTACGTGAAAGACCAATACAAAGAGGTGTACACGTGAGAAGTGGAACGAAAATCATACATGATTCCAAACATTTTTTGCAAATAACTGAAAAGTGGGGTGTGCATAATTATTCAGCCCCCTGAGTCAATACTTTGCAGAACCACCTTTTGCTGCAATTACAGCTGCCAGTCTTTTAGGGTATCTCTCTACCAGCTTTGCAGATCTAGAGACTGAAATTATTGTCCATTATTCTTTGCAAAACAGCTCCAGCTCAGTCAGATTAGATGGACAGCGTTTGTGAACAGCAGTTTTCAGATCTTGCCACAGATTCTCGATTGGATTTAGATCTGGACTTTGACTGGGCCATTCTAACACATGGATATGTTTTGTTTTAAACCATTCCATTGTTGCCCTGGCTTTATGTTTAGGGTCGTTGTCCTGCTGGAAGGTGAACCTCCGCCCCAGTCTCAAGTCTTTTGCAGACTCCAAGAGGTTTTCTTCCAAGATTGCCCTGTATTTGGCTCCATCCATCTTCCCATCAACTTTGACCAGCTTCCCTGTCCCTGCTGAAGAGAAGCACCCCCAGAGCATGATGCTGCCACCACCATATTTGACAGTGGGGATGGTGTGTTCAGAGTGATGTGCAGTGTTAGTTTTCCGCCACACATAGCGTTTTGCATTTTGGTCTCATCTGACCAGAGCACCTTCTTCCACATGTTTGCTGTGTCCCCCACATGGCTTGTGGCTAACTGCAAATGGGACTTCTTATGGTTTTCCTTTAACAATGGCTTTCTTCTTTGCCACTCTTCCATAAAGGCCAACTTTGTTCAGTGCACCACTAATAGTTGTCCTATGGACAGATTCCCCCAGCTGAGCTGTAGATCTCTGCAGCTCATCCAGAGTCACCATGGGCCTCTTGGCTGCATTTCTGATCAGCACTCTCCTTGTTCGGCCTGTGAGTTTAGGTGGACGGCCTTGTCTTGGTAGGTTTACAGTTGTGCCATACTCCTTCCATTTCTGAATGATCGCTTGAACAGTGCTCCGTGGGATGTTCAAGGCTTGGGAAATCTTTTTGTAGCCTAAGCCTGCTTTAAATGTCTCAATATTTTTATCCCTGACCTGTCTGGTGTGTTCTTTGGACTTCATGGTGTTGTTGCTCCCAACATTCTCTTAGACAACCTCTGAGGCCGTCACAGGGCAGCTGTATTTGCACAGACATTAGATTACACACAGGTGCACTCTATTTAGTCATTAGCACTCATCAGGCAATGTCTATGGGCAACTGACTGCACTCAGACCAAAGGGGGTTGAATAGTTACCCACACCCCACTTTTCAGTTATTTATTTGTAAAAAATGTTTGGGATCATGTATGATTTTCATTCCATTTCTCACATGTACACCACTTTGTATTGGTCTTTCACGTGGAATTCCAATAAAATTGATTCCTGTTTGTGGCTGTAATGTGACAAAATGTAGAAAAGTTCAAGAGGGTCGAATACTTTTGCAACCCACTGTATACACAGTGGGGGGAATGTAAAAAAAAATCAATGACCTGAAGAGAGCTGGGGCAACTGTAACAAAGGTTACTATTAGTAACACACTAGATTATGGATTAAAATCCTGCAGCTCTCGAAAGTTCCCCCCACTTAAGCCAGCACATGTCCAGCCCTGTCTAAAGTTAGCCAGAAACCATCTGGATGATCTAGAGGAGGATTGTGAGAATGTCATGTGGTCAGATGAGAACAAAATAGAACTCTTTGGTATAAACACCACTTGCCGTGTTTGGAGGGGGAAGAATGTTAAGTTGTATCCCAAGAACACCATACTCGCTGAGAAGCATGGGAGTGGAAACATTATGCTTTGCGGCTGCTTTTCTGAAAAGGGGTTGGGAGAAATTATCCATATCAAGGAAAAGATGAATGCGGTCATGTATTGTGAGATTTTGGACAAAAACCTCCTGCCATCAGTGAGAGCAATTGGCGTGTTTTTACTATGAGAACTTCAGAGTAATTTCACTGGACTTTCCTCTATTGGGGTAAATCTGTTGGGCCCCTCCTCCCAGCTGACGTGTTTCCATACAAAATTGTCCCTTTAAGGATTCTGGCAAGACATTTCCGAGGGTGAAGGGGAGACATGCGCATACCATGAAGTTACGGTAAAATTACCTCGAAGTTCTGATAGTGGAAACATGCCTATTGAAAATGAAACGTGGCTGGATCTTCCAGCATGAAATTGATTCCAAACACACCGGCTGTTTTTTTTTTTTTTCAAGGCCTCGAACTGTATCACTTTCAGGCATATAGGCCATATAGGCATACACACACAAGATTTGTGCGCACATACTCAGGTACATAGAAAAAAGCAGCTGGGGAGCACAGGGCAGGCTTATGTGAAATGCCCACAACGGCTCCAGGGGGATTAATTTCTGCCACTTTATTTGTTTATTACTGCATGGTGAGCAACTGGGGTAGCAGTAGCAAATCAGCAGAATAAAGTAGAGAGAGACTTTTTCCTGTGGCTTTTGATGCTTCATGCTGATTGTTTTAGTGCAATGTGCAGTATACTGCACATCATCCTTCAATTTACAGGAAACTTTGTGTTAATTTTTCACATTGCTGATTGCTCTTACTGTGCCATACAGAAGTATTTAACCCCTCCCCCCCTCCCTTGCAAGTTCTTTGGAGTCTCTATGGGCTTTGAACACCTTTGGATTAAACTCTGTTCTTTATGACATTTTTTAGGCTCAGGTATCAGGTAAAGGTGGATGAATAAAAATGCATTGCACACTTTTTAAATATGTATTTGTAAAAAACAAAATAATACAAATATAAAAAAATAAAAATATCAACAATTATCAACAACTTTGTGTTGTTCTACCAATTAAAATCCCAAAAGAATTCATTGGATTTTGTGGTTGTAACGTAACCAAATATTGAAAAGTTCAAGGAGGATGCCATTTTTTTTTGTACTTCTTCTGTGATGAAGGGTTAGATTTAGATTTAGATTTCGAAGCATATTATGTAGTTATGTCCAAATGTTTTAGCAGTGATATGGCAAAATTTATGTTTGTGGCATCAATGCTTTTAAAATGTATAATGTTTCTACTGATTGATTGTACTGATTGATTAAAACTATCTCAAGTTTCAAAAACGAGGATGTATAGGATCAGGAATGAGCACATCAGAGGGAAAACTCATGTTAGATGTTTTGGAGATGAAGTAAGAGAGGCAAGACTGAGATGGTTTGGACATGTCCCCCTTTTTGTTGCATCAGATGTCCTCACATTATACAAGCTCTGTACTGGTTGCAACATGATTCTTTAGCACACTCCTCAGTGGGAGACACTTACTGAAACCCTTGGATGTACTAAAGCCTCCCTCTTTGCAACTAAACCTTTGACCTTGAAATGTTTGACGATTTATATAACTCTTCTTCCAATATCAGCATTCTTAGCAGTGTTTTTTGGTGCATGTAAGGTCATTTTGATAAAAAGCTATGATGGCTGGTATATCTTTTTGGCAGGTAACCATTGATAGCATAGGAATATTGTGATTTCAAGCACATTTGTCCCACTGTTATATTATTCAAACTGTTAAATATGTGATTTTGGCTGAACTCTTTCATTGTGCCACCTATTCTTTTAAAAAGACTATTTCGGACATTACTCTGGTTGAATAAATGTGATCATTTGCATTTAAACAACTACAAACTAACAAAAGTAAAGCTAAGTGATTTGTAAAATCAGCACACAGCGTTGTGTGTTAAAAATAGTTATTATTACTAAAATCTGCTCAGTTGTCAAAATTTTATGAAAGGCTATATTAAGCAATTGGAAATGTCAAACCTGAACATCCAGATTACCATCAAACATATCCTGTAAAATTACTCAGACAGGTTTAAAATACAAAAAACAGATTAAATGATAAATATGTATGTCGGTTTAAAAAAATAACATAAAAAACACAGGAACATCATCTAAAATAACACACCAAGATTGGATCAGAATGTTAAACATTAGATAAAAGCTGTCAAATCAATCAAATGTCATCTGGGTTTCTGAAATCACCCAGGAAGAGTCTGACATCCTTTTCTATTAAATTAAGATATTTTTGTACTTTCTTATGCCGCATTCCTCCCCTCTCCCAGCAAGAGTCGGACTCTGGCTAGCTCACACGCACAAAGACCCACACATACACAAACATTAAAACTTAGCTGCTCAGGGAATAGTTTGAGGACAGTTAGCTTTCCCCAGTTAACATGTCATTAAAACAATGTTAAATTAATTGGTCCTTAATAAATGTACTTCTTTTTACGAATTAAATTTAAGCACAAGCTCAAAGCAAAGTTTTATTTACATTCAGAACAAGCACTGATCTTTGTCAAAGCTTCCATTTTCATTCCATTTTGGAACTTTAAACATTTTTTACAAAAATATATAAGGCGGTGTATTGTAACAGTGACTTGCAAAAGTATGCGCCTTGATTTTCACATATTTTGGTTACAGCCAAAAACTTTAATGCATTTTGTTTTTTTTAAGCAATAGACCAACAGGGGAAGAAAACATTATACATTGTTTTCAGCTTTTTCTAATAAAAATGTTCAAAAAGGATGCATACATGTATTTGCAGGTGCTTTACTCTGATACCCAAAATGCAATCCACCACAACGAACTGGCTTCACAAATCACCAATGGGGTAAATAGAGTCCAGCTGGTGTAATTTATTCCCCGTATAAATCAATCAATCTGTTTCTTTTTACCTGGGACTACTTTCAATTTAGTTGGAGCAAATGAATAAATTATGTCTTAGATTTTCGCAAGGAAATTATTTACTAGCTTATTTACTGAGTAGGAGTTGGGAGATGAGAGGGATGCAGTGGAATGGTAAATACGTTTAAAGGTTTTACCTGAAAATGCTTTTTTACAGTAATCGCATTGTGGCTAGATAGTTTAGCAGGGATGGTTCTTTCAAAGAAAATACAGAAATGGTCAGACAATGCGATATCAATTACCAAGATGTCGGATATATTTAAACCTTTGCTGTTAATTAGGTTCAGGAGGGTGTCCTCGATTGTGTGTTGGTTATTTGACATGCTGGGTCAGGCCGAAGTTATGAAGAGTGTCACCTAATGTTTTTGCTAGTCTATCTTGGGGGTTGTCGGTGTGTATGTTGAAGTCCCTCACAATGATTAATTGGTCATAATTGATACATATAATGAAAAGAAGGTGGCTGAAATTATTAAAGAAATTAGCGTTAAGTTTTTTCTGAGTTTATATAATCTCAGAAATAAAGCTTTGTTAGGCTCATTTATCAATGTGGCTAGGTATTCAAAAGAGTAAAATATGCCCAGGGATACCTTTTCAAAGTTCATTGAGAAATGTAAGATTGTGGCTACGCCTCCACCTTGTCTGTGTTTCCTGCCCTCGCTTAAAAAAATTGTAGTTTGGTGGAGTAGATTCTGTCAATGCAGATGTTTCATTATTTACGTCTAGCCTGGTTTCTGATAAAAAAGGGCATTTATATTATGTTCAGTGACGAATTCACTGATTAGAACTGACTTTCCTGATAAAGACCTAATATTTAATAAAGCTAATTTAAGTGGTTGATGATGGGTAGCTGAACTTTCTGAAAGGTATTTGGATCAATTTGAGATTTGTTTTAATATGAGAGTGTTTGGCTTTAGTTTTTTGTTTTCTCCTGCTTATTAAAACTTGAATGCTATTCTCAGGGAGGCCGGGCAAGTTCTGGTGTTAGTCTCAGAGGCTTGATGTAGTCCAAGTTTTGGTGTTAGTTGTGACCCAATTCTAATTTGTGCTTTCAGTCTCTCTGATAAATCTCTAAACTGAGAGTCATTAGGTGTCAATGAGTCAGATGACATCAGAATACTTGAAGAACGCTGTGCTGAGCAATGTATGTCTTTGCTTGCTGCTGGTGATGTAGGAAGTGTTTGTTCTCTGTCAATTTCTGCGGGTCATGCGTCGGTCTGTGCTGGTGATGTGATCTTCACTTGGTGTGTGTGGGGAAGTGTTTGTTCTCTGATAGTATCCACGGGCCATGCTTCGAGGTCAGCTCTCGGGTGCTTTATCAAGTGTTTATTCAGATAAAAGAAAATATTTGAGGTCAACAGTCTCACTCCAGCTCTGTTGAGATAACTTTGTTTTTCCTTGAACAGGTGCTTGGCACATTCAAAAATGTTAAAGTTATTAATAAATGAGATCGATTTTTACAATATGAGATGTCACAACATATTAGATGTCACAACACACTGGCACTGTTGTGACGAGTCCTTCTGATCAGTGGGGATTTTACAACAACTGGGCTTTTTTGGTGTGCATATCTCCAAAGTGATTTAAACCTTTTTATTTTCAACTATCTACACAAATGTATTATTAAACAATTCCTAAAGAAGAGATATTTTTTTTAAGTTATTCAGTATAAGCCATCCATCCATCTGTCCGACCATCCATCCATCCATCCATCCATCCATCCATCCATCCATCCATCCATCCATCCATCCATCCATCCATCCATCCATCCATCCATCCATCCATCCATCCATCCATCGTATGTTCCCACTTGTCCTTGCAGGCTCAGGATTCCTGTGGGGTCGATGTACAAAATATATTACAGATTTTTTTTTTCAATTTGTTAAAAAAGGGCTAAACACATATTACAACATTACTCTGAACACCTGTATTTGTAACGTTTTTTTAAAATGTATTATTTTCCTTCCACTCCAGAATTAGGCCCTGGTTTGTGTCACTCATTGACAGAAAAAAAAAAAAATCAAGTTTGTAGTTGCAATGTTCCAAATGCTAAAAAAGGAAAAGGATAATGAACATTTTTGCAAAGCACTGTGACTCACTTACTGGCATTATTACATGCACAAATCTTCACAGACAAATGAGTGACCACATGAATCAATACATTTCTTTGCTCAGAAATGTCATAATGCTGCAAATCAAAAAATACTTTTGTGTTTGAAAACAAAGGTATCCTGAAACTTTAATTTCAAATTAATATAAAAAATGTATTTAGTATTTCCGAAATAAACAACGCTGTCTCATTTAAAGTGATGTTGAACTTGCAGTCAATGTTAGTTCAGCACTTAAGGTGGGAGATAATGCCAGGTACAGTCTGATAATGTCACTGTGATAATTAGTGCACAGAAGCTTAAACCAGCATCCCACAGGGAGACAGCCCCTGGTGTGGAGAGATGGCACGCAGCTGGATCATACTTAATTAAGTAATTGAATATCATTTTGCCAGTTAGCTGAAAATGAGCTGAAAATTAAAGGATGGACAAACACGACAGAAAATGGACCACAGCACATTAAATTCTTTCAAGCGCTAATTGTGTGATGATAGAGGTTGATTTAATTCTAATTATGACTTATTAATGTTTTTACTACCTGATGCTCATTTTTTATCCAAGCCACTTTCTAGATTTTACAAGGGATCACATTTACATTCTTTCTTTCCGGCATAACATCACACACACTTGGCTTTAGATTTCCACATCATCTCTTGATATATTTAACAGAGTATGACATAAAAACTTAAATCTGCTTAGAGAGAAAAGTCAGTATGTGCTCCGATTAGACTCATTTGTCATGTCAAAACTATCGTTTGAAAATGGCAACCTTTAAGTACACAGGTATTCTATTGCTAGAATAATAGAAATCGGTTTTTGATTGGCTCAATGAAATTTTCTATTTAAAATGTCATGTTTAAAATGGATGGATGGATGGATGGATGGATGGATGGATGGATGGATGGATGGATGGATGGATGGATGGATGGATGGATGGATGGATGGATGGATGGATGGATGGATGGATGGATGGATGGATGGATGGAACAGTTCTGTGATAGACTCCGGGGAGTAATAGGAAACATTAGTGTTTTTACTTAAATGCTTTGTCTTTACTGCTATTTTTATTATACCCCTTAATCATGCAAAGCACCTTGAATTACCTTGTTGTTGAAAGTGTGCTATACAAATAAAAATGCCTTGCCTTGCCTAGTGCACCATGAAGACCACGGAATACAAGTAAATAAAAGTAAAATTTGTGTATACAGCTGATATTGCAGAGAATACTCATAAAACACTTTACAATTTAAAATACATGTACATATACAGCAAAAATGATTAATGCTGTAAATAAAAACAATTTAAATATGTGCAAAGGAGGAGAATGGTCAGAGATAAAGTCATAGGTCTAAAACAGGGTTGGGTTATAGAATAGTTTCCCAAGCTCTGAACATCTCACATCTCAATTTGTTCATTCCATTATCTGAAAACAAAACTGTATTACACGTCAAACGGCATCTTTTATTTTCTGTTAATATTATGCCACTATTTCCAGTTGGTTCAGCTGAAAGAAATCTAAAAAAAACATTTATTGGATGTAAACCTGCCAGTAACTGATGACTGATTGATTTAGGATCCTATAATAATACAATCCAATTGTAATAATTTGCCTGTCAAATATTTTAAAGCTTAACTCAATTTTATTTATACAGTTCTTTTTAAGAAATGCATTCGCTAATCTACAGAGCTGAACTGGAGCACGAAAGATTTGGTAGTATTGAGACTGATTTTGTTTGCTGTCACACAGAGAGCCCAAAGAGGGGTGATGTAACAACTACAAAGGGACTTCCCGTGAGCTGTAGCACACCTAATAAATGGTGGCTTAAAATTTAAAATACCCTCCAGTTTTGTGGATAAACACTTTGGTAACTCCTACCTTTACATTTATTGGTAAGGTAAATAATTTGTTTAATTTTCACATTCTGAAAGGGTCTTCTGTTTTGAGTGAAGAAAACCCCTGATAAAAACCATGTGGGGAACCAACAAAGGATCAACAAAGAGTGTCCAGTCCAGCAATGCCTACCTGACGACTGACAGCCCAATCTGATTAAAGGCTGACGAGCCGAGGAGCCTCCACCCGCCATCCATGGCAGGCCAAACGTGATCACTATGGTGATGCGTAATTACAGCTGTCGGTGCGTTCTCTATCCTGCTGGCACCAATTTGATTGCTCTCAGCAACAATGATGGACAAGCTTAGGATGCCCTCCATCCCACTCCCTCCCTGTCTGCTCTCTTTACCTGACATGCATCCTTCACAGGGCCGCATAACAGGCCAGTCGCGCCATCCCGGCCCAGTTTTAATTGTTTCTCTCTTACCGTACTGACTCCTCTTGCCACATATTCCCTCCCCAGTTCCTCCTCCGTCTCCCTCTCCTCTCCCTCTCTCATGTGGACAGCTCAGAAGTGCAAGTGTTATTACATGAAACTCCCGCTGTAGCATTAATTGAAGGGAGATATGGTGGGACAAAAAACGCCGGGGGGTAGTGCATGTCCATTATCACTCCTGCTTTCAACAGGTCTCACATTTGGAAACTGCAAATTGCAAAAACTTGCAAGGGCAAAATGTTTGACATTATTTGATCTGCAACCATATGGTGCAGGCAGGGAATGGGGTGGGGTTGGTGGGGGACCCCCGACAACAGATAAATAAGTAAACAAAAGAAGGGAGAGATGCAGGCGGCACAATAGGAGATGTGAGAGCAAACAAATCAAGAAGATAATTGTTTTTTTAAGGGGTAATTAATGGGGGAGGTTAGTTTGCATGAGGATATGTCAAGTGTTCTCTTTGTACCCTCTCCTCTGCTATGCCCTTGCCTCTTACCTTATAGATGATAGGGACAATAGCCATACTATAGGTGCTGAACAGCAAAATTTGAGGACAGGCGGACAGGAATGCACGTACACATTGACAAAAACAGCCTTCCTGCTTGCTTTGTAATGGTTGAATTAAGTATAAATGAAGTCAGTAGTGGGACAGAGCTTCCCATATCCTCTCTTAATTATCTGGGTTCGTCTCGGCATGCTTGTCCTTAATGTGACCTAATGTGGCTAATCGCCAGACTTGAAAACAATCAAAACAGCAATTAGAAACAAGAGCCCAGAAATGCTAAATTCTAAAATGAATGCAGGAAAGAAATGCTTTTCATGTCAGCAGGGCATGTTCAGACTGCATTTTAGGTTGTACAGATAAGGATGAAAAATGAGAGAAAGTAGAGAACAACTGATGCCCAAATCAAATACAGAAGTGAAGGCTTTTTTTTCTTCTGAAAAAGAAACAGAATCTACATAAAATGGGATTTGGAGAAAAGCAATTGAATTGATATATCAAAGATGGTGTTTGAAAGTAGATTTGTATCTTCTTACGATAGTTGAATAATTGGTGGACCTTTGATGCAATGACCAAATATTTATCTCTTTAGATTTGTTTCTATAAAAAAAACCTTACACAAATACCTCTTCAAGGAGGTCTTGTTTAAGCTTGTAAATTCCTTGAAAGGCGATGAAACTGGGATCTGCCTATTCCGGTTACAGTCCCGGCATGGTACTGACAAAAACAGATGAGTGTTTCTCCTGAGGGAGAGGACTGTGAGTATGGAACCAATAAGCGCAGCCTGTTATTGCAGCTGATTATAAAAAGGCTATGTGCATGGGAACTTCACTGTAAAAACTGGATGATGTTTGCGCCCATAAAAATATGGTAATGCAAAACAATTAGATGTAGAACAAAGCTTTATTATAGGGTTATTTAATGGGTGGATTTATTTGTCCATGGAATGCTGATTATTATAATGCTTTACAAAACATATGCTTCTTTAAAAGATTCTGTATTTTATATCAGTCGATAAAACATAAAACTTGTTTTATATCAGAATAAAAGGTAAACATTTTCTTTAGCCTGTCTGATACAAAGCCAACACAAAATAGCACATATTTGTAAAATTGTAGGAAAATGATAGAGGATCTTTAAAATATTTATTTTTTTCCAAATTAAAATATAAAGTGTGGCATACAATTATTTTCGGCTACTGTGACACATAATGGAGGCGGCGTCATGTTGTGGGGATGCATTGAGAGGAAAACCGGTCACACTTGATGGGAAGATGGACTGGGGTGGAGGTTTACCTTCCAGCTGAATGAGTCTAAAGATAGAGCAAAATAAGGATTCAGAACAAAGCATATTAATGTGTCAGAATGGCCCAGTCAATGTCCAGACCTAAACCCAATTGAAAATCTGTGGTAAGACTTGAATACTGATATTCGCAGATTCTCTACATCCAACATGATTGATCTTCAGCTTTTTGCAAAGTGTGGGCAACATTTCATTTGGAAAATTTCGAAGAAATATCAAAAGACATGCTAATTTTTGAATCCCACACTTTTAAAATCTTTATAAGTCTTTCAAACTCATATCAATTTCTTTCCACTTCACAGATTTGCCCAACTTTGTGTTGGTCCATGACACAAAATTTTACAAAAAAACTGAAGTAATGTGAGAATATGTGAAAAATTATATGGATGTCATGCAAGGTGTTGTAAATCTCATTTCATATTCAATTAAAATAAACAAGTATCTACATTTTCTTTAACATGTGAGTCACAAATATTTGAGTTGAAGCATAAAAATAAAACAAAATGTAACTCCTTTACTGTAAAGTTTTATCAGTGCTTTGCTCCTCATGGTGTTGCCTTGCATGAGTTAAAGCCTGGTTAGGTCAATTTTTGATGGACTAAAAAAAAAGAAATTCTGATCAAGCGAGGCCCCTCCCTTTTTTCCCACCCCACTGCTGCCTCCATCCACCGATGAAGCTCGGACAAAAGGATTAGCAGGAATCCTGAGGAGGAAGTTTGAACAAGAGGAAACATTAGGTTTGAAATAAAACACAGGAAACAGGGTTAACTACAACTCCTCCCCAACAGCACCAGTGGCTCGGCTATTTTTTGCCTAATTATCCTTGGTTAACAGGATTAATTACTTTATTTTACTTCTTCCCCCTCCAAGCAAACAGGCAATAAATCCTTCCTTGTGTTACACAGTCCAAGAGGGCCATTCTAATTAGCATAACAAGTTACAAAAACATTACAGCCTTAAACTGCTCTCAGATATAGAACAACATCAGAAGAGAACAGGATGGGATGCCGGTTGGGATTTAGGAGGGCTATTTATTGGAACAAAATGTTTGGGGAGGTTCGATAGAAGAGTAAACAGTGTATAGAGATGCACTGAAACACACAAGGTATGGAAGAACATACAAAGTGTTAATGGGAACTGCTAAGCTGAAAGAGAAACGAAAGTCAGACAGTGAAATGTATTAAAAACACACAGCAACACATTTTGATTCATTAATAGTAAAAGTTTTTTTAATGTTTTCACATTACAAAATTACTAAACCACAAATTTCCCTGGACTTTACAGGGATTTTACCAACACCAACCAACCAAGGGAAAGTAAATGATACATGGCATTCAGATTTTTGTTTTAAAGTTTAAAAATGTCCCAGAAATTTCGATTTAACCCCCTGTCACTCCCCCGTCAAATATAAAATTCAATAAAATTGAGAGACTTAAGTCATAGGCTGCTCTGCAAGTTTTTCTACAGAACATTAAAGAATAAACAGAATTATCAAGAAGCACACTTGGCATGTCAGGAAGAAGGCTGTGGAGGATTCTAAAGCAGGCTAAGATTATAAAACAAAATAGCAAGAAATTGTTAAAAGAAAGTCAGAAGAAGTCCGGTTTGCAGTTTGCAAGCTACAAGTTAAGAAAGTAGGAACAGAGTTAACATGTGGATGAAGCTGCTCTGGTCTGATCAGATCAAAATGGTCCAGATGTGCAAAGCCAGTAAAGACATACCTCAAAACAATTAATGGATCCTTAATAGACTCAATGGGGCTAAATACAAATGCACACTACACTTTTTCAGAATAGCTTTGGAAAAAGTTTAGAACACCATGTATTCTTTCCCTCCTACTTCACATTTACAGTGGGGCAAAAAATTATTTTGCATCCTTTGATTGTGCAAGTTGTCCCATTTAAAAAGATGAGAGAGGTCTGTAATTTACGTCATAGGCACACTTCAACTGTGAGAGACAGAATTGTTAAAAAAAAATCCAGGGAATCACATTATATGGTTTTTTAAAGAAGTTATTTGTATAATGGTACAGAAAAAAGTATTTGGTCAAAAACAATAGTTCACTTCAATACTGTGTAATATAACCCTGGTTGGCAATGACAGATGTCAAACATTTTCTTTAGGTCTTCACCAGGTTTTCACACACTGTAGTTGGTATTTTGGCCCATTCTTCCATGCAGATCTTCTCTAGACCTGTGATGTTTTTGGGCTGTCGTTTGGCAACACGGACTTTGACTCCTTTCACAGATTCTCTATTGGATTGAGGACTGAAGACTGGCTAGGCTACTCTAGAACCTTGAAATGCTTCCCCCTCCAAACACGGTGAGAGATGTTTATACCAAACAATTCTATTTTGGTTTCATCTGACTACATGACATTCTCCCAATCCTCCTCAGGATCATCCAGATGGTCTCTAGGAAAACTTAACACGGGCCTGGACATGGGCTTGCTTAACCTCAAGCGCTGCAGGATTTTAATCCATGATGACGTAGTGGGTTACTAATAGTAACCTTTGTTACCGTGGTCCCAGCTCTCTTAAGGTCATTGATTAGTTCCCTCCATGTAGTTCTGGGCTGTTTCCTCACTGTTCTCAAGGTCATATGTACCCCACGAGGTGAGATCTTGCATGGAGCCCCATGCTGAGGGTAATTGTCAGTAATCACCTTTTTTTAATAATTGCTCCAACAGTTGTATTCTCACCAAACTGCTTGCCTATTGTAGATTGGCTCATCCCAGTCTTGTGCAGATGTACAACCTTGTCCCTAGTTTCATTGGACAGCTTTCATGTCTTGGCCAAGGTAGAGGTTGCAGACTGACTGTTTGAATGTGTGGCCAGGTGTCTTTTATAAAGAAAACGAATTCAAACAGGTGCCATTAATACAGTTAACGAGTGGAGGATAGAAGAGAAATAAATTATTTAAAAATCATACAATGTAATTTCCCAGAATTGGTTTTACATTGGATCTCAATTACCAATTATGAAAATTATAAACCGCTCATCATTTTAAACGGGACAACTTGTAAAATAAATGGATGCTAAATACATTTTTGCCCCACTGTATGCCCCTTTTTGTGTTATCCCATCACATTTAATCCCAATAAATTTGTAACAAATTAAAATGTTCACAAGATATATATATGCATTTTCAAGGCATTATAAAATTAGAAAATCTTTTTTTTGTAAACATGCTAAATACATTTTTTTTTTGAAGACAAGAGCAAAATTATTACTGGCCTGCTGTTCACGTTCCACCACTTTCTGTCCAAAATCACTGCAGAATCTGAGAGGAAAAACAGCCGCCTTCTAGCCAACCTGTTTAGCATGAGTCCCACCCAGTCGTCTGCTTTTACTAACCTGTCCTGACAAGTACCCAGATTAATGTAATCTCATATCAGTGCAGAGGAGCAGAAGAGACCAGATGGACTTCTTGTGCCACCCCACATCTCCCCACCCTCTCCCTTTCCCATGACTCAAACACATAAACGTAAAGTCTCCCAGTCACAAACACACAGATCAGTCACTTTGCATGCCCAACCTGGGCCCCAGCCACAGCGGTTAATGTTCTCCAGCAAATTGCTCTAGCTTTGGATGATGCTGTTCTGGGAGTGGTTCCCCACATATTCGCATACTGCCTCTCATCGAACGCTGCAGCCTTGATGGTGTGAGCCTGCGTGGTCACTTTGAAATCAAAAAAAAAGGAAGAAAGGAAGTGCTTTTTCATTCATTAGCTAACGAATAAATATATTTTTTTTAATTATCATTAGAGGAGTAATTGAATAAAACATCCAACAAGACACTGCGGGCAGGGGAACTGAATTTGGGATTTTTAACACTTGTCATCTGCCGTGATGAAGCAAGCTTGTCTTTTTACAGTTTCCCTGGTAAATCTCAACAACTTTGCTAAACTGAACAGATGGGCTTGCTAATTAGCAGCGCTCAAGCTGTAAGTTTGTTTATAAAGAGAAAAAGGGGTTCCAGACATCTTGACACATTTTATTAACATATCATACCTTAAAGCTATGCTTCTTGGTGCTCACCAGGCTCTTTAGCTAAATGCACACATACGCAGAGACACACATTTGCACACTCATGAGCACTCGTACACGCTTCATATAAACGTGCACAGATAGCCTGTACAGACTAAAAACAATAAAAGTCATCCTTGCGAAACGCAACACTGCATGCATGCTCTTGAATATGCAATATGCGTGCGTCTAGCTGTGCGTGTATGTGTCTGTAAAGGACTGAGTTTTTTTACGAGGGTGTCATGCACATGTCCTTGCAAGAGCAATGGCATGCTTCTCTCTCCGGTGGGACCCCTCCTAAATTCACCCCCCGTGGATTTGTCAGCTTTCACTATTGTGTGTCAAACACTGACACTAGATGATGTCCTAAGCAGACAAGGTTGGTGCAGTCCCCCAGAAAGGCCCTTGGGTATTTTGGAGCATAATTTGATGGACTCAGGCTCCGTTGAGCCTCCTGCCAAACCTCACTTAGGACATCATGGCACTGACCTACGACAGTGATGCTGTGAGGTGGGAAAAGTTGAAAAACATGGAAACTGCATGAAGGAAATAGAAAAAAATAAACCATATCTGACCTGTGGCACATATCATCCATATGATTGTTACTTTTTGCCTACTAACGCACCACAGCTTGGTGGTTCAACGAAAAAGAATTACCATGGTGATCCTGGTTAAGAGGCTTACATTTGGGCCCATGTGGATAGTTGCTGGGGGACACTCCCATTGCCATGGAGATGGCTACTGGGAGGACACTTGCATTGCCATGGTGATGATGGCAGGAGCGAGGCATGCCAACCAATGAGATGATGGATAGATGCCATGCAGGAGGTGTGAGGAAAACGTGACTGGAATGTCCGCTTGTCCTCTTTACCGTCATGGAGACTTTTCTTAAAATGTGTCTTCATACATGGTCTCGTCTACAACAACCCAGGCAGCTCTCCTGTAAATACATGTATTAATGCTTTTACAGAAGGTAAAAAAATATTGGGAATAAACAGGCTAAAGTTTACTCTACTGTAAAAATTAAAAGAAAAATAGATTACAGATTTAGGATTGCAGATAACATGAATTATGTATAGGAGGCATGCAAAGACGGAGCTTCGAATTCAAAGCATGAAGTAATGCAAAATACATCAGAGACAGACTTAAATTCAGTCACTGGTAAAGCAAGGTTGGAGCCAATTTGTGTCAGTGTTTGTGTGTGTGAAATATGCATACAACCCAATTCTACATTCCACTAGTGATAATAACAATGCAGAGGCAACAACGGCCTTGGGGCAGCAATCTAATGATTTGGGCTCAGATAATAGCTAAAAAGTCATTTCACTTGCCCCCCAGCACACAGAGGGAGGGACTGATCTGAGGGGTGGTGGACAGGGTTGGGAATCAAGAGACTCAGGTGGCCTGAAAGCATCTGCCCGAGTTCAAATAAGCACAAGTCATAGTGACTACCAAGAGTTTTCTTTGTATGGGTGTGAGGAAAAGAATAGTTGGAATAACGCAGGAACAAGGTCTTGTATAAACAAATCAACCATTTTCATTATATTTTACACGGATTTCCTCTATCATTCTTACCTTGATCCTGTTCGTGTATTATGAAAGAAGGTATTGAGATCAGTCTCAAACAAAAACTCAAGATTATTTCACCCATCTTTAAACACAATCACATGCACAAGTCAGTCAGATAATTACGTTAAGCGTGAACATACACATGCACGACTTTTCAGTTCGGAAAGCAGCACAGTTGCTTTTAACTCCTTGTGTCTTGCTACAGCTGATAGCTCAGCAAAGATAAAAGATTTATCTTCCGTCTTGTAAGAGTGACACACAATTCACCAGAGAATGAAGGTGTTTGTAACGCATTCAGGAGTGTGTCATGTCAACAAATTTGTCTCTGCGTGGGTAAGAGCACCTGCCAGATAGTATCTTGTGACACATAGCATGCACATCCCAGTCTTTAGGAACAAAAAGACAATACTCAAAAAAAGACTACAATTGTATTACCATAATTTTCTGACTATAAGCCACTACTTTTTCACACGTTTTGGAAGCTGCGCCATATACAACGATGCGGCTAAGCTATAGACTTTTACTGGCTAACGGCCTCCGGGGGGCACTCTGGCAGGAAGCGTAAAAGTGAGACAGACATGTGGGGAAAGATTATGTGCCAAAGAAGACACTACTTTTGATTTTGAACTGTTACTTTGCACACCATGCACACACCCTCATCATGGAAAACACACGAAGAAAAAAAGTAACAATTACACTAGGGGGGCATAAACATTTCCTTATAAACCAAAGGGGGGCCCAGTAGAAATAGTTCAGAAACCACTGCTGTATATGTAAAGAAATTATTTTATTTTCAAATTTAGCAGGTGCTGCTTAAATTCAGGTGTACTCATTAGTCAGAAAATTATGCTAGTTGTGATTAGAGATGTACCCAGAAATCAATCAAACTTTATTAACCGAACATCCACTGTGTCCTGTTATCAACTTTTTACTTTCTGTAACATAGAAAGTTCTCTTATATCAGATCTTCTGTTCCTTCTGTGTCTCTGCTCTGTCTTCTCAAACTCCCAGACGGTTGTGGCAGAAGGCCGCTCCTACTGAGCCTGGTTCTGTTGGAGGTTTCTTCCTGTTAAAGGGGAGTTTTTCCTCTCCACCGTCGCTACATGCTTGCTCAATATAAGGGATTGCTGAAGGATTGCTGTGGTTGGAAAGTCTGCATCAACGGGGCCCAACCTCACACCAATGACTGACGCAATCTGCTGGGATTCCTTAAATAGGAAACTTTTTAACTGATTAGAATGTTTGTATAAATGTCTTCAAATGACTTCTTGTTAAGTGCCTTGAGATGAGATCTGTTGCATGGGCGGATCTACTGGGGTGGCATAGGGTGGCAATTGCCACCCTAAAAGAAATCCTTGCCACCCCTGCTGCCACCCTAGCAGCTATGAATTCAAACCCGTTAACGTTCTGAGGGCACACGGGCGGGCCCAGCCCATTTTCTAGTTTAAATCCGTCGATTTCCGGACTTCTAACTTCTTTGAACCTATACATATTTTATATCATTGGAAAGCTAAGAGTCTTGTGATTCCAATTATGGCTGGCGATCAAGGATACAATCATAACTGTAGACACAGTGAGCGCTTTTGCCAACAAAGATGCTCTCCTGACGGAGGTATAAAAATATGGAACTCACCATTTTGTAGTCCAATAAACGTGACAAAACCGATCCATTTCGAACAAAAATTGTATTTTTACATCAATAACGGTCCGAGTAAAGTCCTCCAATAAAGTTATTAGTCCAGGACAACAGTAAAACCGATAAAAAAATGTAAAATAAACAGTGAAAATGCGCTTCCGAAATGTCTATGGCCATTTTTGTAGTCTTTACGGCTTTTTTTCCGATTCCTTCGCTTCCACTTCCACCTACAAAGGTCACTGAGCATGCCCAGAAGAAAAAAAAAATGTCATCCGGTTTATTCCTTACGATCTCCAACCAATGGCGCATGGATGAAAAGTCACGTTATGGTAAGTAATTTGAACCAATCGTGGTCCAGAACTCTGATGATTGACGCATCGAATAGCCAATGTAATGCTGTAAACGCAGATATATAACTTGACCGGGCGGACTTGGTCGTGCCATAGTATTTACACAGTGTCCAAACACCCTTTATAAATCAAAATACAACGTTAAAGGAAGCTTTATATGGTATGATGCAGTTATGATTCTGACGATATTTTTAATTCAGTGAGGACTACGGCATTTACCCAGGAGATGACGCATATGGCACACTTTTGAACACCTTTGACCTGTAGTTAGAAAAATGTGTGCAGAATACTCGTTTTTTGGTTTATTGCTGTCAAATTTGGTGTGGATGAAGGTAATACTTTAGGCTTTAGACCCACAGTGTGTTTTAGGTCCCAACCTATTTTTAAAGCCATTTTTACAGCATGTATTTATATAAAAAAAATAATCAGACATAAAAAAAAACATTTTTCAGTGTATTCAAATTCATATTGCTTGGTAACAATAGCACTCAGATATATTAACACAGTTCTGGGATAAATTTTAGAGTGTTTGCTTTCCAAAGAGACCCAACCATGTCTCTACTCAAAATAGTTCAAGAACAGCTTTAAGTTAATTTTGGGTATGCGTTAAAAAAAAATGTAGGGCGGAAATTGCAGGAATGTTAAGGGGGTAAAATTGGACATTAGGAGCATGAAGCTCATGAAGATCGTTGCATTATATTCTCTTTGGTGAACCTTTAAAGCTGCTAGTTTGCTGAAAGTGCTGCAGAGAGTGCACCATGTGGCCGTTAGACAAACTGCAATCAGCAAAATGCGCACTCCCATGACTTTCAGGCGTGTGCTCATTATTCCGAGCTCTGCGATGGTCAGAAGCCATTTTTGCTCTTTTGGTAATGCTGGATAAAATTATTTTCTTCTTTGACTTACTAGCTACACTTATCTAAGCTAGCTTAGACCCCGTACATGGGTACGTACGTGCATAATTACGTCACGCTACGCGCTCTCTCAAGCCCACACTCGCACCCTGAACCACCTCAAAATAAATGGAATTGCTGCCTCTACATGCAACCGCGGTAGAATCAAACTACAGCAAACTACAGCACTTGATTCAATTGTATCATCAGGAGATGAAAAAACTGACTATAGATAAAAAAATATATATATATTTTAACAAAAATATTGCACAATGCAGCTTTAATGTGCTTAAATAACCTGAAGCAAAAGAAATACATGAATGTTTCTATCATATATGTAAATTCTGGGGAGTGAAGAGGTGAAGCATGTGTTTGACTGATCAATAAAACCAATATATATATATAAAATTCAGGGATATGGTGCCACCCCTGAAAATTTCTTGCCCCTTTTTGCCACCCCATAAATATTTTTCTAGATCCACCACTGATCTGTTGTGAATTGGCGCTATATAAATAAACTGAATTGAATTGAATTGAATTAACCTTGACTGACCCTGAACAGTGACCAGCCATTTAGAAACTCAAGCAGCAACACTCTCTAATATGGAAGTTGCTACAAATAAAAGAGAACTACTAAGTAAGCTTGGTGAAAAGAAGTCGGAAGAAGCATATAGAGTTCTATGAGAACTTCAATAACAGTAGACTTCATCCATTCATCCCATCCATTCTGTACTGTATATCTGCTTTTCTGGAGTGTTGGTACCTTTCTCCAGCTGCTATTGGGCTAGATGCATCATACATCACAAAGGTGATTGTGGGGGCCCTAATTGCAGGCAGACGGGAGGCAAATAAATATGCTTAGTAAAAGAAAAGAACTGAAAAGTACAAACCATAAATTCAGTTTCTGAAATTAGTAAAATCCAAAAGCAACCATTAGGCAAAATAAATCAAAGAATAGAAACTGGGGACCAGGGCAACATAATTATGACTAGAACCAGCAGCAACTGAAAGAACCAAGAGGGCAACACATTCTAAGGAAATGTGATGAATGGAATAAGAAACAGGTGGAGACTAAATAACCAAAGAGAAGCTGAGAGAAAAGAAGAGAGAACTTAAACACAGGAAATCATGTGGAATGAATGACAGAACAGAACAGAACATAAACACATACAAGTCCCTGAAACAAAAAACAGTACACAAGCAGAACACAGCTAATCAATAACTTTTACTAAACTATATAGTTAACTATCTTGTAAAAGATATAAAACAGAAAACTATAAATGAGAAACTCAGAAACTAAGATTTACATATCTGTATGTAAGAAGTTTCACCACTATACAGAATAAACAAAATCAAACACATGACATGGTATACCGCACACCTTGCTAGTCCATGCTAATCCTGCTAATTAGTAATACAAGATCCTATGGATGGTTCAAAAGATCCCCTCCAAATCATTCCCGTTTTATAGCCATTTTCTTTTTCACAAGCACTAATAGTTCCGTTGAACAACAGGACATATTCTTTGTCACCAAAGGCATTTGCAAACTATATTATCTGTATTATATTGTTGTGTTTGGTGTAATGGGTTCTTCCACTCTGAGGGCTATTTCATCCCATGCTGGTACAGGTTTGACTGTTGAAAAATTGCACACTCTCACCAGCTTCAGTCAGCATCTGCACAAGGTCTTTTGCTTTTATTTAAAAGCTGATACGACCCAAAACCTTCTCATCTTTGGGACACAGAACCTTCTCAAACAATATAATGGCTCTGCATTCAATTTGTATATGACAATACCATCCCTAGGGATGTGTTTATCTAAAGGTATTAGATACAAGGTATACCCCTGAGTTTGAAATAAGTGCTATAAAATCTAAAAGAAAATTCTCGCTTCTATAAATTCTTTAAGTATAGTTTGCACATGACATTAAAAAAGGAAGATTCATAAAGCATGGATTCACATTAATTCGGTAAATCAGTTTAAAATGTATTCAGTACTGTCAGCATTCATTTATAATTCCATAAGAAATGAATATCGTTTAGTGAGTGGTTACTATAAAAATCTGATGTTAGTTTTGAAGATGACAGATAGTGTTCTTAAATTATAAAAATGTTCTCCTCAGATCTCAGTTCTGGGCTTGCTGATTCACTCAAGAAAATCCTGTGGAAAAAAAGGAAAAAACCTATATAAAGACTGCATAACTATCAGCAAACCTAACAGATAACAACATTCAGTAAACACCCTTGATTCGTTCATGGAGATTGTCAAACAGACAGTGTAGTTCTCAAAACTCGATATGTATACATTTAAATATTTAACTTGGTACAATAGTGAGATATTCCGTGAATGAACAGTGGAATAAAGCAAAAAGCATGCATGATGAAAATAAATGCTTTATCTATAATTCTTTTGTGATTTTGTTGTACATTTCCATACACAAGGCCTTAGGGAAACCAGTATGTGTGAATTACACCTTTAAAGACACCCCAAAACTGGCCCAGCCCCTGAGGAGACCGATAGAAAGCTATGTTACCAAAGTCCCTGCAGAGACAACAACCCATGTGAAGTGTGAAACCCCTCGCCAACATGGATTTAAGTTTTCAGAGACGTACATCAGAAAGAATGGAAATATTCAGGTGGGGGAAAAAAGCAAGAGGAGAAGAAGGAGAATGAACGGACAGACTGCTGTTTGAAAAATATTGTTCGATGCGGTGGAGGGATGGTGGTGTTTTCACTGCTGACATCAACATAAATTTTCTTGGCACAGTTCGCCTTGCCCAGCGTGGGTCCAACACTGGGAAACTGCAGAGGAAATTCTCCAAGCCGCAAGGGAGAGGAATCAAAGAGCCGGGGTTTGGAGACCTCTAACACACTGAACTCTGTGCTGACCCCATGCCTCTCTATCTGCTTTGTGCGCACGTAGCAAACATATATAGAGATCGGTTCATTTAGGTAATGTATATATTTCAACACTGAAAGGAGCGCGCATGCAAAATAGCACCTCTTCAGGTCCTGTTCTAAAAGCATTGGGGTGGTGTTTGGGGGGCAAAGGCATCTGCACAATGGGGCAATTGCTGTCTGAGAAACATATAAAATCTAAAAGTAAATTTTGTTCATGCTTTTTTAGAAAAGCTAAACATAGACAGTGAAAAAATTGCTAAATTTTAATCCCAGCTTCTTTCATCTTTAAACCCTTTCAGTCAGACACCTATGGCAAAAAGGTCAATAAATCTGAGTTTGAACCAGATTTTTAGGTCTGCTTCCATTGCAATTTCTGTCAATCATGTAAAATATGACAAAAGAAAAACAACATAACAGTGACTGTTTTTCAGCTAGACCTAGCTGTAAACTTTTTAAAGAGGCTTAGTGCATCAGTATATACCTAAGACAAGCAATGGAGAAGTATGTAACCGAGGTCTTGGCGGCTGGCCTATTTCGTCTTCTTCCCCTGCTGGGGCGGGGGTTTTCTTTGTGGGAAAGAAGGATGGCTTCCTTTGCACTTGTATAGACTATTGGGGTCTCAATGACATAACTATCAAGAATAGATATCCTCCTCTGCATTTGAACTCTTGCAGGGAGCCTCCATCTTCACCAAGCTGCACCTTGGCAATGCTTATCACTTGGTCCGCATCAAGGAAGGTGATGAGTGGAAGTTGGCCTTCAACACCCCCACCAGACATTACGAATATCTTGTCATGCCATTTGGCCTAACAATTGCCCCTGCTGTTTTTCCGGCTCTGGTAAATGACGTCTTAAGAGTTATGATTGATAAGTATGTCTTTGTCTATCTTGATGACATACTTATTTTTTCCAACGATTCCAGAACCCATGAGCTACATGTCAGGTCTGTCCTTCTCCGCTTGTCACAGAGTCAACTTTTGTCAAGGCGAAGAAATGCGAGTTTAACAAACCTCGGATTTCCTAACCATTTGCAGTTGGACCCATCTATGATCTTTGCAGTATGAGATTGGCCTGTTGCCCAGGTTTGCAAGCAACTCCACAGATTTCTGGACCTTGCAAATTTTTGCTGCCGATTCATCTGGAGCTATAGGGCTGTAGCAGCACCATTGCACACCCTCACCCCTTTAAAGATGCAGTTTAAGTGGAACGATGCAGCGGAGGGGGCCTTTCATAGGCTTCACCACAGCCCCTATCTTGTGCTCACCTGACCCTAGACTTCAGTTCATTGTGGAGGTTGATGCCTCCGATTCAGGAGTTGGGGCAGTAGTGTCTAAAAGAGATCTAGAGATTCCAGAGACCATCCCTGCACTTTCTTTTCATGCATACTGTCTCCTGCTGAATGTAACTATGATGTGGGAAACAGAGAACTGTTAGCCGTCAAATTAGCTCTGGAAGAATTACAGCATTGGTTGGAGGGGACTGAGCATCCATTTGTTGTGTGGACAGATCACAAAAATCTTGAGTTCATTAATAGGCTAAACGTTTAAATCAACACCAAGCTAGGTCATCCTTTTTCTTTGGAAGGTTTAACTTCTCAGTGCATACAAAACATCAAGCTTAACGGGTTATCTCGTCTGCATGCTCCCAGGCACGAGTCATCACAGTCCTTCCACGATGAGTTCATCCTTCCCGTAGTCCAGTGGTTCCCAAACTTTTTTCTGCTGGGCCCCCCTTTGGTTTAAAAGTAAGTGTTCACACCCCTCCCAGTGTAATTATTATTATTTTTATTAAGTTATTATTTTATTTATTATTAGATTTACTGTGTAGTATTATATTACATTGCTTTCAATACATTTTAAATGTCTCTCTGTGCACAAATGGTTTAAAACATAAAGAACTATAAAAGGAAAAAAAAAAAACAATTGAAAAGGTTATTTTGCAAAACTGAGGGCTTCAATAATCAACTTTACAGTAACTGGTGTGAGCCTGCTGGGATGTCACTTTATCTGCCAGGTAGAAGTCTGTGTTTGCGTCCTGCATCACTGAATTTGGTTCGTTGAACATTGAGTTCAGAAATATGCCACTATATGAAAGTTTCATTAAAAACTTGTTACAGTAAAATTTGTGCCCAAGATCACTGCCCTCTACTGTCAAAAATATGCAAATCTCATCTCACAGTTTAAACACCCTGGACAGCACCTTCCCACATGACGGGCATTGGGACTCGCTGTGAAACAGAAAGGCTTTCTGTCGGAGCCCATTTTCTCTTTGACAGGTTGTGTTTAGATGTAGTTGACTGTGTCGAAGAGATTGATCATTACATCATTCAGCTCGGGACTAAGCTGTTTAGACGCCAGTGCGTCACGGTGTATAATGCAGCACATGCTCTGCAATGTTGGGGGAGACGCGCTTCATGAACGTTTGCAGCGCTCCAGGTTTCACAGCCACATTCTTTGCCCCATCTGTGGAGATCTCTACAAAGTCCCTATATGTCCGTGGACATCCTGCTGATGGTGTTATTGGACAGAGGAATAACCCATAGTTTGCTGGCCTCTGTTTTGAATCATAGATGGAACCATGTCCATAGTGTAGGAAAGTATATAATCCTCCGCAGTTGTGTGCATTTTTTCCCACTGTGCCACTATGTACAGCTCATTGAGCATTTGCAGGTGTTTGGTGTAACAAAACTAAAGGAAAGATATGCTTTATCATATTTTCTACTCTTTGGCTGAGAAGGAAGTTGGTTTAGAATCTTATTTGGTGATGTTTTATCTTCTGATTTGCATTTATGTGGGAGCCTCGTCAGAAATTGGACAGTTGTATTTGCTTTTGAAATTTTCCATTCATACTCCAGCAATGGCTCTGGTTCCCTCCTCTTTGGGAACCACTGCCTTAGTCTAAGGTTGGCAGTGACTGACTTGAAATTAGAGGAGGATCCACCCACAAGGTCTCCTAAGGATCGCTTGTTTTGTTCAGAACATTTAGTTTCTATGGTAATAACCTTTTATCAAGCAGACCATTGCTGTGGTTCAGGGTTGGTTTTGGTGGCAATTGCTGAGAAGGGATATTAAGGAGTATTTTGCCACATGTTGCAGAAGTCAATATCTCACGATGTCCTCCATTGTGTATTCCTCACCACCAGTGGTAGCACATATCTAAGTATGATGACAGTTATACTTACAGTTGTTGACAGGTTCTACTAGATGGTTCATCTCATTCAACTGAGGAGGCTTCCCAAAGCCAAAGAGATGAGTGAGAGCCTAGCCAAAGAGGTCTTCAGACTGCATGACCTACCTGTCAACATCGTCTCTGATCAGAGAACCACATTTTGTCTCCCACTTCTGGGGTGAGTCCTGCTCCTTCCTTAACATAAACATCAGCCTATCATCTGGTTTTCACCTGCTATCAGATGTACAGACCGAGAAAGCATACTAGGAGATGGAGACCAGACTATGTGCCCTCTGCTCACAGGACTCTTCTAAACGGTCCCAGAATCTGACCTGGGTTGAGTACGCCATCAATTCTCTCCCATCAAGTACCACTGGATTGTCTCCCTTTTATGTTTTCCAGGATTTTCAACCCCCCTTGTTTTCTATTCAAGAATGAGATACCATGGTGCCTTCTGCTCATGCTGCTGCCCACAACTGTTTCAAGGCCTGGCAAGACCTCGATCTGCCATCCTCAGAACTTCTGCCATCTACATTAAGAGGGCCAACAAACACCGCTTTGCTGCTCCTTCATATTATGTTAGACAAAGGGTCTTGTTGTCCACATTGGACCTGAAGCTTGATAACCGGAAATTGGCACCTAGTTTTGTGGGACCATTTCCAATCTCAAACCTCATCCAAGCTCAAACTTCATCAACCTAGTGGCTGTCAGGTTGCAGCTTCCACTTTCCCTTTCACCCAGGGGTGACTGTGGCTCAGGAGTGAGGAGTTTGTCTTGTAACTGGAGAGTTGCCAGTTTGAGCCCCCGCTGCTTCTGTCTCAGTCATTGTGTCCTTGGGAAAGACACTTCCTCTTTCTGCCTATTGATGGTGCTCAGAGAGCCCGGTGGCACCAGTATTCGGCATTCATGTGCCATGTATTAAACCAACAAGGTCTTCTGGACTCAAGGTCTTCCCCGTGTATGACCCTCGCCTGGTATAACCAGATCTGCCTGTTCTCCACCTCCGTGTGCCATCTGAAGTACTTTTCCTTAATGTCCGATTCGTAAGTTCTCAAGTCTGTTATATATCCCAAAGGAACTTCACCGGAGTTTTTCAAGTTCTGTCTCCCTGAGTCACCACCGGACTCAGCCCAAGCTCATCCAGCCCAACTCCCTCATCCACTTCCGGTAATCTGTTTCCTCCTTTTGTTTTTGCAGCGTCCTCTCTGTTCACCACTGGCACCTGCAGGCTGCAGTGTACTTCAGTAAGGGAAAGGAGGATATCTGGGGTAAATAACTATTGTTAGGACTGACTCTTCACTTTCTCACATTGCCAATCTGCTCTCAATTTCAGAGTCTGGACCGATAAGGGGAGAGATGAGCTGGGTCTGTCACCTGCAGAATTAATCTCTGTTATTCATTTTGCCCAGTGTTCTGAGTTTTCTGACTAAGATAAGATAAAATAAACAGGGAAAAATACCTAAAAATGTTTATGTTGGGGATCAATCTTGGAATATTTCACGTCTTGACACAGCATTCAGTTTTCCTAAGCCACTGACAGATCAGATAGCAAAAGGGTGAACAGGACTACAATAGTTAAAAGCACTGACTTTTTTGGGGGAGTTGTGCTGTATGTTGGTTTTACACCTGGGGTGAACATGCACAAACGCAAGTGTAAAATATTTTATCTTGCTTTTTCCCACTTTGCTCCTCCATTTTAAAACCTAGTCAGCCACACATGGTGGAGCTTATAGAGCTCAGAGTACGTATGGCAACTGTCTTATTCCTTCAGTTGTTGCTCTGCACTGACAATTAGCTGGCGGAAGAACATCCAACAACAGAACTGAGACCTGGAGCTGAGGCAGATCCTTGATCCCCTCAGAAGGAGCAGAGACTTAGAGCTGAGGCATATTGGTCTTGACCCCCTCAGGAAGAGCTGAGAGCTGGAGATGAGGTGGATCGGCCTTGATACCCTCGGGAAGAGCTGAGACCTGGAGCTAAGGCAGATTGACCTTAATCCACTCGGAAAGAGCAAAGACCAGAACTCGGGAGCAACGGGGGGCTGGAACTGGAGCTAGAGAGAGACAGGGCGCAGGAACAGAAACCTGAAGGCCTCAACGAGGAGCCGAATCTGGAGCCTAGGTGACTCGACGTGGAGCCGGAACTGGGACCTGGGTGTTGTGTTAGGACAGGAGCCTGATGGCCCTGAAAAGGACTGGGCTATGTGGCCTGGAGGCGATGGCGATGAGCAGGCCTCTGTGGTCTAGAAGCCACGACGATGAGCGAGCTCTATGGCCTGGAGGCGATGACAACGAGTCTGCTCTCTTCCCTGGAAGTGGCAGCAATGAGCAGCTCAGAGGCCTTAGGAGGGATGGCATGACCAATGGTCTGGTCCCCCTGGGGAGGAATTGGGGCAACCTGACTACGACATATACTCTGCATATGGTGGGAGGACTGTGGGAAGGTGTGCTGGTTAGCCTCATACCTCTGTGGTCCAACTTCAGAGGGACAAATCCCCAACCTTGTGTCGATATATGGTGAGTTCTTTGCCACCTTTCTACAGCACCACTTGAATAAAGTCATCCTTTCATATTCTGCTGGGTCCTTCTGGCCGGTTTGTTCTGTCATGGTTTGTGGTTGATGTAGTACCTATGCGCAGAGAGGGTAGTTGAAAAGATTAATATTTTATTGCTGCTCATGATCACAAGAATTCAGCTTGACACAAACCCTTAAACTGAACTGACCTCTTCAAGGAGACCCACAGAGGGTATGACACGACAACAAACCGGCAAATTACAGGGGAAAATGGGGAGGTATAAATGCACAGGGGAGACAAAAAGGGAAACAATCAGGGAAACGAGGGACAACCGGGAGCAGTTAGAGACGCAGAGACTGACAAACACAATGAAAAACATGACGTCATAACAGGACAGTCATGCTGTGGAAACTAAAATAATGTTACCCATCACTCTTCATAAGGTAGTGCTATTTTACACAGATAGCAGGCATAGAGTAGCATCTCATGCAGATGACTGCGCACTTGCTACTGAGCAAATAACTTGACTAATTAACCAGCTGACATCCTCTCTTTAGACTTCAGTTAATCTTTTTGTATAAATCCAGTGACAAAGTAAATCCATGGTATTTTAGTTGAATTCATCGTAACAGGAGAGTGTTGTACCAGCTCATGCCCTGAGTACACTCAAAACTGAGGTAATGTTGATGTCCTTAGAGCTGATTCCCTTGAATCAGTAGGTGCTCAGGAAGTGAGACTTGGTTCATCTCATCTGTATCTTCTGAGAGTGGATTTGTTCACATATGAACACACAATGCTGTCAGAGTTGCTGGGAACTGTACAATAAATGGCCACTCTATTCTATACCCCAGTGAGTAAGCTTTCCAAGCCAGTGCTGCTGGAAAGAAGAAAATGCACAATGGTCACCATAATGAGAAGCTCTTCCATGCCACCACACAAACTCTAACAATTTGTGCATCTGTGCTGTGGGCGAATGCCACAAACATCAAAAACAGTTTTTGGAGGTGGCTTCTTGTGTGAGTCCTCATCCAGAGACCATTCTTTATTAGACACCAGGTGAAAGAGGGTGCAGCTGGCTAGACTTGAATGAATGCTGTTCACTCTGACCTCTGTTTGTGTTTCTGTGTAGGTGGATTCACATTTGAGGGTGTGTGTCAATAGCTAGAGTGTCCAGCTAGGGCGTGGGAGGGCATGATGAGTGGATAAAGCAACTTTGTGAGATGCCAAGACAAAAACCACCTCAGTGTGAGAGGAAGGAGTCAGAGGTGAAGGAAAAAAGAGGGTTTAGAACACTGCTCAACCATGACATGTTCAAATCTTTCTTTTTAGTGTTTTTTTTTTCTTTTTCCTTCATGCTCCATCACCCCCTGCTCATTAATGGGATACCAGCAACATCTTTAAGAGTGACAATTGTTTTCAGACTAACTGTTCCAAATGGGTTTAAATTAAATATTTTTTTGCAACTATGAAGCCCTAAATTTTAAATTAAAACTATTCCCTATTTGAATTTTCTGAATAACAGAAAAGTGTTGTTTCAGGTGTGGGAACACTTTATGAGTCACCTTTTACAGGAGCAACAAGATCCCTAATCAGAGCTCAGAACAGATGCTAGGGCCCACTGAGGTCTGTCAGAGTGTGTGGACTGTTTAAATCCACTCTGCTGGAAGTCTCCTCTGTAGGATTGTGCATGTGTGAGCAGTATGGATGTCTGGAACAGTGGGTACGATAAGCCACAAACAAGATAAAAGATGCCTCCGACAATGATGTCACAGATTTCCCCAGATTTTCAGCAGTGTAGGTGAAGTCACAGCTGAAAAAAATGCTAAAGTTGCCATTATGCTTTTAGTCCTCTACATTTCTGTGAAAACATGAATGTAATAGCTGCAAGATTAAGCAAAACAATAGGTGAATTAGCTGGACATTAGTCCAAATAAGTATCTGAATCATGGGATTTGGATTGGGATTCAGACCTCTTGAGTCACAGCTGTATGTCTGCTGGGTTGTGTCTATACCATTTTAACAAATCTAAAGACTGAAACATTTGCCTGTTCTTCTTTGCAAAGTACCTTAAATCAGGTTATTTACTTAGGCCTAAAAGTTCAACTTTAGTCTTATCAGGTCAGAGCACCTTGTTCCATACAGTGGATTGCAAAAGTATTCGGCCCCCTTGAACTTTTCCACATTTTGTCACATTACAGCCACAAACATGAATCAATTTTATTGGAATTTCACGTGAAAGACCAAAACAAAGTGGTGTACACGTTAGAAGTGGAATGAAAATCATACATGATTCCAATAAATTTTTACAAATAAATAACTGAAAAGTGGGGTGTGCATAATTATTCAGCCCCCTGAGCCAATACTTTGCAGAACCACCTTTTGCTGCATTTACTGCTGCCAGTCTTTTAGGGTATGTCTTTACCAGCTTTGCACATCTAGAGACTGAAATTCTTGCCCATTCTTCTTTGGAAAACAGCTCCAGCTCAGTCAGATTAGATGGACAGTGTTTGTGAACAGCAGTTTTCAGATCTTGCCACAGATTCTCGATTGGATTTAGATCTGGACTTTGACTGGGCCATTCTAACACATGGATATGTTTTGTTTTAAACCATTCCATTGTTGCCCTGGCTTTATGTTTAGGGTCGTTGTCCTGCTGGAAGGTGAACCTCCGCCCCAGTCTCAAGTCTTTTGCAGACTCCAAGAGGTTTTCTTCCAAGATTGCCCTGTATTTGGCTCCATCCATCTTCCCATCAACTTTGACCAGCTTCCCTGTCCCTGCTGAAGAGAAGCACTCCCAGAGCATGATGCTGCCACCACCATATTTGACAGTGGGGATGCTGTGTTCAGAGTGATGTGCAGTGTTAGTTTTCCGCCACACATAGCATTTTGTATTTTGGCCAAAAAGTTCCATTTTGGTCTCATCTGACCAGAGCACCTTCTTCCACATGTTTGCTGTGTCCCCCACATGGCTTGTGGCAAACTGCAAACGGGACTTCTTTTGGTTTTCTTTTAACAATGGCTTTCTTCTTGCCACTCTTCCATAAAGGCCAACTTTATGCAGTCCACCACTAATAGTTGTCCTATGGACAGATTCCCCCACCTGAGCTGTAGATCTCTGCAGCTCGTCCAGAGTCACCATGGGCCTCTTGGCTGCATTTCTGATCAGCGCTCTCCTTGTTCGGCCTGCGAGTTTAGGTGGACGGTCTTGTCTTGGTAGGTTTACAGTTGTGCCATATTCATTCCATTTCTGAATGATCACTTGAACAGTGCTCCATGGGATGTTCAAGGCTTGGGAAATCTTTTTGTAGCCTAGCCTGCTTTATATGTCTCAATAACTTTATCCCTAAACTGTCTGGTGTGTTCTTTGGACTTCATGGTGTTGTTGCTCCCAACATTCTCTTTGACAACCTCTGAGGCCGTCACAGGGCAGCTGTATTTGTACTGACATTAGATTATACACAGGTGCACTCTATTTAGTCATTAGCACTCATCAGGCAATGTCTATGGGCAACTGACTGCACTCAGACCAAAGGGGGCTGAATAATTATGCACACCCCACTTTTTAGTTATTTATTTGTAAAAAATGTTTGGAATCATTTATGATTTTCGTTCCACTTCTCACGTGTACACCACTTTGTATTGGTCTTTCACCTGGAATTTCAATAAAATTGATTCATGTTTGTGGCTGTAATATTACAAAATGTGGAAAAGTTCAAGGGGGCCGAATAATTTTGCAAGCCACTGTATTTGTCATTTGTCCCCAACATGGCTAAGGGTGAACTGCAAACAGCATTCTCATGGCTTTCTTTTAACTACGGCTTTCTTCTTGACATTCTTCCATAAAGGCGCAATTTGTAGCTTGCATGGCTGATAATTGTCCTGTAAAACGATCCTTTCAGAGATTTGGATCTCTACAGCTCCTCTAGACTTGTCATGGGCCTCTGGACATCTTCTTAGATTAATGCTGTACTTGCAAGTTCAGGTGGATGATAACGTCTTAGTATTCAATTCAATTCAATTCAAAAATACTTTATTGATCCCAGAGGGAAATTAAGTGTTGGTATAGCTCATATAATTAATTCTTTAAGGAGTTGTTGTAGATGATGATAGCTGTGGGCAGGAAGAATTTCCTGCAGCGTATGTTTGCAGTTGTGCGATGCTGTACTCTTTACAATTTCAAATGATGTTCCTCCAACAACCTCTGAGACCTTTACAGAATAGCTATACTTATACTGATATTAAATTACAAATAAGTGGACTCTATTTTATTTTGGGTGACTTTTAAAGGTAACTTGTTGGACTTTTAGGGAAATCATAGCAAATGTGGATTATTCCAAATGCACTTACCATCTTTCAGAATTTATGACATTATTCTTCTTCAAAATTTGTTCTCTACTTTGCAAAAATGTACTACTTTGTGTTAAGGGGCACAAATACATTTGCAAGGAATTGTATGTCTTTCTCAATATTACCAGTGAACACTTGTTCTCCCCTCCATCACTGAGGAAAGAGGAGGATGACTAGAAGACTCCAAATAATACAGTTAAACACTGACCACAGGGTTCAGTTTTGCTTACCAATACACCCAGCAGGAAAACAAATGTCCACTCAAACCAGACCCTTATCTTTCTGCAGCATGAGTGGCAATTAATTATATCCTTTCTAGAGAGAAAAAAACGATTCTTTTAACTGTGGAACTATTGCTTTAAACTTTAAAAAACAAAAAAAACACTAAAACAATAAATATCTGATTGTCATTAAATGCTGGCAGACACATTATCCATCAGTGCTGTAGAGAGGACATAATCCCCACTCAGTGGAAAGGACAGGTGTGTTTTAACACATAGTTCCCTTCTATGCTGTGTTTTGCTGATGGCATAGTTGGCTCAATGGGAAGCTTGTCTAAAGCAGAGCCAGACTGAGAGGTGGCACTTCTCAGTCTGGCCCACAAGACACAATAAAGCAGGCCTTGGGCATGCAATTAGGTCCCAGAGCTCTTCCCTCTCACTGGTATGCTACTGACCGTAGCTGTACCTCTCGCTGGTTTGCCAGTTTCCAAAACCTGGACGCCAGAAACCTAGAGGCTAAAACCTCTCATAAATAATAGACTCTGGCCTCCAGGCTTGGTGTGTGATCTGATCATATGAGTTTTCTCTGTAGAAAGACAATGTGACAGACTGCAGGGAAGAAGTGAGCGTCAGTAAGTGAGGCATGTGTTGGGAGCTGCAAGGGTGGCAAACAAAGTGAAACAGAGCAGCAGTGTGCATTGTTCCGTTGCCCAGTGTGCAATGCTCTATTCGCACTCAATCCTCTCTCTTGAAAATAGGAAATCATTTTATTACAGCAGTTAAAAATGACAAAATACCAATGAAATACACCAATGTGCACATTTGTTGCAAAGCCTAAGTGAAATGAGTTGGAATTCTGAACCAACTGAAGTCTTTAGTTTGATCATTAAAAGATATGGGACAGAAATGTGTTTGCGAGAAAGGAAAACAGGGTGTGCACCTTTATGGTCAACTGGAGGAAAAGACCCCCAGAAAAATGATATAAATAGTGCAATATGAAGCAGGTTGTAAATGTGATAACCACATTTTGGTCGTTTAAAGGTTCTAATTGTGAAGGTTTAAAAGGGTCCTCGAATTCAAAACCACATTTACCTTCTTGTTGTTTAATTTAGGCAGTTTAGGGTGTCAAATGTACCATACCAAAAAGTCTGTGCCGTCTCCGACTTGCTTTTGTATGCAAATTCGTCATTTTGTAATTGTTGTGGAGAAACGGGCCAGTCTGGGCAAAGCTCTGATAACACATCATAGGCCATAGACACACCCCTTAAATTTATGTGTTCCCGCCTACTTCAACGATGACAGTATGTAATTGTTGGTTATAGAACAATTAACCCTGTCTTCATGGAACCATCGGTGTAAACCGGCCAATCAGCATGCAGCTCATTTAATATTCATGAGTGGGTGGGGAAAACCAGTCTTTTGATTGTAGGGCTTTATTATTGGGTTGTAGTTGACCATTTATCAGGGCTCCTGGGCCCTTTTTAGCCCCAACAAAGGCTCATACGCTATATAGAGGCTCAAAGAACAGTTTCCAACTGCCAAAAATTTTGTTCTAGAACTCCTTTAAAGGATGTTGTGTCAGTTCATTCTCTGTGTCGCCATGTTTGAAAAATTAACTCTCATCAGATCTCTTTACATAGAAATCTTGTAAAATGTTTTTATTAGTTTGGATGTTTGCTTATTGGTAAAGGAGACTCATAGCTACAACGTTACCTGCCAAATGAAACATGTCTTGTGCATAACAACTTAAACTGACAAATACTTAATTCAACAATTCTAAGGATAACAAACATCGGGCTAAAAGTTTCCTTAGAAATAGTTGTAGGCATAGCGAGTGGAGGCAACAGGTGGAAGCTGAGGGTATATTCATTAGATAATCATAATGTGTTTTTATAAAGTGGGCCCAAGAAAATAAAATACACTGGCCACGCACAAGTGGCTGCACGCTAGGCTGTCAATATACATAACAGAAAGCATGCAACTGTCAAGAATTGAAGGCAGAATTGGACAAACTACAAGATGCACCATTGGCACAATGTAACATACACTGAACAAAAATATAAATGCAACACCTTTGCTCCCATTTTTTCATGAGCTGAACTTAAAGATCTGAAACATTTTCTATATACACAAATAACCCAGTACTTTGAAACAATGTTCACAAATGTATTCTATTATTCTCCTTTGCCTAGATAATCCATCCCACCTTACAGGTGGGCACATCAAGGTGCTGATTAGAAAGCATGAATATTGCACTGGTGTGCATTAGACTGACAAAAGTGTTTTGTTTATATTTTTGTTCATTGTCTTCCTTCTGTTGAATTCTCAAAGTCCAGACTCCAATCTGGAATGAAAGCCAAGTCAATATAGACCTGATCCACTCTTTCTTTGGCTCAAACAAGACCTAAGTTGGAGATACCTTAACAGCAGAGCTGAACAAGCTATAACGCTAATCAAAAATTACAATGTTCAAAACATTGCCTAATTTTTGTTTTTAAAGTGCCTAGGTTTTGTCCACAAACTTTCAATTAAAACCTCAAAGAAAACATGTTATGAGCTGAATTATCAACAAGTCATTCAAAACAGAGGGAAGGCAAGCAAATGTTAGCCTAGCATCTTAACAATCATCTCTCTATTGGAAGATCCTCAGCAAAAGCAAGACCTGCATTTCTTGAACAGTTTCTTTTCTGGTTGTATGTGCGGAGTTAGACAGTCCTTTAGAAAGTAATAATAAAGCTGCACATGTGTGCAGAGTTGTGAGCACATTATAGCAACCTTCTTAAACCCAGTCAAGCATCTACTGGAGTAGGTGTACATGTGATAAGATACTAGTTTAAGTTAAAGAATGAGTTTGGTTTGTGATTTGTGGAAATCTTATAAATAAAAAATTGGAACTAGAAAAGGTTGGTACTTTTTCAAACTGTCTTTGGGTATTGACAAGGTTTATATCAGTTGTTACAGCATCTTGTTGCACTTCAAGTTAATGTATCCATTTGATTTCCCATACCTAATTTATCCTTGCATGGTCACAGGGGAGGTGGCACCAATCCCCACCAATCACTGGTGAGAAACCATGCACAGGGAGAGATGAGAACTGTATATAGAAAGGTTCCTGGCCCTAATTCAAACACAGCACCTTCTTGCTGCATGACAACAATTGCAACATCTGTTTATTTTTGTATGTTAATCAAGGCTAATCATTTGTTAAAAATAACTAGGTTGATACATTTTAGGGTTAAAATTTATAAGAAAATTAGAGCGCTTATACCATTTTATTGTCAGAAATTAAACTGCATCAGAGTCCACAACAAATGATTGTGGGACAATGTCATATTTCTGTTGCATATAATTTGAAATCAAATATAATAAAATTACCTTGCTTATCACTAATTCCTCCAAACCTTTGACCTTATCTAGAAATCTAATTTGGACCTTTGCATGTGAAGTTTAAGGACCCCTGCTCTTTAGCCTGTGTCCCTGTGGAGTTCCATGGATGTGTGTTACAGAGGAGCCCAGTTAGCTGCAGGCTGTCTCATGTGGACCCGAGAGGGCCTCTAAGAGGGAAAATAAGCAGTTCAACAGCAGCTGGACAAACGGACTATTATGACAGGTGGAGGCATACAGACGTCAAACACACAAACTAATGGACTGACAGTGTTACCCAAATACACAGGTGGTCACTAGATACTTTTCCACATGTGGATGAAACAACACCTGCACTGATAGGTCTTAGCTGAAGTACAATTTTAAATCACATAAAAGCGACATAACATGTTAGACAAAGCAATTAGTCAATTGAGATGTGGGGCACGAGACATACTTTTTAAGAATGAGTACCTATTGTAGGTCTGAATAAGCTCCCCTTTAGGAAACATTCAGGGAAACAACTGCGTGGACAACAATACAGGGATAAGGGGTGGGGGAGTTGTCCCAAACCACCTAAATGCAGGCATAAAATGGTGGCTTATTTCTAAGTCAGAGGGCCAGTCCAAGGGAAGGAAATCCATGGTTTTGGAAGAGAAACGTAGGCAGACGAAATTTTGTTTGGGGTGCGCAGAGCTGTGTTCTGTACTGACATGCTCAGTTCCACTTGGTTCCACTCAGATAGCCCAGAAGAGTTTTAACACACTCAAGCATACACTAATTAAAAATCCACTGCACTGCATCAATTCAGCACTAATCAATGTGCTTAATTAACTCATCTATACATTACAGCAATACAAGATAGATGCTAATATTTGACACAGTCAGTGCAGGAATATTAACTATTTTACTTTTAAATCTTCACAGAATATGTCTTTTTAAAACATATCCTGTGATTTACGTCTAATTTACATGACTAATTTCACCTAACACTTTCTTTTTAATCAAAATAAGTATGATTCTTCTGAGTTTTCCTTACCTCAAATTGAAGCTCATCTTGCAGAAGGTGCAGTGTAAATTATGTATGGTAGCGCATGTCTCACTGCTTCTCTTACCTAATTAATTCACCCTGAGAGACTTGACTGAGGGAATAGTTTTACCCTCTATCCTTGGTTATTATCAAACTGCCCCCTGGAATATTTTCTCACCTTGGCTTAGTGGGGAACTTGGGATTCTTAATACAACCCCTGCTTCTTCAGGAAGTGTTAATTTGAAAGCATTCGAATATCAGAGGAGGCAAAAACAGGCCATTAATAATTTGTGTGACTTTATATAAAAAAGTGTTTGTTTTTTTCAAGTCTTTTACCTATTTTTCCCAACATGAAACTTTCTTGGAGCACAAAGGTAAAAACGTCAAACTGTATTTTACACTAATAGCAGAAAAATGCAAAAAGTAACAGATTTCATTCAATAATAATAATAATTATATGTGTTTGCAACAACAAAACCCATTTATTGATGTTACTATTTCAAAGTATTTAAATTGAGTCTAAGCATGAGGAAGTTCTCTGGTTCAGTTTTTGAAGTTCTGGCTGAAGTGCTTAAAAACTCTTAAAGTAGATTCCATATGTCCTCAGTCATATTTTCTTCTTTATCCAGTGCTTCGTTGAGTCTTATGCCGGGGCCCCTGCTCGGGCTCTTTGAGCTGCAGCCCAGGTCAGCTCCCCTCCAAGCAAGACAGCAGCTTTCTCGTCTGTTTGTTGAGACAAACCAGAAAGGAGAACCTTGAACGTGACCCTTGAAAAGGCCCTTTTATTCTCAGTTCATGCAGCTCTCTCCCCTCCTTTATGTCCCACTCTTTGTTTAACCCTGACTGTTTGCTGAGTTTCTGCTAAAAATCCAATTAGGTTAATTTGAAACAGTCCTGGTGAGAGAACTTTATCTTCTTTTTTGGAGCATTAGAGATAACTAACCTAATTAAGGCTTGACTTCTACCTCTGTCCTCTTTGAGGTTGCAAATTAAGAAAAGAAAAAGAAAACTTGTCAGAGATTAGGTCTGAGATTAGATTGGTAAAGCAAACAAAGGGGAGAAGACTGCATCTTTATAAAATATACATAAGAGGAACAGCAATTGGTGTCTTGGAAAAATATTCATACAAGATAAACCTTTTCATATTTTATCACTTTTATTTTAAAACTTCTAATAATTTTATTGGGAATTTTATGTGATAGGCCAGCACAAAATAGAACATAACTAAACAAAAATCTAAAAAATGTGACAGCCCACTTTGTTATGAGCAATTTAGGGCCATGTACACACGTAGCCGGGCATGTTTTTAAAACTAATATCCTCACCACCTCATCCAAAAAAAACAAACTCCGTCCACACCTAACCGCATAAGTGCATTGTTAAGCACATTCATAGACATGCCAGACCTGTAGGGGGCAGTAGTTCCCCCAAATCATATCCATTAGTAACCTATGTTCTACCTTCTACACAGAGCAGTAATTGAGCTTGTAAAAACAAGCAAGCAAAAAGCGCTTGGACAATCGATTATGCCAACACAGCTCTGAGGGCACAAATGCTGTTTCTAAGTGTAAACACAGGTCACACAAGTGATGTTGGAGCATTGTTGTCGTGGAAAGTGATGTTGCTGACCCTAGAACTCTGGTTATTTCCGTGCACACGCAAACGCTTAAAACTGAGAAAACGCAAGTTATCACTTTGGCCAGAGTTTTTATAAAGATCCATTTTGGGCACCGTAAATCTGTGTTTTCATGTGGACAACAGGCCAAATCGTAGGAAAATATTTTCGTTTTGCGAGATACCTGGCTCCGTGTGGACAAGGCATGAGTCATGCACTAAATGATCTGGCCCTTTAGTGGTGAGAAGAGAGCCCTAGTTGAAATAAGGAAATACAATATCCTGTCTGGAGAAATCCTTTCACAAGATATGTGATAAGATAAGTGATGCTTCAAACTTGTGGAAGACAGTGTTCCAGCCAGATGAGACCAATACAGAATTAGTTTTGGTTTACATGGGATAGCTAGAAGCTGTGGGAAACTGCACGTGTGGTAAATAAAGGGGCAACAAAACTGCTAAAGGCTGCAAAATTATGGAGACTGGGGCTAGACTAGACTAGACTAGATATACAATGGAATGGTTTAGATTGTGCTCTTTTAGCTCACATGTATGACTTAGAAGGGCCTAGTCAAAGTCCAGACCTAAAACCAATTCAGAATTTGGGGTCCTACATTTGGCAGTGCCTACGCTGTTTGCAAGGAAGCATAGGAAAAACGTTCTATATTTAAAAAGAGGCATGTCTCAAAAGATCCACAAGTGTACTCACAACAAAAAGTTGTTTGACAAAGTAGAACTGCTTTGAATTTTTTGTACATTTTTCAAATGTGGAAACATTCAAGAGGCCTGATTACTTTTGCAAGGCGTTGTAATAATGATGCATTTCCTACAACATTTCAAGATAATGTGCTTGGAGGGTGATCTGATTGTTTATCCACCTGTGAAAATACATGACTGATGGTGTTTTTATAGAAAAAGACCAATAAAGTGTACCAAACATGTGAAGCAACATACAGATTGTTCCATTCCGCTGAGTGACACGCAGTAACACACAAACACACAGAGTAAACACAAACAACAGGCCTGCTGAGTTTGGTTTACTCCCATCAGCTGGCTCTGACCAGCCACGCAGACCACCCCGACTTCTCAACTTCCTCTCTATCACTGGGACAGGAAGGGGTGTGAGAGGCAAGGGGGGTTGTATGGGGATTTGGTGGGAAGGATTGAGAGGGGGATGGGAAGAGCTTGGTGTTTGGGTTGTTTGGGTTGAAGGGATGCTCCCCACCAAATTAAAACCAAATCAATGAGATTTTCTCAAAGCCCCTTTCAAACTAAACTGTCTTGCCAAAACCGTGAACACCTCAACCCAGGCCCTCCTCAGCCTTGCTTTTGAATCCAACTCACCCACAGCACTGTCAATTTTCCTACACTCTGCATCAGGCAAAGCATGAAAACTAGACTTTATTTAGGATTACAACAAAGTGGGGATTAGTCCCTAAATAAAAACAAGTAAAACCAACCTGATTATCATAATTGAAGAGTCTTTAGGTATTAATAGATTTGGGTTCTGGGAGCTGTGGAAACCACCAGGAAATGTTTAAAACATTGCATCATGCCTGCAGACAAATTTAGAAGAGTGACACAGTTTAAATGAGGTTATTTTGTTTTTGAAGACATTATACAAATGTAATAGTTAATAGTGTGAAAGCTTTAAAGACTCTTGGAGTTGGCACATTTTCGTTGTGCTACTTCTGAAATCAAAAGCTGTTTCAGCTCTTTCTGGACATGATGACCCTGCCTTTTGCTATGTATATCTTTTATGCATTTTTGAATATTTAACTATTTCTCAACAATTTGTGCTTTTTGAAAGCTAACTACTTCCTCTTACTTTCAGCTAGAAAGACCATCCATCCATCCATCCATCCATCCATCCATCCATTGTCTATGCCTACTTGCACATCTCTGCAGCGTCACAAGGGGGGGGGGTTATCTGCTGGTGCCTATCTCCTCTAGACATTGGGTGAGAGGCAGGGTACACCATGAACAGGCCACCAGTCCATCGCAAAGCAACATAGGTCGTTTTCAGACAGAAGTTCTGGAATATTTGCGAACAATTCCATCTGGTCTCAAATACACCACTTTTTTCCGGAACATTTCCTTTCGGCTGCTTTCACACAGCGAGAAATGTACCGGAGGATCCTGATGAATGTCTGTGAGGTGGGGGGTGCGGGGGAGTGGGGGGTTGTATGTGGATATGGCGTTAACTTAGTGCAGCGGGCATACATATAATTTCCCCACACAAAGGGATTATTGCAAACATGGGCTACGAAACCACAGATCTACTCGCAGTGCTCGTCTTTGTGATGTGTGCCATTTTGCACACATGGAAACGCTTAAGAGACATCGACAAAGAAGCTGAAAAGAAAATAGTGACATTTATACGTTGTCAATGTGTGCGCTCACAGTGTTCCCTGCCCGCCTCCCCTTTTCCCCACCGACCTAGACCCCTCCATCTTTCCCGGAACATTACCTGTTATCTGAATGCAAACACCATACCGCGAAAAGTCCGCTCTTGTTGCTAGGTCTTCATTCGCAAAATTACCGATTAAGGGTATCCAGACAAAGTCCGGAAGATTGCTTTCAGACTCAAAAGCAAAACCGACGAAGCCGGAAAAATTACTGTTTTTCATGGCCTGTGTGAAAGGGGCTTTGGATACATAAAGGTCCAACAACCAGACACACACACACACACACATACCTGAGGACAGTTCAGAGAGACCAATTAACCAACAGTTTTTGAACTGTGAGAGAATCCACATATGCACAGGGAGAACATGCAAACTGCAGAAAGACCCTAAACCGGGATTCGAAGCCAGGATCTTCTTGCTGTAAGACAAAAGTCCTACCAACTGGTCCACTGTTCAGCCTCACTAGACTGACCAATTAAATTCAAAATGGGTCACAAGACACTGGGAAATCTAAGTTTCATTCAGTTTTCCCTCCTAAACCTTTTAGAATCACTCACTCTCCTGTTTAACTGAGCTTCTTGGTTGGTTGGTAGAGGGATTTTAAAATAAGATCATCTTAAGGAACTGACTCCTCAAAAAATTTAATCCACATCCCCATGGACCCCAATGTGAAAAACTGAATTAGCTTTTCAAGTTCTTTATTTCCTCTTCTTCAGTTTGAAAGACTCCAATGCACAGATTTCACTTTGCCTTTTGAATATACGACACAACATTTTGAACTATTACTTCTGCACAGTTTTAAACTTACTTTGCAGATTTCAAGCAAAATTATTTTCGCAAATGTTCTCATCACTTCAGTGTGTAGCATTGTTGTCATTTGTTGAGTAAATACTGGGATTATGTATGAAAAGGAAGTTTTAAACAGTTTTAAATGCAGGTTTTAATTCTGATTTTTCTTATCCAATGTAAGGATGCACAGAAACATAAAAACCGGTCCCAATATTTATGAGTTGCACCATGCAATTATGCACTCACAACATGCTCTCACACAACACACACACACATGCGCGCACACCCACACACACACACGCACACACATATACATACACCACCTGCTGAAGTAAAGATGGAGAGAGTCCTTACTGGCTGAAGCCTAACAGTGGGGAACAATTAAACCAAATCCCAGCCTTTGATCACTTGGTCATGTGAACATGACAGGTGACCATATGGCTGATAAAATGCAAATGGTAATGATCCATAGTGCAATAAGAAATATGGGAGAAGAAAGGAAACAAAGCAGAATAGCCATTTGATCATTCAGTTTAAAAAACGGCCTCCCACCATTAACGTCTGAGATTAGAATTTGCTTTTTTCATTTTTTCCCTATTTTATTCTAATATATATGGAATTTCAATTGAACCCAGTATTTGTATCTTCCCCTTGCAAAGGAGTTATTTGTAAGTCTTGTGCAAAAAAACTCCTTTATGCAAAATAAAAGAAGCACAATAAAATCATCAGACTTTTCCAGCTGGACGGGCAGACAAGAAGGAAGAGGGTCCTAATAAAAGTTAGCAACCACAAACAAAGGCTTGCAGATGCTGGAGCTGTTTTTGCTGAACAGTACAGGGGTGAGAGAATGGAAGGTGAGGTCACATACATATCTGCGGCAGGATGCAGCAGAATGAGCCCACTGTGTAAAAGCGGGGAACAGCACGCTGGGTAACAATTGCTCACACACTAAACACGCACACTAAGCTCAGAGAGGGATAGTAAGCCCAGAGGCAGTTTCTCTCTGCAAGCAGCAGGGGGAGCAGCTCCACTATTGTTCTGAGTGGACCCAGGCCCGAGGCAGTGGGCTGTAGAGTTGGGGGGTGTTTGTTCAATGCACACACTTACAAATATGCTCAAAGGGAACATGGGATGGGTGCAGGAAGAAGATAGCAGCACAGAGCAGAGGGACTTATAAATGTTTTTTGTTTTGCAAGCACTTTCATTATTTTAATCATCCTTTTATTATAGTTCAAAAAATAAGGGCATATATTTACAAAAACTAAACCTGTAAAAAAAAATCCTTCTTTACCACTGATCAACATGAGAATAAATGAAAGAAAAGACTGAAGAACTAGAACTCCTTTTTTAAATTTAAAAACAGCTAATTAAATTGAGTTGCAGTCCAGTGTTAGATGAAGAAATAAGCTTTAGTCCAGTTGTAGTATTACTGTTGCTGCAATTTGTCCCAAAAGTTTTTTGTTTTTTCTGGCGAATTGCTCAAAATATCTGGCATACAGTTAGGCTTCTGGCTGCCGGGAGGCACAAAATGCATCTGTTTTCACTGTGGTGAGGAAAAATGTCAACCATTCCAAAAATATTTTTCTTTTATGTGTTCAGAAAAGTGTTTTGATGACAGCGACACTACACTTTGGTAAAACAAAATGAGCAATGGAATAAACAAGACACTGTATCCTGTTTATTCTTTTTTTTCACCAGATTCTTTTTACATTTATATACAACAGCTCTAGACTTGCTCGAAAAACATCAGGATAAAGACCTATATAAACATATGTGAATACATTTACATTTATATTTAAGTTTAAGTTAAAATTACTAAAATATGTGTGTTGCCTGCATATTCATATAGTTGGGCTCTCAGTTTTCATGGACAAATATTTTAAATGTTCATTTAAAAAGCTTTCCAATTTGATTAAAGCATTTTTTAAAGAAAGGAGTCATTCAGTTCTTAATCAAAACATTTCAGATGATGGTTAATAGAAATCTCACTTCTAGAAGCAAGAGAGACATGCATTTTTCTCGTTTTTTGTAACTTAGTCAACGTTATATTAAATCACTGACAACACTAATAATGCAACACTGGATATATTTGCAGAATGGAGCCAAAAGAAAAATTTGCCCACTGTGTCCCAGTGTGTCGTTAACAGACGGCTCGCGAAAAGATATTGTTTGATTACACTCATTCTTGTTTGAGAGTCTCACACAACCATTGCCGGTTTGTGTGCTTGTCCTCTTTGTACCTCTTTCACAGTTGTGTGAGGACACTCATGGTTAATGGTTGTTAACAGCACAAGTGTTAAAGCATCCAAATGCAGACAATTAAAGGGCCACTCTGCCAGAAGAGATGGATGGCTGGCTGTTGGTGCAGAGAGGGAAGAGCCGTTCATTCAGTGGCTCGCACTCTCCCTTCTTATGCAATGTGTCGGGTTGAAAACAGAGTTTGATGGGCCACTTCACCTCAAGGACCGTTTTTGGATGTGCATGGGACAAGTACCAGCGTCAAGGTTTTAAAAGGTTAAGTCATACTATGCCTACAATTTAAATAATTTTAATTAGATGCCATAGAAAGTGACCAGAGTTTTTACAGCTTAACGAAGCACACAATAATGCTGTGCTGCTCCCTCCCCCACATGTTGTTTTGTACTTCCTGTCAGCTGGCTGAAAGAAAGCTACTAAACTTTTCCCTCCCTTACAAGAAAGGTATGGCTGTTTTAATTTTTAGTCCTGAAAAATCCTAAACCATCCAAGCGTGGAAACCAAAGACGGCACCAGCCAAAAATCTAATCTTATGTAGCTGTATTTTTAAAACTACATTCGGCAATCAAGTATGTGAAGGAGCTAACTTTAAGCTATACCAGAGCAAATAGCCCAACTAATTAAGCATCTAAAATCAGCTTGTCATACTTCTGTTTATCTAATCAAAATGAAAATAACACTAAATAAATGTAATGCTGTAATAGTTCATATCTTGTCCTACTTTTTCTCATGTCCTGACCTGAGAGTTTAAACAAACAGTATGGTGGGTCTGGTTGCCTACACTGTGTCAGGGCAGATTTGTTTTTACAAGGCATGGGATATTGGGATAGTCCCCATATTGCATACTGCCATGACTTTATTCAAAGCATCTATAGCCCCTTTCAAACAGGCCATGTCTGTTTTGCTTTTGTGTCTAAAACAATCTTCTGGACTTTGTCTGGATACCCTTTACCGGTAATTTTACGGATGAACACCTAGTAACAAGAGCGGACTTTTCCCGGTATGGTGTTTGCATTCAGACTGTCAGGTAATATTCCGCGAAAGCTGGAGGGGTGTGGGGCGGTGGGGAAAAGGGGAGGGGGACAGGGAACGCTGTGAGCGCACACGTTGATGACGTATAAATGTCACTATTTTCCTTTCAGCTTCTTCATCGATGTCTCTTAAGCGTTTCCATGTGCGCAAAATTGCACACATCACAAAGACGAGCCCTGCGAGTAGATCTGCTGTTTCGTCTACCATCTTTGCAATAATGCATTTGATTGGGAAATGACATGTACGACCGCCGCTTACGTTTACGTAATATCCAAATAGAACCCCCTCCACTCCCCTGCACCCCACACCCCACAGACATTCATCAGGATCCTCCGGTACATTTCTTGCTGTGTGAAAACAGCCAAAAGGCAATGTTCCGGACAAAAGTGGTGTGTTTGAAAACACAACTCCGGTTAAAGACCGGATGGAATTATCCGCAAATATTCCAGAACGTCTGTCTGAAAACGGCTAATAAATCACATCCAGTTAGGAGAACAAAGAGGACAAATTGTGACTATCATTAGAGACACAAATAAACAGAGAAAAAGTAGGAAGGATGGGGAGTGCAGGGAAATGACACAAAATCTAAATGACAATAACCCGAGCCATGTATCATATATTGAAAACTCACCAGGGACGCTAGTTCAGTTCCTTGTTTACATAAATAGTGAATGAGCCAATCAAATAACAGCAACTACTTTATTTATACAAGCAAAAAGAACAAATTAATATCCAGTAATATTGCATACATTCGAATTTGAACCTTGTCATAATTTAATGCAGTCAAAATAAGTTTACATTGCCAAATAGTAACAAGTCAGCTAAGATGATTTAATTGAGTAACTGGGTTCGCTGGAATCTCCCCCGATGAGCAAGCATGTGGTGACATTGCAAAGGGAAGACAGCAGTATCAAAAAACTGATGCTTTTCTGTTTAAAACAAGTGATAAAATCATGTCATACAGTTTTTATTTGTACGTAAATACATTAAAACCATGATCTTTTTACTCAAGGTTATCATACTATAGGAGTCTTTGGGCCATTGCCTGTGTCTGATCTTGCCGAGAACTTTACATGTGTTGATGTGCATATACAGGCAAACACACATTGTCATTGAAATTAAAATGAAAGTTTGCAACAACTAAGGTTTTTTATATAAGAAGAATACTTTACAAAACTTTTAATCTTGTACATTACTAATTGTCCTTCCAAAGGTTGGAACAAACTGAGAAAAAAAAAGAAGGGAGAGGAAAAAGTCTGGGTGAAGAATAAATGATCGGACACCAGATGACATCACATCAAGTCTGATTGAAGCGCATGCTGTCCCATCAATTTCGTCCTTCATTTTCTCCATCACTCTCTACTCCCCGCTGAACAACAGACCTGAGTAATTTGCCACCGGCCTTCTGTCTCTGTGTTTGTGTGTCCCATTCCCCTCCAACAGGACCCATCACCTTGACCAGCACCACAAACCCTAGCCAGGCCGACCTTGGTGTACCCCATCGGCCATTAATTCACAGCTTTTCTGTCCATCTTCTCCTCAATCGCTTTATCTCTCAACCCTGTCTCCCACAGTTTGAGTTGTATTTACACTGGTGTGCGCTTCTGTCTGTGTGCATGCATGTCTGTGTGGTCTCCCACGGTTAGGGAAGCGTGCATGTGTCAGGTCCAATGAAGGTGACACCTTACGCCTCGTGCCGAGATAATGAAGGCTTTAACTTTACAACTCAAGCATATCAGATTGTAGCACCCCGGTCCCTCAGACATGCACCCACTACATGAGTAATCTGAATGGGTCGCCACCCTCCATTTCATGTGCACTGAGCAGTGTACACTGTAAAATATGCCAAGAGGCTTCATCATCATAACATCACTTGTTTCGTGTGGGATTCTGGCTTATCATAATACGCGTCTGCTCAGAGACACAACTCTCTTGGTCTACAGGCGAAGAGTAGCATACCGTCTACCAACTGTTACAGAGGGGCGAAGGTTGGAGGAGGTATACCGGCACTGTCTGGATCCTCGGACTACGGGATAGTCAAGGAATCAAAATATCATTTGGATTCCTTACAATGCAGCTGAATGTAGTAAGGAGAGAAAAAAAAATCCTCCATCTAAATTCCCTGACTGCCTCCCTTCTATCCTTTCTCCTCAACTCACCTTTTCCCTCCCCCTTTTATTCACTAAGGGTTCTTTCCATAATAAAAGGAACCTGTGGAACTAATCCTTGCAAATCTCCTGTGCTTTCTGTCCTATACCTCCAGGCAACACAGCGCACTGAAATCCTCCATTTGCATGCCTAAACTGCACTAACTGTGAATAAACCCTTTTAGCTGCTAATGTAATAACATCTCCATTTCAGGAAAAAGGAGCGGGGGGTTAGCCAGCCCCTCAGAGATTCGAGCAAACTCATGCCTCTCCCTTCTCTCCTCTCACCTACCCCTCTCTCTTTTCCACTCTCATCCCTTCTGTGGAAGCACACTAGGCCCAGCATACAGATGCATCCAGAGGCCTGCCTTATCAGCCACATCTTGTTAGGGTCAGCTTTGGGAATGGAAGCAGAGACCTGATTACAAGCAGATAAGCACAAACACACACACGCTGACGTGTAGCTGCAAACCAGCCTCACTTTACCTTGAAATTGGACATCAAAAGATTTAAAGCCCTGTTGTTTAATTTTAATGTCTCTGTTTGTATTTTTTTTAATCATTCCATAACATTTATATTTTTGATTTTCTATTGCTGACTTAGCAAGCAGGTTAAAGGAAGTCACAACAATATAATTTAATGCTTAACTAAAAGTAAGACTAAAACTAAAACTAAGCTCATTGATTGATTCATGCAATACCACTGTTGCAGCCATGGTTAAAAGACACTACTGTCAAGTCAACAGTTGCAATAGATAAATGTTCTTATCTATATGAGGTTCAACATTTTTTAAACCTAGCTTCAAATGAACAAAATAATGAACAAATTAGCTTCAGAATCTGCAACTCCTAATCTATCTACTGACACTGCCACAGTTTTAACATTTTAACATATAAATGTAGGGACTTTACCATGTTTTAATTTATGTATTAAAATAAAATGAAATTAAAATACCAATTCCACCATATTTGTTTAATAAATTAACATGACGCTAAAGGAACTAACACCCGTACAAAAGAACAAACTCTTTTGACACTTTTAAGTGTTTATTGATCCGGTCTTCAACAGGTTCTAAAATTATTTAGATCTTATTTCAAATGAACAAAACTGTGGTCAATTATGTGAGAAATTTCTTGACAACAACCCAGAGAACACCATGAATGCTGTCTTCTGCCAACACTTTTTCGTTTTTACAGGAGTTTTAGCATATGAAGGATTTGGTCTTCAAATCTTTCTTCAATTATGTCATTGCTTCACTCACATCTGGTTTCCGCCAAGGTTCCATCTTAGGATATTTACTCTTTATGTTATATTTACCTTTTGGGGGGTCAAATAAATTAAAAGAAAGGAACTGTGATAATATTTTTCACAGCTACACTGAAAATGTTTAAATCTACCTGCCTTTGAAATAAAAAAAACAACAATTATGCTTTGTTTTTAGTAAAGGCTGAGTATCATTGTTTTTTTGAGAAATAGAGTAAAGGTATTTTACTCTGTTACTTCTAGAAAGTAAATCTTGGATGACTATTATATTTTTACTTCTAAGAATAGCAAAATCTACACCGTAATATCTGGGTAAAACAATGCCGGTCCTCTTGGTACTCTTTTCTCTGCTCATCTGTAAGAAAAACCTTGACATGACATTTGACATTGTATTTAAATTTACAAATTTAAACAGATGAGCTTAATCATAAAGTCAAGCTTTTACCAGCTAGGTCTTATTACTAATGTCAACGGATATCTTTGACCTGCTGCCCGGCATACCCTAACCAGGGTGCAAACCATATTCTCCTGCAAGTCCCCAAAATAAGGTTCAAGGCCAGAGCTGATTGAGACTTTGATAATGCTGCCTCTAGGTTCAGGAGTCATTCCATGGCATGTTAGATCTGCTCAGACTCATTGACATTCTTAAATCTTTACCTAATGAACTTTTTTTCCTCTTTTATTTTGGGTTGAGCTGGACTCATACATTTTACTTGTATTGCATCATATAAAAAAAAAATGTGTGTACAAATTTAATGGTCAGTTTCTAATTTGCAATTTTGAGCAGTACTATTATTGTTTTTGCATACAATTCTAGATGTTTACTTTTGATTTGTGATTTTGAATCTGCTCCATAAACGTTTGTAAGTCTAAATGATCTACTCCTTTACATGATCCTCTAAAATGATTTACAGCTGAAGAGAACATGAACACAACACATGTAAAAACATAAAAAAAAAGAAAACAAATCCTGCATATCTACAAAATAAATAAAATCCAAACATTTCAATTGGATGCACTTTCTGTTCACCATGACTGTAGGCGCTTTCTTTATTCATACAGATAATCGTACACATACTGAGGTTAAGAGCATTATTTTAAACAGTCATATCAAGATGACTGTGAGAATACATTATAAAAATTATCCCCTCAAGAGTAGGCAGAAAAACAGATGCCAAGATCGGATTTTAATTGTCCAATTACACGGAGTAAGGCTGTTCCAGCCCACCCCGAACTAAGTTCTCCTCCCCAAATCATGTTTTCAGGAAAGATCCTTTTTTTCCCTGTGAATCAGGGCTGAAAGAGTGGAGGTAACTGAGACATTGTGCATGCTTCCTCCTCTGAGAGCTGGTGTACACCATCTCGCATGAATAACATTAACATCAAAGAGAATTTTTCAGAAACCAGCTGATCAAGCTGTATCGTATGTTGCAGTGACAACCCTGTAACAAACACCGCTTTCTAGTTTTCACTCTTTTTTTAATCTTATTTCAATCTAACACACGCACGCACGCAAGCACACACACACACACACACACAAACATACACACCCCAACATACATTGGTATTCTCCTAGTATAAGAAGGAAGATCCAAACACTTCAAAGAGCCAATTCCAGTACTACCACCGCTACAACTGCTTCTACTTACGGATGTGATAAGACAGCAGTGTTGAACATGAGTGCTGCTGCCATGTAGCATTCAAATACAAACAACCCACCAAAAAAGCAAATATAACCTGTGTGTTACAAGACTTGTTCCTAAATGTATTCTGCTGACCCATTTTATTTCTACTCATTCATCTGAGCGTCTTTACTCTTTATTCAAATTCAAAGTCCTCTGAACCTCCTTTTTTCTGTATTTACCTCTCAGTACAAACACATTTAAGACATGTGAACAAATAGTTAAACCCAACAGAAAACAGACCTTTTTCTTAGCATAGGATGAGAAGGAAGATTGAAAATGCCTGATATTTGAGGTCTCCAAACACACACACATAAGCAGAAGTGGAAAGAGGAGGAACAGCTTGTAGCTCTGCCACTCATTCACCCAACCAATCCAACCAACCAAATGCCAAGCAAGCTTCAAAAAAAAAAAACATAAAAAAGATTAACTTATTGAGGTCTCTATTTCCATGGCAACACAGAATAGTTTTGATGATGTTCCTTCCCAGTCGGCAGGCAGGGCTTGGCCGAATCACGGCACAGATTGGTGCTCCGTGGCTTGTTACTAAGGGCGGGTTTAGAACGTGCAGAGAGAGAAACAGAAAGAGAGAGAGAGGGAGAAAGAGGCGCAGATGGTTGGAAGAATTGCCACTTTGAAGAAAACCCCAACCCACACTCACAACTGAGTTCTGCAATATTGATTTGAATGGATGGAGGGGAAGAAAACCTAGTGGCCTATGAATAAGTAAGTAATGGTTAATATGGGCTAAATCAAAAGCCATTCAAACTGAATTGAATATGGGTTCTCAATGATGCAAAGGTCCAGTGCGCCTTTCTCTCTACATGAGGGCAAAGCGAACCACGGTACTGAAGCCTCCTCGTGTCATGTCGCTAATATCCTCTATCTGAAAAACGCAGAATGGAGACAGAACAGCAAAAGGGGGAAATCAAAGATAAAAAAAATCTTCTCTGAATGAATCTCAATCTCAATCTCATTTAAATGAGCCAAACCTCTTTGGTGAAAGATTTGGTGAAATATTAATTATTATTTTGCATTACAAATGCGAACGATATGTATTAAAAATGGGATGTTGATGGACAGAACCAGTAACCAATGTGAATATCACAGTAGTAGCACCACTACTACAACTTATTAGACTCCTGTGATGACTGTTTGTGATTTTTGCTCAGCTTTTATAGTCCTTATTACAAATTTCTTCACAGCATCTGAGAGGCTCCAGTTCCTTTTAGATAAACATCATACAGACATCAGGGGTTTTAATTTACTCAGTGGGAGGAGTTGTGCTAAAAACCTAAAAATCTTTCTTGAAAAAAAGGAAAAAGAAAGAAAGAAACTCCCCAAAACTTCCTCATCCCTCTTGGCTCTCCTTCCCAGAATTTCCTCCTCCTGCCTCGTCCCTCTACAGAGAGGAGCACAACAAGCTGCAGGAAACGGCACGGGAGAACAGGTCCCTGCCAGGCCCCGGCTAGCGGTGATTCGTGTTCGACACGGCAACACCGCTGTTCAGACAGGCACAGCTGAAGACGGCAGGGTTGATGGCATGGCATCACTTACAGTACTGCAAGTTCCCACGCACCATCCCTCTGTCATATCCCTTTTACTCACTTTTTTTTTTTTTGCTGCCATCCCCCGCCTCCTCTCTTACTTTCTCTCTGACCCTGCAACCCTTGAATCCCCCCAGCGCATGGCGACATGGCAGACAGGCAGCCACGCAGACAGGTGACCGTAAACAATTAATCAACATTGTGACACCTCTGCATCTGCCAGGCCCAATACAGGAGGGGAGCTGTCAGCTAACAAAAAAAACAAAGCAGCCCCCGACACACACTTCAGCACACACACGTGTGTGTGTTTAGCAAGTGGCTCAGAAGCACATAAAAAATGCCACTCCAAAATGGTAGAAACTTGTATACAAGTTTCTACCATTTTGGAGTGGTAAATATTTTATGTAAATATTTTATGTCTATAGACATAAAATATTTACCACACATTGAACAGGGAGTCGCAGGACAATAAAGCTTTAAACATTTTTTAATTGCAGTGCTTCATGCAATATATTGCCACTTGGCAGTTCGGGTACAACATCATACATTGCCAGAATTTAACTTTAAAACTTTGCTTCTCATGTTAATATATTTATTTTAAATTATTACAGTATCAAGATAAATGGGCAGAGGGTTTCTGTGAATTGTTCTGCTAAAATAAAGTTTCCCTTCAGAAGGAATGATTTAAATTTGAAGGAAAACCACAAAACAATGAGCTGCCCACATCATCTAGCAGTGGTTTACAAACCGTTATAACAAATACGCAAGTACCATCACACTGACAAATATTTTTGTCAGTAACAGTTGTACTTGGACTAGGACCTTTTCTGTTTCTTGTTTCTTACCATGAAAACAAAAGTTAGATTTACTGATACTAAAGTACATGCTTAGTAAAAAGACAGTTTATTATGCATTAAATTTTTATACTGAAGTTGAAAGCTTGAAAAACATAAGAAGAGGGTTTCCTGGAGTCAGAATTATTGGTGGGAACTTTGAAAGTTTGTCATCAACCCTGACTTATAACCCAGTATGGCTGCTGTATATTGAACACTCATTGATAGATGCAATAAAAAATACCTTATCGGTGAAATGTGCTATACAAATAAACTTGACTTGATTTAGAAATGCATTGCTATTAGCTTGTAGTGCTGGTAGCTGTTGATAAGTACATCAACTGGTAAATCCCATTCTCTTTACAATTTGGGAAAACAAAGGCTAAGGAGGGTCCAATGTCATATTCAGATTGATTCCAGTTTTACAGCAAAATAAAATGCATCATCAAGTAGCCACCAGAAACAGTTTCTAGTTCATTGTCATTTACTTAAGTTCATATTAAATTTAACACAAATGTACTGTTGGAGGTTGTTTTGAACATCTGGCATTAAAATGGAATAAGACTGTCTTGGTTTACAGTACGATTTAGATTGGACTGTATGTTAGTGAATATTATCTGTCTATATGATTGTACTGGATTGTATTGGTATTAATTCAATTTGGTCTGCTTCTCTGTAACAGTCAGTGTGTTTACATGCAGAAAGAGAAAACCGCATTATTGTCATAGTCCTACTGAATTGGGACATTTGAAATGGATGTACACACCTTCGTCCGGCTGAAGTTGAACCAAACTAGCTTTCTCTTAATTGAGCTAATTCATTCAGATAATGCAGAAAATGTATTTGCATGTAAACGGCAACCCCCAGCATAGTTGAGCTTACCAGTCTGGGCCCTACCCTTTCCGGAAGTTACGAGACCGCGGAAGCGGGAATAACAACACCTGTGCAACAACAACATAGCAGTAACGAGTCTAACACAATCAAACAGTACAGTCTTTATAAAATGCACTGTGCTGTAGCAGTGTTGTCGTCCATTTCTTTGGTTATTGTGCATATCCTGCCTTTGAGATGAGATGAGATGAGATAAGATAAAACTTTATTGATCTCACAGTGGAGAAATTCACTAGTTACAACAGCTTAAATAGTAACACACGGTACTTAGGTGGCAATAATTGCAAGTTTGAATGTCTGATTCACTGTCGCCAACCAGAAGAATGCCAACACGAAAGAGTGGACCTACTGTCGCGGAGTAAAACACACTTCATTCAATAATTCGATTTTCTAAGTGACATGTAAATAGGGAAAAAGGCTGCCATTTTGGTTAAGGATAACTGGATTAATGCCAATGTACTGAGTGAAAATTAGGCTCTTTTTACACATCCATGCCAACACAGTAAAATGGAAATGTCTTGTTGAGTTTTGGCCTCTTGTTTGCATGGTAACAGCGTTTTGGCAGGACAAAAATGCAAAGGTCTAACACTGGGGTCCATAGTGAAACTTTTTAGAATCATAATGCAAACCATGTCCGTATAAAAGCTAACCGAAAAAATTTGGAAACAATGGCGTCAGTCATGACATTTTGCACTTGGCAAGGCTGGCCCAGTTTTCACACAACAATGGTCCCGCACCTCTTCAGCAGGTTTGGCGTGTTAAACATCTGCTAATTTTGAAACATTTATGCTATCAGTGAACACTCATAGATTATATGTACCAGATCATAAAGGCACCTCTGTATCAGACTTGTTTAATGATCTTACATGACTCTGCTCTGTACAAGCGTAGGGTTACGAAAACACGCTTGTGGAACATAAAGTTTCCAAAGTTTCACCGCCTCCTACAGGCCTGGCATGTGTACTACATTATCTCCAGAGCTATTGGAGTTTTCATCAACTTTGTTATAAACAGGGACTTAATTGAACCTGTTTATTTTGAAAAGTAACTTGAAGTGACACTTGCTTTAAAATGACACTATATAAATAAAACTAAAGTGAATTAAAAGTGAATTACCATTGCTTTCCCTGAGCATGCATGGGTCCTCTCCGAGTACAGCGACTGTTATGTTAATTTGTCTCTCTAAATTCTCCTCAGGTGTGAGCATGTGTGTGTATGATTATTTTGTCCTGTGTGCCTTTGTGTTGCCCTGTGATAGACTGGCGACCTGTCCATGGTGTAACTGCTAGAGATAAGTGCCCGCAACTCTACAAGAATAAGTGGTTATAGACGATGAATAGATGGATGAATTACCATTTCAGTTGATGACACAGTTTTGACAGTTCAGGCAGCTTAGACATAATATAGTGAGTCTGTGCAGTGTCAGTGGCAAACTCTCCCTAGAAAAAGGAGAAAATCAGATACCCCCTCCTGTTGCACAGCTGACTCTGTTGAATTAATGGAATGACAAATTGCCATGTGATTATAGAGACAAAGATGACAAACTCTTCCCTTTTTTCACTTAATTCAAAATGTGAATAAAGTCTGTTATCCCAGAAAAATGCTTCCTGGTGTTGAGGATGTTTTTCCTCATATATCCCCATTGTCCTTATCCAGTGCCCCTTCCCCCTGAGATTGTCCTGTCGGCTTCAGAGCACAGCTGAGTAGCATATTCATATGGATGAGTATGGCTAACAAGTGATGAATGTCGAAGCTGCTGGTGGCCTTTTGTCATTAAGGACTAGGACAATATGGAGGGGAGATGGAGAGGTCAGAGCTCGGATATGTGCTGCTAAAGTTTAAGCCAATGGATATGCATCCAGTCAATGTAGAGACGTTAACAGTTCCTCAGGCTATAATGAAATCCATTCCATGATTTTAAGCTTCTCTTCAGATACAGTTTTGTTGGGTAGTTTAAAACTGTTTTGGTACATATTTTAATATAATCTATTACCCTATTTGCCTATTGTTGTGTCTTGTTTACATTATACATGCAGAAGAGTCAAGCGTGCCTGTCCCCAAACACTCCTGGGGATTGAAACGACAATGCCGAGGTCCTGGGGAGCCTAAGAGCTTCCAGAGTTGACCAGTCTTTTGTTTCAAAGGGAGGTGTGTGCACGTGCGTGTGCATATGGGAAGGTGTGTGTGCGTGTGTTTGTGTGTGCGTGTGTGTGTGGTGGGGGTGTGGGGACTCATTACATTACAATCTCAATGATAAGAATGCTTCAGGGGGTGCATGAGGCCACGGAGGAGGGGGTATTGTTCCTCACTCCATGTACACCTCTGTGTTTTTGCAAACCTACAGGAAGCGCAGCTTTCTGAGATGAACAGAGTCATAAAAGGATAAACGCTCACAATCAGAATATGTAGGCATCCGCAATGCTCACCTGGTGTGGAAAAGGAGGAGAAAAGAAGAGGAGGGGGAACAAACTTACTTAGGTTTAGATTAACCTGCCATTTTCATAAAGGTAATCATTATCCTGCCAGTGGGAAACTTGTGGGATGAGAGCTGAAGGCAGAATTCAGAGCTCCCGTTAGATTTTGTTTGTTCTGAGCAGAGTGGCCATTGGTACAAGGGGCAGGTAAGCGGGAACAGAGGTGGGTGAGGTGTTTACCATGGGTTTTTTTTGGTGGGGATTTTTCAGGGGGCTTGTTTAGTGTTCCGGTTTGACTGCATCTCGCACATCAAATTGAAGCAAAGTGTTACACATGAATGTTGTGACAAATGAGACACATGAAAGAGAGCAGGAGTAGGTGAGAATTGGGAAACGAGGGGAAGGTTTCCCTAGGGAATCTGTGTGTGTCAAGTGTGTGTTGGTACATATGTGTGCAAAGATCATGCATCTGTGGGGATAATTTATTTTTGCAGGAAATTGTAAAGTAATATTTTGTTTCCAGGTGACTTCGGGGAATTACCTCCTTCTGTAATCACATTTTTGGGATTTGTCATTTGTATACTGTGTTTTAGTCAATTTATGTCTTTGATGTTGTACACCGTATTTCAGATTCTCCATGGAGACAAGGGTTAGGAAGTAAAAACGAAAATACTGCCAGTGGATGGCAAGGAGCTCAGCTGTCGTAAGTGTTATAATAATCACCTGATGGTGATATTCATCTGCAGGTAGAGACAGAATTCATCAGATGAACATCTTTGAAGAAATAAAAGATTTGAAAATGTCAAGTTAAACTGTTGAATGCATCTTAACAATAATAAGTTAAAATCAAATGTTTTCTATCGTATATGAATGACTATCACCATATCTACACAAAGAGTTCAGAATGCCACATACCTAGCAAAGTTCCCAGGACCTATGGAAGAGAAATTGCCCCACATCACAGATGCTCCACCATACTTTTCAGTGGTCATGAGGGGCTTTTGTCACATATTGATACCACCCACTTAGAGGGTGTTCGATGTCAAAAGGTTCAGTCTTAGTCTCATCTGACCAAAGCACACAATTCCAGTTAAAGACTTTAACAAACTCTTAACATTTGCATATGTGATGACAGGAAATACTTTTTTGCATCAATCCCCCCAAAAAACTAGTTGGCATGTGGAGAGCGTCTGATGGCTGTTATGGAGACACACTTGTCTTATTTCTGGCTGTTTCATGCTTTATTCAACAATCTGATTGTAGATGGGAGCAAGTTTATGAACTAGCCATGTTTTGTAGACATTTGCAGACTAATAATGGTAAACACACACCTGTGTCATTTGAATAGCATGTATCCTTGTCTTTTCCATTTTGAGGAATGGCTAGGATAAATGGGCTATTCTGTTTTGTCATGTGCACACAACTGATAAATAACAAATCTTAGATAACTATCTAATCTTTCCTAAAGTTTAAATCCCAAAAATGCAACTTTTTCATTTTCTTCTTATTATTTTTTTACCAAAACTTTGGCACCGGTTAATATGTTTAAACAATTATTTCCTGATATAATAAATTTGACCATGATTTATTTTTCTATATTATTCAGTAGGTTTATGTTACTTGAAAGATAAATTTGTTTTAAAGCTTTGTTACACATGTTCACCAGAATTGCCATTAAGGTCATAGTTTGGTGGACACAGTGTCTTTGTACATATTGGTGACAACTTTTGATTCATTCCACAAACTCCGGTCAAAGAGGCACAATGCATGAATACTTTAACTATGTAGTTAGTATCATATATCAAATCATTGGAGGTCATGGTATCTATGTTTAGTTTAAACATATTGAATGTTTTAGAAATAACCTGTTAGAGAATATATTTTGATGCTACATCACAGTATTAACTAAATAAATAAGAACAGCCACATATTTTCTGATCACATGCTCCATCTAAGTCTCAGTGGTATTCCATCTGTAACTACAACAGTTAAATATTCAAATTACTCTTTCTTTAACATTTCACAATCATGATGTTGAAATTATTATCAGTCTATAGATGTAACCCTGATCCCTAGAGAGCTTTTGGTTCATTTAAATTAAGTTCCTAGGATTTGTAAAGGTATCAAACTGAGAGCAGATCAATGTTTGGTGTGGTCATTAGGGTCTAGAAGACCAGTCAGTGATGAAAGACTATAATGGAAATTGGACAGCGATCCCACTTACTCATAAAAACGTTGACCACACTTTCATCACCTCACTAGCCCTGTCTCTCTGCACTCTTTTAATGTTCTGTAAATGCCACCAGGAACTTCTTTTAAGCAAAGATTAAAAGATGACCACAGACCTTAAAAATGTTTGAAACATAGCTTTACTGGTTTTGAATCTGTTTGGGAGACTCAGCGTGAGTTGTCGCTTAGAGGAAATAAAGCAGCCGGTAGATACAAAGCATAACAAAAAAGTGTGGCAAACTCACTCCATATAAAGTGGCTTGCAAAAGTATTCGGCCCCCTTGAACTTTTCCACATTTTGTCACATTACAGCCACAAACATGAATCAATTTTATTGGAATTCCACGTGAAAGACCAATACAAAGTGGTGTACACGTGAGAAGTGGAACAAAAATCATACATGATTCCAAACATTTTTTTAAAATAAATAACTGAAAAGTGGGGTGTGCGTAATTATTCAGCCCCCTTGGGTCTGAGTGCAGTCAGTTGCCCATAGACATTACCTGATGAGTGCTAATGACTAAATAGAGTGCACCTGTGTGTAATCTAATGTCAGTACAAATACAGCTGCCCTGTGACAGCCTCAGAGGTTGTCTAATAGAATGTTGGGAGCAACAACATCATGAAGTCCAAAGAACACACCCGACAGGTCAGGGATAAAGTTATTGAGAAATTTAAAGCAGGCTAGGCTACAAAAAGATTTCCCAAGCCTTGAACATCCCACGGAGCACTGTTCAAGTGATCATTCAGAAATGGAAGGAGTATGGCACAACTGTAAACCTACCAAGACAAGGCCGTCCACCTAAACTCACAGGCCGAACAAGGAGAGCGCTGATCAGAAATGCAGCCAAGAGGTCCATGGTGACTCTGGACGAGCTGCAGAGATCTACAGCTCAGGTGGGGGAATCTGTCCATAGGACAACTATTAGTGGTGCACTGCACAAAGTTGGCCTTTATGGAAGAGTGGCAAGAAGAAAGCCATTGTTAAAAGAAAACCATAAGAAGTCCCGTTTGCAGTTTGCCACAAGCCATGTGGGGGACACAGCAAACATGTGGAAGAAGGTGCTCTGGTCAGATGAGACCAAAATGGAACTTTTTGGCCAAAATGCTATGTGTGGCGGAAAACTAACACTGCACATCACTCTGAACACGCCATCCACACTGTCAAATATGGTGGTGGCAGCATCATGCTCTGGGGGTGCTTCTCTTCAGCAGGGACAGGGAAGCTGGTCAGAGTTGATGGGAAGATGGATGGAGCCAAATACAGGGCAATCTTGGAAGAAAACCTCTTGGAGTCTGCAAAAGACTTGAGGCTGGGGCGGAGGTTTACCTTCCAGCAGGACAACGACCCTAAACATAAAGCCAGGGCAACAATGGAATGGTTTAAAACAAAACATATCCATGTGTTGGAATGGCCCAGTCAAAGTCCAGATCTAAATCCAATCGAGAATCTGCGGCAAGATCTGAAAACTACTGTTCACAAACGCTGTCCATCTAATCTGACTGAGCTGGAGCTGTTTTGCGAAGAAGAATGGGCAAGAATTTCAGTCTCTAGATGTGCAAAGCTGGTAGAGACATACCCTAAAAGACTGGCAGCTGGAATTGCAGCAAAAGGTGGTTCTGCAAAGTATTGACTCAGGGGGCTGAATAATTACGCACAACCCACTTTTCAGTTATTTATTTGTAAAAAATGTTTGGAATCATGTATGATTTTTGTTCCACTTCTCACGTGTACATCACTTTGTATTGGTCTTTCATGTGGAATTCCAATAAAATTGATTCATGTTTGTGGCTGTAATGTGACAAAATGTGGAAAAGTTCAAGGGGGCCGAATACTTTTGCAAGTCACTGTATATATATTATATAGGTCTGACAGAATACTGTGAACAATTTTTTTTTAAATGAAAGTGTTAATTCTTCATTTTCATCAATCAACAAATGTAGTGTTTGAGAAATCTAAATCAAATCAATATTTGGTGTGATCACCCTTTGCCTTCAAAACAGCATAAATTCTTCAATGTACAATTGCACACAGTTTTTGAAGGAATTCAGTTGGTGGTTGTTCCAAACATCTTGGGGAACTAACCACAGACCTTCTGTGGATGTAGACTTCCTCACATCCTTCTGTCTCTTCATGTAATCCCAGACACACACAATGATGTTGAGATCAGGGCTCTGTGTGGGCCATACCATCATTTACAGGATTTATTGTTCTTCTTTACTCTAAAGATAGTTCTTAATGACTTTGGCTGTATGTTTTGGGTCATTGTCTTGCTGCAGAATAAATTTGGGGCCAATCACACACCTCCCTGATGGTATTGCATGATAGATAAATATCTGCCTGTATTTCTCAGCACTGAGAACACCAATAATCCTCACCTCCATTTGCGCAAATGCAGTCCCAAGTGTTCAAGGAACCTCCAACATGCTTCACTATTGCCTGCAGACACTCATTATTGTACCGCTCTCCAGCCCTTCAACGAACAAACTGCCTTCTATTACAGCCAAAATTTTCAAATTTTGACTCATCAGTCCAAAGCACCTGCTGCAATTGTTCTTAGATATATTTTATTCTCATACTTTATGTTGTATTTCAACAGTTTACATTTTTCATAATGAAATGGAAAGGATTCAGACTCAGAGTCTGAAGGCAGCTTATGCTCTTACTTTCCTGAAGGTCTCCATCTGATGAAAGAATGGCCTCCCAAAACTAAATGTAGAAAGAATAAGTGACTTAGGTAAATGCATCAGCCTATCACCCCTTCCTCCCACCCACTCTGCCCTGCTAGGACAAACATTTAGGCTGCCTTATCCATACAGATATAATTGGTCCACCTCCATGTACAGTGACCCTTGTGTTTTTTTTTTGTGTATGCGTGGGCAAGCACATGTGTGAATGCTTGTATGTGTGCAAATCAAGTTTTCACCTTGACAGCCCCAGCTTTAATTAAATTAAAGCAAAGGTGTTAAAGCTGTCGATTGTCACTGTGAGCGGGTGAGGAGAACATAATACAATGCATATCAATGCAAACATGAGTGACTGCAGTCCCCTAGGTGTCAGCCAAATGAGTGTGAATATTCAGCTTTTTCCCCTTCACTTAACTCTCATTTCAGTCTGATGACATTTTATTATCCATCCCTTGGCAGTGCTATTAGGCCTAGCAGTCGACAAAAAATATGGCATGTTTGTACTCTTCATGCCATGCAAATATGAAAAGATGCAAGTCTGAATAAGAAATACAACATCCATCTTTTTCTTGAGTTGTGATGAGGGTTTGTTCCATCAAAACAGTTTGCTAGCAAATATTCAAAAACCAGTCAACTTTGACCCAAAATCTTCGGCTATCTAAGGGAATACATATTTTGACGTCACAATGACTACGCCAAAATTTAAATCAAAGAGAAATGTTTCACCAGGAGAAAATGGAATGTTTCGGAATAACCTAGCTAATGTTGAGAACTAAATTTAGCAGACAATCGGTGAGCTTGAAAGAGAGGTGTGGACAAGAAATCTTCTCACAGTCTGATAGGTTTAGGGATTTTTCTAAAGGTAGAGTTGGCAAATTTTATTAAGTCAAGGCATGCTGATGGACACCTGTCATAGAAGACTGTTCTATTCACTGCAAATATTAGTTTAAGGGTGTGCACACAAGTGCAACTAGGCAGTTGTACATTTTTAGATGTTTCCCTGCTACAGATTTGATACGTTGTTCAGGCGCAACAATGAAACCGTCTACAAGAAGGGACAGAGCAGAATGTACTTCTTGAAGAAGCTTAGGTCCTTCAAGGTTTGCAGCAAGATGCTGCAGATCTTCTACAAGTCTGTTGTGGAGAGTGTAATCTCTTCAGCCGTCATCTGTTGGGGTAGCAGCATCAGAGCCAGGGATTTAAGAAGGCTCAACAACCTGATGAAGAAGGCTGGTTCTGTTCTTGGCACTATTGTGGAACCACTGGAGATGATAATGCAAAGAAGGATTGTTCATAAAATCCCAAAAATTATGGGCAACCCTGAGCATCCTCTTCATGAGACTGTCATACAACAACAGAGTGTCTTCAGTCGGAGGCTTCTTCAGTTTCGCTGCAATACAGACCGCTACAGGAAATCCTTCCTGCCCACAGCCATCATCATCTACAACTCCTTAAAGAATTAAATATATGAGCTACAACAACACTTAATTTTCCTCTGAGATCAATAAAGTATTTTTGAATTTGAATTGAATCATGAAAACATTTCCTTCACTTTATTTGCTCTGTTATCTTACTTATATGGCAACATTAAGTAGACTCAAAGTTCAATGTACCTTGTTGTTAAGGCAGGCTCATTTAGCTAATAATTTTACACATTGTGGTAATCAAAGATAAAAACAATCCCTTCTAAACTTGCTCCAATGTAACTGATGCAAAGATTATTAGCAAAATTGATTAAATTGTTAAATAAAAGCTAGATTTGTTTCCACATTATTAGCTGCAGAAATATGGGCAGAAGTCTTTTCCACCCACAGTCTCCTTTAGGCTTCACCCTTCACCACTGTTCTTAATGTCAGGGCAGACTTATACTCACTCCTAGATGTCCAATCCATACCTCAGACAACCTCTCCCTTCCTCTGAACTGGATATCGATTTAAATGAAAACAAGTTGCCAATCCAAATAAACACCATGTCAAGTAGCCATCCAAGCAGACAGAAATATCAGCTCAGCATGATACCACAGGCCAAAACACCACAGGGGCACTGGTGCTCCTGACTACACGGGGGGTCCACAGAGGCCAGCGAGGTGTGTACATGTGTGGACACGGGCGCACATACTCTTATGCTCATCCATGCATGTATGAGTGGCTAATCATGTTTGGTCTTGTGACCCTGTGCAGGACATTTATCTGGTCAATAAGTGCCATCGTTGTTATTGTAGGCAATGTACTGTATGATAAGCAGTTCTGAAAAGACTTGATTTGCTCATGTGGGGGAACCAGCAGATCACCTTCTGCTGGTAACATAACATGACATGACTCTGTGATGACCTTTCTTCTGTTATGACAGCCATGTGTTCATACATAAAGGTACTGATGTTTAAAAGGAACATATACAATAGCAATTAGTATTGCAACAAAGAGTTTTTACCTTCAAAGTTAAATGCAGTTGGGTTTTTAATTTTGGAAACAAGAACATCACAGAGTTCCCTAGTACAGTGTAGTTTGCAAAAGTATTCATACCCATTGAACAGTTTTATATTTTTACAGTACAACGACTAAATTTATTGTAGTTCTTTGAGAGATTATGTGATAGACAAACACAGAGTAGTAAAAAATATTAAATAACATTGGTGGTTCATCTCCTAGGAACTCAGAACCAAATCGTAACCAGGGAAATCCATTTACATTTTATTCCCTATAATTGGTGTGTGAAGGCAAATTTAAAATGAAGGTTTCTGGAACTTTTCAGATGACACAGAAAAAAAAATGGTTATCAGATCTTCAACAAACTGATCAGGCTAGAAAAATCAAAACGGGCCCCATCTTTTCTTATGTGTTTTGCAATTTTTCCCCATTAGTGTAGTTTAGCCAGTGATCACCCAATCAGAATAGGAAGAACTTAGGAAACCATTCACACATGATACATAAACAGCTGTGAAGAGAAATAGATACTTTTTTTTTTTACTCCATTGTTTATGTTTCAAAGGAGAGAGAGGTCCAAAGCAAGACATATCTTTCTGGGAGCAGTAGCCTAATTCAATGCCTAAGATGTGCCCTGTAACAGATTAAACAGAAAAACCAAGGAATACATTCCAAGTAGGACTGATTACTTTTGAAAATAAAGACCCATTCAATAAATTATAATATTATTGTAAAGTTAATTCATTTCACTAATTCAATTCACTAGCTAGAACACATTATGTAGATTAATAACACTTTACTTCTGTTAATTATGATGATTTTCCGCTTACAGCTAATGAAAACAAAACAATTAAAATTAGAATATTACATGAGACTAATTAATTATACAGAAATGTTGGCTTCAATGAAAAGTTTAATACCTGCTTTGTAGGTTATTTTCAAATGATACTTAAATCTGACAAATGAGCCTCATCTGAACACATATTCCATATGATTGAATATGGCTGTTAGGGATTTGAAAAGTATACTGAGTTTTACATTAGCAGAAAAAAGATCATTCACTTTGAAGTGCACTATTTGTCATATGTTGTCATGCATCTAAATAAACAGGTTTTTATTACAACTCCAAACTAATAAGCATTGCATTGTTTGACAATCTCAGAAACATCATCTGCAGGATAAAAATGATTTCAAATACCGGTAAATTTAAAGTCACGATGAAGGGATTCATCAACATTCTTGTCACATATCAAAACTGTTTAACTATAGAGTGTATTTGCTATTCTTAAACCCATTTTAAATTATGCAATGACGTCTTAATTGTATGCCCTGTTGTTATTAGTTTTTTTATCTGGTTTGTTCATAATTGAATTGTTAAACATTTTAACTGTCTATACTTTTTAATTATTTTCTTTGTGTAGTGTAACAGGTGTGCCTCCTCAGCTGGTGCCCTTCAAAAAAACTATTTCTCTCAAAGGACTTCTTGCAAAATAATAGGTAAATAAATAAAAAGAAAGAGTGGAATATCTGCAAAAAGTCAGTTTTCTGAGGGTTCATATCGCTACAAGCTTTTTACTTACACCATTCCATAATTTAGAAATGTGTCTTGTTTTTTAGCAAGAACAATCTCATAAGTTTTTGTAAAAGACTTTAAAAATGTTTTGGGAACACCTTTAGTGTGACGAAAAATGTACTTTAGAATACTTTTACATGGGTCAAAAAAGAGGAAATATCCTTGAGGGTGCCCATTTCAGTCTGACGGCAGTCAGTTCCTCTTCTTGTAACTAGAGTAAACGTGATTTGAGGTCAGGACACAGGAGAGGCTCCCTTAGGAACTGTGTGGACCCACAACCCCCTGCTTGTGTCTTGATGTGGTCTCCCCTGGCCACCATGAAGTAGAGAGGCCATATTTAATCGCTCGTTTCCCACTGAGTGTGAGCACAGCCGCAACGCACCAGGGTCAAGAAAAAACCAACAGGCAAAACGCGTGGTCTGCCGGGCAAAGGGAGATGTATGCTGGTTGGGGAGGGGGTCTCAGCGCTGAGGCTCTCTTGGTGTTTTAAGGTCATGCTAATTGCCATGTACTTGCAGCATGCTTTCAGTCCATTGTAGTGGAATTGAGGAGGAAGCGGGAAATGATAAGGGTGGAAGCGGTGTAGGTACAGGTGTGAAACTTTAATTAAATACCACTGCAAAGGTTAATGCATAGAACGACAGAACTGCAGTCACCGTTAAGTGGAAGACATTTAAACCTAGCCAAGAATACACCCCTCAGCGTAGATGGAGAGGATGTGGAACATAAAAGAAAAAGCTTCATTTTCCACAGAAAGTGCAGGCATCTGGAGGAAAGTGATACTGTAATTGACTCAAACTGGACAATCTTTGTTCAGAAATAGAACTACAATTAATCTATTTAAGGTGTTTTGTCATAAATTGTCTGAAAAGCCAATTTTAAAACAATGATATGTTTAGTTGACATGGTTCCTATATAATTATGTGCATTATTCATCTTGTGTTTGGTAGGAGCTCTAGAATATCCAAACCTTATTCAAAATATGTTCGACGTTATATACTGTCTTTCCTAAATATCCCTGAAAACATTGGAGAGTGTGTGTACATGTGTGTGTTGGAGGGGCTTGGGCATTCATGTGCATGTGTGTGACCCTTGATAATTAGTACCATCTGCCATATTAGAACACCTCTGGAGAGACAGGTGATGTTAATGAAGCAAGATGGACAATTTGGATTGAATACTCCTATAGAAAAGACCAAATTTTGCTTTTAAAATGTTGAATGAGACACCATGTTATGTGTGCAAGCCTAGAAAAATTTTCATATCTGAAGATACTAGTTTGTAGTCCCCATATTGCATACTGCCATGACTTTATTCAAAGCATCTATAGCCCCTTTCAAACAGGCCATGAAAAACTGTAATTTTCCGGACTTCGTCTGTTTTGCTTTTGTGTCTGAAAGCAAACTTACGGACTTTGTCTGGATACCCTTTACCGGTAATTTTACGGCTGAAGACCTAGTAACAAGAGCGGATTTTTCGCAGTATGGTGTTTGCATTCAGACTGTCAGGTAATGTTCCGCGAAAGCTGGAGGGGTGTGGGGCGGTGGGGGAAAGGGGAGAGGGGCAGGGATCGCTGTGAGCGCACACATTGATGACGTAAAAATATCACTATTTTCTTTACAGCTTTTTCATCGATGTCGCTTAAGCGTTTCCATGTGCGCAAAATTGCACACATCACAAAGACGAGCACTGCGAGTAGATCCGCTGTTTCGTCGACCATCTTTGCAATAATGCATTTATTTGGGGAAATGTCATGTACGCCCGCAGCACTAAGTTTACGTAATATCCACATACAACCCCCCACTCCCCCTCACCCACCGCCCCCCAGACATTCATCTGGATCCTCCGGTACATTTCTTGCTGTGTGAAAGCAGCCGAAAGGCAATGTTCCGGACAAAAGTGGCGTGTTTGAAAACACAACTCCGGTTAAGGACCGGATGAAATTGTCCACAAACATTCCAGAACTTCTGTCTGAAAACGGCTAGAGTAACAAAGCCCTTCAGAAATTGATGGTATGGTTCATAGTGTTACTTCTCATTGCGTTTGGTATTAGATAGTGTTTTTCTCTTAAAAAAGAAAGTGATTAGCCATAGGAGGTTGACTCCCTGGTTCAGTGCAAAGCTGCATACTTTAAAGCAGAATCTTAAGAAACCGGAGAGAAAATGATGCTCAACACACCTAGAGGATTCCTATTTAACCTGGAAAAATAGTCTGCTGCTGTATAAAAAGACCCTTCAACAAACTAGAACAGTATATCTTTCATTATTAATAGAGGCGAATAAGAACAATCCTAGGTTTCTTTTTATTACAGTTGCCAAACTTGAACAGTCATATCTCTGTTGAGCCAACTACTCCCCCAGTTCTTTGTAGTGATGACTTTATGGGATTCTTCATAAATAAAAATTTAATTAAAATAAAATCATTGGTATCCTCCCAAACATGATTACTTTTTTCTCAGTAAGTGAGGCAGCATCGGAGAGAACTGTAGAACCTAATTTGTGTTTGGACTGTTTTTATTCAGTCAAGCTTTTGGAATTATCAAAAATATTAGCCTCATCTAAACCTTCAACTTGTATGTTGGACCCAATCCCAACCAAATTATTTAGGGAAGTGTTCCCTTTGGTTCCTGGCCCCATTTTGGATATGAAGAATCTATCTTTTGTAAATGGATACGTACAACAGGAATTTAAGGTTGCTGTAATTAAACCTTTACTTAAGAAACCTTCCCTTTATCAAGATTACTTAGTTAATTACAGACCTATATCTAACCTTCCTTTCTTATCTAAAATCCTTGAGAAAATAGTTGCTAATGATGTATGTGAGCATCTAAACAGTAACGACCTGTTTGAACAGTTTCAGTCCGGTTTTAGAGCTCATCATAGCATTGAAACAGCACTGGTGAAGGTTACTAATGATTTTCTTATGGCCTCAGATAATGGATTTGTGACTGTTCCAGTCTTGATAGATCTCAGTGCTGCTTTTGACACAGATGATCAAAATATTCTCGTAGAAAGGCTTGGACATGTTGCAGGGCTCAAAGAAACAGCACTAGGCTGGTTTAAATCATATTTGCCCGACAGATTCCAGTTTGTTCATGTAAATGATAACTCTTCTTCACACTCAAGGGTTACTTGTGGAGCACTAATGGGTTCTGTGCTTGGACCAATTCTTTTTACTATATATGCTTCAATCGGTAGACTCATTAGACAGCATAGGATACATTTCCACAGTTATGCAGATGATACAGAATTGTATTTATCCATAAATCCTGATGAATCCAGTTGGTAAATTACAGGCATATCTGGAAGAAATTAAAACCTGGATGACGCTAACCTTTTTTCTCTTAAATTCTGACAAGACAGAAGTATGCCGTCTTTGGACCAGAGGCTCTAAAAAAGAAACTGCTTAGTCAGTCACTTCATCTGGATGGTATTAAATTGGCCTCCAGTAATAACATAAAGAACGTTGGGGTTATTTTTGACCAAGACATGACGTTCAAATCCCATATTAAACAGGTTTCAAGGATTTCCTTCTTTCACCTTCGGAATATTGCTAAAATTAGAAACATCCTGTCCAGGAGTGATGCTGAAAAACTAGTCCATGCATTTGTTATCTCAAGGCTGGACTACTGTAATTCTTTACTATCAGGGAGTCCACAAAATTTATTTAAAAGCCGTCAGTTGATCCAAAATGCGGCAGCAAGAGTTCTGATCAACATTAAAAAGAAGTCCTGTTTCTCCTGTTTTATCCTCCCTTCATTGGCTCCCTGTTAAATCCAGAATAGAATTTAGCATCTCCCTTCTAACATATAAAGCTCTTAATAATCAAGCTCCCTCATACATCAGAGATCTGATTGTTCCGTATGTTCCAAACAGTGCACTTCGCTCTCAGACTACAGGTTTACTGGTGGTTCCTAGGATTTCTAAAAGTAGAATGGGATGCAGATCTTTTAGTTATCAGGCTCCTCTCCTGTGGAACCAGCTTCCAGTTTTAGTTCCTGTCCACACTGTTGCGTTTTTGTTTAAAAACTGAGACCTTTTGCTACATTTGCACCTCCTGTCCACACTAAAACGGCAAAAACAGAGACCCAAAACAGAGAAGTTTAGAAATGCTGCCGACCTGTTTTTGTTTTGAATCTCCAGAGGGCGTTTTAGTCTGGACGGGTCAAAACGGAGGACTTCAGAAACGAGGATACAGAAGTTCACGCTTGGCTCTTTGATTGGGTGTCATCGGCCATGGCGTATCCTTCCCTGATTCGTCAGCCAACCATCACATGACCTGTCCCAGGAAGAAAACATATAAAAACAGCCTGGGACTGCAACATGGATAAAGAATTACAAGCGTTACTGACTTTGATGTCTTTGCTAGCAGCTGTTGTGCAAGTAAATTCTGCATTTTACAATGCTGTAACTCCCTACATGTGCCGGAAGCAAGCTATTATTCGATCAATCTCGACAATTCTCGAGTGCAGGTGCGGTATTGACCATACATGGTGCATCAGTTTTGGGTTAAACCGGGAAGAACCAGTGCATGGTGGGATAATTTTATCAATGAAGTTGTGGTTTCTGAGGAATGGTGCCAAAAATGTCAGATATCCAGATTGGCACTTATCAACCTCAGCGAAAGACTATGTCCGCGCTTGGATGGAGCAACAACAAAAATGAGGGCCCCCGTGGATGTACTAACAAAGGTAGCGTGCACGTTTTATTACCTGAGTGACGAGGGGAGACTTAAGAAAACTGCAAATGTGTTTGGACTATCCCGACAAGTTGTTTCATTAATCATCCGACAGGTCTGTAAGGCCATCGTCAATGGTCCAGACTACATTAACACAGAGCACAGAGGCCGAGGTAAAGGGTCTTATTGTGAACTTCTGTTGGACAAATGGGATGCCACAATGCCTGGGGGCAATTGACTGTACACACATTGCGATCAAACAACCCTTATCCAACTCAACAGACTATATCAACAGAAAGGGAAAACAGTCTTTGAATGTACAAGCTTTGTGTGACCACCAGTATCGTTTCATGGTTGTTGTTGTAAAATGCCAGGGGAGTGTGCACGACGTGCTCATATTTGCCAACTCAAAACTGTGTCCTCACCTAAAAAATGGGACAATACCCTTCTGTCGTAGGGAGTTAGTGGAAGGTGAAGATGCTGTCCCCGTGTTTCTTCTGGGGGATTCAGCTTATCCCCTTATGCTTTACCTTATGAAGGAGTACCCTAACGGCAGAGTTATTCCACAGGAGCAGTATTACAGCCTATCTCTTTGTAACCTAAAAAAAAGATGTGACCGAATTAAAAGTAACTACAAAAATAAAATACAATTTATGACTAAAATTGAGTATGTGAGTTTGTATATTGATGGAATAGATGCTGTCATCCTCTCTTACTGGTGTGTATACCTGGATAGTACAGGTCAAAAGTTTGTAAACATTACTATTTTTAATGTTTTTGAATGAAGTTTCTTCTGCTCATCAAGCCTGCATTTATTTGATCAAAAATACTGAAAAAAAACATTTCAGTATGAGGGATTTCTGAGGGATCACTGTGGTTGGAGTCTGCATCAACGGTGCACAATTGTCAGTCAATGTCTCAATGGAATCTGCTGGGATTCCTAAAATAGAAAACTAGCTAAAAATGTAAACTGATTGCAATGTTTGTATTGAAATGACTTTCTTGTAAAGTGCCTTGAAATGACATCTGTCGTGAATCGGAGCTATTTAAATAAACTGAACTGAAACATTGAATTGAATTCAAATCAAATCAAATCAAACTTTATTTATAAAGCGCTTTCATACAAGAAGTTGCATCACAAAGTGCTTTACAGATTAAAATGACTCCACATAAAACCACCTTCCCTCCCCCACAGATTTAAAAGCATGGTCACAGTTATACCCCCCTCCCCCCAACCCATCTCCCATGCACACACACAGTTAAAAGAAAAAGTAAAAAAGGACATTGGGCCGAGTGTAGATGAACCATGCAAGGAAACGCCATCAGAGGAGCCATCTGCCCCAGCAGCGGTAGACTAACAGCAGCAGCCCAGGCACCGACACAGGGCATCCAGTGGAGGCAAGGCCAAGACCCCAAGCTCCACCTGGAGAGCACCCAGGCAGCCACAGCTCGCGGGGCAGAGGGCTCCCACAGAGGAAACACTGGAACGGGGATTAAGATAAATTAAAGTTTAAAAAGAAACAGTAAATTAATGTGCTAAGATTAAATAGTAAAACTGATAAAAATATAATCATATAAAACATGCAGAGCAATTAAACAAACAGTAATAAATAATAATCAGTTAAAAGCTAGGCTAAAAAGGTGAGTCTTTAGCCTGCTCTTAAAAACATGAACGTTCTCTGCAGCCCTGAGGTCCTCTGGCAGCCTGTTCCAGAGGTGAGGGCCATCAAACTGGAAAGACGCCACGCCATGCGTGTGTGTCCTGACTTTTGGGGTGACAAGGAGACGGCTGCCAGAGGAGCGCAGAGACCGCAAAGGTTTATATGGTAAAAGCAGTTCAGAGAGATAAGAAGGCCCAAGACCATTAAGACACTTAAAAACCATTAAAAGAACCTTAAAGTCGATCCTGAAATGTACGGGGAGCCAATGCAATGATTTTAAGACCGGTGTAATGTGCTCCCACCTCCTGGTCTTTGTCAGGACACGTGCTGCTGAATTTTGTCAAAAATTCACGTCAAAAATCTCGCCCAGGTTCTTCACTTGTAAAGAGGGATTAAAAGACAGTGATTGTAGTTTTGGTAAAAGTTTCTCTCTCTGAGCCTCAGGACCGATGACTAAAACTTCAGTTTTTTCCTTGTTGAGCTGGAGAAAGTTTTCTGCCATCCAAGATTTAATGTCTAAAATGCAGTTAAAAAGTGCATCCATTGGCCGTGTGTCATCGGGAGACATGGAGATGTACAGCTGTGTATTATCAGCATAACTGTGAAAGTTGACTCCATGTCTTCTGATGACACTGCCAAGAGGGAGCATATACAGGTTAAAAAGCACTGGGCCTAAAATCGAACCCTGGGGCACACCACATGTAATCCTATGGACCCTAGAGGAGCAGGTATCTAAACTTACCATAAAAGTCCTGTCTGTGAGATAGGATGTGAACCATTTGTGAACAGCACCAGAGAGGCCAATCTGTTTTAAACGGGTTAAAAGAATAGTGTGGTCTACTGTATCGAAGGCAACGATTAGATCCAGAAGAACCAACACTGTCACCTTCTGAGCATCATAATTTAATCTAAAATCATTTAAAATCTTTAGAAGGGCCGTCTCTGTGCTGTGGTTCACCCTAAAACCAGACTGAATTTTCTCCAGGACATTGTGCTCATTAATAAAATCATTGCTTGGATCCAAGTCACTCCATCGTAGTTCTTTCTGTATTTTTAGGGTCATTCTGCTACTGGAAGATGACACTCCAAAGTATCCTCAAATTTAAAAGTATGTTTTCACAATTGTTCTGTATTAGGCTTCATCCAAATTCCCATCAGCTCTGACCAGCTTCTTTCTCGCTGCTGAAAGAAAATAAATCCCCACGGCATGATGCTACCATCACCATGTTTCATGGCAGAAATAAGATGGTCAGTGTAAACTGCAGTGTTAGTTTTCCACCACAAATATAATGTTGCATGTTGGCAAAAAAGGACACACATGTTCACATATTTTACTGCATTGTCTTCATGGCTTGTGGTAACTGCAAGCGAAACGTCTTATGCATTTGAATGACTGTCTTTGCAACATTGTTTCAGTAGCCCAGATGTGCGGAAGTACATAGTTATTCTATTCAGAGATTCTCTAACCTGAGCTGTGGATCTCTGCAGCTCTTCCAGAGTACCCTGAGATGTTCAATGCCTGTGATATTATAGTGACAGGTAGACGCTATATATTGCTTTAGTGGGCTTTGAATGCAATGGATTCCACCAGAATTTATTTAGAAGTATTAGAGTTAAGGGGGCTGCACACAAATTAATGCCACACTTTTCAGATTTCTGTTGGTAAAAATACTTGAAAAGCATGCCTCCCTTTCCTTTCATTTTGCAATTATGCATGCACTACTTTATGTTGGCCTGTTACATACGATTTAAATAGAATGTTGTAAAGTTTGCGCTTGTAACTAGAAAAACGTGAAAAAAACAATTTTGCAAAATAAGAATGCTCACTCATAAATACGGGTTGTTATTTTGAGTTCAATTCAATTCAGTTTATTTATATAGCGCCAATTCACAACAGATGTCATCTCAAGGCACTTAACAAGAAGTCATTTCAATACATTTATACAAACATTCCAATCAGTTAAAAAGTCTCCTATTTAAGGAATCCCAGCAGATTGCGTCAGTCATTGGCGTGAGGTTGGGCCCCGTTGATGCAGACTTTCCAACCACAGCAATCCTTCAGCAATCCCTCATACTGAGCAAGCATGTAGCGACGGTGGAGAGGAAAAACTCCCCTTTAACAGGAAGAAACCTCCAAAAGAACCAGGCTCAGTAGGAGCGGCCATCTGCCACGACCGTCTGGGGGTTTGAGAAGACAGAGTAGAGACACAGAAGGAACAGAAGATCTGATATAAGAGAAATTTCTATGTTACAGAAAGTAAAAAGTTGATAACAGGACACAGTGGATGTTCAGTTACTGGGAGGATTATCCCAGTCGATGCCCCCCGTCCAACAGGGCATTGCAGCCAAGCAGGATACCAGACCAGGTATATCTTCTATGGAGAGAAAAACACTGAGAGAAAACAAAGTTAACAGTCAAAATAACAGAATGTACTGTTATACAACTGGAGAGTCGTAAGAGAAAAGGAAGTAGCAGAGTAAGAAAATTGGTAAGTCTGTCCTCCAGCAGTCTAAGCCTATAGCAGCATAACTACAGAGCTAGCTCAGGATGACCTTAGCCACTCTAACTGTAAGCTTTATCAAAAAGAAAAGTTTTAAGCCTGGCCTTAAAAGTAAACAGAGTGTCTGCCTCACGGACCAAAGCTGGGAGCTGGTTCCATAGGACAGGAGCCTGATAACTAAAAGATATGCCTCCCATTCTACTTTTAGAAATCCTAGGAACTACAAGTAAACCTGCAGTCTGAGAGCAAAGGGCTCTGTTAGGAAAATATGGAACAGTTAGATCTCTGATGTATGATGGAGCTTGATTATTAAGGGCTTTGTTTGTAAGAAGAAGGATCTTAAATTCTATTCTGGATTTAACAGGGAGCCAATGAAGGGAAGCTAAAACAGGAGAAATGTGATCTATCTTTTTAATATTCATCAGAACTCTTGCTGCCGCATTTTGGATCAACTGAAGGCTTTTAATGGCATTTTGTGGACTTCCTGATAGTAAAGAATTACAGTGGTCCAGCCTTGAGGTAACAAATGCATGGACTAGTTTCTCAGTATCAATCCTGGACAGGATGTTTCTAATTTTAGCAATATTCCGGAGGTGAAAGAACGAAATCCTAGAAACCTGTTTAATATGGGATTTAAATGTCAAGTCTCGGTCAAAAATAACACCGAGGTTCTTTACATTATTACTGGGGGCCAATTTAATGCCATCCAGATGAAGTGATTGACTAATCAGTTTCTGTTTAAGAAGTTCTGGTCCAAAGTTATTACTGGGGAACTGTAGACTAGCCAAAAAGCTCTGGGACTAATTCAGCACAACAAATATATTCACAAAACAAAAAAAAATACACACTGAAAATCTAAAAAACACCAAATCAAAATATCCTCATGAGATAGACGGAAAGAGAGCACACTTTCATCTCACATCTCAAATTAGGCAAAACACATATCTTATTTGTTTAGGTATATTAACATACTGCATACATGAAAAGAGCATGTGCAGAAATTCCACACAAACTGCCCATCGTGGAACTGAATCTCAGGCCATTGTGCAAGATGATCCAGAGCAGAGTTTCCAAGCTTTGGTTCTGTTTATTCTCACCCCACCCAAACACGCTACTCCAATCAAGGCATCAATTGGGTATTCATGTGGTGTTTTGTTTGTTTATCACTGTGTTACCACTGCACGTCTTGGTTCAACACGTCTCATTTTCATAGCCGACATGAAAGCTGGAGACAGTGGAATTTTCTACGTTGTATTTATGCCACAGAGCCTAATCTCAGTTAGCACAAACTCGTCCCAGTCCTCTTTTGCTCTGAATTACCCCCTGCAGTGGTTTTGTCCTCCCCCAACCATCATCCCCCCACCCAGTTTTTTTTGTTTGTTAAATAATTCAGAATGCCTTCAAAATCCACTCATGTGATGCACTGTATCTTTGTGAATGTGGAGTAATAAGGTCGAAGACAGCAAAAATGATCATAATCCTAATGTGATAAGCAGGTGAAAGTGAAAAAGTTCACACGAGATTTTTTTTTTGTCTCCATGTTCGCCCTTTCATCTTCGACATTCTTTATATTTTCAAAAATGTCAAGCACACTACAAAGGCCTTAAGGACTTGTATTCTTTCATTCCTATGTTAATACACCAAAGTGCACATTCCACATTATCAACCTATTTTTTTTCTTTTTTTCTTTTTACCACACCCGCCGTCTTTGGCTGTTTTCAGGGTTTTGAGTTTCGGGGTTCGCCTAAGCTGCTGCCCGGCTGAGAACTGCATCTGGCCTCTTTCAGACTCACAGCTTGTGCTTGCCTCTAAACTCCCTCACCTTCATCTTTTCCCCTGCTCCTCTGCCACTTTTACTTCTCCTCAGCTTCCATGTTGCAGCGGCCAATCCCAGCAAGTAATGTTGCCATTTTCCCAACCACAGAATACGATGTCCATGAGATGAAAAGAGAGTGAAATTCAATACTTTTTTATTGCTTTGCTGGAAGGTGAAATTCACTGATTTCAGTAATGAACAACAACACTGCAACATTTGCAAATCAGAATTGGCTTCAGAGGGTTTCATTTAGGAGTACCAAAGTAAGTGGGCTGTAAACAAATGCCTATCATACTTTTCAGATTTCTATTCTTAAATAAGGATGGGGAGATGAACTCTCAGGTAGCAACATGTGCATATTTAGTGAACTAGCAATTTTGGTTGAGACCTGACAGCCACTCTTCTTTAATTCACCTTTACCTGTTTTAGTCATGTATGAAGAGACATCAATCACCCTAAATGGATTTGTAAGGTTGAAGAACAGTTCTGAAATAGAGTACAAACCCTGGTCCATGACATGGCGTCAGACTCCCATATTGTTTTACCTTCTGAACCACTTTAAAAAAGACATACCCTAAAGCTGTTGCAACATGGACATTTCGGTTATGTCCATAATTTTACAATGTATTATTACATATACGTATGTTCTACTCAAAGATTAATCGATAACAACTGCCATGCAGACAAAAGGCTATTAATATGCAATTAAGTAATTAAACAGTTTTTTTTAAACAGTTAAATGTTTTTTCTCAAATGTAATTATTTGGTTAAAATCATAAGGATATCCAACCTGTCTGGGACTACCGTACATACAGTCTACAGTGGATGACTTTAGAACTGTAGGTGGCTGGTGTTACAGTATCAGTGAAACAGACATTAAACAAAACTAAAGTTTTTATTGTACTTTAGTAGAATACTCTACTAAAGTACAATTGCTCATTTACTATTCATAATCCCACACCATACCAAGGCATTTCCATTTCTTTATAACCTATTATTCTTGGTAGTTAAGTGTTTGATTGATTGTGATGATATACATTTATTGAGAATCCTTCAATATGACTTACATTTTTTTGATTTTTCTGTTCTTAAGATTTTATGTTATGCTCTGTTTCCATTAAGGGGTCTGATCCCCAGTAGAGCCAATATGGCTGAACTGGTGCTCATAGCTGTTGGAGTCACATAATTCAATTTTTAACACAAAAAAACTATGAATAGATTGTAGCACATCAGTCCCCCCTAAATGCTGTTATCTAAGTGTACCTTTTTTAGATTCCTTGACCATGATCACGTACATTTAGCAGCATATGATTAGTAGTTCAGTATTCAAAAAAATCACATTTTCCTTAATGGCTGTTTTTGGATCATCACCAAATTCTACTCACTTCTTCCTGGTTCCATTCCATACATTTTCTAAAGATTTCATCAAATTCTGTCCATAGCCTTTTGAATTATGTTCCTAACTAACAAACAAATAGAGAAACCCTGGCGAAAACATTACCTCCTTGCCGGAAGTCAATATACAGTATGAAGTGCTGAAGTGCTGAAGGAAACAACAGCAAATTTGGTAATTTTTGAATATACTTTTTATGGTGTTATTACATTTTAAGGACATAGAAAGACTTGATTCCACATGAAAACAACAATAATATCCCCTTGGTACACATTTTGACAATATAACATGCAAACCAGTTAAGCCAGGTGGATATTTTTTTGAACATGTAAAAAAAAAAATCAAAAGCATGTGCACTTTTCTCACGCGCTGTTGAGCTGCTAATGGTACAAAATCGACACCAATGAAACTCACATATTGCAACAATGTCCTAATAACAACATTGCAGAATCTCATGCAATGTGATTCTGTTGTTCAGTTTACACTGATGAAGATTAACTCACCTCGGCATTCTGGATGCTTGAAACTAAAAAGTAAAACTGAGGGCTTGACTATTTTTCCTTGTTAGTTTGGCTTATAAATATGTGACCACTTAGGTGTCACTCCTCCGCCAAGGAGGTCATGTTATCGCCAGGGTTTGTTAGTTAGCAACATAACTCAAAAACTTATAGACAGATTTTGATTTTGATGTTTCAGGAAATGTCCGCAGTCGGATCAGGAACAGGTGATTATATTTTGGAGGTGATCTGGATCAACGTCTGGGGGGGGCAGGGGGGGACTAAGCTGCCTTGGCGGAGGTCTGCGCTCTGAGTGCTTTTTTAGCTAGGATTTGAAATGTAATTCCCAAACAGACATTTGATCCTTAGACATGAAAAATAAACCAACTCAGACGGTGACATCATGGCAGGAAGATTTTACCCCATCTTGACGCAGCAGAACACTGTGATATGCTATGGCGGCGCACAGTGTTGCAGCGGCTTCTCCAGCTCCTGGAATTCAGCCTAATTTGTTGCCCTTTGTGGGCACTTTTAGCACTAATTTAGTGCTAAATTCACAGCTGAAGTACAGATCAACCAAACTGACAGACATCAGGGTCAGTTCGGTAATTATAATTTCACAAAAACGTAAATCTGCTCTCGGACGCCAACGGCTCCTGAGGACAACGAAGTGGCGCAGCAGGATTCGGGGAGCAACGGGCAAGAGGAAACGATGTGCCCGAAAACAGAAGAGAGGAAAGCGGGGGGGGGGGGGGGGGGGGGGGTGCGCTGGCACAGTTAAAGGCTAGGAGACCGCCGATACCAACTCTCTTCCTGGCCAACGTCCGGTCACTGGATAGCAAACTTGACTTGTTACATCTGAGGCTGAGTGTTTTTACAGAGATGAGGAACTGTGCTGTTCTTTGCCCAACGGAAACCTGACTCAACAACAACATGCCAGACTCAGCCTTCCAGATCGAAGGGCTTCAGTTTTTCCGAGCGGACCGCGGCCACCGGTCGGGTAAAACACGGGGAGGAGGACTTTGTGTGTACGTGAATGAAGGTTGGTGTATGAACTGTGGACTGGTGAAAATGTCCTGCTCTGAGGCGATAGAGCTTATGACTGTGAAATGTCGGCCGTTTTATCTGCTGCAAGAGTTAACTACAGTGTTCGTCACCATTGTTTACATTCGACCGGGTGCAAATGCCAACAAAGCATCAAAGGAGCTATTTGACACCATTAGCTCGTTGCAAACAAAGCACCCGCAGGCGTTTTACGTGGTTGCGGGGGACTTTAACCACGTGAAACTGACGGACACTCTGCCAAGTTTATACCAGCATGTCACCTTTCCCACACGCGGAGAAAATACTCTGGACTTTGTGTATAGCAACATCTGTTGTGCATACAGAGCTTTTCCTCGCCCCCATCTTGGCCTCTCCGACCACATCTCCATCTCTCTGGCGCCAGCATACCGCCCCCTGCTGAGACGTATCAGGCCAATGAAGAAAACGATCACTGTGTGGCCCAGAGATGCGGCCTGTGTGCTCCAGGACTGTTTTCAGTGCACAGAATGGCAGGTATTCAAAGAGGCAGCTGCACATGAAGGAGAAGTGGACCTGTAGGAATAGATATCATCTGTCCTTGGTTTCATCTCTAAATGTGCTGATGATGTCACCACCACCAGGATAATAACCTGCTATCCGAACCAGAAACCCTGGCTGAACTCTAAGGTGAGAGCTCTGCTGAAAGCTAGGGATGCTTCATTCAAGGTAGGTGAGGCATCAGCACTCAGAGAGGCCCGAAAAGGACTGACGAGGGCCAAAGCCACATACGCCCAGAAAATCCAGGGTCACTTCACCACCAATGACCCTTGGCGCATGTGGAGGGGCATTAAATATATCACGGACTACAACACCAAGGATGTACAATGCCCAAGAGACCCCTCCTTGCCAGATGCACTCAACCATTTATATGCCCGCTTTGAGTTCCCTGATGTCTCCCCCAGCACCAAACTTATACCACCACCTGGTGACATGCCCATCAGTGTGACTACAGCAGATGTAAGGAAGACCCTTCAGTGTATCAACCCTCACAAAGCAGCAGGGCCCGACAACATCCCAGGGTGGGTACTGAGGGACTGTGCACACCAGCTGGCTGAGGTGCTGGCAGACATCTTTAACACCTCACTGTCACTGTCATATGTCCCCACCCGCTTAAAGACTGCCACAGTTGTCCCCGTCCCCAAGTGCTCCACAGTGACAAGCCTGAATGACTATCGGCCCATAGCTTTAACACCGGTAGTCATGAAGTGCTTCTAGAGGTTGGTCATGACCCACATCAAAGACGCCATCGATATCCCTGTGGACCCCCACCAGTATGCCTACAGGAAAAATCGCTGCACTGACGACGCCATTTCATCGGTGGTCCAAACAGCTCTGACCCTTCTGGAGAGCAGAAACTCCTATGTCCGTCTGCTCTTTCTGGATTTCTCCTCAGCCTTCAACACCATCATCCCACAGACGCTGGTGCAGAAGCTCTCCTCCCTCGGACTGAGTCCCACGCTGGGGAACTGGGTCCTGGACTTCCTGACCAATAGACCTCAGACTGTTAAGATCCACAACACCATCTCCTCCTCCATCACCCTCAGGACAGGTTCACCACAGGGCTGTGTGTTGAGCCCCCTCCTGATCACCCTGCTGACGTATGACTGCTCAGCGAGACACCCCAGCTGTCATATAGTTAAGTTTGCGGATGACACAGCAGTAGTGGGACGCATCACTAACAACGATGAGTCCAAATACAGAGAGGAGGTGGAAAACCTGGTGCAGTGGTGCAGAGAAAACAACCTCTGCATCAATGTGAAGAAGACCAAGGAGATGGGGGTGGATTTCAGGGACAAGCGTCCTCTCCTTCCCCTGTACATAGGAGGAGCAGCTGTGGAAGTAGTCTCCAGCTTCAGGTACCTGGGTGTGCACATATCCAATGACCTCACCTGGAATGCCAACACTTCACGTCTGGTCAAGAAGGCCCACCAGCGTCTCTACTTCCTGAGGAAGCTGAGGAGAGCTGGACTTGGAAGCTCCGTCCTGAGGAGTTTCTATCACTGTGCAGTGGAGAGCGTCATCAGCACCTGCATCACCGTGTGGCACGGCATTTGTACTGCTGCTGAGAGGAAGGCTCTGCAGTGGGTGGTGAAAGCTGCACAAAGGACTGTAGGCAGCACGCTTCCCACCACCTCGGATATCTACACGTCCCGATGCAGGGGACGGGCCCTCCGCATCCTGAAGGACTCCACCCATCCGGCTCATAACCTGTTTCAGCCCCTGCCCTCAGGCAGGTGGCTGAGGAGCATACAGAGCAAGACCACCAGGCTCAATAACAGCTTCTTCCCTGCAGCTGTTAGACTGCTGAACTCCAGCTGTGTCCTGTAGAGCACATTTATTTTTATTTATTTATTACATTTATTTATATAACTATTTTTTCACTAATTTAATTTAAATGGTTTATAATTCCGGTCCTTAGTCCTAATTTCATACCATCACATGTAATGTGAAATGGTATGACAATAAAAGTTCCTTGAATCCTTGAATCCTTGAACTCCCACCTTTAATCCCAATACACATGCACTACTCTATTCAATACTGGAGCACATACGACACATCAAAAACATGACAGGACTTAATGTTGCCCAAAATCCCCTTGCGTCTTTTAAACCTATATAATATCTGTTTTTCAGTACACTATCTCACATGGCAAGATAGGAATCAGTGTGACAGCAACTTAAGAACCTACACATCCACAGTAAGAAAATGTAGACATCCCACAGAATGACCCATGTCCGATTCAAACTCAGCATCAAGATCCCGTGACCCTCCAAGGAATTATCAGGTGGAGAAACTGTAAATACCTCAAGAGTAAAATGCTTATTTGGATTATTTTTTCAATCTTTTCCACATACATTTTTCTAATGTTTGTTCAAAAGCAAGCCATGATATGTGATTCAACGTCAGTCATCACAAACCCTCGATAGCACTCATCCACCCAGTAGTGGCACAACAACTTAAGAGGTTTAGGGGGTAATGACTTTTTCACATTTTTTCTTCCCCTTAACCGATGGAATCATCAAAAGAAAACAGCTTTTTTTATGTATTCAGGTTAGTTTTGTTTGATATTGACGTTTATTTGATTACGTGAGATTTCAATGTAACAAAAAGAAATAACAAAAAACTATAAAGAGCAAAATTTTTAGAGCTCACACCATCAATAATAAAAAGCAATGTGCACTGATAACGGTTTAAGTGGACTTAGAATCTGCAACTCTACTAAAAAAAAACCTGCCATGTGGTTTCATTGAGTAACTTGAGAATATTTCCAAACGTGTTTTATCTAGAATACTACCTTTTAGTTGTTCTTACAACTTTGAATTAACTTAATAAACTTGATTGATGAATCTTTGTTTTTCTGTCCCTAAGTAAAATGTCTTTATGGTAGCTTTAACAAGTACCACATTTGCCCTTTCATTCACTGCCAACCATACCCACGCCAAATAGGTTTAGTACAAATTGGTCATAAACACCTCAGTTCATGTCAAACATTCCAGTTGCTAACCAGTATTTTAAATTACTTTAATTTGTCATTACTTCTGTCCTCCTTGAATGTAATTTTTGGTGTGAGCATAGATACTTCTAACTGAACTGAGCAGAAAGAGCATGCGGATATTCAAAATAATCTTCAAAGAATAGGAAGACTATAATCTGACATATGTCATAAAACACGGCAACAAAAAAGGGCGGAAAAATCTTGTCATTGATGAGTGTGAAAGCAATTCTCCTTACTAAATGTGAAAAGAACTGGGGGAGCTTTTTAATGGTTACACGCTCATCCTCTCTCCACACTAATCTCAACTGCTGTTTCCTCCCAATTAGCAGAGCCTGCACTGCCTCTCGTCATTTCCTCTCTTTATTGATAAATTGCATTTCCTATGAACATCTTTCCTTTAGAGCCAAAAAACATTAGTGTATATAATTCTTAAGCACCAGAAGGTATCTTCTGGTCACCTTAGCTCCTTGTGACTGGATCTATTTATACAAGTAGATTATATATGCAGATTGAAGAAGCAAGATTCAGATGCTGCTGTAGCTCTGGCACCCTGGGTAGAATAGCATAATTAAATGAATTGACTAAAAGGGATGCAATGAATATCCCAACACAGTGTCAGGTCAGTCTTGCTGCCAAATTAAAGCCAAGGGCCAAGGAGAGTAAATATTAATATATCTGAAGTAGGAAAGCTGGAGAATGTTTCATTGTCTATGCTAAATTTATTCATTGCTTATTTGGTAGTACAAACTTTGTAGTAAAGAAATCCCTCTGAACTACTGAGGGATTTGTTTGTGTCAAAGTCTAGTGTACCTCTTATTTGAAATTTGTTCGTAACTTGTGTTATTTAAATTTTATGCCCTTAATGTCTCCTGGGCTGCACAGTCGAGCATTAGTTTTCACTGCTGCCTCATCAGTTGGAAAGTTCCAGGTTTTAATCCCCTCGATCGCTTTGATTCTGCACATTCTTTCCCTGCATGTTGGAGTTGCGGGTTCCTACCAGTGAAAAAATACATGTGATGTTCATTGTTGATCATTGGTACTTTCAATAAGAGAAAGTGCAACCAAGGTTTTGCTTATTGATTAAATGATTATAATCAAATGTAAATGCCTTTATCAAAGCAGGATTGGGCAGTATGCTGGTGTGGTGTATAAGCAGGTGTGTTAGAACAATGTCGGTTACATCAGCAGTTTCCTTAGAGTAGCTGTGTTTACTCAACATTAATCTGGGAAGGGTTATTAGTCCAACTCTACACTACAGTGGACTCCCACCTATTCACGGTTCAGTATTTGCAGATTAATCTGACGTAAATGTTCATCTTATTCACTGATTTTTCTGTAGAATATGAATCCCAATTATTTGCTGATGTTTTTCTTAGAGCATATCGAAAACATTCCAAAGAAAATACAGCTTGGGAAGTTAAAATACATTGGCACAATGCTACTTTACACACTATTGGGTGGCATTTGCACAGGAGCCATTTATTTTCCTTGGCGCTGATTGGCTGTACCCTCGAGTGGATGTTAGCTTCTGCATGTGGTGGTTTCCACTAAACATAACAATGCATATTCAAGTATATTTGGTGTTTGAACTATTAAACCAAACTGTTATAAGTGGTTGTACAGCCGGTTTAACGTATTTGCAGATTTTAGCTATTTGTGGTCCCTAACCATGGGTGCACTGTGTTTTAAAGTTCATCCGTCTACCAAGAGAAACATTATTTACAAGTGGCAAGACAGTTGTCAATCTCCAAAGTAGTGGATGTCCCTTCCAATTCACCCTAAAGTCAGATGGTGGAATGTTCAAAGAAATGCTTGTAGAAATTGTTATCAAGAACTTTCAACTACCCACATAAATAAATTTGAACTAACTTGTCAGTATCATCAAAAATAAAAAAGGATGTCTCATTTTGTTGTATATCAATTAGTGGATTACCAGGACAAATTTGAAATGTATTTGGAACTGGGTTTGCCTGCTGCATTCACCATATCAGAAACCGTGCTCGCAATCTTCATTTAGTATAAATCCAGATTAGTTTGTCACATAATCAAAGGCTAAAAACAAGTTCAATGGTATGTTATGAAAGCTTAAACCATCATTATTTTGGCAGTGGATGGTTGTTTATATCAAAGCCTATATTTATTTACAAAAGATGTAGAGGTTAATTGGGGCGACTGTGGCTCAGGAGTGAGGAGTTCGTCTTGTAACCGGAGGGTTGCCGGTGCGAGTCCCCGCTCTGTCTGTCTCAGTCGTTGTGTCCTTGGGGAAGACACTTCACCCTTCTGCCTACTGGTGGTGGTCAGAGGGCCCGGTGACGCCAGTGTCTGGCAGCCTCGCTTCTGTCAGTGTGCCCCAGGGCAGCTGTGGCTACAATGTAACTTGCCATCACCAGTGTGAGAATGTGCGCGTGAATGACTGAATGTAGTGTAAAGCGCTTTGGGGTCCTCATGGACTAAATGAAGCGCTATACAAGTACAGGCCATTTACCATTTAATTGTGGTGCAGCATCAGTGATGTTTTGTATGAAACTTAGACTTAAGTGATTGAAATCAGAATAGGTAGCTGATATGAAGGTTAGGGGTTTGAAATTAATAAAAATAATAATAAAAAGTGATGACACAATTTTGATATTACGTTTTTTTATGGGAAAAAAGCCTCTGCTTGGACTTGTCGTCAGCTTCAACCACTGGGACCAGGAAATCTATTTGTTTAATCAAGCAAGCCAATATAGTTTTCTGCTAAGGATAAGACATGAGATGCCTATAATCTTTCAGCAGAAACTCTCCTCCATACACTACATGTCCATGGCCATGGTTTTATAGCCATGTAAGGTATGTCAGTTATTATTTAAATTTAGCCTCAAAAATATGATGAAAATGTTAGCTTTTTAATCAATATGTCCTGTTGCAATTTATCCCAAAAAGAGGAAAGTCAAGCGGTTAGCCAATCTGATTGATCTTAAGCACCTTTTAGCTACTCTTAGACATCAATAAACATCTTTGTGTAGGTTTCTTGTCACCTTTCAGTTTCAAACCACAACTTCACATTGCTTAGACAGAAAGTGAGGTCATCTATTCTATTCAACAAATACTTGTGCAGATTTTAGAAACGCATGTTTACAACTGAAAATGCATAGAAAATCTTTAAGCAGAAATAAAGAGACACAGAGAGTGTTCTATACAGTTGTGTGCGAAAGTCAGGGCACCCCTTTAAAAACAGCATATTTTATATATTTAAAAATGTATATTCATATTTACTGTCTCTCTGGTATATGGGAAAAAAAGACAATATTGTCAGGAAACATTAATGCATAGTTACATTTTATTTTATAAATTGAACAAAATTACAAAAATTAAAAACATAATTTTGGCATGTGCAAAAGTTGGGGCACCCTGAGAGTTTCAAAGTTTCAGATTCTTTTTACAAGCTCAGACCTCTACCAGCTCATTGGTCCTGAAGCATGTGTCAACAATTGTCATTAGGGAGTGCCAGCTGGTGCCAATTTGAGGGTTTCTTAAATACGGCGACTCCACAAACCTTGTACAAACACTCAGCAACCATGGGTTCCTCTAAGAAGCTGTGTAAGACAGAAAAAATGAAAGTAATTGATGCCCACAATGCCGGGGAGGGCTACAAGAAGATAGCAAAGCGTTTTCAGCTTGCAGTTTCCACAGTGCGAGGCATAATTAAGAGATGGCAGGTGAGGGGAACTGTGGAGGTCAAGAAGAGATCTGGAAGACCAAGGACACTCTCGGAGAGAACAGCTCGTAGTCTGATCAGAAAGGTAAACCAAAACCCACATTTGACTTCAAAAGACCTCCGGGAAGATTTAGCAGACTCAGGAGTGGTGGTGCACCCTTCCACTGTGCGCCGATACTTGCACAAACAAGACCTTCATGGAAGAGTCTGCAGAAAAAAACCGTATCTACGACCTCATCATAAAATACAACGTCAAAAATATGCAACAGAACATCTACAGAAGCCTGATGACTTTTGGAAACAAGTGCTGTGGACTGATGAAGTTAAAATAGAACTCTTTGGCCACAATAAGCAAAGGTATGTTTGGAGAAAAAAAGGAGCAGCATTTCATGAAAAGAACACCTTGCCAACTGTTAAATATGGGGGTGGATCCATCATGCTTTGGGGTTGTGTTGCAGCCAGTGGGACAGGAAACATTGCTCGGGTGGAGGGAAGAATGGATTCAATTAAATACCAGCAAATTCTGGAGGCAAATATCACAGCATCTGTAAAAAAGCTAAAGCTGAAAAGAGGATGGCTTCTACAACAGGATAATGATCCTAAACATACCTCCAAATCCACCATGGACTACCTCAAGAAACGCAAGCTGAAGGTTTTGGAATGGCCTTCACAGTCTCCCGACTTAAACATCATCGAAAATCTGTGGGTAGATCTTAAAAGAGCTGTGCATGCAAGACATCCTAAGAATATTGCAGAACTGGAAGCCTTTTGCAAGGAAGAATGGGGAAAAATCCCAAATAATAGAATCCAGAAACTTGTTGTTGGCTATAAAAAGCGTTTACAAGCTGTGATATCTGCCAGAGGGGGTGTTACTAAGTACTGAAGGTACTGATGCTGTAGGGTGCCCCGACTTTTGCACATGCCAAAATTATGTTTTTAATTTTTGTAATTTTGTTCAATTTATAAAATAAAATGTAACTATGCATTAATGTTTCCTGACAATATTGTCTTTTTTTCCCATATACCAGAGAGACAGTAAATATGAATATACATTTTTAAATATATAAAATATGCTGTTTTTAAAGGGGTGCCCTGACTTTCGCACACAACTGTATATTGGTATGGGGAGCATCCCATTTCCTCCCTCTTTTAGTCAGAATATGATCAAAAGATCTGAATAAAAAAAGTTTTTAAAAAGTTTAGAGCCGCCTTTGATTAATTGATTAATAATAACTGGAATGTCATATGTTTTAATGTTGTTTATGTCTTCAATGTTGTGCTTTTCTGTTTTTATTCTTGATTTTATTTTTTCCCCGAATCATGTAAAGCACTTTGAATTGCCTTGTTCCTGAAAGTCTGCTATACAAATAAATTGGCTTGTCTTGCCTAATCTATATACATTCTCCATACTCAAAATCATTCTCAATATTTTCCTGTTGCAGTTAAGAAGTTTTAACACAAGCTCCATTTGGCAGTTTCACTTCACTATTTTGCAAATCTGTAATATTTAAGGCATCTTTGACAGGAAATGTGCTTTTCCAGTTTAACAGGAATAAAAAAACATGAAAGAGTGTTTCCTAAATGTTAATTTTTATTATGACTACCAAATATAAAAAGAACATCCTTATGATCCATGTAACAGATGAGTCTCTTAGATAAACAGATAGCAGCAGAACGCATCAGTAATTTCTATTTTACGCAACAGTGGGAGATCCAGACAGTGCCGCAAATTTCTGCTCATGCCTCATTTTCATTGGAGGCAGACAGCTTTACAGTCCAATCATTTTGCAGAGTATCAGCTGTCAACGGCAGTACTATCATTGTAAAAAAGTATATCCCTTGAATCCTAAGGTTTTACATGTTGTACAACCTGTTCATCATTTGGTAAAAAGAAATCTTAGACACAACAGGTTTCTTAACGTTTTATTTAGCTTGAGAATGTCTTTTCTCTTTTAAAACTATTTTTTGTTGGAGTATGGTGATATGAATTCCTGTATACGCATGCTTCTTACTTTTTACAGAAATGGCTTGACTGAGAGCATCATGCTTTGATAAGATTCCCCTTTGTATCTTGCACACATCCATAGGATGGATCTCTCTACATATGAGGAGCAAAGTGAACATTTTACTATTTTTTGGAAAAGCTTTGTTAGGTCATTTACCTATTTGTGTTTCAATTCTTTTATCACATCACTGTAGTATTAACGATACCGGGTGCATTACAAAAATAGTTTCATGTTCCCTCAGTGAAAACAGAACAAGGTAAAATGTCATTTTTCTTCCATATATTTGGATTAAGATCAAAATATAATCCTCAAACATGTCTCTCTCTTCATATTTTCAATGTTCATGCTAAAACTATTGACTGCAAAACGTGTAATTGTGTAATTAGGTTGTTTATTGGCGATGTATTGTGTTGGATTTTAGTTGGTATTTGAAATATTCAACATTCACCTAATTTGTAATAACGGATTACATGTCTGCATTGTTCTTTTAACTTTTCTGAGAATGTCTATTATTAACTGTAAATATCTAGGGGCTTTTCTCACAAATTTTTCAGTTAAGGCCATATAAGACAAACAAGTTAAATATCTAATACCAGGTTTCATCTAAGTGTGATTTTGCACACTTGAGTTTAGATTTAAACAATTATAGAACCTGGTAAAGAATTTTTAGACAATAAAACCTAAGAATTGATGGTAGATGCACTTTTCCCGATTTGGCGGCGGGTCGGTTCGGTGTCAGTCTGCCCCAGGGCAGCTGTGGCTACAATGTAGCTTATCATCATTGTGTAAAACATGGGTGTCCAATTCCAGGCCCCCAGCCAGTTTTAGATGTGTTTCTGCTTCAACACAGCTGATTCAAATTGTCCAACTACCTCCTCAGCATGTCAAAGTTCTGCAGAGGCCTGCTAATGAGCCATCATTTGATTCAGGTGTGCTGAACCAGGGAAATAACTAAAACATGCAAGAGATCGGCCCTTGAGGACCCGAATAAGGCACCCCTGGTGTAAATGAATGGGTGGATGACTGAAGTTTAAAGCACTTTTGAATCCTCAGACTTGATAGACTGCTGTAAAGTACAGCCTGTTTACCATTTACCATGACTGTTTGATATTTAATCTCCACTTTTTAGCTGGTGACAGTATGCAAGTCAAATAAATAAAGGCTTGTGGCTCTTCTGTGATCAAACCAAAGATAAACAGGTGGTTAATAGTTACTGTATTCATTGCTTAAGATCAATAATTTTTATCTGTTCACCCAACAAGTGTTAAGAAAGGAGAAATGACAAAGTTAAGTTTAAAAAGTTGCAGGTCCTTACCTTTGCTATTTAAATCTGAAACTAAGTTACATACCCAAAACTGATAAAATGTCATATATTTCCTTTCTGAATACCAGAGTACATTCCTGACAGATTAGTATATTTCTAAGGATTCACCAGCATTTGAAAATATTTAGAAACAAAACAGTTATACCACCTCTCTGCTGCTTCTGTACTGTTACCCACCCATTACCCTGTAGAAACAGTGTCTTGCCCACGGCCAAAATCAAATGGATTAAAAGTTAAGCCAACAAAAGCAAATGATGGAAATCTCATAAAGATAAATACGACTTTGACTGAACAGAAAAATAAATCTATTAAATGTGGTTTATGAAACATAAGATCTCTCTCCTCAAAGACTTTGTTAGTAAATGACTTGATTTGTGATAATCACATTGATTTCCTTTGTCTCACAGAAACCTGGTTGCAGCAGGAGGATTATGTCAGTATAAATGAGTCAACTCCTTCCAGTTATTTAAATTTTCACATTCCTAGAAGTACTGGGCAAGGAGGAGGAGGAGTTGCAACCATTTTTCGTTCTGATTTCCTAATTAGTCCCAGAACAATTGATAGCTACAGTTCTTTTGAGCATCTAACCCTTAATTTTCCTCATCCAAGTTGCAAAACATTAAGACCATTTTTGTTTGTGGTTTTGTATCGTCCACCAGGCCCTTACTCTCAATTCTTGGATCAGATCTCACATTTTTTATCTGATTTAGTATTGAATACTGATAGGGTCATTATAGGGGGGGACTTCAATATTCATCCACATGTGGATACTGAAAGTGATAGCCTAAATGCAGCCTTTAATGCTATTTTAGACTCAATTGGCTTTACTCAAAAAGTACAGGGATCGACCCACTCGGGTAAACACACTTTGGACCTTGTACTGACATACGGTATTGAGTGTGAGGAAATGACAGTCCACCCACATAACCCGGTCCTGTCTGAACACTTCTTGATAACTTTTGAATTTACTTTAACTGTCCATCTAAAATCTGAAAGAAAATTTCATTATAGTAGAGCTTTATCAGAAAATGCTGTAACAATTTTTAAAGAATCTGTCCCATTCTTACTTTCCTCAGTGCCTCAGGGTAACACAGTGGATGGCAGCAATTCTATCTCTAACCCTTCAGAAATTGATGGTCTGGTTCACAGCGTTACTTCCTCATTGCGTTTGGCATTAGATAGTGTAGCCCCCTTAAAAAAGAAAGTGGCTAGCCATAGGAGGCTGACTCCTTGGTTTAACGCAGAGTTGCGTACTTTAAAGCAGAATACTAGGAAGTTGGAGAGAAAATGGCGCTCTACATGCCTAGAGGATTCCTATTTAACCTGGAATAACAGTCTACTGCTGTATAAAAAGGCCCTTCAACAAGCTAGAACAGCATATTTTTCATCATTAATAGAGGTGAATAAAAACAATCCTAGGTTTCTTTTTAGTACAGTTCCCAAACTTACACAGAGTCATAGCTCTGTTGAGCCAACTATTCCCCCAGCTCTTAGCAGTGATGATTTTATGGGATTCTTCATAAATAAAATTTATTCTATTAAAAATAAAATCATTGGCATCCTCCCAAACATGATTATTTCTTCCTCAGTAAATGAGGCAGCATCAGAAAGAACTGTAGAACCTCATTTGTGTTTAGGCTGTTTTGATTCAGTCGAGCTTTCGGAATTATCAAAAATATTAGCCTCATCTAAACCGTCAACTTGTATGTTGGACCCAATTCCAACCAAATTATTTAAGGAAGTGTTCCATTTGGTTCCTGGTCCCATTTTGGATATGATGAATATATCCTTAGTAAACGGATACGTACCACAAGAATTTAAAATAGCTGTAATTAAACCTTTACTCAAGAAACCTTCCCTTGATCAAGATGACTTAGTGAATTACAGACCTATATTTAACCTTCCTTTCTTATCCAAGGTCCTTGAGAAAATTGTTGCTAATCAAGTCTGTGAGCATCTAAACAGTAACGAGCTGTTTGAAGAGTTTCAGTCAGGTTTTAGAGCTCATCATAGCACTGAAACAGCACTGGTGAAGGTTACTAATGATATTCTCATGGCCTCAGATAATGGACTTGTGTCTGTTCTGGTTTTGTTAGATCTCTGTGCTGCTTTTGACACAGTCGATCATAGAATTCTCTTAGAAAGGCTTGAACATGTTGCAGGGATCAAAGGAACAGCACTAGGCTGGTTTAAATCATTTTTGTCTGATAGATTCCAGTTTGTTCATCTAAATGATCAATCTTCTTCACTCTCAAGGGTTACTTGTGGAGTTCCACAGGGTTCTGTGCTTGGACCAATTCTTTTCACCATATATATGCTTCCAATTGGTAGAATCATTAGACAGCAAGGGATAAATTTCCACAGCTATGCCGATGATTAACAACTATATTTATCCATAAATCCTGATGAACCCAGTCAGTTAGGTAGATTACAGGCATGTCTGGAAGACATAAAAACATGGATGACCCTAAACTTTTGCTTTTAAATTCTGACAAGACAAAAGTTGCTGTCTTTGGACCAGAAGTTCTAAAACATAAACTGATTATTCAATCACTTCATCTGAATGGCATTAAATTGGCCCCCAGTAATAACATAAAGAACCTTGGCGTTATTTTTGACCAAGACTTGACATTTAAATCCCAGATTAAACTGGTTTCTAGGATTTCCTTCTTTCACCTCCGGAATATTGCTAAAATTAGAAACATCCTGTCCAAGAGTGATGCTGAGAAACGAGTCCATGCATTTGTTATCTCAAGGCTGGACTACTTAAATTGTTTACTATCAGGTAGTCCACAAAATGCCATTAAAAGCCTTCAGTTGATCCAAAATGCGGCAGCAAGAGTTCTGATGAATATTAAAAAGAGAGATCACATTTCTCCTGTTTTAGCTTCCCTTCATTGGCTCCCTGTTGAATCAAGAATAGAATTTAAGATCCTTCTTCTTACATACAAAGCCCTTAATAATCAAGCTCCATCATGTATCAGAGATCTAATTGTTCCATATGTCCCTAACAGAGCACTTCGCTCTCAGACTGCAGGTCTACTTGTAGTTCCTAGGATTTCTAAAAGTAGAATGGGAGGCAGATCTTTTAGTTATCAGGCTCCTCTCCTGTGGAACCAGCTCCCAGCTTTGGACAGACTTAGCAATTTTCTTCACTCTGCTACTTCCTTTTCTCCTACGACTCTCCAGTTGTATTACAGTACATTCTGTTATTTCGACTATTAACTTTGTGTTCTCTCAGTGTTTTTCTCTCCATAGTAGATATACCTGGTCTTCTATCCTGCTTGGCTGCAATGCCCTGTAGAACCGGGGGCATCGACTGGGATGGTGCTCCCAGTAACTGAACATCCACTGTGTCCTGTTATAAACTTTTTACTTTCTGTAACATAGAAAGTTCTCTTATATCAGATCTTCTGTTCCTTCTGTGTTTCTGCTCTGTCTTCTCAAACCCGCAGACGGTCGTGGCAGATGGCCGCTCCTACTGAGCCTGGTTCTTTTGGAGCTTTCTTCCAGTTTAAGGGGAGTTTTTCCTCTCCACCTTCGCTACATGCTTGCTCAGTATGAGGGATTGCTGAAGGATTGCTGTGATTGGAAAGTCTGCCCAACCTCATGCCAATGACTGACGCAATCTGCTGGGATTCCTTAAATAGGAAACTTTTTAACTGATTGGAATGTTTGTATAAATGTATTGAAATGACTTCTTGTTAAGTGCCTTGAGATGACATCTGTTGTGAATTGGCGCTATAAACTGAATTGAATTGAAATTGAAATTGAAATTGAAAATTGAATTGAATTGAATTGAAATTGAATTGAATTATAAAAAGTACATATTATGTCACATCTGTTTTTTCTTGTCCTTTAACCTGTCTCAAATACCAATGTGTATATAGGTGTGTGTGTGTGCATGTGTGTGTGTGTGTGTGTGTGTGTGTGTGTGTGTGTGTGTGTGTGTGTGTGTGTGTGTGTGTGCGTGTGTGTGCGTGTGTGTGTGTGTGTGTGTGTGTGTGTGTGTGTGAAGATGTGAAATCCAAACAAATAAATCCAAAGTAATGGAGCTTTAATAACCAACACCAACAATAACCCTCCAGGAAACCTGCACATTGTTCTGTATTATGTTATTTCCAGCATTTTTACAGCTTCTCATTTATCTAAACATAAAGATGTAAAAAGTATGATGTTGCCAGCTTTCTTTTGTCTTGCTGCATTTCTATGCATATGGTTGGCCATACACAAGTAAACATGAACAAGTCAGATCTGCTGGAAAGATGACACCTGGATATGCTCTTCACAGCTGTGTGCGAACATAAATAAATACACAAGAGGAGCATATGATGCTGGAACGGGAGGCTAATTAAGTGACAGACAACAGCTTGCAGGAAGGCGTTTCCAGTGAAACCTATCACCAGCTTCATCAGAACAGCAGCCACACATTGTACTGTACAGTATGGACGCTTTGTGAGCCACTTGTTGTCAACCTGTCTTTCTGTCAAGGGAAACTAGGTCAAGAACATGCATCAAGTCCTGTTTTTATTGTCATATTACTTGATTACAATACCATACTATTACTGTAAATTTACACTGTAGAAAAGACTGGTCTGTGTCTATATGTGATCCATATTTGACTTTTCAAGATAGTCTGAACAGCACAAATCATTATTTTTTCTGTCCAATCCAGACTGCTTTCATATGTATTCCTTCATCTGGCATATATCTGATGCTTTTGAACCAACATTAGCTGAACGGTCTTGTTGCATTTAAACTGACTTTTACATGAATAAACTGTAACAGATATCACAATGTTCTATGCGGAGGTGGCTCATCATTTTGTTGGCTCCAATTGCACAGCAACTTCCGAATTAATGGACAGACTGGTATTCGAGGCATCCATTTTTTTAAAGAGAAACACAGCGAGCTGCATGTAACATCATGTCTTCTCTTCATGGCCACAGACTGTTCTTGCCAAATCTGATGGCACCTGCATTTAACGATCAGAACTGAGCATTTAAACCTGCAGTTTGAGCGTAGATAGATTTACAAACTTTTGTTTTTTTGCACAGGTGGAAGGTAACAAATTACATTTACTTGTGTTACGGTAATTAAGTAGGTTTTTTGTGTAGTTGTACTTTTTAAAGTCTGTAATTTAACTTTTACTTTAGTATGTATTTTTTAAGTATAGTATTATATTTGTTACATCCATCCATCCATCCATTTTCTATACCCGTCCATCCTAATGCAGGGTTGCGGGGGGGCTGGTGCCTATCTCCAGCGGTCAAGGGGCGAGAGGCGGGGTACACCCTGGACAGGTCGCCAGTCCATCGCAGGGCAACACAGAGACATACAGGACAGACAACTATACACGCACACACTCATACCTAAGGGCAATTTAGAGAAACCACTTCACCTAATAGTCATGTTTCTGGACTGCGGGAGGAAGCCGGAGTACCCGGAGAGAACCCACGCATGCACAGGGAGAACATGCAAAGTCCCTGCAGAAAGACCCCAGGTTGGGATACGAACCCAAGACCTTCTTGCTGCAAGGCAACTGCGCCACTGTGCAGCCCTTATATTTGTGACAGAGTTTAAAAAAATATCTAATTAATATGATTAACTAGTCCTGGGGCGATATACTGCCTCCTCCTGGCCGGCCGGGGCGCCTGAAGGGTTGGTGAGGATCTGGCTGGTGCGGGGCCTTCCCAGGGCTGGCAGAAGGAGAGTGGAACCCAAGGTTTGGAACTAGGTAGAAGCACTGGGTGATTAATAATGGGAGAAAACCGTGGGATACATAAAAAAAATAAAATAATTAATATGATTAAAAATATTGTGCCCTGGAAATACTGCAATGCATGATGGATAGGAGAACAGGCACTAATAAGGATAACGATGGAAGCACCTGACATCAGTACGGATCCAGCCAACAAAGACACCCCAACGAATGAAATTAAACTTAATGATGAATTATGTTAATCCCTGGCCATATTTAAATGACCACTTCGGCTTCAGTTCAAGAAAGGACACAGCATTATTATGTGTTTGCCCAGAGAGACCAAGGTGGCAGTTTATAAAAATTCCACATCAATCCTGTGCAAGCATGTAGAAGAAAGCTAAACTAAACTACTCTCATGGTCAAGTCATTGTTTAATAAAAGGCTGTGCTCAAGTTAATGAAGACATAAATAAATTACACGAGTAAACTTTCTCTTTTTATCTGACCTGTCCAGTTTTCACGGTCTGTCCGGGGCGAGAGGTGTGTCTGGGAATTTGTACACATTTTAGATAGGGAAGACATATGGTTTGATATGTAAAACATATGAAAGCAACATTGAACTGAGGAGGTTGCCTCAGGTTTCCTCTTTCCAACACATACAAAACATACAAACCTGCCTTGCTAACCCCTGCTTTCCATTGGACGCGTAAGCGGCGTGTAATGTCTGTGAAGCGTAATACACAGCTGATAGCCACCCTAATAGTCAATGGGATCATTTCCACCGTGAATCGCGTGAATCGGACGCATTTTAGAAGCGTCTCAAAAGGGTTGTGTCCTGGCCCTCTCCTAAATCTACGCGGCAAGTCTATTTATTTACATTCTATGTTTCTAAAACGTGTCAAGCTCAGCAGTTTAGATCAGGGCAGACAGGAAATCAGGCACGGAAGCAGTGAAAATAATCCAAACATTTTCAAAATAAGACACGTGAAGATTTCCAATTGCTTAACTACAAAAAAAAAAAAAAAAAAAAAAACAGGACTACCTGTGACACTTCAGGACTCACCTGGATGGTGAGTTGCTACTTAGTAACATAGAGTTGCATTTCCCCCCTGCATACTACCCTTTAATCTATGTAATTGCAATTCTCCTGTGATTCTGTGATTTCCCGGGACCAGCTGTGAGGCACGCTTTCTCGAGTGATACGCTTTTAGAAATCACCAGGTGGGAAGGGACGCGCTGCCGAGTAAAACGCATCTATAACGTTATGCGCTGCTTACGCATCCGGTGGAAAGCAGGATTAAGAAGTTCCAAAAAAACGTACACTATGAGGCATGTGACCAAAACAGCGCATAGTTACATAATTAAAGTTGACACCATTGACACTCATGTTACCAAGATTGCTTAGTGCTTAGAAGCTTACGTGACCTTGATAGCCTCGTTAGGAATAACAGTAGCCTCATTAGTGAGCTTTAACGACACTAACGTTAGACTTATAAATCTGTTACTCCCATTCCACCTTTCAGACTAAAGAAGCCTCTTGGATGAGAGATGAAAAGTCCAGTTGCCCTCCTTTAAACTGTCAAGATTATGTAGAATAAAAAAAAATCATCCTATAGATCTATTAAGAAAATACAAGTGAATTTTCCAAAACAGAAAATACTTTTCTGCAAAGCGAGCAAGGATGAAATCTACTACCTTTAAAAATCAACTGCTGCTCACAATTAATTGGAAGTTCAGATAGTAACACTTTTACGATGAACACAAATAAAGGAACTGTAATCTAGAAGTATATTAGGGCAGGGTAATTTTGAAAAATTGAAAACTATTTTTTTTGGCATGTTTATTTGACAAGGTTTTAGGTTAATTTAAAAAAATTTAATATCTGACAGGTTTAACAGTCTTGTTAGATTGCATAGTTTTGTCCTACAAACATTGTGATGGTACCTGACAGTTTGGTCTTCTTTTGATCATTTTGGGAAGTCACAGCACTTATGACTGTTAGTCTTACCCATTTTGATTTATAAATTTGTAGTAAATCTACAATTTTACTTTTTTTAAATGTTATTTATGAAAAAGAAACTACTTTGAGATTTAATGTCCCATTGTTTTTCTTGGACTACTCAGGAGAGACTCTTACTGCTGTCGAAAAAAGTAACCAAAGCCGTTTTCAGACAGAAGTTCTGGAATATTTGCGGACAATTCCATCCAGTCTTTAACCGGAGTTGTGTTTTCAAACATACCACTTTTTTCCGGAACATTGGCTTCGGCTGCTTTCACACAGCAAGAAATGTACCGGAGGATCCTGATGATTGTCTGGGGGGCGGTGGGTGAGGGGGAGTGGAGGTTTGTATGTGGATATTACGTAAACTTAGTGCGGCGGGCGTACATGTCATTTCCCCAAACAAAGGGATTATTGCAAAGTTGGTCGACGAAACAGCAGATCTTTTTGATGTGTGCAATTTTGAGACATCGATGAAGAAGCTGAAAGGAAAATAGTGACATTTATACGTGATGAATGTGTGCGCTCACAGCGTTCCCTGCCCCCCTCCCCTTTTCCCCACCACCCCACAACCCTCCAGCTTTCTCGGAACTTTACCTGGTAGTCTGAATGCAAACACCATACTGCGAAAAATCCGCTCTTGTTACTAGGTCTTCATCCATAAAATTACCGGTAAAGGGTATCCGGACAAAGTCCGGAAGATTGCTTTCAGACTCAAAAGCGAAACAAAGTCCGGAAAATTACAGGTTTTCATGGCCTGTTTGAAAGGGGCTCAAGTAACTTTTGCTCTGAGTACATTTTTTATAAGCTACTTCCTTCTTTTACTGGAGTAAATTTTCTAGACTGGTAATTTTACTTGTACTTGAGAAAAATGTCATCACAGTAGTAGTACTTTTACTTGAATAGAATATTTTAGTAGTCTTTCCATCTTTGCTTTTTCACAAATCCTGTTTTGTTGTCATTAAGGGTAAAAAAAGATTTGATATTTCTTCTATAAGAATGTTGCAAAGTTCTACATAATGTCTTGTTTACAGAGGTACGGCACAGGACAGAACGGTTCGGTAAGCTATTTAGTTTGTTTCCATTGTAAAAGTGGCTCATGCAACCGATCCGTACCATACCCTTTCAGGGCCCCCTTAAGTTGTAGGTCCATAGGACAATGGTGCGGTATGGTTTGGGTGGAGCTACTGATGTCACACAACACAGTTTATTGATTGGGGGACAGAAAACCGTCACAGATTGTGACAAACACAAACATACTTGTGTGTCACGTTTGTTGTTGCACTACTATGACACTGCTTTAGGCATTTGGGTTTAACCCTGCCTGCCCAGTGAGAGTCCAACTGGCGGTGGAAATGCCGGACCATAAATAACATACTGAACCGTACCGACCTGTGCCATACCACTCAGTGGAAACAAGGCATAATTTGTGTCAACATTTGTATTCTCTGACTATGTAAGTGCCAAGAGAGAAAGCTTCAATGATTAATACTAAAACACAGTTTGAAATTTGTAAAAGTTTTTTATATTCCTGAAAAGAAAAAATAGAACATTTGCATTGTTTTTTTTGCGATGGACTGGTGATGGTCTGTGGTGTACCTCGCCTTTTCACCACGTGACTGCTGGAGATAGGCACCAGCCCTCATCACAACCCTGCATAGGCTGGATGGGTACAGACAATGGAAAGATGGATTGATGTATTGTTTTTTGCCATTAGGACCTATTTAGAACTGGAAAATATATGTATGGACTATTCAAACCTGGACTTGATTATTCTGAATGCAAATTCTTAAAAAACACAGATTGGGATTTGTGAAACTTTTACACTCTTCATGAAACCAAAAAAATTGGGATTGTTTGTTTTCCAATAGAAATATTGCTAACATGTCCTTGAGATCCAAGTATCCTGTATAATCCCATCTCATGATCGGATAGTATCTTGACTCTCAGAAGGTATCTATACAAAAAACACAAACAACCACCCAAAACGTACCCATATTTTTGGTCCAATATAGCAATCTCTGCATTACCTTATATGGTCCTACCAGCAAATGCCAGACTTAAGGCAACCAGTGTTTTAGACAGGTTTTCTGAGTTGACAGAAACAAGAGCAGCATGGGACACATCGCGAGCTGGCTGCTTGACTAATTTTCTTGAAATCTAAAAAGAGCAGCTAATTTCAATTCAGTCCAATTAATTAATTTTATTAAATCAAATATGGTCAAATCACTATGAGAGGGTTTGCATGAAAACTCGGATTATCTTGTAAGTGACTCCTCTACTGCTAACACCATACCAACTGCTAGAAATTATCCAACTTTTGGAGTCTGTTTGATAGGTTCCCATTTTGTGTGTGCAGTGTCTGAAAGACAGTGGTTTACCAATCTCTGCACTCTCTAAATTAAACACATTTGCATCATGGGCCCTGGCATACCTCGTATTATGATGCAAATACAGTAGTGAAAGACCAGCATCTGCACCCAACAGACTCAATTCCTGTGCACTTACTTAGTTTTGCAAAAGATTCTGAAATCATCTGCATAAGAAATGCTTTAACTCTCTTGTTAAGTGCCACTTAAAAAGCACTTCTGGATTACAATTTGTTGTTTAGTCCTGCAATTCGGCTTGATCCTGCAGTTCAGCAGAAAGGTGAAGAAACTTGCTTTTGCACATCTCCATCCTCGACTTGTGAGCCCCCATACTGCAAGTGTCCCATTAACAGTTCCTCTTGGAGAACGAGCAAAGGATACAGGCGAGATTGCCTCACAGAGGCCCTCCTTTGTGTTTCAACATACAATACAACTGTCAGCTAAGCTAGGAAGAAGCAAAGCAATCAAAACAATAATGCATTCACTTAAAATTAGGGAAGGGGTAGCAAAAGCTTTGACAAACAAAAAAGAAAGAGAAGAGAAGAAAGATGGTGGATTTCCACTGCAATCAAAACCAGAAATTCAATCAGACAAGATGTGAAAAATAAACAATTTTATGTATGCACAACTTGGACCAGAAGATTGTTGTTTATAACATTAAACTGAAGAGGGTTGGAGCAGCTCTATTGTGCAGTGGGCATGCCTCTATTTGGTGAACAGAGCCTGTGCATGTCAAGCAGAGGTGGGGCACTCTCCCGAGAGTCCACTATCACAGCAGGTTAACCTGGCACTGCTTTTCTAAGGAGTGATTGCCTGAACCCCTGTAGCGCGAGGTAAACCGACAATTTTCCATCAGCAGGGAAAGTGGCTTTATTAGTAAAAGTAGGGGGTGGGGGGTGGGAGGTAACAGAGAAAAGTGAAATCAACTTTAAATAGTGGCTTTAAATGTAATAGGAAGGCAATAAACTGAGATGGAGGACTGAAATCCAAAAGTTTAGCAAAAGCTGTTCCTAATTTTCTAAGGTTATTGCACAAAAATGCATTTATTAAACCCATCAGTGAGAAAATAGCGCACATTTGGACATACTTATACACAGACCAAGTGAATTTTTCTGAAGATAGTCTGCATATATCTCTTTCAAAGCAGTCAGAGGGCTGTTAAAAACAAGCCTGTATCTAAAGATGTTGGTTTGTGTCAAGCAAGATTTCATCTTTCAACAACTTTCTGACAGGTGAGAAAACATTACCTGACTGAAAAAAAACCTGCAGCTTGTGTATCAGAGATGAGACAGCTTCGGCAAAGTAAATCAATAGCTTCCCCAGGCTGCAAGTGAATTTAGAAGAGCCCTTTCCTCCAAAGACGTTGCATTTTTAATCTAAACATGGTTAAATCTACAAACAAACCCAGGCGAAGAAAAGATCACAACTTAGAGGGCAAACAAGCAGTGCCTTATGGTTTTCAAGGTCTCCATTTGTTTTTCCGTGTTCCACTGTCAGGTGCAAAAAGGGGCAAGAGCGGCGGAGAGAATGGCGAGCCGCAGAGGGTTAAAAGGCCACGACTGGGATTATAGCACAAGTAGGGACCCCATACTGTGGCTTGACATGCCTAGCAGCTTACAGTGCATTTTTCTCTGACAATGCAGGGTCATACACTGTCAGAAAGCATGAAATGTTTTCACACGCATGTTGAAAGACACGTGAAGTGTTGAGGTGTCCCCACTTTCGAAGGTTATAATTAAATCTTTCTGCAAAGTCAATATTGAATTGAGGAAAACACATTTGCATGTCCATAATGTCTGACCTCGAAAGACACTGCAACATGGTCCTTTTTTTTTTGTACAAGGTTTATTGTTCAGAATTAGTCTTACTTTTGCTTGATGTACCATTTCAAGTGCCTTGCAAAAGTATTCATGTTTATTCACGTTACCTTTCCTTTTTGTCAAATAAACGTTTGAAAAGTGTGACGTATTTGTTTTCAGCCCCTTTCACTGCAAGTTTTGGGTTATACCTCTACAAGCTTTGCACAAGTAGAGATTGGATTTTTGCCCCTTCTTCATAGCAAAATAGCTAACGGTCAGTCAGATTGGATGGAGAGAGTCTGTAGATAAAATGTTCAAGTATAACCACTGATTCTCAGTTAGGTTTATATCTGGACTTTGACTAGTACATTCTTACCATGGGGTATCATTTCATATAAACCATTATGTTAAGCCTTTACCCCCAGCAAATAGAGTGCTGTGTTTTTAACTCCATACATCCTTCCAATAAACTTTTAGCATTTTACCTGCATTCCCTCAATAAATGACAATGCCACCACTATGTTTCTCAGTGGAGATGGTGTGTTCAGGGGTTGGTTTTCCCCCACAGATAGCATACTGTATGAAGTCCAGAAAGTTCTAGTTTGGTCTCAACTAACAGAAGCAGATTCTTCCGCTTGCTTGCTGTGTCCCCCTACATTGCTCCTTACTGGATTTTATTTAAAGCTATCAAAGTAAAGGTGGCTGTATGGTAAACTTGTCAGATCTTGCTTTGTTTCAAACTTTTGGAACTTTTTTGGAACTTGATTTTTTTTCCTTTCCCCTAAAATAACGCACTACTTTGTGGTGGTCTATTGCATAAATTCCCAATAAAATACAAGGAACTTTGTGATTGTAAAGTGTAAAAATGCAATAAATATAAAAAGACATCTGTTGAATCAAAATGAGATATTCTAAACAACTATCCTTCAAGAAAACCTATTTTTACAAGAATTACTCAGGCCAGTCTTGTGTGGTAGTCACTTCTCAGCATGTGGGCTAGCTAATCCTACCATCAGTGAGCTCATCTATCTGTCCATTCCGGTCTGAGACATGTGCTAACATGCCATAATAATCATAAATCTTCCCCTGGCCTGGGCTACCACAGTCTCCTGATTAGGACCTGAGTCCCAGAGGTATCTGAGTTAAAGCTTGTGTTATTCCATCCTTAGCATCACTCCACCCAGTCTGCAGCCTTTCCATTAAACTTGCCGTAAAATGAGGAGGGAGACATGAGCAGAGTCAAAGCGCAGGGAGGGGAAGAGGGGCTGTTATGCCCGGGGAAGCGTTCTCTGCATCTGACAAAAATACGAATTCTTCTCAGTGTGTCATCTGCATGGCTCCCTGATGCAGCAAAGGATTGTCTTTTATCAACAGCCAGTGATGACACTTTCCAAATATTTAATGCATGGGGGAATTTCTTGCTCAATCTGAATGTGTTTAAACTGAAAACTCTTTCCTTAAAAAAAAAGCAAATGACGACCCCCTTCAGGTTTTTAGCAGCCATGAAAATAGCATGTCATGAATGCCACTCTTTTTATCCTATTCCCCATCCTCCTGCTATGTGGTAAGCAGTTGTCAATGGAGGGTCCTTTTTCCCCCTCAAGTGTTGGTAGGACTTAGGCTCCTGCATGGCCCTGTTGATGGGATGTGGGGGTCCATAGGGGCAGGCAGAGCCACGGTTTCTCCAGCACTGAAGAACTGTAGTGAGAAGTAAACTTAGCCAATTTTTCTAAAGCAGGGCACTGCACAACCATCAACACCTCCTTCACAGGTTTGCAGCAGGAAAACAGGAGACAGGAGGGACTGTCAGTCTGCAACGCTGTGTTGAAAAGAGGAGTGTGTGACGATTTTTTTTGGAGCCATGTTTATATTCATGCCTTGCGTGACAAAATGTGGATCTTTTGGAAATATATGCAGGAATGTGTCACTAAGATGAATGAAAGCACAATGACAAACAAGTGGTACCTTGACACTTTTTGTCACTTAAGCACTGGTATGTAGACACCATGCACTCCATCTGTCATCCAAATGGCTCTAGTTACTGTTTTTTGTAGGAATAAATAATTTCTGAGCCCTTAAAACCTTCAAAATGCTCATTTAAATCACAAATAAAAAATGTGAGATTGTTTTCTAAAAGTATTGCACAAAGCAAATTATTTGAAAGTGCTTTAAAGCCCAGATATCTGATAAATATCATGTGTAAAACTAATTTCAAGTTTTGAAGACAGCAATATTCTTTATGTATACCATCTAAGCTATAATCATGTCTTTGGTAGACAACCCTATGTAAGGGAACATTAAGAAACTATGGTGCTGGTGAACCTTGAAAGACATGTATACTGCCATACAAACATTTGTTGCATAACAACCACGTCCTTCAATGTGTTTTATTGGTATTTTCTATGATAAACAAACATGAGTAAAATGATCCATGTTTATCTTTGCAAATTAAATGCTTTAACATCTGCTGCATTATTTTGTCCCCTGTCTTTGACACCTCTTCTTAGTGAAAATAAAAATAAGTTTAATGCTGGGTTAGATTCTAAAACAACATATCAAGCCTTAAACATCTCATATAGTGCTGCTTAGTCAGTCGTCTGAAAATAAAAAAAAGAGTATGTTAAGCTGAAGATCTTCCAGGACATGATTGTCCAGTAAACTGACAAGCTGAGCAACTAGAGCAATAGTCAAAGAAGTAGTCAAGGGGCCAAGAATAACTTTGGAGGAGCTGCACAGTAAGAATATTTGTTAAGCGGACAACTATTAGTCATACATTACACAAATCTGGACTTTTTGGAAGACTGGCAAGAAGAAAGCCATTGTTGAAAGAAAGCCACAAGAAGTCTCATTTAAAAGTTCCCAACCTAATTTTCCTTCTGGAATCAATGAAGTATTTTTGAATTGAATTGAATTGAATGCGTAAAAGGTGTATTTGTCAGGTGAAATCAAAGTTGAAGGTTTTGGCCTAAATACAAAATGCTAGGTTTGGCTGAAAACTAACCCCTGTATAGGTGGGATGGGAAGATCCTGGAGGAAAACCTGCTAGAGGCTGCAAAAGATTTGAGACTGGAGCAGAGATACTCCTTCCAGCAGGACAACACTAGTCATACATCCAGAGCTACAATGAAATCGTCCACAGCTTGTCCATGTGCAGAGGTGGGTAGTAACTAGCTACATTTATTCAGTTACATTTACTTGAGTAACCTTTTGGAAAAAATACTACTAAAATACTATTATCAAATATCGCTACTTATACTTGAGAATTGTTTTTGGGATACTCTACCCACAGTATTTAACTTCACTAAATGAAAAAATACACCAGTGACAGACACGTTGTTAAAGTGAGAGCTCTTGATTTATGGGGTAAGGACACTGTCAGAATAAAAACATATTCACAGGTTAAAATGTGATCATTTTGGTCAATAGTTGTGCATAACTATAAATTTGTGAACTATTAAATGAAGAAAAAGTACACATAAAACAGGAAGTTTATATTTTCCCTGTGAGAAGGCAGTTTGAAAAGTTATATAAAAGTTATATCTAAATCACAAATACAAATTGCACATTCAAAGTTGTGGTTTCCTCAGTATGAATGCGAGGAACAACGTTTTGGAGAATACACATTTTTTCTTTGAGTATTAAAATTTACAACCGGGATCATGGTTACGTGATCAGGGGTTCATTAATGCCCCTTAGATATGTTGATGAAATCAACACCGGTCCACACTTTAGGTGGCGGTAGTGCACCTAGAGCTGTTTGTCAACCCTCAATAAAAGGCATGAAGAAGAAGAAGAAGTCAGTGTTTAAGCCTACTGTTGTTCAACTTTATAGCACTAAAATGACAGACCAAGAAGCAGTAGAACAAAATCAGGTAAGGTTAAACCGTTCATAATGAAGTGTATTATTATTTAAGACAGTTAGAATTTCTTACCCTGTTCTAAGATGTATATACATTACCTACTGTATTTGTATTAAAGTATATTGAAAAAAATATTTAGAAAAGTATTTATTTTACTCAGAATTTGTTATTTTGTAATTATAGTATTGTTGTTGTTTTTTTCATTCTAGTCTTTAAAAACTCCAGAATTTGCTCACACCTTTATATTTTTGTCTGTCTGATGACTGATGTCTGATGACATCGTTTTAAAATATTAAATCAGATGTTACTCATTGCTAAAAGCTGCAGTCCGGAGAATATATTTATGTATCAAAGCTTTATAAATCTTTTAAATGATAGTGGGGTTCAATACTATGATAAAAGGATAGTGCTCTACAACATTTGTTTTTCTTCCTAAGTCCCATCTTCCTCCTACAGACCGCTATGCATTTCACACTGACCGCCAAATTTCTTTAGCCAATAGAATTCCAGTTACCGCCTTGTCGGCTGTCAATCCACTTGCATGTGCATCGCACGAACCTGTGATGATGAGGGTGCTCACACAGGCCGCTTGTGTTTACAGTCGCCATATTGAAAGAGAGTGTCAGCCATGGAGAAGTCGCTCACCTCTGAAATGTCCATAACAATATACAATCGGGTGATAATCGATAGCACTTCCCCCTTTCCTCTTGACCCGCTGTGACACCACAGGTGATGCGCGTGCACAATTGTTGAGGTAGGTCTACAGGGAGCGGGGGGGTGTTTAGTGAGGGGCCTTGGTAGTGGAATTCAAAAAATCTCTCTCTCCCTCAAATACTCTGGACAGCAGCTTTAAGTAGAACTTTTTGCCAAACACTTTTTCATTCTTGAGTAATTTCTTGAATGGCTACGTTTTACTTTTACTTAAGTAAAAATATGTTGAAGTAGTGCAATTCTACTTTAGTGGTGCTGTACCCACTTCTGTTCATTTTTAAATCAAACTTCTAAACCAGGGGTCAGAGACCTTTACAATCCAGAGTCAATTTTGCTCTCGCACCTACTGAAAAACATTGTGTAGACCCAAAAAATCTACACAATTGTTGAATAATAGATAGCCTTAGCTTATGCCGTTTTATAATTATCTGCTGTATAATATTTGTTTTATGATTTAATTAAACAATCACATTTTATTTTGGTGCTGGTGTTTTAAAACGTAGAACATAAATTAAAAAGTTGATGAAACTATTTTCCTGAATGCAGCATCTATCTAAAGTAAATTAAAAGAAAAGTGATTTGAAGACGGAAATAAAGTAAATGAATAAAACAAATAATACTCCTTGTATGCAGACATTACATGAAAATATACATTTTTTTAATCATCGTTGTTTTTAAAAATGCTGCTTTACGTCATTTCCAGCAAAGGGTATTAAGAGTCTCTGCAGAGGAACTAAAGAGCCTCTTGCTCAGTAGGCTGGTCTAAACTATATGAAAATGGGGCTGAAAAGTTGTTTGGGCTGATTAAAAGGGCCAAACCAGTTTGTTTATGGACAAATTGAACAGAACGCATAGGCCAAGAAAATTCAAATTTTAATATATTTATCTGGATTAGAGGACTGACTAACTTAAAGTATTCAAGAAAAAGATGCCTACGGATGTTCAAAGGTCTGACCCTGAAACTGGCATTTGAGCTCTTATTATTGTGGGATGTTCTGCCGTAATATGGGTTGGATCTTGTTGGTGCTGTCTTACTAAAATAAGCAATGACTTCATTGAAAGTTCCCATGTCATGTGAACCTTCTTACTGTTACTGGAGGAGGATAGTCTTCTCCTAATTTTCCCAGAGTGAGATTTTGTCCATACCTACAAAATGTTGCCATTTGATCCTTGTACCAGAGTCAGCCTCAGGCTAATTTACATCTGCAATAAAAACAAAACACAAAACATCACCCAAACCACCTGCCCAGATCGAAAACCCATCATGCTAATGTTTCATTTCAATATCCACATAAAATATTTCATTGGTTCAGCTATAAATATTATCTAAAAGGAGGCCCAAATACATCACAAAGTCATGTCCAATTTACAGTGCATACAGAGTTGCATGGTTTTAAGGGACGATTTCACAAGAAGTTTAAAGTTTTTAACCAAACTGCAGATCTTTCTGTCCTCTGCTAGCACATTCCATTTCATAGTTCCTTAGCAAGAGAAATCGTATTGCCTAAAAGATGACAAACCAAGTGGTATGATACAGCTATGTATAGAGGCTATTCTTGTCAATCTCACAGAGCAAAAGGGGCAATTACAGACAAAACATGTACCTTTATATTTTAATTTGTACAACACCACCTATTAAAAATCGTAATAGACATCATGAAAATGTAAAACCACTGGTCCATACAAGTACACCACTTTGCCATATGTGTAACCAGAGGCCTAACTTTCTTTTTTTTCTTTTTTACGTTTAATTCAAAATGAGTAAATGTGAACATTGTGTACAATGTACAACATAAGTGTTATGTGTCACTGTTGTATCTTTGGAGGTGAAACATGCTGCTTTCTTCTGAACATTAAGGTGGACAGCTCATTCTGTTGGCAGCTTTAAATTGAGGAGGAATAACAACTCAAAAGGCTGAAAAAAGAATAAATACCATTAAGACATGATCATCTGCATTTCTACATTATATTTGTGTTCATTGAGCAGTACCTTGTAAAAATATTCATAAACTTTAAAACATTTCATGCTTAATATTTCTTACTTCAAAGTATTTTATTGAGTCTTTTTAAATATAAAACTTTAAATTAATTTTATTCAGCCTCCTTTAATCAAGTTGAGTTTAATTAAATCTCAATGTAAATACAGCTGTTCCCCGAAGGTCATAGCGTTACGCCTGGTTCACACCGGCCGGCTCACGAAAATCGCGCCCTATTCACTGCCCCCCTCTTCATACCAGATGCGTATTTTTCTGCCAAGGTCAACAAGCACTTCTGCTCAGCTGTTGTTTTTTCAGAGCTATTTTTTCATCATGAGTAAGTAAATAACCTCAAGTGTGTCTCTGTGTGTGTTTGTTTGTTTGTTTATTTTCATCTCTATAGTCTGTTTAGATCCACAAATATGATCGCATTTCTCATTTGCAGTATTTTATTTTGAAAATTTGCTTTTATTTTGCAAATTGATTTGATTGTCTCATGTATCTTGGTGGGACTTCCTGCCAGAATGGATCACTCGCAGCTTACGTAAAAAAATAGACTAGACCCTGAAACTATTGCTTCACAGTGGGAATCGGTTGCGGAGGTTCGCGGCGCTTCGCGTCTGGTGTGAACTACACCATAGGTTAACAAGGGCGCTGAATGGAAGCAGTGTCCGTTCCGCGGCCGGTGTGAACCCGGCCTTATCTTGGAGGAAATTAGTGAATAAACAGAATTGTGACCAAGGAATACATCAAACAAGTCAGGGAGAAAGTTTTGGAGACGTTTAAAGGATTGTTGGTTATACAACAATATTCCAAGTTTTGAATATCTCACAGAGCACTGTTCAATCCATCATATGAAAATGAAAAATGCCAGCTAACCTGACAGAATGGGTACAGAGAGTACTAATCAGAGAAGCAGCCAAGAAACCCATGGGAACTCTGGAGTAGCTGCAGAGATCAACAGCTCAGATGGGAGAATCTGTTGAAATTACAGCTGTTTGTCATGAACTCCACAAATCTTTGAATCTCATTCACGAAAGAGTAACATAAAAAAAACACAGTTGAAAGAAAACAATACGAGGTCCTAAAGCAAACAAGAGTAAGGAAGATGCTCAATAAAGATGCAACAAAAACTAAACTGGTTGACATATGTGCAAATTGCAGTGAAGGAAATCTAACAATGCACATCACCCTGAATGTACCATCCCCATAGAGAAACATGGTTTTGACAGCATCATGAATTAGGAATAGTTTTCTCTCGCTAAGAAAATTATTCTGTTGTCAAATGTGAAAAATAAATATCTGAAAAGTGTAGGAAGTACTTTGATTCATACAATAGTTTTTCGAACCACCTTTTGCTACAATTATGGCTTCATTATTGCATCAAGTCTTTTGGGGAATGTCTGTACCAACTTTACAAGCTGCTGCTCTATGGTTTAGAGACTGAAATAGTCTGCTCTCCGGTTGGATTTATATGTCAATCAACATACTTTTTCAAGTCTTGCTAAAAAGTCAGAATTGAATATTGGTCTGGTCACTGTTACTGGGCCATTCCTACACATGAATATGCTTTCCTCTAAACCAGTGGTGTCCTAAGTGCAGCTCTGGGGCTATTTGCGGCTCCTGGAGTTGGGTGCCGCCCGATCTCAATACAAGAATGGTATAAATTTTGCCCTCCAGCATAGAAGGTTGATGTAAAGAGTTTTTCACGTTTTTCATGAAAAAATTTAATTTTTTATAAAAATGGAAAGAGTTAGGTACAACAAAAAGTATGTGACTTCTAAATACATACATCCATGGACTTTTACTCAGTACCAGACTTTGGTGCAGCTATTCATTAGGTTTGGCTAAATACAGCAAGTGTTTTCAAAAAGTGACTCAATTCTCGGTCTTGTTTTTCCTTTCCGTATTTTGAATGTATAATCATTTACAGATCCATTTTTACCAAGGTCTGACTACTAAATATTGCATATTCAGTTATTGGTGAGCAGGTAAAAAAACAAACAAAAACTAACAACAAAATGATTTCTGTATTTTCTGTCAACAAAAAAGTACCAGTGCTTTCAGTTAAGTAATTTTGGCTCATGTGGCAAAATGTTTGGACACAACTGATCTAAACCATTCCATTCAGTCTCTGGCTGTATTGTCAAACCAGTAGGCGAGTCTTTGCCAAGATATCAAGTTTTTGTTGTTGTATGGATTCTGAGAAATAATTTCACACAGGTTTTTTTTTTTTATTCTTGCAAATAAATAAAGATTCTGAAGGAAAGTGTTTGCACTGGATTTTAGTTTGGGTCATCAGAGTAAAGGGGCTGAACAACTATTCATGTTAAACCTTTATTTTTGTATTTTATTTTGAAAACTCTGTATCCCTCCGTTTAACAGCTCTACTGATTGTTGGTCTGTAACATAACATCGATTAAAAAAAATATTGAAGTTTGTGGTTGTGAAGTGATAAAATATAACAAAGTTGAAGAGGTCTGAATACTTTTTTCTTAGCTTCTAGGAATTGTATGGTCAACAGTCAAATAAATTAAAGCAAATCCACTCTAAGCTACCAATTACAGCAACGTCCTTGTGAAACATGGATAATAAGCCTGGAATGATCTGTTTCACGGCCAATCATATCGGCTCCATCAATGAGAAATATACAGAAACACCCGGAATCTAACAAGACTCGAGCAGACTGGACATTGACATGTCAAGTGCTAACTGACTGCCTGTCAATACACTCACTGAGCAGAAAAGTCTTGCACTGTCAGGGGACGGTGAGATACAGGCAAGAGAAAAAAAGAAGAGGTGAAAGTCAATCAAATTAGCTCCTTCCAGCTCACTAAACTCAGGAACTGGAGGTAAGCAAGTCTGGCCTCTTGTGAGAGATCTGACAGTGTCTATGGGGTGCAATCTGAGTGGCACCCTGTTGAGAAGGGCTAACACTGATAAACCAGCAAAAAAAAAAAAAAACACTGTATAGCTCTTCAAATAAAGGAAGGTATTCCAGGATAAGTCAGGATATACAATCGATAGCCCTCAATCGCTGTTGCGACCAAATGCCGTTTCGACAGAAACGTTCGAAACAAGCATGCTGATTTGCATGTGACAAAGCCTTCACCAACGTGTTATTTGTTTGTCTCCTCTGGTAAATGGAACCCTCCGGAGAGAAACAGCTAGCGAAAACGTGGTTAAGATCAGAGCGATAATGACTTACTGAATATTGTCTGCATCATGGGGCCTGCAGCCGGCGTGATCCCTGTCCTGTTTCATTTCTGTCTCATTAGGCAAAACCTGTGGAAGTCAGACAGCCTTTTACCACTGATGTGTTTTAAGACGTTAAACATTCAACACAGTCACGTCGCAGCACATGAGAAATTAAATCATCTCAATGTGAAAGGAATCTTACTGGAAACTCTCTCTTCATTTGGATTAATCTCATGTCAGGAGTTGTCTCAAACAATTTGAGGAGGGGGGGGGATACAAATCTATAAACAAAATCAGAAAAGACGAGAAAACACATGCAAGGGGATGGAGGGTTGGAAGGCTGGAGTGTGTCTGTTTGTGTGAGTGCATAGTGGAACTAGTAGGGGGGCATATTCAACTCATTCCTGTCTCATGTCATATAAATCTATTTAAATATCAGCAGGGACTTTAGTTGTCTTATCACTCCAGAGTTGAATGTGAGTGACAGCGGAGGGGCACAGGAACACCTTGCCTCACAAGCATGAATTGTTTTTCTCTTACAACCAACAGTCCCTCTGAAACTTTTTTTTTTATTATCTGTCACAATAGATGTTCAAATAGAGAGATCAACTAGAAGAGTTGATCTGCTGTGACTTAAAGATTAGATTTTTATGTCGGGGTAACATTTTTACCAGTGCCCTTTGAGTTTGCTGTCACTGCGAGAGGAAACAAATCAAATGCTGTGTGTGTAATTTGAGGAATTTATGGGCTATCAGTGCTGTCTTTATTAATAAAAAACACAAAGCACTGAATCTTATCAGATCAGACTTTTACATGAGACATGATGAGCCCATTTGGAGTCACATCATGCTCTTTTTTTCTCACACACTAAATCTGTCTTCTCTGTTCTTAAGTGCGTTGTTTCAAAAACAACAAAAAAACTGTATTCTTGTCTCAGAAAGCTGAACTTATTCGTGTAATTTGTTGTTTAGCATTCAGTCCTTTTTAGAGACACTTGAGAAAGACTCAAAAACTCAAACTTTGTCTTACGTTGTGTTAAACAGAGAGCTCAGGACTTTCAAAAGGGGGTTCTGTTAAACAGTTATAAGCAGTTAAAATCTTACCTGCAGTAGATAACTTTCAGGGCGTCTTCATTTTGTATAAATCCAAAGCAGTTGAACCCAGGACCAAGATCAAATCAGATTTTTATCATGTTAAAACAACTCCCATTTGAAAAATGTTATAGTGGCTTATTCCATACATCTGTAAACCATTATGACGTGAGTTTTGGTAGGATATTTACACAGCAGATGTGGATTATTTACTAGGGAAATAGAGGTGGGATGAAGTGTGCCACCAGTGATCTTCCTGTGTGAAATGTTTACTGAGAACTAAACATGTAAAGTGTGTCTGGTCAGAGTAACTATCTAAGTAAAATAGTGTAAAAATGAATAAAAGGGAGTTCTCTAAAATGTTATTATCATTTTTGCCTTTTTGTATCACTTCACTTTTATATCAGAGCAGACATTTTTGGGGGAACAATAAAAAGACGGTTGAGGGGGTGGATATTTAATCTATTCCAAAAAAAATAAAAAATCTTACGCCTGCGAATGATGGAAGAACAATAGATTTTCTGAAACCCAAAGAACATTAACACAGCAAGTATGGTGAAATTAAGAGTTTGAGCTGAGAAGAAGCAAATATTAAATATTATGTTGGCATATTGAAGAACACATTAGTCCTTAAAACAACTTTGAATTTAATATTATTATTTTAATTCGTGCTGTGGATATTAGTGCAAAGCTAAGGATCAGTGAGCGAATCTGCAGAGAAGAAAGCGGTTTCTCGTGTCCTAAGATGTTAACGGGTAAGAGGTCGAGCATGTAGCCTAATCAGTAAATTGGAGGGGAGAAGGGCATTGTCAACCCCACATGATGCTGGGCCTTATCAGACTTACAGGACACAATCCTGTTATTTTCCATGTCCCATTCTGAGTATGTGTTTCACATGGGAAGATCATTGATGGTGCACAGCCTCCGATCTCTATTTCCCCTGCAAAAAAATATGCATTTCTCTTCCAATGATAGTCCAAGGTAAATGTGACAAATTTTTAAAGGTTTATATATATATATATATTTTTTTTTTTTTTTTTGCAGAAACTGCTGTAGTGTTTTTGACACTGGAGTTATCCCTGGCATACTACCTGTTAGCTTCAGCCTCTGGGACTAACTGATCTAGATGTATTCTAATTAAAACACATAGTTACCCACATAAGATATTAGCTGAGCTTAACCTTTTAACAAAACCCCTCTTCCAGTATTCTGAACTATCCCTTTAATCAAAAGCTTAAAGCAGACTGTCGGTGCATTTCCCTGAAAGAAATAACAGCGAGACCTGTAAAGTTCCACGAGTTTTTGTTACGTTACACAGCATTCTCATAAAAAAACAGCAAGCACACACCACCCAGTCACCTCTCTGAAAAGTTTCCCCTGGGGGGGCACAGGCCTGGCCTGTGTGAACATCAAAGGAGTCAAGGTAAAACAGTATGTTTACAGGTGGGAGGAAATTGGAAATTTCCTTAGCCTTGTTTACTTTGAATAGAAGGGGAAGTCTTTAGTACGTCTGGGGAGATGAAAGCGGTGTACTTTCACAAATGTTATCTCCGCAGACTCATATCTTGTCACGTGTTCCTTTTTTTTCTGTGGGCTAAAGAAGTGCATAAGCTGTGAATGCATGGGCAGAAAATTAGCAATATTATCTGGTGTGTATCTCTTGGATTCTTTGTGTACTGCTTGCAGATATTTTCCCTTTGATGGTACACCTGCTCCTGTTTTGAAGCGCCTTGGCTGAAACAGAAGAAGGGGGTACCTGGAAACGTCTCCTCCCAACAGCACATTACCTACTGAGGTGAATAAACAGAACTGGCAAGTTGCTGTATGGGAGCCACATTGAGAACCTTGTTGCAAAAGCACCAGCAGTGAAGGATGCTGGGTTTTTGAGGGATTAGTGAAATTCTAACACTTTTTTTGGGTCTTTTTGGTGGGGGGAATCCAGAACAATGAGCACACCTCAGTCTAGCTTGAGTATGTAATTTACTCTGCACCTCTCCACTTTGTGTTTCTCTGTGTGCATGAGAGGACCAGTCGAGCCAAGCGTTCTGCATAAAAGGGAGAGCGTTTAGCTTTTGAGGCTATTTGTGCTTCTGACTCTGTGGTGTTTGTGTCCGATGGGAGGCGCCTGCGCCAGCTTCCTTAAAGGAGTGAGGAGGGGTTGGTGGTGGTGGGGATAGAGGGGTGGGGGTTTGTTTGTTTCTCCGCCGTGCCAGGAGAAGTGACAGCCATTCCGGCTCTTTCACTCAAACACATTCATCTGTGTGAGAAAGAAAAAAGCAGCCGCTGAACCTCAGATGAAAGGCCATGGGAGCTGCGCAGCACAGGAAGGCAGACTGTACATGGACTTCAGTGCAAGCACAACATGAGCAGCGTCAGAGACAGACAGATGGAAGAAAGAAAGAAAGAAAGAAAGAAAGAAAGAAAGAAAGAAAGAAAGAAAGAAAGAAAGAAAGAAAGAAAGAAAGAAAGAAAGAAAGAAAGAAAGAAAGAAAGAAAGGACACAGTAGCTTCATGAAAATAAGTTTTCAGAGATTTTCATAATTTTCTTGTAATTGAAGAAAATTATTAAAGTACTTTTATCTTACTCTTAAGATAAAAGTGACAGGAAAAAGAGGAAGACAGGAAATATCTAACACCCAGATCCTGCATGTTACAGCGGTGCAACATGTACAACTTTGCACAATTTGCACTTTCAAGAAACTGAATATTGTAACTTTATATAATGTTTGTATAGTGTTGTGCAGAGTAGTACAGCACTCACCAATCGCACCATGACTCATCCAGACTGAGAGTACACTGGTATAAAAATCTGCATATAAACGATCTGATTTTTATTATCCTTCTCTCATGCCTCTATGTATACAATTTAATAATGTTTTTAGATGTTTTTTGTCCTCTATTGGGAGTATTTGTCTTGTATCTGTATTTATGGACCTGGATCTGCAAACAAAGCTTGAAGGAATTAGGACCCCACCACCAGCTCTGAGCTTCAGTTGTAAAATAACAGTAAAAAAGGGTATATACATCATGTTCAAATACTACCATAAGAATCTTTTTACTACTGAGTGACTGAATAAATCATCAAGATGTATGATAATGATATATCTTGTTTAATTGTATTCTTTGCCTACTGCCGGTTATTTTAAGAAAAATCAGGTGACAACGTTTCTATATATAGGCATTCCCCTGCACACGTATTCATTTCATTGGGGCACACTCAAATTCAATTAAAGGATGTGGCATTTGTTTTAAAAGTTTTCTTTGAAAACATGCACACCTACGATTTTCCCTGCAATGCCTCTGTTGTTTCTTGCTTGGAGAGATGAGGGAGGGATTTGGGAAGTCTCGCATTGTGAAAATTAATTTGGCTGAGCAAACAAGAATGTATAAGGGCCGCCCCCACAGGTATATAGTTGGTTGGAGTCCACCGGAGGAGTTGTAAGCTTGGATAGGTTTTATAGGGGACAAAGCAGCAGCACTGAACCTGGGTTTAGCGCTTGGAGTCTGAGCGAGATCGCGTTTAGCAGAAATGGCTAAAAACTTTGGATGCATTTTTTATATTTTCAAAAGAATTTTTTTACCGTTAAAATTAGTTTTTTAAGTCCCTGTTTTTGGTTCAAAAGGGACCCGCTTCATATTTGCGTCGTTCTTTTTATGTGATATAAAGCCGCTCATAGTTTATTCTAACAACCCTAACCTTTGACCTAACCTTTTATTTTATTTTTACATAAAAATGGCAGTTTTAGCCTTCCATGCCACAAAGAGTCACTCAATCCCTTTTACTCTATTTGGAGCGTGCACATTAACGTTTCATATGCTCAAAAAGTTCAAGGGCTAGTTTCTAATCAACACGTCCTGTCATGAAAACGGCAAAGCCGATATACCTACGACTGCAGACTTCGCCTATTAAAACGAGACATCATGGCTGCTTTCAAATACTCAGGCAATAAAACCATCTGTTTGACCGTGGCGCATGAAAACTAACGAATTTACAATTTATTGTACACCTCTTGTCTGCTCCTGCTGCTTAACTTTTATGCAATTTTTATTCTTTTTATTTATTTATTCTTACAGCCATTCAGACATTTAAATCAACCAATATAGGGAAAATACATAGTATTAAATCACAATTACTTAATTGTTCTATCAAACTAAGACGCACAAAGGTTGATAAAAGCCGCACTCATGATACGGACGATAGAGTATAATCTGCGCAAACCAACAAGTGCCCCTTAACAGACACACAAGTACGCACAAAACACATGCGTCCTCTCTCTCTCTCTCTCTCTCTCTCTCTCTCTCTCTCTCTCTGTATATATATATATATATATATATATATATATATATATATATATATATATATAAAATTCTATTCGTAACTATGTTATAAATAAATAAACGCGCTGACCCTGTCAGAATGATGAGAGCGCTGTCCCTATAATGTTAGGGTCTGTGACAGTCCACTGTCTCCTGCTTCCTCTCCGTCACCCACATTAGGCAGACGCAACACTCATCGCCTCTGACGTATGATAGGTGCGCAAGCAGTCGCATATGTGGCAGTGATTAAATTGCGTTTTCATCGTTCTTTCCTGCTGGTTTCACTGAAAGCATCTGTCATATTTTGACATGGAACATAAAAATCACAAACAATCAGGGTGCTCGCTTTCTTGTTGTTGTCTATGTATGCGATCGCAGGTGGTTTAAAATCCTCTAAGCTTTTGAGTTTAATTAAGTGAAAAATTCGCTCATGTAATGTGAGGAATGCAATATAAAGTTACTTTAAAAACGTTTCTAATTATATTCGCTTGGCATTTTGTTTATTTGTGGTTATTTATTAGTATCGTATCACTCAAAACTCAATTTTTAATGTATTCATTAATACATTTTCTTAGTTTTTGATTGATTTGTATTACATTCACAATTCAACCCCAACTAGAACTCTTAAATGACCTTATATGAGCTCTAGAATGTCACTTTGAACTGAGGCTGAAATATAGCAGCTGGCCCAGAGAGGCAGTGCTTCCTTCCCTATTTACAGTATAACATCCTTACAGTACAAACAACAGCGTACAAAGAGCAGTGAGAAGTATAAGGAGACAAAAAAGGCGCTTCCTTTCTCTGCGGATCAATATCAGCGCAGCAGGAGCCGAACAGGAACCGACATCGACGCACTGTTGTGGAGCTGACCTTTCCCACTCTCAACGGGTCATACCTTCGCTCGGCCAAGGAGGTCAGCGGGCCAGCCACTAAAGAAGGTGATTTCATCTGCTAAGTATTCTGCATAAAAACTCATATTTCATACATGTGTCTCATGCGAAAAACTGTTTCGGTTAAGCATTTTTCTTTTTCAGAAAGCAAACAAGAAGATTTGGAGAAAAAAAAACAATCAAAAAAGAACACAAAAAAAATGGGAGTGAGTTAGACTGGCAAATAATAAAAATGCATGTTCCGCGGCATTTTTAGTGGCTTCTAACAGATTTTCGTTGGGATCAGAGCATCTTCCCTGGAGATACCACCAACCCGTTTTTTATTTACTATACATGCGCTCTGTGAGCCAAGTAATGTGAGCAGCTTGTACAACAACAGACAGCGTCGCCTGCAGTCAAGCATCTCCGTGAGGCACAGTGCCACTTGCTGCTGCTGCTGCTGCTGCTGCTGCTGCTGTGGCAGAGAACCGGCCCGCAACGAATAACAAGTCCACAAGTCTGCGTATGCAACAAAAATGCAAACCACCCATTCGTCCAGCAGCGTGTGTAAAATATCAAACAGAACAGTATCAAAGCGACAAAAGGTTATTTCCACCCTCCTCCTATTTATAGTCTTAATTTTGGCCTACTTTGACCACTTTGTCGTGAGCCATCTGTTGGAATAAAAGAAAGACATGTTCCTTTAGAATTATGCTGAATCACAGCAACTAAAAATAATAATAATAAAAAAAAATCATGCACATGTCCAAATAGCCCCCAAGCGAAATTAATAACAAGAACTTTGGGAAATATGGTAAACCAACAAGTTTAATTTAGTTCAGTCGTGTTTACTTTAAACGTGACTAAAACAGATGCAATATCAGGGAACTTCACAAAATCCAATTCACATGCAGCTATAGAGAATCGAATTCAGCCAAATACAATTCATGTTAATTTACCTCCAATTCAACCATCCAGTCCCATTCAGATGCAATTATACACAGCGCATTTTGATCCTACTTATAATGCAGCACAAAGTTAGCTGGTCATATAATGCTGACTGCAAAATAACTGCCAGAGTAGAAGGACAATCTGCTATACAGGCCACAGGACATGGGCTCAGTCAAGTTCAAGTTCAAGTTCAAGTTCATGGCTGGTTCCCATCAAAGATCACGTGTACTCTGCTGCGGAGGTTTTATTTCTAAGGAGCTGAGATTTTACAAACACTCAGCATATTTTACAGGCTTGGTTATACAAACTAACCAGTATGCGCAAGTGTGTACTGGGTGTGCAAAAGTAAATAAAATCTGCTCAGGTTGGCTTAATTCAAAATGTTAGAAAGTAATTTAATTACTTTTTTTCTAAGTTGGTTTTGAAAGAGCAACGACCACAAAAAGCATGCACTGTTTACAGAGCCTGTCAGCATGCATCCTCTGCAAACCTGCATGTTTGTCTTGAAACCTAAAACATTTTTGGAAGGCCCTAATTCATTCCAAAGCAGCTGCCAAACAACATGCAGCTCAAACACGAAACACCAGCAGCCAGCAACATTTAAGAAAGTAGACAAAATGATTATTAAGCACTTGCAACACCTTTTTATTATATTTGTGAGCAGTAAAATTCTTATCACAATTAATGGAAGGGAACACCTCTTAAAACTTTGAACAAAAATTCGCACAGAACGAAACAACTGCCCGTGTTTGTAGCTTGTCATTGTACATATTTATAGGTAAAGAAACATTCTTTTTATAAATACTGTTTCATCTGTAGTAAGTAAATACCATAATTTAATTACAAATGGATAAATATGGCAGCTGATATTTACAAAAAAAAGGAAAGGGTGTGTGGGTACAGAACAAAAAACAAGCAGAAAAATAAATTGAAAAAACGGCACAACGTTTATTTGACCTCACAATCTTTCCAGATAGTGTTTTCTCTTTTTTTTTCTTCACAATTCGAACTTGCAAAGCACAAAAACATCACAAGTTAAGCCCCAGCAAACTAAAATATACATTCACAATCATGATTATTGTGGTCTGTTGGAGTTAGAAGGTTAACTTTGGCACTCTCTCCAGTTTATAGATGTTTTAGTATAGTACAATCAGTTTGCCTCAGGATCACAATATTCAACATTATTGTACAGTTTATTAATGATAATATGTGCACTAAGATTCCAGTTAGGGAAACAGCTACCTGAAGGAACATCTATACACCAAAAGACTTGACAAAACTACCACAACCAAATGGGAACGTGGATTTTTTTCTTTTTTTAAAGTTCCTATTTACAGTATGAAACACACACCCTCAGGTTTATTATACACATTTTGCTCTGTTGATCATCATCATCATCATCCTCCTGCCTGGTGGACAATAACATACAAAATAAATGTTTTTTTGTGTCCAAATGAAAAGAATATCCCGTGGAATGCACCAGTGCTGTGAAGTGTGTGTGGCTTCGGGTTTTTTTTTTTTGAGCTCAGTCCTACACATACCATTCACTGAAATTGGAGGACAGGCCACTGTGGCTGGTGGTGTTGTGCACAGCTGAGGCTGGGGACAGGGTGGTGTTGCTTTGGGTCTCGGTGGTGGGGGACACCAGGCCCGGGGGTGTGGACGATTCGTAGCCAGAACTTGCAGCTGGTGATGAATCTGACGCAGATGGAGTGGATTCGTGGACCTGGTAGATGAAAGAATAAGAAGAATTCAATTCATTTCAATTTGAAGCATTAAAAAAAACAGATGTTGGCATTTGCAAACAGCTGCAAAAGAGTTCAAAGTTAATACGATGCTAAATCTGATATAGACCCAGAGCTATGATGAGCGATATTACAGAACACACACTGTTCTATAGGCAGGATATTTACCTTCATGTGTTTCCGTAGAGAGCTGGGGTGTGTGTAGGACTTGTCGCACATTTTGCACAGATATGGCTTGTCCGACGTGTGAACGTGCATGTGTTTTTTCCGGTCGCTGCTGTTTGCAAATCTTCTGTCACAGCCCTCAAACTCGCACTGGAACGGTTTTTCTCCTGCAGAGGGGAAAACAACAACCAGATATGCATATGAACCAGGTATATTTTGTACGTAATCGCCTCAGGTTGCATTTGTGTGCGTAAAACAACAAGACTTGTGCGTAAAATGTCCAAAGGAAAAGTTGAGCTCAGTTTATTTTTTCCCTCTTTCTAGCAGCGATCTTTAAAGTTAAGGCAGTTGATTTTAAAATGCGTGTGGATAAGGAAGGAGGAGGAGGGGGGGAGTTGGAAGACTTATTTAGCCTAAATAATGCGCATAGTGATTTAGGAAAGGGGGTGGGAAGGCCGTCCTCGATGGGCCTTACACGGGGTGGCATACCATTTGGTGCTAGGACAATAAAAATCTAATTAGCACATGTAATAGCACATGCAACTTCACGTATCCCCCAAGAAAATGCGTCCGAATGCAAAAAAAAAAAGGGGCTGACATTGGTCCTGTCTAGCACCTCAGCTCATATCGGAATTGGCGCAAACAAAAGGCTTTCCCCCTTAATGCTGCGATCTGCAACAACGAGGTGTACAAGTTGAGACCGAAATATTTAATTAACAAAGCCCAGAAAAAAATACGATCCGATGAGAAGAGGAGAGGAGCGCAGAGGAGGAGATAAGCGCTATTAAAGCGCGTTCGTGAACGAGCTGATGAGATTTACTATACTAGCCAGGGCTGCTCAGCTGCGCACGCAATGCGCTCCTACTGTTCTCACTGACCCATTTCTATGAACGTAAAATAAAAATAAACAGTAAGAGTTCGGCTGCTCTAGGTGCAACTGGAAAAATCTCTTTAACACCCAAAAGAATAGTTATAAAGGAGTCCAGGGAGAGTATCTTTGATGGTAAAATGAATGATCGCTGCTTAGGTTCTAAATCTACCTTGTTACTATGATTACTATCTACTTTAGTAGCCCAAAATACTCGCTCTTAATCAGAGTCTAGCGCGAATTTCTGTTGGCAAGACGCGCTTAGAGGGCATGGAAATAAAAGCACATGCAGGCCAATAACAATTACACAAATCCTAATTGTTTAAATCAATTTACTTGTTATTCGAGGGGCTATACTATATATATATATATAAATCTACAATCCCCCGCCATGGTTAAAATTAGGGCCTACCTGTGTGCGTTCTCTTGTGGATCTTCAAGTTTTCTGAGCGGGCGAAGACCTTGCCGCAGCCGGGGAAGGGGCACGGGAAGGGCTTCTCTCCCGTGTGCACCCGAATGTGGTTCACCAGTTTGTATTTCGCCTTGAACGGCTTGCTCTCCCGGGAGCAGTCCTCCCAGAAGCAGATGTGGTTGGTCTGCTCCGGCCCGCCGACGTGCTCCACGGAGACGTGCGTTACCAGCTCGTGCATGGTGCTGAAAGTTTTGTTGCAGCACTTCTTGGGGTTGCTCAGCTGCTCCGGGTCGATCCATTTACAGATGAGCTCCTGCTTGATGCACTGCTGCCTCATGTAGCGGAAAAAGGCACCGGGGTGATGGTGGTGGTGGGCTGCCATGTTCATGCCCATGTTCATATTCATGGAGCCGTACTGGTTGTGGAGCTGCGCGGCCGAGTACGGGTCGGTCCTCGGGCTGGAGACCTGGTGGTACTGCTCGGAGCGGCCGAAAACTTCACCCGGCAGTCCGAGTCTCATCTGGCCGTTCAGGACGTTCGGGGAACCGTGGGAGCCGTGCTGGTCGTGGATCCCGGGGAAGAGAATGTGGCTCTGAGTGTCTGTGTGGGAGTGATGAAGGGATCCCGCCGTGGGGCCAAAAATAGCGTGTTGGCCGCTCGCCGGAGAGGATTCTCCGAAGCCGCGGCTGCGAAAGAGAAAGTCCCTGGTGGAGTTGAAGGGGGCGCTGGCGTACGACGTGACATGGGCGGCGTGGGCCCCCAGAGCCGCAGCGGGATAACCCGGCGCCTGTGTGGTGAAGGCAGAGCTCTGTCCCGGGGAGAGATCGTGGTTCAGCTTGAACGCACCCATGTGTGCGGAGTCTACAAAGCTGTTCTGCGCCAAACTCAAGTCTCTGTCCTGCATTTCACTCGCAGAGTGATGCCTGGCAAACGAGCCCACTCCCAGTCCGAACTGGTGGCCAGCATCGAGTAACATATTTTTTTTGTTTGTTTTTCAAAACCAGGAGAGATTTCTTTTTCTTTTTTTTATAACAGTAAAAAGAAAGAGAGAAAAAATCAAATGTTGACACGCAAATAGCCAACTTCCAGCTTTGGAAACACCATATCAGGCGGGAATCAAAAGCGCTTCTCCGCGCATAACTAAAAGAATCAAATTTAACTAACAATGAAATAATTTCTAAATTACTTCGGATCAAAAAGTCCAAACGAAAGTGAGAGATTCCCCTGTGTCCTCTCCTCCTGACTACGCTTTAGTGAAAACAGGAATAAAAAAAATACTGTTTGAACAAAAACAATTATCTTACTAGACGTCTTCTGCGCACACAGAGCGAGAGTGGTTGGAGCATCTCAAGAATTTAAAAAAACACACACAAAAAATCAAAAAAAACATTCACCGCGTTCCAGTTGGGGCACCGATTTATGTCTCTGGCTCGGAGTGAGCGCTTTATCGGCGGAGGGTCCCTGTTTCTCCGTGGACTGGCTCTACCTCCTCTTCCGCCCCCTTTAACTGGAGCCCGTTTGCTCCTTCCGCGCAGTCTCATTGGCCACTGCGCCTCATCAATCCCAGGTGCCCCTCCAATGGCAGGTAGAGCTCTGGCGACTTAATAGCGCAACGCCATTTTTCTAAGCAAACGATTACCGCCTACTTTTTAGGGGAGAAGATTTTCTCTTTTTTCCGCCTGTTTCTTTGAGCAGGCTCGGCGGATCACGACAAGAGAGAGGAGACCGCAGTTGTTTTTTTCCCCCTTGTTTTTATTTTCTGAGAGTTACGCTCTGGTCATGCCAGTGAATGAGAAACAATTTATTAGATAAGAAAATAGTGATTTACATATCAAATCCTGGTGCAGCAGCTGTGTGTATTAGTAAATGTATTTAAAGTTTAAAAAGTCATATGTCAACAGATAGATAGATAGATAGATAGATAGATAGATAGATAGATAGATAGATAGATAGATAGATAGATAGATAGATAGATAGATAGATAGATAGATAGATAGATAGATAGATAGATAGATAGATAGATAGATAGATAGATAGATAGATAGATAGATAGATAGATAGATAGATAGATAGATAGATAGATAGATAGATAGATAGATAGATAGATAGATAGATAGATAGATAGATAGATAGATAGATAGATGATATACTTCTGTGTTTTCTTGGAACTTTATGTGACAGTCCAACACTAAGCAGCACATAATTGTAAAGATGATTAAAAACCCTACATTTTAAATCCCCAAATACAATTTTTTTTTTATTTTTTTTTTTTAAACAGGAATGTTTTGTATTATTATTTTAGCTCCACCCAGCTATCACATGACGCCAACGTTGAACTTTCTGGACTGAATGCAAGAAACAACCCTTCTCTAACAAAACCCCCTTCATGGTGGTGGCAGTATCATTCTGTGGGGATAAGGGAGCAACAGATAGATAAGGCATTTGCAAAAAAAGGATTCACACCCCTTGAACTCTAATCGAAGGGTGTATATGTGTCTATATTTAGATGATACGAAAATTGAAGTTTGGCCCTCGGCACACCGTCCCCATGGAGAAACATGGTGGTGGCCTCATAATGCTGAGGGGGGTGACGCTGGAGATAGATTCAGCTGAAAGAGCGTGTATGTCTCCATATTGAATTTCGGTGATTTCACAAGCAACCACAACTGGGCCTGCCGTGGCTCTCCAGTTTTCACCATAAAGCGCCAGTGCTCGTTGCTTGGTGCTTTAATGCTTTCAGTGCAATGCTGCTTCTGCTCCCTCTGCGGTTCTCACAGTCACCACACCAAATGAAGTTGCATATCATGGTGGTGAACAGCTAAAAACGATCAAAGTCAATCCTCGGTGGTCTGTAAATCTGACGCTGTTTTGTGGCTTAAAGATGTTTTATTTATATTGTTTTGGCTTCAACCACATTTTTAAAAGCAGCGCGTTTTCCTGACAGCTTTCCACTCAGTCCGAGCCGAAACGTTAACACACAAACCATACATCACAGCTGCTCATTCGCTTTCAAAGCAAAAAAAAAAAAAAAAAAAAGGAAGTTTACTTACATTTTCACCACGTAAAAATCCACGCAGCCTCTTCTGTCCCGTACACCACAGAGAAGAGCCCTCTGTCAGTCCAGACTCTACACGCTCTGGGGACAAATAACGGTGAAAGCCTAGGGAAAGGCTTTTTTTTTTTTTTTTTTTTACTTTTTTTCTTTCTTTAAAATTGTGTGTCTCCTGGCTCGAATTGATGGGGGGGGGGGGGGGGGGGGGGGGGCTGGGCCGTTGTGTGTGCGCCATTCTCCCAAGTCTATTTTAACCCGCACCACAGGAAACGCAGGAGCTGATCCAAGTTCAAAGTCACGTCTGCCGACCCCTATAAGAAGTTTTTTATTTTTGTGGGGAAAACCAGGGAGCATTCCCCAGATAGAGAGAAAGGCATAAAGAAAATTAAAAAAAGAAGAAAAAAAATCAATCGCTGAAGGCTGCAGCTCTCTTCGAGTTGAAGGGAAAGAAAAAAGGGGGTCTGGCCCATTGGAAAATCCCCCCAAAGAGCAGTATTTCAACAGGTTATTAGAGGCACTATATTGTGCATTGAGAGCCGTTTTTGAAGATGTAGTACATAAATCACTGGATATATGAGTCCGAATGTGAAGTGAGAGCTCACAGAACGCAGTGACAGCCTCAGCGCTGCGTGCGGGAAACGCCATCAATAAAAACCTACAATCTTGATCACATAGGGGCGCTCCGGCTGCGTTATTAGGAGGAGCGTTTCTCCTCTGTTACTCCGACAGTATCAATATGTTGACACGCTGGAAGGTTACTTGTGTGGCTTCGGCGACCTTGTGTTTCATGGATGTCTGACCTCTGACCTGTTAAGACCACATATGCCGCCCCTTGATTCCTTTTGGTAAAATAACCCAGTTTATGACAAAGCGTCTTTGTTTTAGAAGGAACGAGAGGGTCTCTGATGCCCTCCATCTCCCATCCTTCTTCTTGAATCCGAGATATCGTCAGGTTTTGGGTGATAAAGGAACTATAAATCAGTAGAAATGAACTCAGAAGGCAAACTTTTGTACTTTAATTTATGTTAGGGAGGGGAAAAAATGTTACCTCAGCGTGCAGCCATGCGTAACCCAGAACTTGTGCGCGTAAATAGTCGAGCAAGTTCAGTGGCGAACTGTATAACCAAAATCATATTTTTGAGTGCGTTTATGTCTAAAGTTATTGGGGCTTGGGAAGAAAAGCCCCCCAAAAATCATAAACAATTCCCCAGCTGCTCCTGTGGGTTTTATGGGCTCCCTCAAGCAAAGCGCTCTTTGGAGCTGATATTATTTATTTATTTATTATTTATTTATTTATTTATTTATTTATTTATTTATTTATTTATTTATTTATTTATTTATTTTACTACATTCCTGATAAAACAGCTCGGGCAAATGGGGTATGTCTTTTTTAGCAACGTTAAAATTCCGGGAAACAATACCAACGTAATAGATAGTCATAGCTGAAGTGAAATTAAAATGCAGCTTGTAAAAATAAACGGTTTAGTGATCAACTGAAGAAATCATACCACTTATTTTATTTATTTATTTATTTATTTATTTATTTATTTATTTATTTATTTATTTATTTATTTATTTATTTATTTATTTATTTATTTATTTATTACACTAAAGCAGAGCAAAAGTTTAACTTTAGATACTAATTGTAAAGTTCATAAATAATTTCCAGACCATGATGCCCATGCAATAAGCCTAAACTATTTTAAAGATTTTCATAGAAATTGATGAATCTGAAGTAATTTGCTTACCGATGGGGGGGACTTTGGGGGCATTTTGCAATTTTACACGTCCTTCTCCCTTTTCATGTCCCACTCACCTGGCAGTTTTAACGTATGTTGTTACACTTCAGAAAGAAGAAGATATAACATATCTGTAATGGGTGGATATGAGCTTAAAACAGGGTCATATAGCGACAAAGTGAAAGTTGGAGTCAGAGAAAAATAAAAATAAAATTACTTCAGAAATCTATTACAAAAGGTTATTGTGATGATTTGTCAGAGGCAGTGGAAATATGATGAATGGGTTAATAAACTTTGTGAAGGCCTTGAAAGTGTAATGACTGTAATATATAATGAACTGAATCATTATGTAAATATATACAATTGTATAATAGTTGGATGATTTTCCTTACTTTGGTCTCGATTAGGGCAGATTCAATAACCTTAGATTCACCCTTCATTACTTAAAAAAAACAGTAGCAACTAGGATACTGGGAATATGAACTACATCTGGTTAAAAACAACAAAACCCAGAGAGGGGAAAAGTTTTTTTCCCAATAATTTATTGTAAGTAAAAAAATAAATAAAAGACATTTCTGTAACTCTATGATTTGTTTGTTTTTTGTCTTTTATTTATTTATTTATTTTATTTATGTTACCTAACATTATTTTTTTCATATTTTGGAATATCCTATAATTCCTCACATGTTCTGTGTGTATTTTTTCCACACGTGCGCAAATCTTGTTTACCAAAAATTCCTGTATATTAATCAGATAAACAATGCACCCCTGGTGTGTGTGTGTGCCCCCCCCCCCCCCCCCCCCTCTTACAGCCTAGTTGTCATCTTTTACACATCTCAGACACAGACAAGCATCTGGCTTATTTATTTATTTATTTATTTATTTATTTATTTATTTATTTATTTATTTATTTATTTATTTCTATGGCAGGATAATAATGAGGCATTCGGAAACGCCAGCTCTCAGGGTGAACTGGAATGCACTGCGCGTAAACTGATATTTCGGTCAACTACACGCAAAGGCACCAGTAAACACACACGCACACGCACACTCACACACAGAGGGGGAGAGAGCGAGAGAGAGCGAGAGAGAGAGGGAGAGAGAGAGAGAGAGAGAGAGAGAGAGAGAGAGAGAGAGAGAGAGAGAGAGAGAGAGAGAGAGACGCACAAACCAGATCCGCTCGGTAACTTTGTGAGTACAACTTTTTGGAGTCAACAGCGATAAAGAGAGTGAGGGGGCGGAATCCTGCTGAGCCCCTGCGCTGAACGACAGCCAATCGCTTCGTTCTTCTAACTGCCAGTCACCGAAATCCATCCAATACCCGCAGTGCCATTTCTAAACTGTATTCCCCACTGTGTCCTCCAACTGTTGTATGTTCTGCCAATCGCTTGAGGACAGAGTGGGGAAAGGAGCAAGCAGAGTTAGAAGCCGGACAAAAGAACTTATAGAACCCTTATGTACATATTTCCCTCATGTTTTAGAGCGCAAAAACAGCTGCGGTGAGCACCGATGGACTTGTGTGTGTAAGTTATGGAACCCCCTTTAAGCAAGAGGAACCCGGCGATAAGATTAGCGGATTTGGCAGCAACTCAACCCCTTCCTCATCAGAATATGACAGGCTTCCCGGGGCTAGGGGGGCATCACCCTCTCTCCCACCATGCCCACCTCCACCCTGGGGAGCTGGGCAACGACCCCGGAGTGGCACTCACTCCATTTGGACCCGAGCACATGGCACAGACAAATGCTCTCAAACTTAGCCCGTCTCAGCACATTCAGAGCCATCCCGAAGCCCAGACCGCGGCATCTTTCACTCCTGCTCAGACCACAGTGGGTTTCCCCGTGGCTCACCCCCACTCAGGCTACTCAAGCAGCAGGGACTTCATCCTCAGGAGAGAACTCTCAGCCTCTGCTATGCATGCACTTGGCGACCAGCATAGTTCCGCCTCCTCCCCTCATCACCATGGCATGTTCATCTCGCCAACAGGTGCTTACGGGCATGCGGAAAGTGGGGCCCATTCCCTTTTTACTGGACTCCACGAGCAGGCGTCCCCGGGCGCCCACCACCACCACCATGCCCTCAACGGGCAAATGCGCCTGGGTCTACCGGGGGACATCTACGGCAGGCCGGAGCACTTCGGGCACAGGGCGGAGCACTATGGAGCGTCCTCCCTGCACAGCTACAACTCCATGAACCTCAACGTGAACATCGCCGCCGCAGCTGCAGCTCCTCACGGAGCGGCGGGGGCGTTTCTGAGGTACATGCGGCAGCCCATCAAGCAGGAGCTCATCTGCAAGTGGATCGACCAAGAGCAGAGCCAGAAGAAGCCCTGCTCGAAGACGTACAGCACCATGCACGAACTGGTCAACCACGTCACGGTGGAGCACGTCGGCGGACCCGAGCAGAGCACGCACGTCTGCTTTTGGGAGGAATGTCCGCGGGAGGGCAAGGCTTTCAAAGCGAAGTACAAACTGATCAACCACATCCGAGTTCACACCGGGGAGAAGCCCTTCCCGTGTCCGTTCCCAGGATGCGGGAAAGTGTTCGCCAGGTCGGAAAATCTAAAGATCCACAAGAGAACTCACACAGGTCTGTAAAGCATGCTTTTCTGAGTCTAAAACTTCGAAAAACTATGATCTTTGAGCATTTTTGTTTCTGTTTGTTCACGTCCTAAACAAACGGGTTGTGCGATCGTGCGTAATTGCGCACAGATGGAAGTAAAACGTCCCATGCAAAAAGTAATTGCAGAGAAGTAAACCTTAATCACGTCTCTTCTTTAATATAAACTTTTTTCCCCGACTCACTCACCCAGACAACCGGAGGAGGCGTGAAAGGATTAGTGCATATGATTTGTAAAACGTGCTTACGTACATACTACTGCACGCGTAAATGTAATTGTCCTCGGGCGTAGGACGCTCTACGCAAAAGCAGTGCAGATAGACCAGGGTCAAACTAGAAGGCATGCAACCGAATGTTAAGCAGTTTATATGACTGGATTGATGTAATTTACATTAATATGTAATAATAATAATAATAATAATAGAATTTTGGACTGCCTGTCTTTATATAATATATATATATGTCTTTATATAATATATATATATATATATATATATATATATATATATATATATATATATATATATATATATATATATATAACATATATGTATAAGATATTATGGCAATCATCGAGAATGAGAATGGTGTGCTTTGCCTGTGAACAACATGTGTTTGGGTCTACAGTCAGGTAAAAAAAAGCAGCAGTGCAGACAACTCTGTAAGAGCTATTTGTTGTTCTTTTACATGTTTAAGGTTCATTTTCCATTAAGTGATTTTTCCATGCCTATTGTCATAGTTTTGTTTTTATTGTTGTTGTTTTTGTTGTTGGAGATAAACCCACAACTAATTGTCTTTTCCTGTTACTGTCCAAATACTTTTTATTTTTAAAGTTTTTAAGATTTTTATTTTTTTTAGATGAACTTTCCTCTGAGTGACTTCCAATGGTTTTGCCAAGAGTTTAATATGATTTATATGTTGTTGTTTTGTGTTTGTTTTTTGTTGTTGTTCTTTTACTGAGTGACTTTTCTTGAGAGGAAGTCTTCAAATTTGTCTTAATCTTTTAACAGACAGGCTTTCCATTAATATTATTTTTCCACCAGTGCTCGAGATTAGTTTTTTACAATTGATTTTTAGAAACACTTTTAACTACTGATATTTTATGTGTTTATTTGTTCATTTATTATAGATTAAGGTACCACTCACTGACTTTTTGTTAGAGTTTATTAGTATTTTATACATTTTGTAGCTTTTACTTGTTGGTACTATTTCAGTATACTAATGTGGCTGTACATTGATTTATTTATTGCCACGAGCCAAAGTTTCAAAGAGACATGATAGGTAAGACTGATACAGCTAAAAAAGTATAAAATATATGTCCACCTTTAAATAAACTTATATCGCAAACATAAGGACTTGTGCCTCAGGAAAAGGAAAAGGCTATTCGACATTACACAAGCGTCTCCTGGTGGTCTCCTGAGTGCCTTCCCCCCTCTTCCAGTCACATGCAAACATTGGAAACCAGAAGGCCTGAAGGCAATGCTACACGTGTTCAACAGAGGAATTAAGTTTATATGTGTATATATGGTATACGTGGGTGTGAAGCAGTGAATAGACATTCAGTGGTGGATGCACCGGGTTATCTTTAAGATTTCATGCTGACACGTTTTGTCTCAGAGGTCCCAGCGTTCGTTTTTCTGGGTTGTTCTGGTACATTTCAGAGCCACGTGATGACTGTGTGCGTTTCTCGTTTTTCCAAAGGAGAGAAGCCCTTCAAGTGCGAGTTTGACGGCTGCGACAGAAAGTTCGCCAACAGCAGCGACCGCAAGAAGCACTCTCACGTGCACACCAGCGACAAGCCCTACTACTGCAAGGTGCGGGGCTGCGACAAGTCATACACGCACCCGAGCTCCCTGCGGAAACACATGAAGGTGCACTGCAAGTCCCCGCCGCCGCCCCCCTCCACCAACGTCGCCTACATATCCTCCACGAACACCCTGGTGGCGGACCACAATCTTTCGCCGGGTTCCGAAGCGCACCGGAACCGATCTGCGAACCTCTCCCCGCAGGTCACCAACCTGAACGAGTGGTACGTGTGCCAGGGGAGCGGGGGACCCAACCACATGCACACGCCGTCCAGCGACGTGCCGACGTCGGATTCGGACGAGGAGGACTCTTTCAGAGGTTCAGACCCGAGGACGATGCTCTGATTGCCTTTTCACAACTTGGACCAGACTGGCCAACTCGTCATTGAATTGACCCAATTTTTCTGTTGGCTCCCAGAACCGACAAATACAGCCTAAAACCTGTAAAATAGCATTCACTGTGGGTGCAAAATAGGCAGGAGGTGATTTCATGCAGGTGACCCCCTGACCTTTTAATATATATATATATATATATATATATATATATATATATATATATATATATATATATATAGCAACTAATTGTAAAATAAGCCATTTGAACCTTTAATCGGATTTTATATTTAAAGAACACTGCATAAAAGTGATTGGAATTTGACTGATTTGACTTTGTGTTAAGGGATTCATTCACATGTTTTACTTAAGTCTGCGAGTTGGACTTAAAATGTAAGATGGCATCTTTCAACTTTCAACCCTGGTGTGAGATGATGTCACATCATCCCACACCAGGGGGGCGGGGGCGTACTGTCTGCAGCCTCATAAGTTGCAACAAGCAGATACCGAAGAGAATACATAAGAAAAAAAACACACAAAAGACTTGGTTTTGGCAAAAAAAAGTGATGTACAGAGTGTCTGAACGGTTCTTGTTTTTCAGATTTATAAAAAAAAATAAATGCTTTGGATGGATTTTTTCGGTAATATTTAAGAACTATTTAAGACTGTATTTTATGCAAAAAAGAAAACAAACAAAAACAAAACACACACACAAGCGTAACGCTCGTTGGAAGAAACCGGTTTTAAAAAAAAGTCCCCCGAGACCCTAAAAATGTTGATTCTGTAAGGATTTGTACATATGTAACTGTACCGATGCTGGTGAATGTTGTGTAGTTTTAAAGACGGAGGGGTTTGTTTTGTACATTGTAATTTATTTACTGGTGTCCGTGTTTGTTAACTGGAATTAAAGAAACACCAAAGAATAATATTAATAATAATAATAATAATAATAATATCAGTTTTGGTGATGTAAAGAGCCCTACTGATGTTTCATTTTATTTTTTTCTGCAAATTTATGTTGAACTTTTTAAAGATCTGTGCTCTGTAAAAGATGAAACCATCTACCTGGATAGGCCGTGAAATGTGAAAAAAGTCCCTCCTCTCGCATGCCTTTTGTAGTGATGTGTCTTTCATATTGAGGTGCATGATGCCAGTGGATGGTATGGATTAAGGACAAAAAAGAGAGAGAGAGCGATGAATCCGTTATGACTGTGCAGACCCTTGATGTTTCAGATTTAATTTACAACACAAAACTCTTGGTATATTTAATAAAAACAGTCAGGATGAACACAGTAAGCCAGTGTGGAATAATTGCAATTGAAGCCAAAATGATTATAATGGCTATTTCAGGTTTACTAAGAGGTCTAAGGAGGTAGTACCCCTCTTATTTATTAGCCTTTTTAACTTTAATTAAGAGCCTACAAACGACCAGTCTAAACAAAAATGGGAAAACTGAAGTATTCCCCTTTAACGTGTTTCCAGGAAAAGGCCCAACAGGCCAAGGAAGGCTGATATAAACTAATCACTGAGTTAATGGGAAAACTTATAGCCCCCTGACGGGCGCTAGTTCCTGAAAAGGTTGCGACGACACAAAGCGGCCGAGACATGAATCATTCATGGGAAAAATAAAAGATAAAAAGATATCTGACAATCAGCAAAGCCTTGTATAGAGTGTATGAAGAAGGAGAGGGGGGGGGGTAGGTTCCCCTCTTATTTCCTCCATTAAAACGCAGAATCTCACTTTCAAAGAGTTGCCTGTCCAGTCTATAGAATAAAAATTGACCAACGTCGGTTTGTGCAGGCACTTCAAAGCTTCTGCAGCTTCTCAGGGGGAAGGCTGCCTGCTTTGACAGTCTTGCACGCCGCATTAGGATTTCTATGGCAATCGGGCAGCAAGACACTCATTTGAATATGTCCGATTGCACTAACTGCCACTAAATGGAGTCCAATCAAAGCACGGATGGGTTGGAATGGGATGCCCCCCTTCTTTGTCCAGAAGTGCATGTTGTCCCTGGCAGGTAGATGACACTGACACACAAGATGACACATAAGCTGAGAACTGTACAGAATTATAACAACGAAAGAAATCCCTAAAGGAACTTTGTTGTTGTGTAAGAAGAACATCATAGAGAAATAGGAAAGGGATTCAAAAGGAATTATTCCCGTCTGAATTAAGAAACACCTGACTCGGGTCAGCATGGAGAATTTAATGAGGACTGGAAACTACCTCAAATATTAATTTAAAGCACCAGAAAAGATGTTCATACCTGGTGCAAAGGAACTTCATTAAATGCCAACCTCTGCAGGTTTTTCTTAGAGTAGGTGTTTCTTTCTCAATAAGTTTTGCTAGATATGAAAAAGAGTCAAAATACATCAATATTTGTGGTGTGGAGTCACTAAAGGGGTGAGATGTTATTAGTGAAGTCTTGAAATCAGCTAGTATAATACCGCTTTATAAGAATGAATTTAAGTGAGGAAAAGTTGAGTTTCCAAGTTTCAAAAAAGCACTTATTTATTTATCTATCTATCCATTACATTAATATAGTCTTGTATTTTATTATTATCTTTTGTTTTTTTGTCCTTTGGACCACTGTACAAGTTTTCCACTAACTCCTGGCCCTGCTGCCTCCTAACTATTCATGGCAAACCTAAACGTAGGAATTTGTATGGAAATACTAATGCCATTAAAAGGAGTTTAAACTTCCACATAACAGGATCACAGTTTAGGCCACAAAAAATAAAAAGCATACAGGTATTTTCAACTTTTGATCACACATTTTTGTAGAGGCTAAAAACAAAAACATACAACGACAAATCAAATATGCTAATTATTGGCTACGTTTTGAAATTCTGCCATAGCAACAGATTGGGAGGATGGGACAAGTTATGCTATGGGGTCAATTTGACCCAGACCTTTTAATAAGGCTGTAGCAGTGTGTTCATCAAGTAATCCTGAGACATTCTATAAAAAAAAAAATAATTTGCACATTTGCAGATAGTTCCCATTTAAATTCACAGAGATGTGCAGAGATGACAGCACAATGAAAGCACTGAGCAATTTTCTTAAATTCTGTGCTGCAGGATTGAGCCACTGGATACAGTCTTGTATTACATTTAGGGCACCCTTATTAACAAAAGATTTGCATAATTTAAAGAAATATAACCATGTCATATTGAGTTGATGCTAACACAGTGTTTAAACTAAACCTCAAAAACGTTATAGTGTCTAAAAAACTATTCCAGATAATTGTTTTCTCATTGAAGGATGAATCCAAAATCAAAAACCCAATAGTAAAGCAAGTAGCAAGTCAATTACTAGATTGAGGAATAGTTAAACTGAGTAAAAGTGAATCCTATAAATAAAAATGCCTGAAATTTTAGTGTTTTGGTTCAAAAGTGTGGATTAGGGAGAAATAATCACACACTCATCACAGATGGATCAATAGATCCAATTGGTTCCAGGTCTATTTGTCAATTCTTACCCCCATTGCATTCCTATATTACCATTTTGGCCCTTGTTGCTTTCACTTGGCATCTGTAAACAAAGCATTTCATTCTTATTCGTGTTTGAATCTTTACATATGAGTTCGTTTTTGGCTGTGGGTCCTTCGTAGTGTTACCAAGATTACAAAGGGAACAAGTCATAAAAATGCCACAGATCTCACATATCATTTTATTTAAATCAATATTGTTAACAGAAATGTATCTATTACATTGTATTCCAATCCCTTGTTTGGGCTCAATGATCATAACCAGTTGCTGGTAGATATTATTTTTAGACTTTGGGTGGAATAGAAATGTACTTTAACTATCAGTTGATAAAGCAGGTACGAAAGTGGTCAGTATAGGAAAAGTGCGGCACTACTTTGCACCCTAAAAAGTCACCAATACTTGCTGTACTCTACTACTACAACTACTACTGTTACTACTACTGTTGTATTGTCAATGGATGATAAATATTTGGGGGGGCTAATATGAATATACAGCCTTAGTAGTAATAGCGCCAATCTAATTTTTGTAAACTGGGTTGTAAGTTTCTGTCTGTTCTTACTTTTCAGTAAGTTTATATAAATAAATAAATAAATAAATAAACCCCGCAAAATTAGGGTTAGGTTGTGCCCCTTTCTCCTACCCAATAAAATCTGAAATATTTCTGACAGATTTGTTTGCTGTGACCCCCCCCCCACACACCAACATTTTTGGTGGGCTCCCCTTATAAAACATTCTGTAGAAGCCGCTGTAAATAGGTAAGGGGCCCCAAAAGGAGAGAAGCTCCTGTTAGGAAACAGACGCTCCAAAAATAAACACGATGGAAAATGAGCAGAGACACTTCGCGGCCGCATTAAAAAGGAGGGGGACTTAATAAAAAGGAGTGAAGCAGTCACCCTTCAGCGAGAAACGCTTTGAAGTAGAACTTATTATCTGAGGAATACTTTTTGGGTTGTCCTAACGACGCCACTCAATGGGAAAGGCGCTGCTTTTGTCAGCGATTTGTTCTCCTTTCGTGGGATGTCCGTGGAAATCACTTACATGGGCCACCTTAACATATACTGCCTGCAAATCAGTAACTGGCAAGAGTCAGACATGCAGACGCCACTTTGGAGAGGACAAAGAGGGGGGAGGAGGGGAGGTGGGGGTTAAATAAAAAAAAAAAGAGGGGTTCCCAGTGAGAACGGTGCTTGCTTCTCAATTGCGCCCTTTAAAGGGGGTTGAGCGATAATTTCTCAGACGAGCGTGGACCCAAAACAAACGCGGACTTGTCACCGTTTACAAGCTTGATCCATCTCCTGAATGCCGCAGGCACAATGCGCACGAAAGTTGCATGTGAAGCGATGACAAAAAAAGTTAAAGCGTCCTCTGGGTCTGTGATCAGAGAGCACCTGCAGCCAGGGACGGCTCACGTCTCCGGGGAATCGCAATGGAATCGAATAGAAATCATAATAAAGGTGTATATATATGGATACGAGAGAGGATGTCTCGCTCTTCACACCGTGTGCCCTAAATCTCCAGATCCTGTACAGGAGACCTGCAACGCTCTGCGACAGTTTCGGCCACACAATCAAGTCACATATTCCCTGATTCCTATTGGGTGAAAACTACGAAAATCGAGTGATAAACGGAAGCAAAGGCCACGAGAAATGAGGGAGGGAAGGGGGTGGGGGTCCGGGTTTAATCAATATTTACCTAACTCCTATTAGCAGAATAAAGCTGATCTCTTCGCGCCTTTTCCAATAAAGTTTCACACTGTAAGTCATCTTCAGTCAACCAGATAGAGGAAAACAAATATATGATTGTACGTCAAATAGTGCAAAGGTTCACGCAGAACTACACCTACTTGTCTTTCTGTATGTTTCATACTTCTCTTTTGTCACAATTGTTCTTTTTTCATTTTCTCAGCCAGATATTTGCCTTCCAAGCGCTTTTTTTTTTTTGACGTTTTCCTTCTAATGCTCCCACCTTTACCTGGTCAGGATGTTCTGTTTCATGAAAAGGTCCGAAAACAAAGCAGCCCAGTTGCCTCTGCAACACTCTTCCCTCAAAAACTTTCTATTCGGAGTTGATCTCTCTCTCTCTCTCTCTCTCTCTCTCTCTCTCTCTCTCTCTCTCTCTCTCTCTCTCTCTCTCTCTCTCTCTCTCTCTCTCTCTCTCTCTCTCATCCATCGGAAGCAAAGCTCAAGTTTTGGAAAAGTCAGACCGGAGTTGTTGTTTTTTCCCCCCCTCCTCTATGCTCTGCAGCCTGCAGGGGATCATTTGGTCTTCAGGTTTAGGATGCGACTTTGCTGGGTTTTTGAGCCTTTGAAAAAAAGTTTTGGATAGAGACTTTTCCTTCCTTCTTTTGTCGGATGTCTGCAGGGGGAATGTCGCGCCTCTGCAGCCCAGTCTCAGCAGCTGTGCTTTCACCTATTAGCCCCGACGTGTTTCCCGAAGGAGCGCCAGAGTTCCACATCTGAGAAAAAAATTGGTCCGAATTGTGTTTTTTATTAATTTATTTATTTTTTGTTACATTTCAGTGGAACCTAATTAATTGAATTATATTGAGTGCACATCATATTTTTCCTTATTATTATTTTTTATTACACTCAAATACCAGGGCTGTTGGACAATGCCTTTGGGCCAGGGGCGTTGCTAGACATAGAGGATCACTGGGCCACAAGATCTGCACAGGTGGAAGAGAACATTCATGAAATGACATTTATGAACATTTTGAGTAATTGTTTTACTTCTGTATTTCCAGCTGTATTTGCGATCACAGGTTTTTAGGTCTCCCATTTAGAGTTCGAAATGACATTTTGACTAATTTATCGCTTCCAAGTTGAACTGTTTACTTACATTTTCTGAAATTGCTGATGCAGTCTCATCTGCCCAAACATAATTCTTTCATCTTTTCCCTGATTCTTTATCTTTTCTTTCTGAGGAGTGGGGCTTTCTTGAGATCTTTAAAAGTGGATCTTTAAGCACTTAGATAAAACACCCCACTAAGATGGGTCGTAGCAACGCCTATGCTTTTGTCCTTTGCATAGGATTTGTCTGCTTTAAAGATTCCATTTTAAATGTATGGGATTTGCAGGTGAATAGTGAATAGACTTTCATAAATAATATAAATTATCCATGTTTATAGAATAAAAATGTTATAGAAGAAAATAAATTTAACAATTAGAACTAGGGAGATAGAAAGTCTGGTTAAAGAAACCTACATCAACTAGGTATTCTCTAAAATTAATAAATCTCCAAAAAACTGGTGACATAAACAACAAACTTTAAAATCATTTTAGTTCATTTATCTATTCAAACATGAGAAAGGTGTTTATCTTCTTCTCTGTTTGTGATCTGAACCTGTTCTTGTAACTCTGACATCACAAATCCTATTAACAACCCCTTTTTAATTGAATCTGTTAATGTTTGAGTTTCACAAACATAGAGGCTACTTTACAGTCCTTCACTGCTGTTCAAAGGAGCGTGAAACATCACTCCGAACCTGACATCAAATCTGGTGGCTCAGTAACATCTGTGGGGGTACGGAGACTTGGTGCCGCTCCAAAATGCCTCATCCTAGGACTGGGAGCCGCTCCAAGGCTGCAGGTGAGGGGGAGCAAGGTCGTCCACGGACAACCGCATGAGCCAGCCGCTGCCGTACCTTGGCCCTATTATACGGCCCACCGGCCAGAAAGTAGAAAACTAAAGTGCAGATGAGCTTGAGCATGCTTCCCCTGACCGTCTCTTATTGAATGACAAGGCTTTTCTAAAAGCCTCTAAATGCAGGATGTAGGCTTCAATGAAACTTGGAAAGTAGGGATGAGGGCGGGTGGAGGGAGATGGTCAGCTACTCCATCAAAGTGGAGCAGATGGACTTTTTAGTGATCTGTATTCTGATTTGTGCCCAGGGATGATGCTGGTTACATGATACTGAACAGAACAAGAACAAACAGCTTCCCTTCTGGCAGCTTCTATGAATTCAATGACCTTTTTTTTGGAAAGAGGTACTTTTTTTATTTATTTATTTTTTTTTTTTTTTTTTTTTTTTTTACAGATTAACAGTTTGAATATATAAAAGAAATACATTTGATCTAACCACACATGAACACAGCATTTCAGCAATAAAACCTCAAAATTTACACATGCTTTACACGTGATCATATACAGTGGAATGGAAAAGTATTCATACCTCTCTAGCTTCGTCATTTTGTGTCATTACAACCATTGACTTTAGTGTATTTTATTGGGAGTTTAGATGAGAGACAAAAACTAGTAGGGGCTGCACAGTGGCGCAGTTGGTAGCACTGTTGCCTTGCAGCAAGAAGGTTCCTCCCACAGTCCAAAAACATGTTAGGTGAATTGGTTTCTCTAAAATTGGCCTTAGGTATGAGTGTGTGCGTGTATGGTTGTTTGTCCTGTATGTCTCTGTGTTGCCCTGCCCTGCGATGGACTGGCGAACTGTCCAGGGTGTACCCCGCCTCTCGCCCCTTGACCGCTGGAGATAGGCACCAGCCCCCCCGCAACCCTACATTAGGATGGACGGGTATAGAAAATGGATGGATGGATGGACAAAAACTAGTACATATTTGTTAAACAGAGCAAAATCATACATTGTTGCAAAACGTATTTTTTAATAATAATCTGTTAAGTGTGGCGTACATTTGTATTCAGTCCTCCAGGGTAAATACTTTGTAGAACCACCTTTTGCTGGAGTTACAACTGTAGGTAATATTGGGTATGATTTTATCTGAATTGCCAATTTTTCTATGCAAAATAGCTCATGAACATCGGTTTTCTAGACTTGCCACAGATTCTCAATTTGATTTAGATCTGGACTTTGACTGGGCCATGCAAATATTCATTTGTTTAGGATTAAAGTGTCACTGTCCTGGTAGAATGTTAATCTCTCTTTTGCAGCCTGTCGCAGGTTGTCTGACAGGATTTTTCTCTATTTAGCTTTAGCCATTTTTTTCATCAACTCTGACCAGCCTTCCCGTTGCTGCTAAATAAAACTATTCCCGCAGCATAATGCTGCCTCCACCATGTTTCAAAGTGGGGTGCATTTAAGTGTATGTGCAGTGTTGTGGCTTTCTTCTTGCCTCTCCTAAATAGAAGCTACTTTTATGGAGTGTATAACTTTTGGTTGTTGTGCTGACTGATTCTCCCATCTTAGCAGTGGATCTCTGCAGCTTCTCTAGAGCCACCATAAAGCCTACTTTAAGCTTCTCCGTCAGCATGTTTGCACCCACACGCACACATATTGCCTGAGACTCTTTCCTTTTATAAATCTCCGTTGGTATGTCAGCGCTGCAAAACAATTCTTCGCCAGGAGAGCAGGGGGTTCAGACCTTTTCTGGCTGGTTCGCGTACCATTGCAGTGACATCTCTGGTCAACAACAGTTTATTTACTTTAGCTTTTAAACGCCTATCCACTCAAGGAGCAATGGTCGACAGAGTGCGAGTTTTGATTGAGCTGGAAAGCTTTTTACTAGAAGTGCAGCTCATAGAATACTCTAAAAACGCACGTGAACAAACAAACACAGCGGCCTGCTTTGTTGTTCTCTACACCTCCTGGTGATTAAAATTGCCAAAAGACAATATTAGAGAATATAAATGCAATATAAAGCACCTAGTGCCCAAAAGCTGCATCGACTACTGATTACATTGACTATAGAGCACCATTTTGGTGAAATGATCTTGGGCTGATGTTGGGCTGACCAATCACAGACACGCAATCTCAGTTGCGTTCAACGGATAGTTAGAAATTGGGCTCTACTCCATCTGTCGTTGCGTGCCTGTTGGAGAACCCTTGCATCGACGGATAATTGCGTTGCGAGTCTCTGCACCTCTGCAGACTGAGAAGTATAAACCAGACCTAAGCCTCTTGGATTGCTTAATGGTCTTTTGAGGGGATTTTATTGATGGATACCAGAATAAAGGGGACAGAATGCAAATGAACAGAATACTTTACATTTTTTGTAGCAATTTCTAAAATATGTGAATCGTTTTGTTTTCGCTTAAAAATTCTATACCAATTTATGTTGGTCTGTACCATAAAACCTTGAAAAAGTACATTAAAATGTAAGTTATTTTAGGTTACAAATTGAATTAAATTTTAAGGGGTGTGAATACTTTTGCAAATCAGAGTAAATCTTTATACATGTCTGATACTGGATTATGCTCACACAATGGAGCAATGATGCACTTCAGCTCATCATAAATAAAGGATTACCCCCACCATTATGATCCTTGGTAATGTAATTCAAATCCATGATTCTTTCTTTACCCCCTCTCCTATCTTCAAACTTATCTGTGATTGAGAAAAATTACTTCTGCCACACAGAGCCAGACAACCACTTTTTTCCAACCCCTGTCTTTCATACAATCAACCCTCTTCATTTTGGTCAAAGATTGGTATCAGAGGCAGATTTGGAAAGAATTGTGTGCCTGCGACATCAGAGGGCTGGCCCCTGAATGCATCTGGGTTTACTACAAGAAAAGGTCAGCATCCAGAGAGGGGAGAAATCCCTCTAACACAGCTGAGAAGGGGGAAGATGGGGTATCTTTGGGGACCGGAGAGGGAGACCGGGAAAAGACTGATATCAGGATACAGAGAAGAAACATGAGTGAGATGAACTCCAGCATGAGTCAGGTAAATAAAGGAAAGACAGGACGGTATATGTGCTGACAACATATGAAAATATAACTCCTCCTCTGTCTGCAAACATCTGACTTTCACAATAGTTGAGCCACCACATATTCATCATGGGTAAAGCGGTGATGTTGGTCACCAAACAACCTTTGCTTCCAGGTTCTCTGTAGGAGCTTTAATCCTACAGAGATAAGCCACCAAACTAATGGTAAAGCATCCAGAGGGGAGACACCACAGTCTCTCGAACCACAAGGAGCGGAGACCTCCCTCTGACTTCATGGAGATGTCCGTGTGGAGCCCCAAACATCACAGGCATCACACCTACTGGCTCTCACTGACTTGACTTTGGCAACGGCAGATATGCCTCTGACTGTCTAGAAGAATATGTGGAGTCTTGATGTTTCCAACTGACCAGGGATAAGCCAGAAAGGAAATATGGTTGACTGGGCAATAGGATTGAGATATGGAGGTCTCCATCTGGCCCAGAACTTCAAAGAGATGTGGGCTCAGTCTGGTGAGGCCCCAGATGAGGCTTAAGGCATGAAATGATTAAATGCTGAGATGACTTTTGGTGTTATTGCTGTCCACAGAAACAATCATCCCTTCACCAACTACTCCATTTTCTTATTGTTGAATGTGCGTTTAGCTCTAAGACATTTTGTTAAGACAGTAAAGACAAAATCCAGTTGGTATGAGACTGTCATGTTATGCTAACCTTGAATTGTGGAATAATAATTTTGCAGCCTTCAGTTGGCTGCTTAACAGCCAACTAATGTCTTAACCCTGTAAAGCCAAACATATCAACTTTGGTGTTGCCGTTTCAAAGATTTCTACCTTCTAAACAAAGTTTGTACTTTCCTCAAAAATCTGTTGTTGAATAAATAGGTTGTTAAATGTATTTACTTATTCTCCTTTAAAATTGAAAATGCATGGAAGAAATGAACCAAAATTAACTATAATACAGTTTCAAAAACGTCTGAAAATGTGTTTTTGGTTATAATTACAAGAGGCATATGGGTTCATTGTGATACAAAAGAAAAGAAAACAAGGCAAAGTTTCAAAAACAAAATCCAGATATTTTCAAAAAAGCATCAAATAAACTGTTAATTTCTTTTTAATTTGAATTGTTTAGCAATATTTTCTTTTATCAGGCTTTAATAGATTAAAACAGTCTAAGAGAGAGGGGTGGTGATCCTTTGGTTTCCACACCATGGGTGTCAAGAGTGTTTTGCAACTTTCTTGTAAACAAGAGCAGGTGTAAGACTTCTTATAGTCAGCTGACTGGCAGTGTGCAGCATCCGGAGGGGGAGGGGCAGAAGGGCTGAATCACTCTCTGCTCCAAACAGCTGGGGGGGAAAAAATCCAATTGCTGCAACACTTTCTCTGGAATGTCTTAAGAAGGATTTTAAACTCAAAAAACACGATCTTTATCGAAATGTTGCGGTAATAAAACCATAACTGTATAAACTGTGGAGTACTTAAATAGCAGTTACTGCCCACACCTTTAAGGATCACAATGCAAACCATGCGCATTGTGACTCTTCCTGTGAAGGTACAGATGACAGCTATAATGTGTCTGCTTATGTCCCGGAGGACATTTGGCGCTGGACAGTCCCAATCACAAGACTAATTGTATAATTAGGCTGGCTCCACTGGGGACGGGGACCTTTTGGCCCTTAGCAGACACTTGCCATTGTTAATGACGGTATATCTCTGGAAATATTACAGCTTATCCATCTTTTGTGCCATGACATCTGAAAGGCTGTGATTTCATTATCGCTTGACGGATAGCTCATCAAATCTCTGTCTGAAGGGATAACCTGTAACACTCATTGTGTACAGGTGCATCTCAAACAAAAAAAATATCGATGAATAATCACTTTCTTGCAGTAATCCAATTCAAAAAGAGAAACACATATGTAGATTGGTTACACTCAGAGGGGTGCATTTCCAGTATTTATTTAGGGTTTGATCATTATGGCTTCATGAATATCTGCCCTCAGTTTGTCAGAAAATTCATCATGTAACACACAGATGTTAAGTTAGTGGTTTTACAAACTTCTCCTGACCATATACTACAAATTTATGAGCAAATTATGAGAAGTCACATACACTCCAAAAAGGACAGTAAGCCACAAAGTAAAGTAGCTGGCTGTTCATAGAGGGGTTTTTCTAAGCATATTGGTGGAAAGGGAAATGCAAGGAGAAGGTATGACAGAAAAAGGTGCACAAGCAACCTGATTTAACCTGATTTAACGGGCACATAGAGAATCTGAGGGGTATTGTCAAGAGGAAGGTGGGAGACGCCTTTACACCTCATCAGATCCACAGGCTGACCGTCTCCATGACATAGAGCACTAATGCTGTAAGGCATGCAAAAGGAGTCCTGAGTAAGTATTGACAGCAGATGCTGTGCACTACATTGGCACAGTTTAAAGATTAGAGAGACACCTCTGTAAGTAGTCTGGTGTATCTTCTATACTATACATTTCTTAGGACCTGAAGTTTGGATTTTCAGTAATAAACACCTGAAATGTGTCAATCGGTCTTTAACGAATCTACGAGTTTCAGCTTTTGAATCTAGTTACTGAGATACACTTTCAATGATGTTCCAATTTATTGAGACGCTCCAGTATGTGATTTGACTGAGAGAAAAAAAAGATTCACTCTCTACCTGTGTATAGTTTCTCATTCCCCTCACGACTGTGGGAGGAGAAGAGCATTCATTACTTGTATTCATTACATTGGGAGTGGTGGGGGCTCCATGGTGGGGGCTCCCCAGCTCCTCCTTAAGATTTTCAAAACAACCATTCGCAGCCTTAGCTTTGTCAAAAGTAGAAGTTGGAAGTATGAACTCTTGATGATGAAGGCGGTGACAGGAGGAAACCAGGAGGGACACCAGGGACTAGCAGGTGCTTCAGTTCTGTCTGGGGCCGGGGTGAGGTTAGGGCACTTCTCTATCCAGGAGGGGCCCCATAGGTGCCCTCATTAAGCAGGCCCCTGTTGCACCCGTTGAGGAGAGGTGCGACTCCTCACAGCTCAAACCCCCCCCCCCCCACCCCTCACCTGGCTCCTGTCCGTCTGTCACAGCTCCTATGGAGATCTCCCAATCTGAATGATAATAAGCATAACAACAATAACCCTGTGCAGGAGTAACCTCCTGAAAGCCTAATGAAGCAGTCCAATATACTAAATCATCTCTTGAGAAAATAATAACACAAAAAAGCAAGTGTTAACTTTAGCTCACTGACCCATTTGAAATCTGCAGCTCTGCAACCCCCCACGCGCCACTCGCCATCACCTTATTATGTCTGAGGACGCACGTCTGAAAAGTAACAAATAAAAGTTTCTTGAAAACTTCCCCATGCCGCACGCTGTGACCGAGATTCAAAGGGCAAGTGGTGCTTCATTAACCGCATCCCCATTTACTTTCCATCCCCCCGAGTGTGCGAGAGAGCGGATTAATGTCAATTACCTGTCGTTTTGCAGCATCCACGCCAACAATATGGGTATACTTCTTTACATTTTCTTGGGGCATGAAAAGTGCATCAAAAAGAGAAAGCAGCTATAGGTGTGTAAACTGAAGTCTCAGTTTGGTTCATTTGTACTGGTTTTTAGTTATCTATTTGAGGTGTAGTTAAAATTTCGCTTAAAGAAAGACGAATTTATCCTAAAGTTTATTTTGTGTGTGACTTAGCCGGTTAAATAATGCAGTTTCTTGATGTTTACGGGCATCTAGACCTAATCTATTCAAACGGGGGGGCTAATTAGGCTCACTCCTCATGTTTAATTGATTCCCAAATCCCAATTAAAAGGCGGTTGGATTACAAGTTTTAACTGTTAAAAAAAAGAGAGAGAGAGAGAGAGAGAGAGAGAGAGCATGAGATGTTGCCAGATTCATTCAGACAGCCGCGCCGGAACGTGGTTCCTCTGTAAAGAGCCACATTAAAAGGGACTGACCGTATATCGTGCAGGACAAAGAAAACACTATCCAGCTCGAGGACCAATGAGGGCTTCCTTTCAGTTTTCAATCACTCGTGGTCCTTGCTCGGGATTAAGAGAGGGCTCTTGACTCTGTCTTTGACACAAAACCAAGAGTGCTTGTCTGCAAGTTGAAGGGGGTGCGGGGGGAGGAGGAATAAAAAGGAGGAGAATAATACGTGAGTCCAGGGTTATCGCGCTTAACTGGATTAGATAGTGTCACGTTAAGGCTGCGGAGAGATACATCGGGACAAACCTACAATTACCCAAAGTGGATATTTGAATAAACAAAATCAATCTGATTTTGTTTCTTTCTTTCAATTGTTCAACGCACTCTTATAAGCTACAAAAAGAAAAAAAGAAAAAAAAAAAGCGCAAGTGACTCCGGAGCTCAGCGCTGCGCTCGTCTGAGCGTCAAGCAGCGATGGCGATAACAAGGTGCGTGCAGCTGTGCGTGCAGGTGCGCGGCCTCCACCTGCTCAACAGCAACGACTGGGACGGTGGGAGGGTGGAGAAATCAAAAGCATGGGGGTTTGATTATGCGGAGAGAGAGATGTGCGTTGTTCCGTTTGTAAAGGCTGACATATAAAATAGTACCAGAAATACGCCGATTAAACTGTTAGATATAAACAAATACGATTAGATATTCGATATTCGTATATTTAGATTTGGGTCAAGTTTTATCAATAACCCTAAGTAGAAATGTAGCCTATCCAGTTTTACAGGACCCGTGGCACCACCAAGATGGAGAGGGGGGGGGGGGGGGGGGGCAAATACTTTTTACAAAGAGGAAAATACGAGCTTGTCAAAGGAATGATAAAATACGTTTGAAATAAACCAAGAAGTGTGTAGGCTACCTATGTCAAAACTGGAAAGCATTACTGTCTTTATAAATGATGGACACTAACTTTTTCAGGGGCTAAAAAGGCCTGCATTGACATATCAAACCAACAGATGTTTACCATACGCACTGAAAGAAATGACAGATCAGAGTGATTGGTCGTTTGTCAGTAAGGGTTCCTAAATTGTAATGTTCCAACATACTTCATAAAACGCCTTGAGATTCTGCTGTGGCTTTTGGCTGTCCACCTATATTTTCTGGAGCCTCCTCCGTTCCACCCATTTTTTAAAAATGTACTTAAGCAACTAAACTTGTTTTTATAAAGATCATTTTGGTCATCTGGCTCGCCCTTCTCATCAAAAAGAGACTATGTCAAATAATTGCATTCACTTCTTGCTCCAACGCAGAATCTGTCTGTTGGCAGCTCTAAAGCTTTGTTATATATTCAAATTCTCCACTGGACACCGCAGGCCCCCGGTGGATGTAAATAAATAATCATATCTAATATCTTTTAGATAAAGATAGAAAAAAATAAGATAGAAGTATGGCTGACTGAAACGAGACTTTCAGTTCAATTCTGATCAACAAATTTAAGTAGGGCTTGCCACCAAACTAAATCAGCAAACATAGTTAGAACTTGACCTCAACTAAAACTCATGATGAACATGTTGAAAATCTGATCGGCAAATAGTTTTTTCCCCTAAAATTCCTTTCTGAAGTGTTAATGAGACAAACTAATCGTGATCAAACACTGATGCCTCGTAGGATGCCTAATTCATTTACAAAAGAGGAGATTTAGATCTTTACACAACAGCCGTCTTTTTGCGGGACTGCGTGACGGAGGAGGGTACCGTGAAAGTTTTTCATGGAGGAGGAGAGGAGGACCCACCACCATCCCATAGGGGGGGGGGGGGGGGGGGGGGGGGGATGGGTGTGTGTTGCGACCTTTTCCTTTCAATCAAACGTGTAGTTAAGAGGCAGGTGTTAGACCGTGATCTCACCTCCGAGTCATGTGACCACACACCTCCACTGACGTCAGCCTTTTATTGACTGCTCTTGCTTTTTCTTCTGCGTCTCAACTTTGGCGTCCAGGAGCAGCGGATATTATACCACACCACTTTTATTTGTTTCATTTGTTTCATTCCATGACTTCAGGGTGGGTGGTGTTGCATCGGGGAAAAAACTTTTTTTTTTTTTTTTTTTTTTTTTGCCAAAATGCAAATCTTTGGAAACTCGATTTTGAAAAAAAAAACAAAAAACATTCTGATAGCTAAAATAATATATAGCCTATGACAGTCAGACCCGATTGAAAGACGAAAAAAATTATCAAAAAGTTGTGGAGACCGGTCCCTCTGTTTCATTATCCCACCCTTCCTCCTCCTCTTCCTCCTCCTCCTCCTCCTCCTCCTCCTCCTCCTCCTCCTCATCTTCCTCACCCCTGGCAACAGCAGACAAAGCGGGCGGGTTTTAGTGGTCTCCGCCGGGCCGGTCAGCCTTTGATCTGGGCCCGTTAAGAAGAAGTGATTCGAGGGGAGAGGGGGGTCCACCAAGGAAAGGAGCTGTGGAGGAAGGTAATGTCACCTAGACAAATTGTGTTTTTCTTGGTTTGTTTTGTTCTTACTAAACTTTTATTCCCCCTTTTAAATCATATTCAATCATTTTAGTTGTGGGGCAGACAGGTACTCTTGATAATTAGGGTGATTCGAGCCATAGACCTAAACTGCTGGTAGTGATTGGCATTCATTTGATTGTTTTATTAAAGAGCGGCAGATCACTCTGAACATCGAAAGAACTGGAGATCCACACTATATCACTCTATGCATAAAAAAAAGAATAGGATATTACATTTTAGGCATTAAAATATATTTTTCTTAAATAGAAATCGTGCTAATGCAGAAACGTAATATCCAGTATAGGTTAAATAATAAAAGCAGTGTCTGTTTTCATTCTGGTAACAAATCCGGAACTTTCTGAATAGCGTTTAACTGAAGATGTTGGTTCACTCAATCCAGAGCCGGTCAAAGCCAAAAGCGAACTAAGACCCCAAACCTTCAACCGCCCCCCCCCCCCCCAAAAAAAATGCTTGAATTGTAACAGACCATAGATTTTAAATTTCAAACATGTGTTTATTGACAATGTGAACACTATTAAATTCGATTCAACAGTCTCTGCATAGTTAAATTACAATGTTTTAAATTGTTTCACATTTAAATGGAAGACTTTTAAGGAATTGGCAAGTACAAATAATGACCTTCATAGTTCAATGGCCACGTTACCATAGATATGATATGCTGTGAGTTTAACCTTGGTGTTTGAGCTTGGTTTGTTCACAAATAGCTTACATCTCAGCAAATAGCTAATTATCCGTGATTGCTTTTTTAGCTCACCCAATTAAACTTGGCCCCCCTCTCCCATATTCCACCAAATCTGTTGAAACGGTGTTAGTGGTGGTGATGTTAATAGGAAGAGGGGCCCCTAAATCCTGTTCTGCTCAAGGCCCCAGACGTCCTTGGGCCAGCCCTTAGTCAACTGTTAGTTTTCTCATTTGTCTTGTCCGGTGTCCCGCAGACAACAGCGAGGCATATATGTTTAAATGGGCTGTATTGTGAAGGAATATCAACTTAGTAAAAAGTTGATTGCTGCCATCAGACTTGACAAAGTTTCTCTGTTGGAGTTGGAATCCGGTTTGAGCTCGTTTGCCGACAACGCTAATGCTAAATTCAGGTGTGCTTGCAAGCTCAACCCTACAGCTGTTGCCTATGGAGCTGTTGTACAGGGAAAAGATTTACATGCAATTTTGTTAGAACATATTTCAAAGGTTTATCAATATTTCAGTCATGTTTAATGCTCTAACCAGATTAGCAGCAGTAGAAAAAAATAGAAATAAAAACTTTCTGGCACAACTGAAGTTCTTAATCCTGATGCAGTTTTTGCCAGCCAGCAGCATATTATTGATGGTTTTATGATAAAAAATGTTCAAATTACAGTTTTTGAAGTCTTATTGACATGATAATTTAGATTTTTTTTGGTATCATTTCAACAGTAATGACAAACTTTAAAATGAAATTTTTGCAAAATTTGTGTATTTTAGCTAATAACCTAAGTTGCACTCAGAACAGAGTCAAACGTATCCAGCTATAGTTGGCATATTGTTTGATTTTCTTAGTTAAACTCTAGATGTTTGTTTTAACAGTGCAGAGGTTAAAAACTCAACATGATGGCCTTTGAGAGGCTGAAGTGATACGAATGGAGACATTATATACCAATCATGTTGATTTTAATACTCGCAGTCTTTTGTGAAGATGAAAAAAAACAACATGCAATTGTTATTTTTCTCGTCAAAAATAAGAGTAAATGGAAATTACAGGGACTTTAACAGTTTTTTTTCTGTCTTTAATATTAGGAGGGACATTTAGCCCTCCTTAAATCGAGTTAGTGATGGTTTAATGTGCCAGCTGACGCACGCCAGCAGAGACAGGCCTCGGTGAATTTCACATCCATGCGAGCTCACTTCGTCCGTCATCAGAGCGGTTTCACAGAGGGTTTATAATCCGGATAAAAACATCAAAATATAAGAAGTTCGTGTCAAGTTTCATTTAGACACTTGAACGTATGTGGTAGAAAACGACCTCACTGAAATATTGTTAAAAAAGGCCCTATGGGGTCACATAAAAAGGCACCATCTTTTTCTAACATCAAAATTCATCTTTTATGTCATCATTTTTTTAAAATCTTTTTATCGGATAAACTTGAAGAACGCAAAGCAGGTTTTAAAATAATTAAAATGTGTTTTAGATAATTTTTTCTTCACCAAACTGATAGGAGAAACCAATCATTGTTGCAGTCCGCCTGAGGGTCTGTGCTCAAAATTAAAGACCTGGTTTGTTTCTCTGAGGTTTTGGCCTATGCGTAAACCGCTTTAAAAAAAAACTTCACAAGTCTTGTAAAAAGCGTTCTTGGACGTTAATTATCTCCAGTGAAACGCGTTTGTCCTGCTCTGCTCCGTTATACAAATATATATTTATAAAAAAAAAAAAAAAAAAAAACAGAGAAACAAACACGCTCCTCTCAAACTGTGGCGTACGCATATAACCGCGGCGTTTTTTTTTTTTGTTTTTTTTTATTGCTTTGGAATAATCTGCCGCCGCAATTAGTCTGTCATACATCGCCATTAGAAGTCTATTAAAACATCAAGTCGTTATTTGAGCATCCCCGGGCAGGAGAGAGGCGGGGGGAATTAGAATAAAACTATCTGTGCCGCACGGGTCCCATTTGGATTAATGGGGAAATATGTAAAACATTTCGTTTTAATTTTCCTCTCACGGTGTTTTGCATACGCGCCTGTTCTCTCTCTCTCTCTCTCTCTTTCTCCGCTGAAGCGCTCATTATTTATGAAAGCAATCTCGACCGGCACATTACCGGGCTATGAAACGCTGCTCGCTGCCTAATTGATTCCTCGTCACATTTTTTTATTTTATTATTCTAATCGTGTTAATTGTAATTTAATCTCTCAGGGAATACCGGAGACGTGTATTTAAATAAGACTGTGGATCGAAGACAGGAGTTTTAATTTTAATTTTTAGTATCAACTTCATTATATAATAGAAATGTCAGAATTACGCAGCCGAGTCAGACCTGGCTAAATCCCTACTAATCTGGAGATGCGAGGCATCTACTGCATTTCTTAAAAATTATAAACCTGTCCAAATAATTCCCCCCTTTATCCTCATGGAGCTTTGCTTTGTCCCTGAATGATGGCCGAGTTGCAGCCCCCTCTGCTCTGCGGTCTTCCTTCCTGTCAGTGGGTGGGGGGCACCTGTTGGAGCAGAGCAGCTTGCGGAGTCAAGTTGTCCCATCAAACTGGGCTCCTGCAAAACTAAAGTCACTCTGTTACGCTCTGCTGGGCTTGCAGTGTAGGGCATTCACAGCCATGTGAGGCTAAATGGCTTTCTGAAGGCCTTTCATGCACCTCTACAGCACTCTGAATAGGGGCTGTCAGAAAGCTGTTTTACTGTAGAAAATGATGTTTTAATTGCCTTATAAATTAATCCAAATGCAGCAACACCAAGCCCAAGTTATTCTCACTAATAAGGACATTTTTAATTAGAGGTGGGCACATTCATCACATTATGCTGCATCTCAAGTGGTTCTCCAGAAGCAAGACGGCAGACGGGATTGACTTGGAAAAGATAGTGAGGGGAGCTAAAATGGCTACTGGGAGTGCCCCGATTCCTTCTGTCTAGGATGTGTTTCAGAGCTGCAACATACACTGGATCAAATATTTGTATGGGTATTTTATGTTCCTTTAGATTTCTCAGAGAATAGTTGAGCATTTTCTAAAATTGATTTGCATTAAGTACAAAAACAACTAAAGTAAATAACCTGCCCCAAAACTAAGCAATTTAATATCGAAATAATGAATTAATATGCCTTGCAACATGTCATCTGACATATATCAGTTCTTGTGGGTTCTTGGAGAAGGGTGACTAGCTGGGCATTCTATGTTCATTACAGTGTAACAACTGAATTCTTCAGCCTGAGCAACAACAATAGAAAGAATGAATACTGCCAGTCATTTTTGGAAAAAAACAAACCCAAAATGATAATGAAAATTAATGAACATATAAATATAAGAGGTAACTAAAACTGACATTCAATTCAGGAATTTTTCTGACTCTTTATGAACTTGGAGACACCTTGTTTACATATTCATGTTTTATACATTTCACCAATGTTTTAATTGCTTGATCCCAGAGTTCAGTACAGTTTTTTTGTTTTTGTTTAAAACAACAAGCATATTTGGATTAAACTTTTTTTAATTGGTGCGATCATGGACGCAAATGTGTGAGAGTTTCAAAACTCAGAGAAAAAACAACAAAAGGTCAAAGGTTAACAAAGGTCAAAGAAAACATATGGCAACAATCTACATTCTAAGTAATCAAGACAGTCAAATAATTCATTAATTATTTTAGAGTTTATACATTTGATATCATCATACCAAGTCAAAAAATACCTGCAAATATTTTTTTTATCAAATAAAACGAATGCTTTTACTAACCATAATCAGAGTTTGAAAACAAACAAGCTCAGTGTGTTCATATGGCAGCAAAGAGTGAACCAGTTTCAAGTAACCAAAGTGGCCGATTGCCAATGCGACGGCTTACTGTCGGGGTCTTTGGCTGGACGCAGGAGCTGTTTCTGTCTCTTTTTTTTGTGTGTCTGGACGGGCCTGGCACGGACACCGGCTCTGTCCCAGACACAATACATCATACAGTAAAGGGAAAGAAACATGGAAAAAAAAAAAGAGGGAGACGGGATGAGGTGGGGTAGAGGTGGTATGGCGCCTTTTCATTACCATGGTCACCAATGGCACCATTAACCATTCGACACCCCCCCAATTATCCTCCCATCCGTAGTCAGAGAGACAAAGCCTCGGTCCTGGTCTGCTGGAGCAACATGGCCACTAATCTGTCTCTACTCGAACATCACACCCACTTCACAGCCTCTGCGAGTCAGACAAGTGCTCCACAAAGAGCCCTTTTGTGCTTTCGTTAGTGACTTCTTCACTCCGCTCATTAAGGAGTTCATTTTTTATGTTCCGCTGAAACAATTTGGATGAATGCTCGTTGTGAGCACGTAAGTCGGCCAAATATAGCAAACAAGTTATATGCTGCTGCACACATTTTTCTTTCAGTTTGTGTGGGTCAAAAACACAAAACAATTATAATTTTTTTCTTTAGTTTGTGAAAACAAATAATGTACTTGAGCCAGTCTGAAGGCAGGCGGCAGAGGCCTGACTGGAACTATGAGGCCCGAGGAATGGACCCACCACCGCAGAGTGGTGTTGTTTGTTTACCCTTTGGGCCCCCCCGCCAAGATGTGCTGATGGGAGTGCATTCATCATCACTTGGGAAAGACGGAGGGCGTGGGCACACAAGCTGCAGAGTGACATGGTGGTCAACACGCAACCAGAAAGCAGCACAAGGTTCGTCTTCAGAGGAAAGCGCTGCTCACACTCACTGTGTGTTTTCGTAATGTATAAAACACTCCCAAAGCCATTCAAATTATATATGTACAGCTACTGAATGTAATCACAAATTTCTGTCATAACAACATGAACATGAGCCATATTTTCCACTGTAATCCTGCATCAGGGAAATGGTTTGTAAAGTTTATGAAGTGCTCATTTTGTCTGTGAGATTTCCGGTTTCCAGTCCTGGTTCAGTCCTGTGGTCCTCCTGATTATTTCGTCGCCACCGCTGCAGAGAGGGTCAGGATGTTCTGAGCCTGCTTCAGCGAGGGCAAGTCAATCATGCTTCCGCGGAAGGTGAACGCACCCTGGAGAGGAACACAAACATTGCACTGGAAACGCAGATTTCATACATCTGAACAGTTGTAAACTCAAAATGCTGCCAATATTTGGGACATTATAATAATAGAAAGTTTTTTTCTTCTTCTTGAACTGAAAAGACAAAGGAACAGTAAAGAAACACACACAAACACACATACGACGTGCTCGGCTGAGGGATGGCTAAGATACGTATCCCTTCGGGCGATGCCCTGGCAGGGAGAGAGAGGTGGCGGGCAGATTGTGTATTACCTCAGCAGACAGCCCACAGAGCTCGGCACACAGGCTCCAACCATGCACTAAATTAGGGACAATAATATTGTACACTTAATTGGCCCAACTCCCCTCCCCTTGCTGTTCTGAGAGTCACCCGGGGGTGTACAGTATGTAGTCTGAGTTATGGAGGTGTGCACACAAAGGATCGGTGTGAGCGTCGAAGCAGAGAAACAGCCGTGTCATCGCAGCGTACGGGGAGCAGAGAGATGTTGGGGGGTTACAGATGGGTCCTGTAATAGCTGGTCTAATAATTTGTGTGTGTGTGTGTGTTTTTTTTTTTTAACAACAATCAGGCAAGAGCCAGTATTAGATTTTCATTACATCATATCCTTAAGTAAAAATAGTGCAGTTTCACAGCAGTGGTCTATTTGTGCAAAAAAAAAAAAAATAAATAAAAAAGAATACATGTAACATAAGCTTTCGTACCAACTTTATTCATACCTGAAGCGCAATTATTCCTACATCTGCAAAAATAATATGCAAATAATATGCCAATACAGTTTGAATAATTATATAGGACATTTATATATTGTCATTTTTATACAGATGCAAGCCGAAATAAAAGCATAAGCATACAATCATTTTACTAGTAGTTTTCAAGCGTTTATATCACAGAACCTTTTAGTCATTCTGCTCAAAATGGAGTATCACTGGGAGTAGCAACCTGATAATAACTAGTTAATTAGTCAGGCTGCTTGTTCAGGTAGATCATGAAGTCTACTTTTTAACAGATAGTGCCTCTCGACTGTAGTTTTAACCTTATGTAGTAGTGGGAGGTTCTGCTTACTTTATGCTCCATACACACAGAGACAAAACTCTGATCATGTCAGCACTTGAGGACTTTAAATATATAGGAACTTTGTGGAAATGTAGGAGTTTGGATCATGTAACTTTTTGAAGCCTTGGTATTTCTATCAGTAATTACTCCATGCCTAATAACAATAAATGCTACACAAATTTTGTTTGGCATTTAAGGCCAAAACACAATCAATGGTAAGATTTTTTTTTTACTGAAATGATGTGAATCTACATCTGTTATTACCTTTCCTTCTTTCTGATGCTGGTCAAAAGCAGCAATGAGCTCCTTGGCCCACTGGATCCTGTTTTGACTCGGGGAGAACTCCTCCTGCACAGCCTGGATTTGTCCGGGATGAATGACCTGTTTACCTACAGAGAAACAAACAGACACACACACACTAGAAGATTTAGCACTTCCAGTTTAAGATAGGATTTTTTTCCCTGTATAATGCTAGTCATTTTTGCCTCCTCAGCAATTCATTTTATTGCCTTTTTTTATCAAAGCAGAATTTTTCAAGTACAAAAAGGAGCTATCTTCCAGGGGACATTTCATACCCACCATGCATCAAATGGTACCTGCTTTAACAACTGCCATTTTCTGCCATCTGCTCATTCATACAGTTACATGACTTTGATAAATGTTATCTAATAGCAGGCGGTCCCTAAGATATTTTGGTCTGATCAAGGGTAGGGATGCATAGTATATCAACTTCAATTTTGTCATCACAAAATCATTGTGTACAATATTGTAATTGCAAAGGACTGCTTGTTAAAAAAAAAAAAATTGTAAGATAAAACATTTAAATGATTATGCATGCAAATAATGTATTTGGCTTGTAGGAAAAATTTTTACTGCCCTCTTCGCCAATACCTAAGGAACATTTTTAGTGGCTGAGATTCTAAAGTGTGGTGGGATGCGATGAAGCAACAGAAAGGGAAGCGTCAGGAAATGTATGGTTACTTGCATTGACATCGCAATACTTACCAAACGTATTGCTTTTTTTTTCTGATATTGTCCAGCTCTAATCAGAGGTGATACTTCAAGAGTCAAGTGGTCTACTTGGGGATTAGAAACGCAATCTATGGAAATAGGGCGTAATATAGAGAAATCTGGCAATAATGGAGCGTTTTTATGGTTACTCATTTTCATTTTTTATGAAAAGAACGCATCTACCAAGCAAAATAAAGCGATTTAAAATAGCTAAGTGCAAAGGGGTTTTCTAGCTGGCACAAAATCAAAGGATGGATCAGATGGAATGGCAATGAAAGAGTGTAAGATCTGGGTATGAATTGTCCCAGCGTATTTAAAAATCCATGATCTGAAAATAATTTCTGCTTTAACACAGGCAAAACAATGTTCTTGTTTTGGTCCCAATTATCACCTTTTATTGTATGGCAAACACAACAATGTACAGCTATAGATCAAAAAAGAGAGCGGGAAATCAGCTTAGAACCTCTATGCCAGAGATGAATTGGAACATAAAAAGGCAATAAGAGAGGAGAAGTTGGAAATAAACAACCGACTCGTCTCTGTCTGTATTTCCTAAGAGTCTACGGTGAACCAGATAACATGAAACCACAAGAACTTCATAAGAATTCACTAAAGCAAGAGAAAAGTCTGTCCCTAAAAAGCTGAAACGGAAGACTAACAATGAGTTAAGTCTCTGTTGGTCACAATAACCAACCCCCCACACACACCATCTTCTCCGTTAAATGTGGCCGAAGGCTGCAGACGTAATCCCTTGTACATTTGCAGATCAAACTTGTAGTGATAAAGTTGAGGGTTATGAACATGTCTGGCGAGAACGGTGGCTCAGCGGCAGCCAGCGGGATCCCGACACTTTAGGGCTTAGCTCTGTCGCCAGCAACAAATCCTTCAAGGTGGCTGTGCAGGCGGGCTGCACGAGCGAGTAAAGTAAAAAAAAAAAAAAAGTCACAGAGGAGCGGACAGAAGAAAAGGGGGAGGAGAGAACCCAGTTGCTTCATCAAGCTCTGCTCACCCTAGTTAACCTGAAAAAAAAAAAAAAAAACACACGGCAAAAATCCCTCGTTAACCATTTTATTTCTAATAATTATTTGCGGGTTCTTTTGTTTGCGTTTTCACATGTCATCATAGGATGGTTTCCATAATAAACCTGGCGATCTTAAACGTACCTTAGGAAAGTGCATCTTTCTGTCAGCCTGACTGTGTGTGTGTTTATGTGTACAGCTGTTTAGGACAACAAGAGAACCCAAAAGGGTCGACTGGGCGACTCAGGTGCCCTTGGTTACAATCCATTGGTTCTCCTAAAATGCATCATTCACGCCCTCCAGCCAATCCCAGGCTGCCATGTGGGGCTGGCACCTTATTGGAGGATGGCTATTTAGCAAAATGCTCTCAGGCGAATGATGGACAGGGTCCTGGGGACTGAAGTGAAATGTGGTTCCTAAGAGCAGAGGAATTGTTTTCCTATTCTAGAACATAATCAATGCAAACCAACAGCTCGGAATATATAAAATAGGAAGTCTATAAAATATTTAACTACAATATTATTAAAGATACCTATCAAACATTTTGTATTTTATTATCTTCTGGTGTGCGCACTGGTTCAAAACAATTCTACCCTTACACTACTAAGCTCCCCAGTACGGAGCACTGGTGTTCTGTCCTCTGCGCTTAATGGGTGCTGTTCCCAGCTTAGGTTCTGCCAAGGTCAATTACTGCACAGGTAGAGCTTTTGGCTGCACCGTATTATTGCTTAAGTACACATGGGCCAGTAATAGCTACTAACCAAGATTATACAGAGTGCCCACGGCTTGCACGGCACTAATCCAGTGCTTTAAATGCTTCTGCTCCCTTTCAAATTGAACATTTATTTAATCAACCAGCTGTTTCCCCCCCCCCCCCTCCCAGCTTTTCCACCTCAGTGCCTCATGCACCAAGAGATAAACTGCAATTCTTTCGAATAATTACAAATAATTAAAAAAAGGATTCCAAGTCTATTCTTGCCTAAGCTTGAGGAATCATGTGCTGCTTGGAAGATACAGAAACAAGACAGACAACAAAACACACTCACGCACATGAACCTGCCAAATGCGGGAGGGCAGAAGTGGCAAGCAAGGTCACCTGGATGAGTTTCGGTGGGAAACAGCAAGAAGCGCAACCTACACACTGATGTAACATGATGTGCAGGCACTTTGAGTGCCCCATGAAGAGCAGGTCATTGATTCAATGTCTCTTCTTAGCCACATTTTTTTTTTCCGAACGACAACGTTAGCGTGATTCTGCCCCCCTTAAAACACTGACATTTTTGAGACTGCCCTAATAAAAACAAACAAAATAAATCATGACATCCAGCTACTTCTTTTCTTAATTAATCTGGAAGAATTTCAAATGGAGATACATTTATTTTAGACTTTTTGAAAGATAAAATATTAAATGAGATGATAATTCTAGAAAACAAGCATTACTAGAATCTGTGGTGACTCTTACATAAATGCAGCCAATGGTGATCTCCATCTGTACAACTGCCCCGATGTATAGCCATACACAAGGCCACTCACAAACCTTTGATTAACTAACTTATTAGAAACCTTAAAAATATTCATCTGTTAATTCCAGTCTTGTGTTTTTAAAAGAATTTGTAAATGACCCAACTATACCTGAACGTATTTGGCTTTTGAACTTGGAATGTTCAAATGTGGAGTCACTTTGGCGTCATTAGCCAGCTGAAGTTAATCGCTACATTTCCTTTGTGCTTATAGGGTGCACTAGTAGGGATGCTGCTCCCCACTGAATGGACATGTATCTCAGCAAAAGCCATTTTTTTAGCGTGCAACTGACAACTTTTACATTGTTTTGAGTGCTAGTGCTTCCCCCAAGGACATCCTGCTCTGGGCGGAGTGTCGCTCTATCAAAAACCACCACTGACTGGAATACAGACTATGGACTTCTCAGAACTGGTACATGCAGTTTTCTAAATGATGCATATTCACTGAGGGTGGGTGCAGACACTAAATCGTTCCATTGTAAAGCACAGACAGAATCTTAAGGTGATATTTTTGTTTTTTACAAAAGTACAATCTAAGTAGCAGGAGATATTGGATGTTTATAGCAGCTGAGACCTCTGCGATGTTCTCCCACAGGAAGGATCCAAGATTATGTGGCATGAAATTAATGAAACAAAAACTGATAACAACGGGAAGCAAGCGCCGTTATCAAAGGAGCACCTGGAGGATATTCATCATGATTACAGTCAGAAAAAGGAGATGAAAACTTTACCTGTGAAACCCATGAGAGCTCCCTCCTTGGCCTGTAGCCTTAGCCCTTCCACATCTTTATAGTCGATGTAAACCAGGTCGATTGCTTGCAGCCCAAAAGCTTTGGTGGTCACAACCACCTTCTGCCTAGCATAGAGCAGCTCCCTGGCATCCTTAGTCCGCGTGGCACCTAAAGAGGACCAGCAGGCAAATACAAGAATGCTTAGGTAGAGGAGTGAGGGGTAAGAAAAACAACATATACAGTTATTTAGAGGCTTTTTAAAGCACAGACCCAAATGCAGGAACAGACATTCACATACACAGACCTCTATTCAAAACCTTTGTTAACATTTTGTTTGATTGCAACAACAAACATTAAGTGTTTTAAGGGATTAATGCGATGATCAGCACTAAGCGCAAATTTAAAAGTGAAGGGAAAATGATACGTGGTATTTATGACTTTAAATCTTTAAAAAAAAGTGTGCCGTGCATTTGTATTCAGATCCTGTGAGTCAACATTTACTAGAACTACATTTTTACAGCAGTAACAGCTGCAAGTGTTTCAGGGTACATCTCTACCAGGGTTAGACCTTTCATAGACTGATCTTTTTTGCCCGTTCTCCTTTTCAAAATAGCTCACGCTTAGTCAGATCGAATGGAGAGCCTTCTGCGAATTCATTTTCAAGTCCTGCCAAAGATTCCCAGTTCAATTTAGGCCTAGACTTTGACGTGTCCATTCTAACACATGATCTAAAATTTGAACATCAGCCCCAGGCTCAAGTGTTCTGCAGCTGCCAATAGGTTTGCTTCTTCCAGGACTGCCCCTGTATTAAACTCCACCCATCTTCCCTTCATACTCTGACCGGCTTTCCTGTCCCTGCTGAAGAAAAACATCTCACAGCATGATGCTGCCACCACCATGTGTCTATCACCTTTGTGTGTTCGGAGTGATTTGACGTCTTTACCTGCACTACCTTTTATAAAAGGAAGGCCTGTCACGTCAAATAGTTTTCCAGAAAACCAATTTGGTCCACCTGAGCTGTGGATCTCTGCAGATCATCCAAAGCTACAATGGGCCTCATGGCTACTTCTATGATTAAAGCTCTCCTTATCCAGCATGTTAAGTTGGGTGAAAAGTAATGTCTTAGTTTGTTTTATAATCTAATACTGCCTAAAACCTATCTTCAGTGTTATTCCAGCTGCATCCGACATGTTGCTTGGACTTTATGATGCTGATTATTGGCCCTTGAGGCCATCGCAGATCAGCTAGATTTACAGACTAAACTGAACACAAATGGGCTTTGATAACAAGTAAGGTGATTTCTAAAGACAAATGGCGGCACCATATTTTATTCAGCCGTAGCCTATCAGAGAAAGGAGGATGTACACATATGCACACCACCCTAATTTGTGTTGGTCAATTATTCCGAATCGAAATAAAATACATTGTTGTTTATGGTTGTAAAGAGAAAAAAAGTGATAAAGTTAAAGACGTTTTAATATTGTTACACACCTATGCTGGCACAGAAGTCATCGGAGCCAAACACCACGCCGTCGTGATGGAGCCCGGCCCTGGGAGCAAGCTGGCGGATTTCCTCACATACGGCCTAACAGAGAACAAACAAATTAGCAAAACAGAGGCAGAGATAGTAGCAGGACCTGCTGGAAAGAAGAAACAGATCTTAGAGATCATGACAGACAGGGACAAGCAGGAGTGGCTGTTAGAGATGCACCTTTACTAGGCTAACTGCAGAGAAAACTAAACGAAAGAAAAAAATTATTAATTCTACGCTTGGATTGGTCCTGATGTTTTTTGGGAGAATATAGTGTTGAACTATACAGTACTTTACCAGACTGCATTTTTTCCCCTCCATTTACTTAAGTTTCTTTTCAATGGTATCTTAACATTTAATTTGTGCAAACGTCTTTAAAGCACCAGTAAGAAAACTTTTTTTTTTCATCCAGGAAATTGCTTGGTAATGTATTGTTTTGGCCAGAAATGTGCTCATTGTTCACAAAAGGATTGGGCCAAAACGTAATTAAACCCCACACAGGTGTTATAGATAAAAGTGGGCAAGACTAGCACCCACAGTCATGACCGAAAGAACACAAATCTGGACTGAGTGTTGTAAAAACTAACATACAGTAAGATGTTTTTCATGCTTTTCAGTAAACAAGCTGGTAGATAATGTCCTCGTTAAAATTTCAGACATCATTGATTCCATTGCTCCTATTAAAGTGAAAGTAGTCTCAGGTAGAAAGAAGTCTCCATGGACGAATGATCCACTGGTACGTAGCGAAAAAGGGGAGTGTTGAAGAGCCGAGAGAAAATGGCGGAAAACTCGACTCCAAGTTCACTATGAGATCTACAAAGAGGGACTGAACAGATATCAGTTAACTTTGAAAGAAGCTAGGGAATTTTTTTTTTCTGAAATCTTTAGCAGAAACATTAATAATGCAAGGACTCTATTTGCAACAGTGGAAAGACTAACTAATCCTCCAGTGACAGTAGTCCCTGAACTAAATTCTACCAGTGCCTGCAATGAATTTGCCAGCTTTTTCACTAAAAAGATTTTAACAATTAGAAGGTCGGTATGTACCGCGGCACCAAACCGACCACCAATGTTATACCCAGCTAACACAAATGTAGAAAAACTGTCAGAATTCCATGAATTAAACCAAAAAAGCCTAGAAGAAATTATTAACCAATTAAGCTCCTCCTCCTGCTGTCTTGATATCCTACCCACAGCTTTCCTTAAGAAAGTTTTCCCTTTCATTGGGTCTGATCTAACTAAAATAGTGAACTCATCCCTTCTGTCAGGTATCTTTCCCCAGGCTTTAAAAACAGCAGTTATTAAACCACTGCTAAAAAAGAATAGTTTGGACAGCACATTAGTGCAGAACTACAGGCCGATCTGTAATCTTCCATTCATCAGTAAAATTATTGAAAAAGCTGTGTTTCAGCAGTTAAATAGCTTCATAGCAATGACCAACTGCTTTGATGTTTTTCAGTCTGGTTTCCGTGCTCACCACAGCACCGAGACTGCCCTCGTCCAAGTTTTCAATGACATCCGCATAAATACAGACTGTGGTAGAACCACAGTGCTGGTTCTGTTGGACCTCAGTGCAGCATTTGACACTGTTGATCATCATATACTATTAGAAAGACTGGAGAGCCGGGTCGGACTCTCTGGTACAGTACTTGGCTGGTTTGAGTCCTACCTACAGAACAGGGACTTCTTTGTTTCAATAGGAAACTTTTCATCAGAACAAACAGAAATCACATGTGGGGTGCCCCAGGGCTCCATCTTAGGGCCCCTCCTATTTAATATCTACATGCTCCCACTAGCCCAGATTATAACAACCAACACGATTAGCTACTATAACTATGCAGATTATACTCAGCTTTACATTACGATGTCGCCAGGTGACTCTGAACCAATTCAAACCCTAAGAAAAAGCATCGAGCAAATCAATGAATGGATGGCCATAACTTTCTCCAGCTGAATAGAAACAAAACAGAAGTAATTAATTTTGATCCTAAAGAGAAACGATCAAGAGTCAGCACACAGCTTCAGTTAATACAGCTAGAAACTACTGATCAGGCACAGAATTTAGGTGTAGTAATAGACTCAGACCTGAACCTCCAGGGTCACATAAAGGCAATAACAAGATCAGCTTTCTATCACCTGAAGAACATTTCTAGGATTAAAGGTATAATGTCGCAACAGTCCCTCGAAAAACTCATCCATGTGTTTATCTTTAGTCGGATTTATTACTGCAACAGCATCTTCACAGGTCTGCCTAAAAAGTCAATCAGACAGCTGCAGCTGATCCAGAACGCTGCGGCTCACATCCTCACTAGAACCAGGAAAGTAGAGTTCATCACTCCAGTTCTAAAGTCCTTACACTGGCTCCCTGTAGCTCAGAGAATAGACTTCAAAATACTTTTACTAGTTTATAAATCAGTGAATGGCTTAGCACCAAAGTATATTAAAGATATGCTGTTACTATACCAACCCACTAGCCACTCAGGTCCTCTAATTCCAGTCTACTCAACATCCCTAGAATTAGAACCAAACACAGAGAAGCAGCTTTCAGTTTCTATGCTCCTCTAATCTGGAACAAACTTCCAGAAAACTGCAAAGCTGCTGAAACACTGAGTTCTTTTAAATCAGAACTAAAAACGTATCTGTTTAGAGCTGCATTTGAGTAATGCTTTGATTTATCATGTTTTGTTTATGTTTCTTGCTGTTTAATGCTTTGTAGTATCTGTGTGTGCATCTTCCTTTATTGCTGTTTTTACTTTATATGCTTTGTGTTTTAATGCTGTTTTTATTTTACCTCTAATCATGTAAAGCACCTTGAATCACCTTGTTGTTGAAAGTGTGCTATACAAATAAAATTGCCTTGCCTTTTGTTTAATTTCAACTTCAAATTAATATGCCAAAGCAAGTTTGTTACCTGATGTTCAGTCTGGGCGAAAAGAAAGGGTTTGCTCAAGAAAGCAGACGCAGGCAAACCCTCTCCCCCCCCCACCACCTAACCACCAACAAAACACACATGCGCACGCACACAATCACAAACACAGTCGGAGAATTAGACTAAGGAACTGACAGACGAACTAAAAGAAGGACTGCCAGCTGGTTACTCCCAAAATCTGCTCTCTTTACCCCTCCTAAGAAGCTGAAGGTCATGCTGCACTGTTAGAAAAATCTGACTGATTCTAGCTGAAATATCCTAAAGAACTTTCTCACTATGAAGATATTAAATTAGCACTAATTAAAACAATGTCAGGACGTCTGAGGATGGAGGGCATTTTGAGAGGCAGTCGAGGAGTTTTAGATCCTTTTCATTCTGGATGTGGCGAGTTCCCTTCATGCTGATGGAGTCTTTAATCTGAAGCCAACAATGAACAAACAGCAAAATCTCTTACGTTTGCAGTTTTCCTTTTATTTACTTGTAATCTACCTTAAAATTGAGCAGGCCCACAGCGGTTTCCACAAAGGTGATGAGGCGAATGGGTTCTGTCAGCGTCCCTCCTTTCAAGTTGTGCTGAAACCTGTCAACAAACTGAGCACATGGGCAACGTCTCAGCCTCGACTCATTAACAACACCCACAGTTTGTGTGACTGGGAGACAATAAAGTTCTCAGCAATCACAATAAATTAATTTACTTGCAGCAGCTTGGCCAATCATGTTTACACAGTTAAAATAAACAGGAAAATAGATTTTTTAGTTACACTATTCATTTTAACTCAGAGAACACTGTTTTTCCATTTTTTTATGTAACCTGCTACTCTTTTTTTAATCATTCATCATCACTTCATTAGTATTTATACACGGATTATATTAACAGGAAAATACACTAGGCTCCGGATTTCATGTAGGGGAAGCAGAATAAACGGGGCTGAATACAAATGATACAAACAGCAAATAGGAGCTAAGACGCAGCACTGGATTTTATGTAAGTCTTGTAAAGTAAAGGGATTGAAGAGGGTTGAATCCAAATTCAACAAATGGCAAGAGGGTGCTAATAACCCAAACACTGGATTATAATTGGGGTAGAAAGGAACAAAGAGTTGAACCCAAATCCTACAAAAATAATAAGAATAAGCTAGCTAGAACCCATTACAGTGGATTTTTGTTAGGGTAGCAGAGGAAAGGGGTTGAAAACAAATGCATGTCACTTTCAGATTTCTATTTGTAAAACATTGTGAAAACCCAGGTATTATTTTCTTTCAATTATGCCTAACTTTGTGTTGGTGAAAATCCCGTCAATTTGAACTCTGATGAATTGTTCTGCGGTAATAACTGCAAAGGAAACTGTTCTCAAAACCTCTGGTAGGATAAAAAATGATAGAGTAGGTAGAACAAGTCTTAATATGTTAAAATCCTTTTTAGATGGAAATCTCAACACCTTTATTACCTGTGCCATTGCAGCTTCAGCCCTTATTCAGAAACACATCTGTGGAGGTTCACATGGCGCAGGGAGCAAGCAAAGGAGAGCAGCAACAAAAGCGAAGAAATAAAATATTTCACATTAACACCGGGGTTCCCTCCTTCGTCTTAAGTATTCTGCTCTACCTTTTTTCAGAGGTTCTCCTCAACTACAGCTTGTGCTCCCCTGAGAGAGCACGCAGACATGTAAATGCACCAACACAAACACCCGCCCATTGCATAAACACAGAAGAAACCGACTGCAGAAAAAGGAAGAAGAAACAAGATTTGGCACGTCTTTGAGCATGTTTTTACCACTGCATTATTCTGTTTTTGCGTACCTCCTCCGTGGCAGGGAACAGGGGAGAGCGCAGCAACAATCAGAGAGCGATGTGACACTTTGCTGAGGCCTTTATTCTGCACGACTCCTGCTAATATGCAAGCTCACCTAAGTAGGGTTTTAAAACCCAAGTTTAATTCTTTGAAGACCAAAGCATTCCGATTTTTTTCCAACAGACCAGTTCACAGCTAGCCCTGGACTGCCAGTGGGGTTGCCCAAATTCCTAAATCTATCATCTGGAAACACACAAAAGCCCCCTCCGTCAGATATTTCCTTTCAAAGCCAGACAAAAAGGAAAAAAAAAAGATAGAAAGAGGAGAGAGCAAAAGCTTAGAGAAGAAATGTCTACCTCTGAGTTCCCCCATCCTTTTCTTCTGCTCCTTCTTTAAAACATCAGAAATAAAAAAACAAACATTATAAATAACCCCAGGTACATTACGACTATTTGTCCAAACGAGGAGCACAATAGCCCTCACACTCACCATTCTCACTCTGAAAACTGAGAGAGTGGACCTCCATTGAAGGGGTTCGAAAAAAATAAAATAACATAGAGGCAATTTTAATCATCTCTCCATTCAATCTCGGTTGGATAAATCATATCGTGGAGATTTGCATAAATACAAACCATCAAAGACTTTTCATCTTCAAAGAGGTTTTCAAGACCCAATAGGCTTTGTACTGTAATCATCTGAGGTCATAACCCTGTGGGAGCAAGGCTGCTATGGCAACATAAAAACTAACGCTGGGGGTTTTAGCATAATATGCCCCCCTCCCTTGCCAACACAGGAAGGTTTTTTTTGGGGGGGTGGGGGTGTCCTCTGAGACGGAGTGTGAAAAGAGGGTGACAGAGGAGACCAGATAGATGTGGCCCCGTTGTTGGGAATCCAGCAGACATCGCGGCCAGCCGACCCACCGGTTTAGATCCTACCGAAGGAAAACAGGTGATGGCTCCACTGGACAAGAAAAAAAAACAAAAAAAAAAACTTCTATGATTACATGTTTCTGTCCTTCCTCAAAACTCTTCTCTTCAGCTATTATACACCTTAAGGGTCTGATTTACTAGCATAAGAGGTGCAATAGTGGCTGTTTATTGTTACTCTGACACGCACAGCAACCATTAGCTGTCAATGGCTATCAAAACTAGGACCCTTTCATGTGCTATTCAGTTTGAATTGAAAAAAATATAAAAGAATTGTTAGAAGTGAAGAAATAACACCTCTTCTTGCCATTCAGAGCCACGATGCAAACAAGCCCTCTGACAATTTTCGACTCGCAATCATGAAAAGAGAAGGAGGTAGAGACGGGGTGCGAGAAAGGAGGCTATAGTGGGACAAGTTTCAATTAATTTTCTTCAAAAGGGGGCCAGATTAAATGTTTCCGGCCTGCTGAAGTGTTCATTTCACAGAGGGGAAGCGGAGAAACGGGATGAGGGGAGGGGACAGGAGGAGGAGTAGAGGAGGAGGAGGAGAAGCGGGACAGGGTGCGATTCTTTTGGTCCCCAGTGCACACCAAATAGTGTGGTGGGCAAAGAATGCACACAGCTCCAAATCTGTGTGAGAATTGTCCTCGAACAAAAGAGTGCGTGTGTGGAGGAGGAGGAGGAGGAGGAGGGGGGGATTTACGCCTGTTACAGCCCAATAAGGCCTGTCAGTCACACAAGGGGCTGGAGGAGAGCAGAAAGGCCAAGCCAAAGAGTTCGGCACAAAGAGAAACAAGCAAGTCCATCTTTCAGCGACAAATCAGGCTGAAGGTTCCTGTGCCAATATCAATAAAAAAAGGGTGAAAAATAAACAAGTGAGGGATTTACTGCCCGGCCTGACAAGACCGGAGAGAATCAGACATGCTTACAACGCAAACACACACAGAGAAAAGTCCGGGGACAGAAAGAGCTGTGAGGGACCAAGGTGAGATCGGATGAACATGCATGACAGAATCAAAGCCCAGCGCAGAACTTGTCTTCATCTCTGGAGCGTGCACACGCCTGCTGGTGCAGAAACACAAAAACAAATCATGACAGAAACGCGGTAAGCCAGCGTGCAGGTTGACTTGAACAAACTTACAATCAAGTGCATTAACGTCACGAAGGGGGTGGGGGTGGGGGGGGGGTTAGGCAATTATCTGTGTCGTACAGCTTTTAATTGGCCAACAATTATTTTTTTCAGCTTGCAGTAATAACACTAATAATTGTAAAGGAAAATGCATAACAAGAGTGTCTTTTTAAAGAAAATAAAAGTAATGGAGGATGAAAAGCTGGAGCAGTGAATAAGCGAACACCTGTCAGCAATTATAGTGGGAAGAAAGGGGAGCAGGAAATAGACGTGTTCCAATTAAATCCACTAGTTAAAAACTTCCTGCGCCTGCCACTAGACCATGTATGAGTACATATTATTGTCTATGTGTGTGTGTGTGTGTGTGTGTGGGGGGGGGGGCTTGCAAAGGTTTCGAACCAGACCAGACGCATGCCTTTCACAACCGATTTAACTGAAGCTTTTAAAAGGCTATATTAGCCATTTAAGAAAAAAGTTGAACAGAACATTTGCCTGTAAAACTATGCTAAAAATAATATAAGCTCAAGTGTTCAAAAATGTGCATCATATTTATTGTCTATGAACTATTATCACATAAGCTATGAAAAAGACAAATATTCAGTTGTTTTTTTGTTTTTCTTTGGTAAGTGAAGCATATGGAGCTGATCAAAAAGGTCTACATTAATGGTGTCCTGACCTTTGAGAACTTCACATCCGTACAGCAGCCCGTTATGAAAACCCAAAACAAAACAGCTCTTATCTAACACACAGGTCGAGGTTCTATGGACAGAGAAAAAGCCTAGAAATGTGTAGATCTGTGTTATTTTAAAGACAAAAAAACTTTACTATCTATATTGTTGTCAAGTACACTAGCTCAATTATTAAAAATCCTGTCAAAGTTGTCAAAAAAGCCCTTACAAATTATATTTTATGCAATAGCATCATCTCATAGCGAAGTATTTGTAAAAAATTCAACCTTTAATTTGTGCTACTTTCATTTTGGCTGGGGGTGAAATACTGGCACCACCAAATATTCATACAAAACAAATGTATCTAAGACACTTTTACAATTTATACCCAATTTGCTTATGCTGACCTGAGTGTCTAAGAAGTTATATGTATTAATCCATTACTTCCTTTTCCCCTGGGGTTATAAATGTAACTCACAGGCTCATTTCTTCTTGTCACGCTTCAAATTAGAAAAGACTAGACAACATGTCAAGTTGGGCTGATATTGTATCACTTATCATAAATAAATAAATAAATGATTTTCATAGTATTTAGGCATTGTGTTATAACAGTGATATGCTCGAACTGGTGATGCTTGCAAGCCCAAAACCTTTTCAGTGTGGTTGTAATGCTTAGTTTTGCAATTTAAAGCACTTTTGAGTAGTGGTTCCATGTAAGCATCAATAACAGCTCTGTTTGCATTTCATAGCAAGACTAAACTACTAATTAGCTGTACAGTTGCACTATTATTGCAATTTCCATAGTTTTGATGATATGTAAGTTTTTCTATGGTAGTACTTATTTATGTGAGGTTATGAAGTGATGAATTTATAGAAAGAAAGACTGAGGATGGTAGAGAAGGTTAAACCATCTCCGAAGTGACTATGTTGGAACACTTTAGGGGTCAAAAAGTCTCCATAACAACCAATAAGATTAATTACCATAACTATGGAAATGATACTCAGCTTTACATTACAATGTCTCCAGGTGACTTTGAACCCATCCAAACCCTAAGCGAATGCATTAAGCAAATCAATGGATAGATGTGTCACAATTTTCTCCAGTGAATAGAAACAAAACTGAAGAAATTGTTTTTTGGCCCTAAAGAGGAACGATCAAGTGTCAGCACACAGCTTCAGAAAATATAGCTAGAAACTACTGATCTGATTGACTTTTTAGTCAATCAGACAGCTGCAGCAGATCCAGAACGCTGCTTCTTGCATCCTCACTAGAACTAGGAAAGTAGAGTACATCACCCCAGCTCTAAAGTCCTTGTTCTAAAGACTGGCTCCCTGTAGCTCAGAGAATAGACTTCAAAATACTTTTACTTGTCTATAAATCATTGAATGGCTTAGCACCAAAGTATGTTGAAGATCTGTTGTCATTATACCAACACCCCAGAGTACTCAGTTCTTCCAACACTAGTCTACTCATCATCCATATAATTCAAACCAAACATGTAGAAGCAGCTTTTAGTTTCTATGCTCCCCTTATCTGGAACAAACTTCGAGGCCACTGCAAAGCTGCTGAAATACTGAATTCATTTAAATTAAAGCTGTTTAGAGCTGCCTTTGAGTAAGTGATTAACAATAGCTGTAATGTCATAACTGTAGTATGTTTTAATGTTCTTTATGTTTCTGATGTTGTGTTTTATGTTTTTCTTGTTTTATTGCTGCTTTTTTTTATCCCCTAATCATCCAGAGCACTTTGAATTTCCTTGTTGCTGAAAGTGTGCTATACAAATAAATTTTCCTTGCCATACAAGGATTTTGTACACATCTTTACCAGGGTTGCCAGTAACAGGGAATGCACTCCCCTGATGCAGCAACTTACAGCACAGCTACATTCCATGACAGCCTATCACCTTTGTGTGGTAAAGAGCATGAAACTGATTCAACCACACAATCTTATTTTATCAAGTATTTCAATTACAGTATATAAAACTAGGAGAGGAAAAACTAGAGATGCTCCAAAAATCTGGCTTATGACCAAATTCAGATAATTTCCTGCTTGACCAGCAGGTCAGAAAATCCAAAATGCAACATTTTCCGATGAGTAAATATACCATATTAAGTACTAATGGGTTGCGGTAAAACATATTTCAGTGCAGATGCTGCTACTGAGTGAAGAGGCTAAAGGAAGTCAGAGTTAGCTATTTTTAGTATCAGTAAGGTATTAATGATTAAGTTAGAGGAAACACAAAAACTGTTTGAAGCTATTTAGAAGGAAGCAACATTTTTCTCCAAACATGTTGGGACATATCTGCAGTTTATTCAGGCTGACAGAGATAGCAGATAACAGGAATGCAGTACAGCAAAGCCACTCCATTTCATCCCTTTTAGCTTTAAGCTTTTGTTCGTCCTGATATATCCATTTGGAAATGTTGGAAATTTCAGAGATAAGATCAACATTTTCTATGTAATGCATACAAAGGTTGTAATATTTACTGTGCTTATGTATTGTCTCTGCAATTTATATGTCTAATAAACCCATGCATAAAATCATTGAAATAAATTCTGTTTCAAGTGTCAAATATTTTTATTTTATCTGATAATGAAAAACATGTATAACAGTACCAAAGTTTCAATAAGTTGGCTCGTAACCGAAAGGTGACACTATTTACAGCATATTGCTATACAGAGTTGAACAGTAAGAGAAAACTGTATTGTGTTTTTGCAGAAGAAAATCTGAAACAAGTCAGTTTAAGCATTGCCCAACAAAGATCCCAAGGAGTTTTGACAAATAATTGGTTCATTTTATATAAAGACATATAAAAAGAATAGAAGCATAGCTTTTGAAGCTTTTATTTAAAATCTTGAGTTAGAAAACTGGAAAAATAAATCAATTTTGGACAGGGGTTCTACACACAGCTAGCTTTGTAGCTCACCCATTTGACCTCCTGAATGTCCTCCACTTTTGGCAGCATAATGGCAGGAGGAAGAACCTTTGCTTGCAGAACAAGCTGCAGGTCAGCCTCAGCAAGGCCACTGGAGACCGAGTTCACCCGAACACACTTCTCAGTTCGGCCCAAGTCCAGCTCATCCAACATCCGAGCTATGGTCTCTCTGGCTTCAGCCTACGAAACGGAGACATAAAACACACACACGCACACACACACACACACACACACATATAAACTGTGATTATTTTAGGAACCCCTTAACTTTCTTGCAGGTTGAAATTAACACATAACATGCTCAATCATTTCAACTATGTGAAATTATTACATTTATTGTGGAAGCAACTGTGGTCAAATTGAGGTCATTTTAATAACAGTTTGTGTAATTCAGCAGTCACTTAACATTTAAAGAATAATCATTTATATTAATCAAATTCTAATTGAAAAACACGACAGAAATGTAATCAGTCAAATGTCCTTAATAGTTAATGTAGCCGTGTAAATTACATTGAGCACAAGCATAAAAATAATAAAAAATGAGTGATCAAAGGGTTTATACATCCATTTGGCATAAATAATACATGGTAAAACATTTGAGAACCCCTGCTGTGAAAAAAGTTTTTATTTCCTTCTTACCTTGTCCATACAGCGTTAAGAGTGGGCGACATGAGAAAATAAGCAGTTAGTTGATTGGCTGAACATTTCCATTTACGAATCAAAAGAGTAATTATTCTGAAAAGGTTGGCTAAAATACATTTTTATTATCCTGATTTAAAAACAATCAATGTTAGGGAAACATTTTGTGCAATAATTGCTAATAATATAGCGGACTCTGTGTGAATAAATCCAATGACACTGAATATGAATGAATGAAGTCTATACACCTAGTATAAAAATGCTGGCTTTCTGCAAAAATAGGTTTTAAGTGAATAAAGTAAAGATGTATAGCAATAAATAGTTTTATTAGCATTTTATGAATGTAAATGCAAAATACATTCATAGATTAAATAAATCAGACTTTGAGTACTGAATCGACAGCACAGCAACATCCACAAGGTTCTCAGTCTGACTGTACAATGCACTGCTACTTTTAAAATGACACCACAGAACTAATGGAATGCAAAATGAAGTGTCTAGCATCAAGCTAGCATGTAAACATTGAAATGCAGCGTTTCCATCAAAAACTGGGCATAATCTGGAATTGTGCATTTCAAACTGACCACAGCTGTTTCTAACATAAATGTCTCATCTAGTCTAGTAGAGCTCCCTATAGTGCTAAAGCCCACACAAGAAATAGTATTCTCTTTCTCATAAAACAGAAATGCTTTGAGACATTATACATCTGTAGATATCATCCAAATGAACAGAAAATAAGGTTCCAGTTAGAAGTTTACATACATCCACCATCAGCACGAATGCCAGAACACCTGTGTCACTGTCCACCATGAACTGTTTTTCCATCATCAATTTTCAAGAGGGTGCTGACCAAGAAGGAAGCACCTGCTCCAAAATCAACCTATGAACTTTCAAGCTTATGTAATGTCTGCAGCTGTCAAGATACACAAGCTGAATCCTTTCTGGAGTATTGTTTCATGGTCAAATGAAGCAAATCAATTCAAGGTATAAACTAGATGCTGCTTTGTGTCCTAATTGTGATTTGAGAAAGGCAGCGAGGAAGGGTGAAGTCCACCAGCCACTGTTACATACTGGACGAGGTGGAAAGACTAATAAAAGGAAACTTCACCTTAAATCCAAAGGTATCTTGCTAAAACTTGAACATAATTGAGTGTTACAATCGGATAGTGACCCTAAAAACACATCTAACCTGGTTCTGAAAGGAATGAAGCAGGTTACGATAAATATTTCACAATGGCTCTGACTTTAATCCAATTGAAAATGTATTAACCTTGCTTAAAAGTATTTAATATACGCCAAGGTCTTGTTTTAGCAAAACAGAAAGTGTCTGGCTTCTTTGAAGCTTCCAAAGCGAAATTTTGTCAAACATTTTTGGGGGTTAATGTGTACATTTTAGACTGTATGTACACTTATGACCCTGTGTAGATCTGAGAAAATGCACAATACATCCTAACTTCTAACACTTTAATTCTCCTTGCATTTTGTTAGGCTTGTATTGCCATCCTTTTTCTTTCTTTGTCGTCTGAGTCCCATGAAGGAAGAAAGTGTTTCAATAGAGGTACTATTGAATTTTACAATGGTAATTCCCTTCCACCCACCAAATATGTAACATTAGCTTATGGTGACTCAGAGTTTGAGCTGTGGGGTAATTGGTGTTATTAATAATCAGTTAACAGCTACATTTCTTTATTGCATTTGAATCATTACAAGTAAACATGGACCGATGGTGTGTAGAAATGTGACTTTAGCTAGTACTTCCATTCACTGTTGATGGGTTTCACATAATCCCTGCATGGGTTCCTGAAGTAAAATTTCTGGTAAGACCAGTAAAAAAGAAAAAAAGAAAAAAAAGGAAGACAGAGTGCTGATGGACGTGTGCATTCGAGTCAGATGCTGTTCAGAGCATCTTACATGAATGCAACTAGAATTTTAGCTCTGAAGTAGTTTTGACAGACACATTTCTAAAATGAAATTTTACCAAAACAAGTAAAACACTGAGTAATTATGTGTTTTTTTTAAAGGCTTTGCTCTTTAGTACAAAACATATGGTTGAGACAAAGTTGTCCTGGCGCCCTTGGGTAACAGAGTAACAATGCTGGTCTGAACAGCAAAAATCGCATCCACCTGAATGCTACTCTAAATCCTTATTAGGGTTAGCAAGTTTGTTAGGTCCCTCAAGCTACTGCTTTCAAACAGTTCACACGACTACCTCCTACTCACTGAATAAATAACCATGTACATTTCTACTTCATGAACTTAGCCTGAACTACAAACTTTGACTTCACTACTTTTGTCTTGGGTTGTCTCTTTCACACTATTTTTTTAAATTTCTCAGTTGTGGACATAAAAATGTATAGTATAGCTATTGTGAAATAAAAACCTGAATAAAACATGAAAGAAAAAGTTATGAAATTATGATATACATCATGAAGGGTCTGTCAATGTTAAATGGATACAAATAGGTACTTATATATATATATATATATATATATATATATATATATATGAACCATGACTGTATTCCTTTTTCTTTATTTACATTTTGGTATGTTTTCATATGTTTTAGTGTTGTTTATAGATCCTATTCTTGCATTCATCTATTTGCATCAATAAGAGTGGTTATCAAATTCTTAAAAAACTTTGCAATAACCATACAAAAACATTCTAACTATGATTCCTTTTAGGGCTGTGAAAATTAACACGTTAACACAGGTCGATTCATTTGTAGAATTAACGCAGTTAATTTTTTTAACACAATTAATGCATGCGCAGGATGCCCCACCCTGTTTATCCTACAAACTGAACGTGTTGCGTTCAGTGCTCCTCACGTACACAGCATGGCAGACCCAAAATACATCCACGGTTTCATGTGAATGTCTCTTCTCTGTTGCAGGGCAGATAGAAGGATTATTGGTCTACGTCACTCCCTGCCCTACTGCGCGTTTAATCAACAGAAAGAGACATGCTCAGGTATTGTAAATGATCAGAAGAAGTGGTTGGAACAAGGAGATGATTAAAAATGGAACAATCTTCACGTCAGGTAAGCCTTGGCTAACAAACAAGGTAACATAGCTAACCAACACTGCAGCTGCAAGATAACCACAAATAATAACAGTGCGAACGGGAGTTATGTAAAGATTTGGTTCAACACCATTTGTGCTCATGTTGATAAGCAAATAATCTCTCTATTGTTCAGAAGAATACAATTCAATTCAAAAATGCTTTATTGATCCCAGAGGGAAAATAAGTGTTGTTGTAGCTCATACTATTTAATTCTTCAAGGAGTTGTAGATCCTGATGGCTGTGGGCAGGAATGATCTCCTATAGCAATCTCTGTTGCAGCGAAACAATTAAAGCCTTTGACAGAAAACACTGTTGTAGGCTAGTCCCATGAAGAAGATGCTCAGGATTGTGCAACATTAATAAGAAACTGTCACCTTTACATTCAGAAAATGTTAACCAGTTAGTTTGCCTTAGCAACTGGCTAAAACTTAGACAGGTTAAAAGGGCTACATGTAAATGTGATTGTAGAGTTCAAAACCAAAGTTTCCATGGATCTCTCCTGTAATTCCTTTAAAAAAAAGAGCAAAGACATCCTGTTTTGTCCTTTATTTACCCCGAAAATTTTAGTTTTTCAGACATATTTAGGAGTGTTAATTAACCATGATTAATTGGAAAAATGTTTTTATCGTTTTACAGCCCTCATTCATATACAAGTCTAAAATGTAAAAACATTATTTTGTTATATAAACGTTAGATGATACTCTCCACAACTTCGGACTGATCCAGCATGTCAAACAACCAACACACAATAAAGGACACACTCTGGACTTAATTATCAGCAAAGGTTTAAATATTTCTGACATCTCTGTAATTAATATTGCATTATCTGACCATTTCTGTATTTTCTTTCAAAGTACCATCTCTGCTAAATTATCCAGCCACAGTAAGACCACTATAAAAAAGCGTTTTCTAGGGGACAGTTCAGTAGAAACCTTTAAACGTATTTATCCTTCCACCACATCCCCCTCATCTCCCAACTCAAACTCAGTAAATAAGTTGGTAGATAATTTCCTTGCGTAAATCTCAGACATCATGGATTCCATTGCTCCAACTAAAGTGAAAGTAGTCTCAGGTAGAAAGAAGTCTCCGTGGACAAGTAATCCACTGGTACGTAGTGAAAAAAGAGAGTGTCGACGAGCCGAGAGAAAATGGTGGAAAACTCGACTCCAGGTTCACTGTGAGATCTACAAAGAGAGACTGAATAGATATCAGCTAACTATAAAAGATGCTAGGGAATCGTTCTTTTCTGAAATCATTAACAGAAACATTAATAACGCACGGACTGTATTTGCAACAGTGGAAAGACTAACTAATCCTTTAGTGACAGTAGCCCCTGAACTAAACTCTACCAGGGCCTGCAATGAATTTGCCAGCTTTTTCACTGAAAAGATTCTAACAATTAGACGGTCAATCTGTACCTCATTATCGAACCCACAACCAGTGCCATCCCCAATCAACAACAATGTAGAGAAAATGTCTGAATTCCACGAATTAAACCAGAACAGCCTTGAAAAAATCATTATCCAATTAAGCTCCTCCTCCTGCTGTCTTGATATCCTACCCACAGCTTTTCTAAAGAAGGTTCTTCCTGTTATTGGTTCTAATCTTGTTCAAATAGTGAACTCATCACTGCTATCAGGTGTCTTCCCTCAGGCTTTAAAAACAGCAGTTATTAAACCACTGCTAAAGAAGAAAAATCTGGACAACACGTTAATGCAGAACTACAGGCCAATCTCTAATCTCCCATTCATCAGTAAGATTATTGAAAAAGCTGTGTTTCAGCAGTTAAATGGCTTCATAACAATGACAAACCGTTTTGATGCTTTTCAGTCTGGTTTCCGCGCTCACCACAGCACCGAGACTGTCCTCGTCAAAGTATTTAATGACATCCGCATAAATACAGACTGTGGAAGAACCACAGTGCTGGTTCTGTTGGACCTCAGTGCAGCATTTGACACTGTTGATCATGATATTTTATTGGAACGACTGGAGAGCTGGGTCGGACTCTCTGGTACAGTACTTGGCTGGTTCGAGTCTTACCTAAAGAACAGGGACTTCTATGTTTCAATAGGAAACTTTTCATCAGAACGAACAGAAATCACATGTGGGGTGCCCCAGGGCTCCAACCTGGGGCCCCTCTTATTTAATATCTACATGCTCCCACTAGGCAAGATTATAGCGACCAATAACATTAGCTACCATAACTACGCAGATGACACTCAGCTCTACATTACAATGTCACCAGGTGACTCTGAACCCATTCAAACCCTAAATCAATGCATTGACCAAATAAATGGATGGATGTGCCATAACTTTCTCCAGCTGAATAGAAACAAAACTGAAGTGATTATTTTTGGACCCAAGGAGGAACGATCAAGAGTCAGCACACAGCTTCAATTAATACAGCTAGAAACTACTGATCAGGTTCGTAACCTAGGTGTAGTAATGGACTCAGACCTGAACCTCCAGGGTCACATAAAGGCAATAATAAGGTCAGCGTTCTATCACCTGAAGAACATCTCTAGGATTAAAGGACTGATTTTGCAACACGACCTAGAAAAACTCATCCATGCGTTTATCTTTAGTCGGATTGATTACTGCAACAGCATCTTCACAGGTCTGCCTAAAAAGTCAATCAGACAGCTGCAGCTGATCCAGAACGCTGCCGCTCGCGTCCTCACTAGAACCAGGAAAGTAGAGCACATCACCCCAGTTCTAAAGTCCTTACACTGGCTCCCTGTAGCTCAGAGAATAGACTTTAAA